>CM045725.1:13600000-14200000 GCA_024703675.1 Drosophila nebulosa | reverse complement strand
TGGTCTGCATCTATGTATCTGCACTCAAATGAAATGCGTAATAGCCGTAGACCGAAAACGGACCAGACCAACTTTTAGTATGTTGTTTTAGTTGTTTTAGTTGCAGTTGCAGTTTGTCGCCCATGGCCATGCGTCTGCCATGTTTCAGCATCCTCTTGTTTGGCGGTTTTGTTTTATTTGCCCACTTTTGGCCACATGCATGGCTTCCTTCAAAGTCACAACATCCACTTCACTCCACTCCACTCCACTCCACTCCATGGCAATCTACACTCAACTCCAGACAGTGTTTTGCAGTTATGACGGCAGTTAGACCACTTTTACTTTTTTCGCCTTCAATCGTGCATGGGCGATTTGGCCGTTTTATTTCATTTTGATTATTTATCTTGGCCCGTATCGTTGGCAGTAATCAGTCAATGTGTTAAGTGCTCCAAAGGGAGCGTATGTATCTATTTACTCATCGACTATGTGCAATTCGGTTCCGGCACAAAAATTAGACCAAAAATCATTTCGCATGCATTTCCTGTCTATAAAAGATTGAGCAAAATAGATTGCCAAATCGCTGCAAAAAAAATAACACTTTCTTGTGGGGGCGTCAACTCAAATGACAGGGGGGAGGTTTTTTGTACATATGCCAATGAACTGGCACCTTTTTTTTCTTTCTTGTTTTTGTTGCTCATGTGCCCAGCCACCAGCCAAAAGCCTTCCTTTTACTTCCGATTGACATTGCATCGCTTCCTGTTTGTCCACCCAAAATAAGCAAATGCTGCATTTCATATGCCCGAACCGCCTTGTCGCCTGCATTGACAAAAACCCAAACCAACTTACGCACTTCCAAACTGGCTGGCTGGCCGCTTGCTTGGTTAGTGGCCTTTTATGGTCTTGCCACTGCTCCCAGCATTTTAATTGGAGCCACCCAATTTTCCAGTTTCATGCAAAAACTTCCTCAAATCATAAGAGGACAGAGGGCAATACAGAAAAGGGCAATCTCTGTCATGTCTTTTGATTATCAAAGAGCATATAAACCTTGTCAAACCATCACGAGAGACTTCTACAGGCAACAATTGATTGAAAAACGTCCAGAATATGCAACTAGACACGAGTTATTAATCTTTTATCGTTCTATCATTCCAAGGCTCAGTTTCATGTTCCTCTTCCGGTTAAAAACTATTTGGAAAATAGTGGATTGAAAGTTCTGGCTCACCCGCCTTGTAGTCCAGATCTTGCCCCTTCCGACTACCATTTGTTTCCATTGATGCAGAATGCTTTGATTAGAATACGCTTGAATTCAGAAAAGTATCAAAAATTGGCTCGTTTCAGTCTTGGCTTAAAAAGATGAACAATGCTTCCGGAAAAAGGGGGAAAAAAATAATGCCAAACGATGGCCAATACTTTGATTAGGGTATTGATTTATTTTATGAGTCAAATAAAAACGGAGCGAATTAACTTATACACCCAATTATTTTATTCAATTATACAGTGCTTATCATATTTATAAACCACTTTTAAACCACAAAAAAACGCATTGGCTGAAAATTTTTCCCAATATGTAATTTGTCCTCAAAATCAAAAAAAAAAAAAAAAATGAGTAGCTCAATATTTGAATTATGAGTGAAAAACTTTTTTATTTAAATTTATAGATTTAATAACAATTTCTTAAAAAGAAGTAAAACAAAAAAAAAAAAGCCCCCCTTTGCTGTATCAAAATTATAAAAACAAATCCGAAGCCGGGATTATAAATATGATAAGCACTGTATGAACGGCAATATTATTTTACCTTCTGTTCAATAATAAAGATCTACTTAGTCCTCTTGGAGTAGTTAAGAATATTGCCAAATCTGAATTACAATTTTATTGCGAATACCAATTCACGTGCTCCGAGACGAGAACAGTCTAGAAATAGTGCCAAAAACTATCTAAAAGATCTAAATAACAAACATTTTAAAAGAACCCTGTTATGGAAACTTAAGGCAACTTCCCCGCTTTCTCAGGAATGCCTTTTTGTGTAGAACTTTGAAAGTGCATCAAACCGTTAGGTGAAATAACCGATACGGAGTTTTTCTTCGATTCTTCCCTTCGAAAAGGAACGAATTACGTCAAGAATAATCGACTTGGCACTTTTATTTGGCTGCAAGTCTTGACATTGGCCATAATAAAAAAAAAAGTAATTAAAATTGACAAAGACAACAACATTAACGGAACTTTTAATGAAAATGCGTGCCATTTGTAACCAGTTTTGATATAAAATCAAAGATTTCAACTAATTACTTAATTGTTCAAAGTTTTTCTAAACACTTTAACTATCAAAAGTTTCTCTCAACTCGCCATATTTGCCACAGTTACAAAGAATTTCAAAAATTTAAGTCTTCTAGTTTCGGTTATTAAATTGGAAAACTTCTTCAATGCCATAACTAAAATGATAATTTGCTGCAGCGGCAGCTTGACCCCTTTTTTGTGTTGCCAGCAAAATTGCCGACAAAAATCAAATAACAAAACAAAAGACTTGAGACACGAACTTGCCATATGAACACATGGTAAAAAGGCCACAAAACTGCATGAATTATGTCTTTATTATGGGGCCCAGGCAACAGACATTACGACTGCAAAGTCGATGTCAGCCTGATTTGCATATAACATGACTTGTAAGTAAGTGAGTGATGTCAGTTTAATTTCCATTTTAATTTGAGCGATAATCATTTATGGTCTGTCAGCTATAGACACAATGGCGCCAAAGGAAATGCATAAGGAAGACAGGTGACCCCATCAGCCATCACACATGATAATCTATGTTGTATCACATGTGTGAATCGTGGCTAAAAGTTGGTTCAGTCGGTCAGTTAGCTTGCCAATTGCCAATTGACTTAAACATGCAAAATGAAATGCAACGCTTATTGCATAATTATACACACACAAAAGCCACACACACACACACACACACACACACGCACACTGTGTGCCACTCACCTGGGGTAACTTCAACTTCCTCCACCTCCTCCTCCTTCTCCCCCTCCTGCCTCATTCAAACATTCAATGTGAATGCAGTTTCATTTCATTGGGAAAGTGGAAGGTTCATAAAAGTGGCGTTTGCATTAGCTAAGCTCTGCCCAATTGTCTCTTAACTTTAGTTTATTAGCCAACTGGCATGACATATATGTATATATATATATATATATATATATCGAAAATAGTTTTGATCAAGCTCAAAGCTCAATTGGAATGCTTTCTCTCTCTCTCTCTTTCGCTCCATTAAATGAAGCTGCTTTTTTGGAGCAATCTTTTTGCTTGAAATTGTTGCCATACTTTTAGGCGGAATTAACTTAATTGTCTCTGTTATAATGGCCACAAAAAAAATTATTAGCCTTGAACTTGTACGGAATAAAGTTTTTTACATGAATTTAACAAAAAAGAGCATGAAATGAGAGAGTTCTTGGTATGAAGTGATAGGATTCTTGGCTTAGAGACTTGAAGCAAATTAGTCTGGCCTGCTTCATCTTTTTACAGTGTGAATAAATCTTCAAGTTGCTTTATTATATTGCATAACTGACTCAAATGTTACTTGTACAGGACATTTAGATGGCTGTAAAGTCTATTGGCATCAAACATTTCTTTCCACTTTCCTCACACATTGCTTAATAGCTGTCAGTTGACTTGTTTGCTCAGTAAAAATATCAGTTATACTTTTTTCATTAGTATTTTAAGGGAAGCTGGTAGATAATAGATTCGAATTATCATTATTTACCAAAAAAAAAAAACGGTTTGTTTATCTGTGTAGAACACTGTTCAAAACAATTTTCGTACCAAACTATTTATCGGTTAGTTTATTTTGCATTTTTTGGCATTCATCGCTTGTAATCCTAAAACTGTATTTTATAATAAATAATTTTTTCTGACAGTTCTGTTTGTATTCAACATAAATAAATAAAGTAGAGGCCATTCGTGTAATATTTTTATCACAATTTAAATCAAATCACATATTAACTATAATAGTTCAATTATTTTTAAACAATATTTTGAGAAAGTCCAGTAAAAAAATGGGTTAAAAAATGTCTTTACTTTTTCTTGATTGAATTGGGAAATTAGTTTATCAACAAAAAGTTCAAGTGATAATGTTCAATGCAACAAAATTATTGTAAAAAAAAGAAAGAAATAAAGGCTTCAAAAATATTTATTTAAAATGAAAGAACTATATTTCTGGGAATCATTGAAACATGTAAATATTGTCATGCCTTCTATTTTATAATAGGTTTTTCGTTTTTGCAAATTTTTCATACTCTTAAAACTCATCATCATTTTGCATAATTGGCCAATGTAATTTGTATTTTGGCCGCACCATTCTCCTATCATCTGATGATTTGCATAACACTTGAAGACAAAACTAAATTAATATTTTGTATTGCAAAATCAAATTGCAAATGCAAAATTAAGTATGAAAATAAAAGACACAGCAACAATAATTACGCGACCACGGTCCACATTGAAGCAGATGATTGTTAATTTTATTATTATTAAAAGCAAAGCTTTAGCTGGAATATGGTTTTTTTTACACTTACTTACAATCACAATTGGGTGGTGGAAAGAAGAGAGAGAGAGAGAGAGAGATAAAAGCAATAAAGAAAAGACAGAGAGAAGAGAAAAAAGTGGCAAACAATTGTGCATTGTCTCTCGTTGTGTGGCTCCTGCATAACAGAAATTGCAACATGCAAAAGATAATAATAAAATGGAATGGTAGTGGGAGGAGAGTTGGGGTTACACAGGGGGGCGGGCACCGAGAAATACTTAGTTAGTTAAACGTTGAAACGTTAAACGAACTAAGCGGGTGCCATGACAAAAAGAAAAAAACAAAAAACTAATACAAACTGCAGCTGACAGAAAGCTGACATATTCAAGTATACATTGGTTCGGTCATTTAGCGTATCAGTCGAACAGAATTGCAACTCAAATTGAACTAAAGGAAGTCATAAACTGCAATTGCATTGCCAACCGAGGCCATAAATACCTCACACAAACCAGAGAGATGGAGAGAGAGAGAGAGATGAAGCGAGATGGCAAAATGTTTGACAATCAATTCAAAATTTGCATATAATGAATGGGATTTTAAAGTTGAGAGAGCGTGGCCAACCACCATATGGGGCGTGGCAGCAGCAGCCGCAGGTGGAACAAATAGGCCAAAACAGAAATTGTGATGCATAATTTATTTACTTTACGTTTTTTTTTTTTTTTTAGCCAAGCTTTATATCTGACAGCTTGTTAAGTCGCATTAGTCATGTTATTTTAAATTTGAAAAACTAAAAAAAAAAAAGAAAAAATATTATTAGGTAAATGAAAAATGTTTAATTTATGACCCACCTAAACAATTTAGATTATGGCTATTAACAGTTAATATATTGATTAATGATTCAATTAGCTGTTTTAGTTCAAGGTCACAAAGCGGGTTGGCTGCGTTTATTCATTAAGATCTCATTTAACTTTAATTTTAAATGATGTTTCTTTTTTCAACTATCAAGATCTATTACATGCTTGGGCACTGCTAAGTTTAGGCAACAGAAAAACGTCAAAAATTAAACTATTTCTTAACTATTCGAAAACTTGTCATCACTTTCAATTTTTGATTAAACGGGCTTGAGTTCATTTATTTTTTAATCAATATTTTAAAACAATTAAAGTTTCCCAAAAAGTACATATCACATTTAATATTTAATTTAAATCAATTCAAAATATATTTGATTAAACTACGTTTTGGACTCAGAGAGGATATATTTACATTGAGATTTCTATATCAAATTGATATGCTGACTGTAATTTGTCGAGTCTCTTAAGCTCTTTAAGGCCAAGCGTTCAATATTTTGATAGGTCTTATGTATTAAAGTATAAAAATTATAACTTAAAGGTGAATTCTGCTATTCAGATTTTATTTTATCAGAGTTATTCTCTTTGATACATTGATGTGAATTTCTAAACTAAAAGTAAATCAGTTCCTAAGTTCTGCCCAAGCCACTGATTTCGCCCCTCGCGACGCTGTCCACTTAGCGTCCTTAGGGACCCTCATTATAAGCATTTCATAAGCAGGTGCCCTCACTTTTTGGGTATTCTGATGGTGCTGATCTTAAGACTCTTTACTTTTTGACTGCGTCTTGGGGCCACGACTGGCTGTGTGTTTGATTCACTCAGCTCCAAAGAACATCTAACTTTAACTTTAAATATTTCACAGCTAAATGTAAATGTGAAATTTAAAAAGGATATATCCCTAAGCATAACTCAAAAATCAAAATAATGAGAATTGTCTCAAGGTGTATCACCATGCCATAGGCTTACAGTGAACGCCCTTAGAATGCATCTTTTGTGAGTTAATTATTTGATTTCTTTTGATTTTATTGATATATTAGTTTTCATCACTTTTTTTTTTCATGCAGATTATGTAAAATTTGTTGCTATTGTTTCGCTGTGTGTTACATTTTGTCGCCTCTTCAGTGTGTGTGTGTGTGTGTGTGTTAAACAAGTTCGTTGCCTGAGTCTTTTGTTTTTTGGCTTTCTGATTGAACGGATGATGGTTGATTGCCTACAGAGTTATTAATAGGCCAAATACAAGCGCGTTGACAAACGTAAACGCAATCGTTGCCGCCTTTTAATCATGTTTTTTTTTTTATGTCTTCTCCGGCCAAAGTACTTGAAAAACAATTTGTCAACAACATCTTTGCTAACAATATTTCTCATTGGCATTTCGGTTTTTTTTTAGCAAAGTCATGGCTTTTATTTGTTACTTAATTTCACATTTTTCCTACCAGCTGCTGGCTGCTGATGATGTCTTTAATCAACATGCGTTTGACAGCGACCTTGCAACGTGGCGACGCAATGCGAGATGCTTGCCTAATTGGGCAAATGCAAAGACACAACAAGACGGCTTTGCTCTGCTCCAGTTCTCTTAATTTACTTTCGTTTGACCCACAAAAGCAAAGCAAAGCGACAGCAAGGGAGACAACACTTGGCATCACCTGGGGCGTGCAATAACCTCTCCTCATCGTCATCATCGTCATCATCGTCGTCGTCGTCATCAAACAGACCAAAGTTTGGTGTAGTTGCAGTTTCACGCTTGACAGACATCATCACCCAAACCCAAAGCCAAAACCAAAACCCAAAGCCAAACCAAAACCTAAACCAACATCAGCACCAACATAAACTTGCGGTTTTTTTTTTGTATACCCTTTAACCGTAAGTTGAAAAAGGTATATTAGAGGCAGCAATTGCAATCTCTAAAAGTGGAGCTAATAAAAATTTAATGTGAAAAACTTCTGACATTGGAATACTAAACTATTCCCTCTAACAGACCATAGAGGGTAACTCTTTAGTCTTTACTAGTTCCTAGTCCCTCTTTTATTCCCTACAGGGTAACTCTTTAGTCTTTACTAGTTCCTAGTCCCTCTAATTCTTCTTACAGGGTAACTCTTTAGTCTTTACTCAAATTTTAGCCATCTCACAAAAACAAAAAACATTTCGTCTTGAACCTGAAGCTACGCGTAGAAAAATGGAAAAAAAAACATAAATAAATAAATAAATATTTCGTTGCATTGTTGTTGTTATTATTACTGACTAGATAAACAAAAGATTTATTACAATAAAAAAACATTTCTTTCTCGCTTTTTTTTTTTTTTTTGTTCATCAAAATTTATTTTTACTACATTTTTCAATTCAATTTGTTGTGTGGCTTGGTTCGTTTTGTTTTTAATGCCTATTTTGGTGCGGGGAGAGGGTACTGGGGGCTGGGGGTTGACTTGTGCAATGTTGCTGCTGCAATAATTAATACAACAACAACAACAATTATGTGCTTCAGCCAAATGCGTATGCGTTAAGTTGCTTAGCAGCGGCGGCGACGGCGGCGGCATCTTCTCTTATTAAATTTAAGTTTCGCCTGACACTTGTCAGTTATGTAAAAAAAAAAGCAAAAAAAAAGGAAAACCAAATCTTGTTATATCAATTATTCATACACTTGCAATGTCATTCAACGATTAGCCATCAAGTGGACAAAATTTCAATTATTTTCTTCGACTCATGTACTTATCATAAAACCAAACATCAAACAAGGGAATAGACGAACTAATTTTTTTTGACTTTAAGGTGAACGAAGTTGGAATGCTCTTCTTATATTTGAGAAAAATGTTTTCTTTTAGAACGGAAATACTACTAAGTTAACTTTGACATTTAAGAAGAATGATAAAACGCTGCTTATACATGTAGTTTGTCTATTAATTTAGTTCAGCGCCAATGAAAAGTCTCTCTATCGAAAAGTAAATACTTCCCTTTGAAAGAGTATTAAATAACATTTACCGTGTTAACAAAATAAAAAAATATATTTTCAAACAAAAAAAGAATTGCCTTACAATGTATTTTTTTTTTTTAAAAACATTTTTCTTTTTTCTTTTTGTTTGAGCTATGGAAATTGATTTCAAAATGCTCATATTATTGTTATCTAAAGTAGTTTTTGACTTGCAACCTTGAATGGAGTTGGTTTTGTGGGCATGTCATTGACTTGATTAGGTTGTTTCTTTTTTTTTTCTCTTGTGCATTGAATGCTGCTGCATCGCCATTAGATCAAACAACTTAATCAAGGCATCATTAGAAACTAATAAATATATTAATTAATTGTAAAAAAAGGATTTCTTTGCTACTTATCAACATCTCAGCCGATCATTATAAACGATTCTTCAGTTATGTTAATGGGGGTTATAGAAGAAGACACAACTTAAGAGCCATTTGTAAATTAATAAAAATTTGTTTTATGCTGGAAAATTGTTAATTTAAATTTACCAATAATTAGTACTTTTGATTTATAAATTGGTGGCTTATTTCGGGGAGAATTTGGCCAACCAAAAGTAAGTTGCCCCTTTTTAAGCTTGAAAAAACAGAGAAAAAGGAAAAGTAAATTGTCTTTTCCTCTTTCTCTCCCCTTGAAAGATGAAATCTAACTTATCCTAATTTGATTTCGCTTTCGCAAAAAGGCATTTTCCCCAAAACCCTTTTACGTTTCCGCTTTATTTCATTATAAATCGCTTATCATCGCCATCAATTAAAGGTTATTTCCCTTTTAGCCAGCCACGCCCTAATTTGCTCATTTATTAGCCACATCCATTGACTACGCTAAGAGCTGGCCAATCGTTTGTCGATTCGCCAAAAAAAAAAGAAAAGAAGAAAAACGAGAAGCAAAACCAGTCATTTTCATCATTAACAACAAAATTTCCTAGCGGAATGTTTGCTTGAACTCGAACTTTTTGATTTTCCTAGCTTCTTTTTGATTTTGATGGTAAGAGGGGGGTGGGATTGAGTTTTCTTCGGTTACCTAATCAGCTGCCGGCAGCAGCGGCAACAGTTGCCTTCCTCTGCTAACCTTATGCGGGTTTCAGTTTCAGTTTCAGTTTTGGTTACTATTTTGTTTTTATATTTTGTGTTTTTGGCACACAAACACAGTCAGTCGATGTCGAGTCGAGTCGTCGTCGTCGTCGTCGTCTGGTTGAAGTCAATTAAAGCAACATGTTGCTGCAACTTTGGGGCAAGCAAGCGACCGACTGACTTGCATAGATATAGATACGTGTGTGCCTCCCCCTTCCCCTGTACACCATCTCTTGGTCATCCCTTTGGGGTGGGGGGTGGTAGTGGTTGGCCTGACAGCATTTGGCGGCTGCATTCAACTTCAACTTGGCAACAGGAAGTGGAATTGTTATTGTTTGTTGCTTATCTGGCTGGAAGATGGCTTGACTTGGCTTCCTTGAGATTTATTTGGCATATAGAAACGTCATCATCATCAACATCATCATCATCGGATGCTGTTGTTGTTGGAGCTATGTTTTTTTTTTTTTTTTAGCTGTTTTGACTTTGGCTCTTGGCCTCATCTGCAAAATGTTGATGCCCCAAACAGTGATGCCAATTGCTTGGGCTTCTTTTTATTAAGGCAGACTCCAAGATTATCTAACTTCCGCATGGCAATCATGTTGAAGCTGGGATCTTTATGAGTTGCATCTTCTTCAGTTTCTGTGTGTGTGTGTGTGTATGTTGCACAATCGTAAAGTAAAAGGATTTTTTTACTGTTGATAGCCATAATTAAAGCGTTTATGATTCTTTTTTATATGATTTTTATTTTCGTTTTGTTTTTTACATAAAAGATTTTTTTCATTTTTTATAATTAACCAAAAATTGTTGGAAGTACACATATATTTACAAAAAGATTTAAATCAAATTTCAATGTCATATGTAATTCAGTTTTTTTTTTTTATAACTTAAAGACAAAAACGCGCGCATGACTAATTTGTACACTTGAAACGATGAGAAGAAGAGAGAAGAAAAGTACAGAGAGAGAGAGATAGAGAGAGGAAGAAGAAGTCGAAAGAAAGATGGGGAAGATGGATCCGGGCCTTTGGGGTATGGGTTTTTTTTTATGCCTTATACATGTATGTAATCTATTAACAATTTGTCAAAACAATTCGATTTGAGGGAATTTTGGGGGGTTCAGCTATCAGTTATCAGTGCTGCCGTTTTAGAATGCGGCTATGAAAAATATCGTTTTAGACAGTTTCCAAAAATAAAACTGTCCCCCCTTCTAATAAACAAAAACACCCTGACACTAGACATTCTTAATCCCAGCCATGGCCATGGCCATGATCATGGCTAATTGGCACCCAAACCTTTTCCCATACTGGCTTCCAGACCTTTTTCCATTCTTGAACTTTAACCTCCTTCCATACGGGCACATTCACCGATTGCCATTCATCCTTCCACGCCTGACGCTTCTCGGTGGCCCAGACTTGTCGCTTCTCGGTGCGCCAAATTTGTACCTTCTCCTCGATCCATGTCTCGCGCTTCTCTTTAATCCAAATTTGTTTCTTAACTGGCTTCCACACCTGAATCCATTCATCTTTCCATTCCAGTTTCTTGTCTTGTTTCCACTCTTGTACCTGTATGCGATGATGGGGGAATTTTGCAATGTAACCGGAAAATTGTGGTTTATCCTTCTGTTGATTCTTACCTTTTCGGTGCGCCATTCCTGTTTCTTCTCGGTGCGCCATTCTTCCTTCTTCTCGGTGCGCCATTCTTGTTTCTTTTCTGTGCGCCAGACCTTCTTCCACACGGGCTTCCAGATCAGCTTCTTGCGCCACAGATCGTGGCTGGTATACTCCCAGCCCTCATGATCTTTGCCCAAGAATTTCTCACCGGGTATTCCCATTTTGACCCATTGTGGTTCAAACATTTGTTTCCAATCGGCCACCTGTCATTTGGTATTTTGTATAAATTTTCTCATTTCATGGAGAAATTTTCTTTTAAACTTTTACCTGAACTTCTTTCCAAACTGGAACTTGTATCTCCTTCCAGAAGGGCACTTGCACTTCCTTCCATACTGGCACTTGGATTTCCTTCCAAACGGCCACCTTAGTGGGCACCCAAATGGGTTTTGTGATCTTCTTCCATTCGGCTACTTTTACTTCCTTCCAGGCGGGGACTTCACGCTCTTCAATTTTCGGTTTCTTAATGATCTTCCAATCGGGAACCTTTTCCTCTTTCCAAACAGGAACCTACACACAGCAGACACAGTGGACGAACATAATGAGATCTTGACCTCTTTAATGGGGTTTCATTTTCGTTTGGTTTACCTTAACCTCCTTCCAAATGGGCACTTGAACCTTTTTCCATTTGGTTTCCCATGCCTCTTTCTTAACGGTTTTCCATACCTGCACCCAGTCTTCCTTCCAGGTGAGTTTCTTCTTCCACACACCTTCTGGAGGATGGGCAAGGGTTAGGCTTATAAAAAGCGCGCAGCTGGCGCTAAGTAGCTGAATTAGTTGCCATTAGAGATTAGAATAGAGAAAAAATAGATGATTTAATTTTATATTATTTCGTTGATTGTTTTTTTTCTTTTTTTGCACTTTTAATCACTGTTTATTCTCTGCAGGACACTGCTTATTACGGTTTCTTTTGCACATTCTTTCATATTTTTTATTTATTTTTTTTTTTATGTTTTTATAGTTATTTTCATTTGAATTTGTCACACACTAACCAACAATTTAAGGGATCTCATGCTTGGAATCCCTGATACCACCACTTGGCGCGTCACAAAGTAAAGAGAGCTGGATCTGTGCCTCCGCTGAGGTCTTCTATCAACACTATTCGCATTTCCCTACATGCACATCTATTTATATTTTGAATCAGAGTCTCCCCCAGTCATACCAAAGCAACTCCAGCGTTGACTGAGCAGCAGCAGCAGCAGCAGATTCAACAGCTCCAACAGTTCCAACGGCAGCAGCAATTTGGCTAAAAACAAAAAAAAAAAACTATAACCAACCCATCTCTCTCTCTCTCTCTCTCCTCTTTTCGGCTCCAAGCTTGGAGTGAGCTCTTCGTCTCCATATTCCATGTGCAAAATGCACGCAACTCAACTGAGACGCCAAAGTTAGCTTCACCGTCGACGTTGACGGCGGCGTTGACGTCAGCGTAACCGCTGAAAGCGAAAACCGCACAGAGAGTGAGAGTAAAAAGCAAAAGTGGTCGAAGCTTAGCCTCTCTGCTTGCGTCTCTGCCGCTGCCAACTTTGTAGCGGACCGACCCCAACAATCTGACTGATGAATTCGATGTGGATTTTTTGTTCGGCTTTGGACGGATGATGATGACTGCGCGGATTTTCCCAAGGTAACCGAAAAGTATTTAGTCTGCTCTTGGTCTCAAGTGCGCCGTTCGGACGTTGGCCATTGACTTTGGTCTAAAACGATTATCAAACACCACGCATCATCTTCAGTTAGCATTCGCTGGCCCAGAGCTAGAATGTGTCTCTATCGTCTATGTAATTATGTTGTTAATAATGAGGACTGGGACAAGTGTTTTCCCAAACACACACACACGTTACACTGACAGAAATAAGTCTAAAGTTGTTGACCCTTAAGTCAGAGTGACAAAATGAATTAATGAAGAGATATACCAATAGAGGAATTTGTGTCATTTCTTTGCGGTTAAATATTTCGAGAAAAAGGCTAATCTCGGATTTCACCTGTGACACTGACCCACTTTTTGTTAATGACCTTAAAAAACTAAATGGCAAAGCTAAGAGTATATTTAAACTTCAAAGATTTTTCAATTTAAGAGTTCGGCAAATCATATTCTAGACAGAATAAGAAGGTCCTTAACCAATAAAAGAGAAGAGAATTCGGTTCCAGAAAAGTCGTCTGCCTATATAATATAAAAACAAAAATAGTTTCGTTATCAGTTTGAAGTCAGTGGAAACGCATAATTCTTGAATATAATATTCATGAAGACCTTTAAAAATCGAAAATGAGAAACACAATAAAAATTACTTGTTTCCATTTATGGGTCATTCAGACGACTTGTCTTCTGTTGAGATGTGATCAGGTCGATACTAAAATGCTATAATATATAAATTGTATTGCATATAAGTACCTAAAGCTCTAAAGGACTTTGGTCGATGATTACAGAGTTGCCAGATCAATTCTATATTACATTAAGGTCTCTTCTTAAATGCCTTCGGATTGATAACTGCTTCTTGCAGTAGTTTCTTTATAAATTGACCTAATTTACCCTTTTTTAGTTAACTCACAAATATTTCAATTTTAGTTATTGGAAAAATGATAAACCTAAAAACTATTCTATCCTCTTTGCTTTCTTTTGATGCCTCTTTTTATGCCTCAAATAGCGTTTAATGATAAGTGAAGTGGACTTCTCTATTATGTCACATAATTTTTAGCCATTTTGAGAATCTTTTAAATCTTTCTTTCGGTCTAGTTTTAGTTTTTCTTCATCCATTTTAGATAATAGTTTTTCGCTTAGTGTAAATAACGTTTCCCATCAGTTCAATTCATAAGGTCAATTACTGTGGGCGTCTATTGGGGGCTGCTGTTGCTGCTACTCCTCAAGTAGTCCGCACACACTTAATACCTACTAAGTAGTCTTAAGCTATGGCAAATTGTTTATACGTGCCCGCATTTTATATGGGCATGATTAACCATGTCGACCGACTGAACTTGAGTGACAAACAATTAGCACAGTTCATTTGGCACAAACCAAACCAAAGTACAGACAAAGCTGGCCAAAAAGCGAGAGAGAGAGAGAGTCAAAACAAAATCGCCGACACAACGACAAAAGCAGGGGCCAATTGGCAAAGCCAAAGGCAAAACAGGCATTTGGTTAAAACAAAATACAATTGCCATTTATGGACGGGATGACCTCCGCAACGGGACGCAGCATGAAGGTGTCTTAAGCACTCAGCAGCAGTTGATCCGCTTCAGTGGTTCCCGGGGGGCCAAACAGCTCGATAAGTATTTTTTTTGCCTTTTAGCATGGTAATAAGGCGAGCGATCTTTTATTAACACACACACACACACACACACACACACAAATGTTACTCATTAGAGTTAGTTTTTATTTTTTTTTCTGCTTTTTTTTAGTTTTCTTGATAAATTGCGGCAAGGCACCCAAAACAAGCAAAGAAACCCAAACTAAAACTCTTTAGCAACTGTTTAAGCAATTAACACTCTTTTGATGGCTCTCTCTCTCTCTCTCTTTTGAAGCCACATGCCAGGCACACAACTGACCCTTTACGGACCTCAGGTACACCAGGTGTGTGCGTGTGTGCGTGTGTGTGTGTGTTCGTGTGTGCAAGTAATATGCAAAGTAACCACCAACAAAATTGAAAATGACAGTGTCCACACAGCAATGGAAACCACACGGTTTAGTTATTACATCACAAGGCAAAAGACTTGAAGCAAGGCAAAGGAGGAGCAGCAAGACAAGTCAGCGCAAAAATTTGCAGTTGCAATGGCAAAACGGCCTTCAATGCAAAGGAGAAGAAAAACAACAACAACAACAACAATAACATATGTATAAACGCATGTGTCGAGGTAATTTAAAGACTTTCAGTTACTCTAAACACGAAGTTGGCTAGAAATTAATAAAGGGAATCAATTAGATCAATATTTCGAGCTACTTTCAAAAATCATTTGCTTTATAAAGAAAAAATTGAAATTCTTGAAAAGGTATGTGGTGGTTCGATTTCGTATATTTCAGTCATGAAATAAAGAAATTTAAAGTGATTTGGGTTCTTAAGTTTAGCTGACTTTTAGAAAGACATAAGAAAGATGAGATTTAATTATAAATTCTACATATAAAGGATAGAAAAGAAGAAAATATTAAATTTATAGATAAAGTTGTTTTACAAACTTTAATAAAAATCCTGGCTCTGATGGATCTAGCTTTTAAGCTGATAGCTCTAGCTTCGATAGACCATTGATATGATAGCTCTAGCTTTGATAGATCTTTAATATGATAGCTCTAGCTTCGATAGTTCTTTAATATGATAGCTCTAGCTTCGAAAGATCTCGCATTAAGGTAAATTTATCATCGATAAATGTTGCCTTGTAGATCTGGCTTTGATAGATCTGAATTCATAAGATATTGAAAGGTTAATAAAGCTACGAAAGATTGAACTTCGATCGATCTGCCTTTTAGAGTTGTGGCTCCAAAGAAATATGCTTTCAATAGATCTGAATTCGATAGAAATAGAAATATATTCGATTCGAAGGACTTTAATAATTCTTTATTCGATAGTTCTTGCAAAACTAGCCTCCTTCGTTAGATGTGGTTCCAAAGAACCTATATTCGATATAGTTGATAGATAGATAAATAGACTTAACTTTAACCTGGTTTAAATTCAATCAATTTGTCTTCGATAGATGTGGCTAGAATAGATTTGACTTCGATAAAAATAGCTTCTGCAGATGACTTTTCGAAAGACGTAATTTTTCTGGCGATTTTGCATCGATCTTTTTTCGTTGCAGATTAGAACTGTCTTTAACAGTTCAACAATAGAAATAGCTTTTTCATCACTACTAATTACTACTACTAACTTCCTACCTGTTGCTTACTAATTTAGGTTTCCAATTTACCCATTTAACTGCGTTAAGAAAGAGTATTTAAAGAAGAGAAGAGCAGAGCAGTGCAGACACAACGACTTGTTAAACCAATTTATAAAAGAGCCAAGAGCTTAAGTTTGTTTTGCTGAAATTAGGTAAAAAGACAACGAAAAATAAATGAAGAATGTGCAACAGGCAACAACAATGAAAGCCAAGCGTAACTTCACTTTGCTTTAACTTCAACTGAGACTTCGCCTTCGATTCAAGCCCAGACAGGCGTGAGTCTTTGGGGTTTTGTCTTTAAAAATGAAATTGAAATTCCTGAAACGTGCCCAAAAGATTGACAACGATGCCAATGTAAAGACTGTATGTAGGTGTGTGAGTGTGTGTGTGTGTGTGTGTGGACAGTCCCCCCTACGGGACTCGGTTTCGGTCTGCTGTTACTGGTTTTGATTTTGCTTTGGTTTTGGTTTCCATTTCATAGATGTCGAGACTCGAAGATGTCGTCTTGTTGCTCCAGGCCAGACCAGACCAAGCCAGGCCAGACCTGTAAACATCTTTCGCTGTCGTTCGTCCCTGTTCGCTCGATTTGCCCAGTTGCATAATTTATGGCATCGTTTTATTGATCTGGACGTTTATTTAGGTTATGCATTACTTTTATATACAATATAAACCAACTCTTACGAGTACTTCAGACTGGTTTCAACTCTCTTTGCTGGCGTGTGAAATTGTTGTTCCACGAAATTTGGTCCAAAAGGATAGCAACAAATATATACTATATGTATGTATATAAATCGATATAAATCAAAGAGAGGAAAAAAAAAAAAAACTTAATATAAGCCAACTTGGAGAAAATTAGATAGCGGAAATGTTTAAGAGAAATGCAATGGAATTCGATTGAAAGTTGCATATTAAGATATCAATTTGTTATCCAATTAAAACTATATTAAACTGGATACAAAAATATGTGGCACAAAAGGAAAAGGAATGAAAGCATATCAACAGTCTCAATCTCAAAACAAACTCAAAGCAAATCTACGGCAATTAGCAATGACACTTCAAAAAAGATAATTAAATTATGAATAAAATGTTTTTACTAAGCAAATTTCAAAAGCGATTCAAAATGCTCTTAGAGTGTAGGTCTGTCTGTTTCTATGCAGAAAATTCTCTTTGTTTTTTTGATTTATTTTAATTTTTAAACTTCTTTTTGATGTACCTAAAACACTTTTCGGAATTAGCTCCAAAGCATTACTATAACATATAGAAATCACATTGAAAAATCAAACAATGCGTATGCAAACTATATGTGGAAAACAGATGGCATATTTTCTTTGCTTCTAGCGTTGCCAGACTTGTTTTTGCAAGGACTTAATGCAATAATATTTCCTTTTTAAGGTAGTTAAAGAGTTGGCTTAAAATTTTCTGCTAACTGTCATATTAATTGCAGTAATTTCTTAACATTATTTCTCTATTTTTTTTGTTTTTATTTTTTTTTTGTGGATATTTAATCACTTCTTTGTATTAATAATTCAAATTCCATACTTTAACAATTGCCAAGTGATTGGCATCTTTTCTATCTCTTCAATTGCAATTTGAGTGTGTGTAAGTACACATTTCCCATAGATGGCAGAGCGTATACTTAATTTTATTGCGCATACGCCTCATTGCGCTCACTGTTGTCTGCCTGCAATGTTGCAATGCCAGCGAGCGGGCACTTAGACTTAAACAATAACCCATAATACAGAGATCCATTCACACATTGTTAACCTTGAGGCAAGGTTTTTAATCAGGCCTAATCCAAAGAGCACATAGACGCCCCATCATGCCAATTCACCCAGACCCAGGGTCCAGCGTCCAGCGTCCAGTCATTATGATGCTGTTCGACATCTCTCACCTGTAATTGCTTATTGCTTTCTTCACTTGCGGCGGCGTTTATCACCACCGACACACAGACTGGTCCAATTCGTTACGTGGCTGTTGCTGCTCTACAGGTGCCTTGTCTCTTTAATACTGGATGCCGAATGCTCATGCTTGAGTCAAGTGTTGACGTTAATGTCATTGTTGCCGCCAATGCCGCTGCCGCTGCCTCTTGCCATCTCTTGCAATTGACCCACATACATGGTAAATGAAATTACAAAGCTAATTGCACTTTTTCAGGTAACTAAAATTGATTTTATTCATCAGGTATTGCACCATTCAGCATCATCAGAGATTGCGGACAATTGGATGGGGGAAGGGGGGCAGGGCAGGCGCGCGACACTAAATCCCGCCAATGAATTGCCCAAGTAGACAGAATTGAAAGTGCGTAAATGCTTTTGATGCAGATTAACCAGCAGGTGGTTCAATGAAATTAAGACAAACAACACAAACAAAAAAAAAAAAAACAGATAAGACCATGATGAACCAAAGAGAAGCACTACAATTTTTGTTTTTTGATTTTTTTTTCCACCAAGGTCGTTCAGATTCGACCGAAAACTGACGAGTTTAACAACATGTTGAACACAAGCAACAGGTATTAACTGTTATTTACGGCAACAGGCTGCTTTTGTGGTTACCATTTTTTTTCTGCCGTCTGCTGTTGCAATGGTCATTAAGCCAGCAGAAGATGCTGAAGCTGACACACATATATACGATCACACAAAAGCGAAATGATTATAGCAATTTGGCCATTCGTCCTTTGGTCTATAGTCAGCAAGTTGCAGTTGTGGCCAAGTTACAGATGCAACCAAAAACCGGCTCAATTTCGGGTTCGGCTTATATTATGCAATGGTGAAGCTAAAATGAAGCTAAGCCAAGCATTTATTCGCACAGTCAGAGGTCTCAAACATTCCAATTTGCGTAGACTCGTCCGTCCATGGTGTCCAATGGCTGCCCACTCCTGTCTTGACTACCAATATACGTTTGCATTGCAGCTGCAGTTGGCAATTTCCTCATTTATACACCGAAAGAAAGCCAAATGAATTTCATTTTCGAGAGGTCCTAGATGGATATTAAAGCCAGTAACTGGTGAGAGAAAGAGAGGGAGAGAGAGAAAGAGAGAGAGAAAGAAATCTATGCGGTGTCTAGTTTCTGTTCTTATGTTTCTCTCAGTGTAAGCCATCTTAGCCCCTGGCAGAAAAATGAAGACACTCGCCATGGAGACTGACTATGCAATATTTTATAACACTTTTTGACAAATATTGCTAATTAAAAACCGCTTGCCATTTGCAAAAATGGCCTATCGATTGGTCAATTCCAACAGACGGAGGAGACTGTCTCAGACAAGGCATTGAAGGCGGAGTTGGTGTTTGGCATCCGCCCCAAAAGACACTAAACGGGCTTAAAGAAAAGCGGAAATATTTCTTCGGCGGTGCCATCTGCATTTTCCTGTAGTACAATTAGATATTGCGCAATGAATGTCGTGGCCCGTGACTAACCCATCGATATGAGGCGAAATGGTTAGGTAGGTATGTAGGTAGGAGAAGGCAGGCAGGCGGGCGGGCAGGCAGGCAGAAGATGCAACCGCTGCAAGCCATTACGTCATCAGGTATTCAACAACTATCCAGCTACTCGCCTTTCACACAAGGTGTTTGTTGTCATTTCTCCCAACTCTGATTGAATATCTATCCTCCTCCTCTCTCTCCGCCTCTCTCTCTCTCTCTCTTCTCACACTCTAGCTATCTATTTATGCATCTTGGTATTTGCTCTCTGTAAACTGCTTGAATAATTGCCTCTGCATTAGTCTCTCCCCAACGCCAGTGGGCGTAAAGGAAGCAGATGTAGTAGCAGGTGATGGCTATGGCTCATCAGCAACTCCAACGTCATCATCATCATCATTATCATCATCATCATCACCAGCATCTTCATCTTTGTAATAAAATTTAAATCATTGGCATGCGTGCGAATACTTTTTGCTCATTATAATACGCAAATTCATGTTGTTTGTTTTTGTTTTTTTTTTTTATGTCCATTATTGGTTAAACATACAAGTGTGTGTATGTGTATGTGTGTATGTGTGTGTGTGTGTCTCTCTCTCTCTTGTGCTGCAACTGCATTTTGTCGCGAACTAAATTTTTTTATTTTCACCTGAGATCTGCTCTGTTTCCGCCACAGTTGAATCACCTTTCCCTCCATGACGCGCTCCTCTTATGGTTTCTGGCTTTGTTTTTGGCAGTTCGAGTGGGAGTGGGTCTGTAAGCTCAACCACTTTTTTTTTGTTTTTTTTTTGTGTTTTCTTGCTTTGTTTTGTTTTCCACGGCAATTAGCTCACTTTCCCATTAAAGCGACTTCTCTTTATATAATAATAATAATGGAAATAGTGTGAAATTACTGCTGCGTTGTAGGTTTCTGTGGTTTGAACTTCTGCGAGGTGAAGATGTGCCATGTGATATGAATTTCAAAAATACATCCATTTTAATGCAATTTCAAATCTAAGTTAATCTCAAAGCTTTAAACAAAGTATGTATATCGAGATGAAAAGATCAAAATTTATTTGCTCAAATTTGCCCTTCGACTGTGTCTTTATTCCATTATAATAAACGATTTCTTTTTTTTTTTTTTTTTTTGGAGAAGAAGAACTTGTTCTATATTTAGGTCAAGTTCACAATTTATAAGATATAATTTACCCTTTACTCTGTACCCACTTGCTTGGTTTATTGCTTAAAAAACTTGATCTATCTCTTTAAAGCTTGAAGAGCTTAGCCTGTTTTGTCTTTTGTTTATTTAAAAAAATATATATATAGATTAATTTTATATTTGTGGTATTTCCGGCTGGAATCTTGTCCATATCGTTATTATTTAATTCATACTTTACTTTTATTTCACTTTCCTTAACTTATCCAGCTGGGGATGGATGATTTTCCTGACCTCTCTGAGCCCAATAACCCGCCTAAACGCTTTTTTAATAATATATGTTTAGGAACGTGTTGGGCCAGTGTGCAAAGGTAGAAAAATAAATAAGTTCATTACCACTGTAACGACAGCACCGTTATAATTCCTTACTCTGTCTATGTCATCTCGCTCTGCCTCTCAGGCATAGATAGGAAGGTGCGCTCTCTCGAGCTCTGCCTGTGGGGAGAGGCGATCAACCCTTAAAGTAAACATATCAATGAATACAACCAACGATATTAAGAGCAAATACATATATATTATTCGGTTATAATATTGCTTAGACAAAGATGCTTATCATCCTCAGTGTTGTAGCAGTGTTGTAGGTTGCACTTTGGGTACCAGTGTTGCATGTGGTACATCTGTCAAATCAAAGAGGTAGGGTACACTCATTACATTATAATTCATTCTCCGACATGTAATAATATTTTGTATACCTTTTGGCTTATGTTAAATTTTTCTATACATATTTGAGGATGAAATATTCTAAGTCACTCTTTTCACACGACTCCAGTTTATTAATGTATTAACCTTTTCATTGTTGGCCTAGTTGCAAACCAGTTGGCCACTTGCCATCGGTTGCTGTGCAATCGATTCGATTATAAAGAAATCTAAAAAATTTGCTTCATAACGTTTGCAGATGCGGTTATTAATCGCTTGTCAGTTAACTTAATTGAAATTTTCCACTAAACTGAAATCCTGTTTGGCTTCACTAAAGTTTGAAATTAGAAATGATTTTCCTTATTGCTAAAACAAAATTTAAACTTCTTGCAAATTATTTAACACACGATAAAATTTTACATTTTTCAGACGTAATTATAATAGTAAACATTTTATTGAAAGTTGTTTAAAGAAGTCCTCACACAAATTCTTTGTCAAAAGAGATTTATTGCTATCCTGATAGCCTTGTCTTGGCTTGGATTTGGATTTGGCCTACTCCATTTATTATTTTCAGTTACATCAATTACTTCCTTTGTGGTTTTTTGTCCGAATTATCAGAGGCCAGCAATTAATTCAAGCAACTTTAGATTGTCATGGGCCGTTTCATTCATAGTTGTTGACTAAAATATTTCTATTTGGTTTTTGGATGGCCAACACTGGCAACTGACAATCGACAACTGACAATCGACAACCGACAACCGACAACCGACAAAACGGCAAATGACAAGTGACAACAATGCCAACAAGGAAGTTGGAAGCGCATCTTCCACGCGCGCGCCCAATTATGACAACAGCAACAGCAACTGGAGGAGGAGGAGGAGGAGGAACTCACCTGCAAAACATTGAGTTATGGCTTGCAACACCTGCGGGCAGAAAGAGATTTGACTATTTCGACTTCGACATTGTCATTGCCGGCGGTGGAAACGCAACTAACACCGCACACAATGTAACTGGAACAGCTTAGCGAAAAAATGTGTTTATGGCTTTGGTTTTTACGATGCTTGCAATTCTCTCAGTCTCGCGTTGAAAAGTGTGTTTACCCAAAAAACAATAAGAAACAAAAATACATTATGTATACGCCCCCCATGCCAAGATGATGATGAGAAGATAGAGACTTTGCTCCTGCATTTGAAGGCCAACAATCTGGTTGTAATCAATCAATAAAAATATATGCGCCAAGCGTATATGACATAAGATACACCCAATAATGAGCGTAAATTGGCAACAATGGCAAATCGAAAGAAACCTAAATGAAAGGCATGGAATTTGTTGGATGGGTGTAACTATTATACATTGATTTTATGGTCAAAGTTAGGTATGTACGTGAGCTGGATGAGTTGGACGACGCCCACAATTGCAAAAATGTTGGCGATTTTTTTGCAACGTCATTGCCAAATCGAAATCCCAAATGGGTCAAACAAAGCTAGAGATAGAGAGAAACCTACATCATCTGCCAATGTAATAAAATAATAATCATTTCAGCTGCTACTAGTCACCGTTTTCATTGTGTATATGTGGGGTATGTTGCTTTATTTATTTTTGTATATTTTTTTTTCTCTTTGCTCTCTGTTGTGATAATTATTAAATAACACCACAATTAAATGCGTATGGCGAGGTGCCAAGAGAAGGGAGATCGATCACCGTGTACGACCTTTCCATCTGACCAATTGCTTAGCGATATGCGATCAATTAATCTAAATGCCGCCGCTTTTGAAGCCGCTTGACAGCAGAAACACGACATTGAACTTCATACTTCATAGGTTTTCAACAGATAGATTAGCCAGCTAATAGCCAGAGATATTAATGATGTTGAGTCCAAAATCTCAGATGTTTGTTGGTTGGTGTTGTATGAAGATGATCTTTGGGGGCGTCACACATGATCATTAAAAACTGAAGCACACACACACAGACTTGGAAAGAGAAAGAGAGACCACACTTGGATTTCTAATTTTTATGCGCATTCCGGTCTTGTGGCACGACCAAAAAACTTGCATCTGTTGCATAAGCGATCACTCTCGACTTTTGAGCTACCACTTCGCTCGATCGGTCGGCCGGGTCAGTGCGTTAGTGCCACACGCAAATGGTACCTACACGTTAGACACGATCTCGCATTTTCATATAATTTTAATTTATTTATGCGTGTGAACCTCGACTGAGTTGCTGTCTTCGAGTCGCCACCAAATTGTCATAAATTAAAAAGCGAAACGTTTGCTTTTCACCCGTCAAGTGAAATGTCATATGAAATATATGAATTACCCACAGATGGTCCATGAAAAGGTTTGGCTAACATGTGAAATTGTTTGGCATAGCAAAAGGTCCAGTTGATGAAGTGATTTGGTCTCTGCTTAGTTTTTTCTCAACAATTCTAGTTTAATTTTTTACTTTTTTAACAACTTTATAAGTAAATAAATTTTTTTAACTTCTGAATGTTTAATTTCTTAATTTTCATAAGCAAACAAATCAAATAACCCGCCAAATGCAGCAAAGGTATAGACGGCAGATGTCGCCACTGTAAATAGACTTTGTTATCGACTGGCGATGTTATCGAGAAAATACTTTGCATACTTTTAGACTTATCAAAAGCCGTTAAAATTTAGAATTTGCTGCCATTGGCCAAGCAGATCTGCTGCTTGTTAAGCCAGGTCCTGTAAACTGGAGCACATCACGATTAACTGAATGGGATCAAGCTATTGCCCAATGACCGCAAATTTATTAGTTTTCATTCACTATATTCTTTCGGAACTCCTGTGAACGGTGGAGGGACTTTGATGCGCCCCTTGAGCCTATTGATGTTGCCAACAGTTTCGTTTTTTTCAAATTTGTTTGATTTATTTCACAATTGAATTTTTATTTATATATTTTATACAATATTAAAAGCTAAGGAAACTTAATTTACGATTTATGTGGGATGTGACTTGAAGTGTTTTTTTTTTATTTGTTTTCAGAGATTGGAGAACAGAATAAATTATATATATATATATAGGGATATTAAAAATAATGATTAGTTGTCGTTGATATTGCAATAGAACTAAATTTAATTCGAACAGTTAACTAGGCTATAACTAAGTCTTCAGATTCTTAGTCGCTAACTATTGGAGAGGGGTTTTAAGGGGGACAAAAACGCGTCTCAGCTGCAGTCGCCGCGGGGACTGTCAGTGAAAAAGTATTTTAGGCCATTTAAACTTAAACACTAAACTAAGTGCCAATATTTACAGGGAAATTGGATTCGCAATTGATTGCAGTTTTATTTACTTCATGTAGTAACTGCTTGGAGCTCTACCGGAGGTGTAAGTGCTCATGGGTATGCCCTGTGGGCCAGGTATATGATTATGTCCACTTGATGAATGCGTTACGGATTGATTCTGTGAGCCATATAAATGATCGACACTGGTATTGCCAATGCCATTGCCGGAGGGTTCGTAGTCGACATCATAATAGATGCCACTTTGATTCTATAAAAAAAAAAAACAAAGATAAACATTTTAGTACTTCTTTCATTGGAATTGGACTGTAAAGTAAAGTACCGCTATGCTGCCATTACTGCGACTCTTGGGGCGTGGCACTTGAAAATTTCTACCCAATAGATCAGCACGATCTTCCTCCTCACTGGAACTGGAGTTCTCCAGAGTGCGCATACCATTGGCACGTGGACCCAGGCCAAGTCTTCTAAGTCAAAAAACCAAACAGAGATAATTTAGAATGGGAAAAACCACTTTTGGCCGATAGAGCCTACCTGGGCAATGGCACTGGCGGAGCTAAGGTGGCACTAGGGTGCATTTGCATGGTGCTCTGCAGAGACATCCCACCAATTGTTCCCATGCCAATGGCCCCCAAATTGGGATAGGCAAACATGGCCGATGAGGGTCGTGTTGGTCCAATAGGCTCCGCCTGGAACTTAAACAAATTAGTTTGATAACTTAATGAGGACTCCATTTATTTAGCTTACCCCGTAGTGATTAGTCTGAGCCATCACATCGGCAATCTGGGCCCAACGCATGCGATCCTCGAGGGTTACCTGATAGCCAGCTTGTGGCAGTCCCGCCGACTTTAATGGAGCCGTATTCATGTAACCAAAGACAGGTGAGCCCATGGCGTTCTTTTGTTCGCGCTGCCAACGTCGAGACCACATGATCAGGCACACCAAAGTCAGGACAATGATGATCACAGCCGCCACAGAGGCACCAATGGCCACGCCCAGAACTTCGCCATCGATTTCACACTGGGCTCCATAGTGACTTGAATCGCAGGCACAGATTTGAGTGCCCTCGTCATTGTAGCTGCATACACCACGATTGTTGCAATACGAATCTGGACAGGATTGGCATTCGCGTCCTGCACGCTGAGGCTGATCAGCCCAGGGATCTCTCCAGCCGGCGGCACAAGCGCAACGGAAACTTCCCCACGTGTTCGTACAACTTGCACTGGGATGGCAATCGTTGAGATCCACGGATTGACATTCATCCACATCGTGTAGGGCAGAGACAGCTCCTTCCGGTGAGCTGACATAGAGAACAGAGTTACCTATATTGTTGTTCCGACGATGGAGTACTCCCAGCAAATGTTTCTGGACATCGCTGCGTAGATTGGGTCGCAGTGTTTCCACGC
Organism: Drosophila nebulosa; assembly: GCA_024703675.1. NCBI lineage: Eukaryota > Metazoa > Arthropoda > Insecta > Diptera > Drosophilidae > Drosophila > Drosophila nebulosa. The sequence goes on along the minus strand of CM045725.1, from coordinate 14,174,198 downwards.
TTTCGTCCAGTTTTAGGGTAAGATTGACATAGACACCGCTGCCACCCAGTTGAGGATCTCCTCGATAGATATTATTGACCTTGGCCTCCATGAACTCATCCGAATAGGGTGTCATTGACATGGCCGAATCCAACTGAGAAATAAATTCAATGTCAATTTGAGAATCTTTCGCTGTGTGGATTTCACTTACCGCTCTAATGGACTCATAGCTCAATTGGCCAAAAGGTTCACTATTGTGATCCATGAGCTTGTTATCCCAGACTATGCGATGCTCGTAGATGCGATCCACTCGCATGCCCAGATGAAAGGAGATCACACGTCGGCAGGGTTCTCGGTGCTTGCGACGGGAGTAGCCTGCGAGAAGAACGTTCATTAGATCTTCCCTGTAGCTAGACGGGATTTGATTTCTTCTTCTCACCTGGTCGACAGTGACAACTGGAGACACCACTGTCTGTCTTACAACGTTCGTGCTGGGCCTGATCACAAGTGGAATCATCACCCACAATGCAGGTGTCAATTCTTACCGGTGGTGGAGTGGGACGCTGACGATAATGTGGACGAGTTGGACCCGCATTAGTGGTTGGAGATGGCGGCGCTGGAGATTTACTCTGTGGACCCACTCCCTGTGCTTGAAGGTCCACAACTTCCGTTTCGGGTACTACATAACCTCCACTGCTCTGGGTGACTGCACCACTAGCACCATTTGCTGTTGTTGTTCCTGCACCACTTCCACTTCCACTTCCTGGCAATTGAGGCAAGCGTGTAGCCGGCGTTGTGGCTCCTGCCTGTGGAGGATCTGTGGGATCACCAAAGAGATTGATGTAAGTGCGTTTGCCATCGATCGAGACGAAGCTTTCGTCACCTGATGCCGACACTATGATGTCTGCCTGAGGACCATTTGAACCAGAGCCATAGGATCCGTAGGGTTTAATGTTGATGGTCTGCTGAGAGCCACTGCCCTTAGGTCCCGGCCCCTGAATGGCCGACAGAGTCACATCAAAGATTTCGCCATAGCCGGGCGGCAAATGTTGCCGAGTGGGTTGTATAGCCGGCTGTTGGGGCACTGAGGGACGTGGCTGAGCCGGACGTGGCCGACCACCGGGTTTAAATTCAGGATCATCTAGTACTATGCCAGGCCGAGGATGGTATTGGGCGGAAGGTGGAGGAGTGCCACTGGAAGTGGGCGCTTTCTCGGTTGTTGTGGTTGAGGTTGTGGAAGTGGTGGTGGAAGTGGTGCTAGTAGTGGTTGAGGTAGTTGTTGTTATGGTATTGGTGGGTTCATTGAAGGGCGAGGACGAGGGTTGAATCTCCTGGGACCGAGTGACCGGCATATCGCTTAGAGGAGTAGTCAAAATCTCACTAGACGAACTCATCTGAGTGGTGGAGGAGCTGCTCTCCAAGCCCGGTGTGCGATTGGCTGTCATAAAGATAACCTCCTCGGTTGAGGGATCCAATTCTAAGCTCTCAGCACTATCCATGGACATGGGCACATATGTCGAGGACATGCCCATGACGGTATGGACCACGGAACTGGTCTCAATGATAGTTGTATAACCATCTTTATCCCCCGAAGGCTTAGGTTTCGATTTCTTTTTCGTACTAGAAGCCGTTGCGGAGGGCAATGAAGGAGAAGGAGGAGGAGGTGGCTGCAGTTCATCTTCCACCTCTCCGCCTCCATTGCCAGCATCTGTATCTTGATCGGAAACCTCTATATACTGAGCATTGGCATCTTCCTGCGAGAACTCCGAGTCGTAAGCGGTGTCCGCTGTGGGTTGGGCCGCCTCCAAATCGCTCTCGACCACCTCTTGTGGCTCTTGTGGGGGCTGTGGCGACGGCGAGGGCACTACATGAGGCGCTGGCAGAGGCTTGTACTGCGGCAGTGGTCTTCGACTGCCACCCACACTTGTGGTTATGGGTGGGCGTGGCTTGTTCCTGTACCAAGGTGGACGATTGCTCACAAAGCCTGGACGCACCGGAACTATTTGCTCAGGTATGGGCACGCCAGTGATAAAAGGTCTGTCAGGACGATCGAAGGGATAGGGTGGCGGACGCATTGAGGTGCCTGGCTTCTGGGCCTCATAGTCAATGGGCAAAGGTTGAACATCCGAGATTCTTGGTGGTCCTCGATTGTTAATCCTACTGGCCGATGGTCGCCTAACCGCCTGGGTATTGGCATGGACATTGACATTGCCATTCAGTAGCTTCACAATGCCCGTAATAATGTCCTGTATGTCGGGATTACCATTTTGACGGGGACTATGTGGAGCCTGGGTTGCACTGGTCATCGCTGAGGTGGCAGTACTGCTCGGACTCGGCCTGATTGGGGACCCCGACGTAGGCTGTCGCAGGTCCCCTTGCACTAAAAAAGAAGCCTCCGAACTGGATGAGCCGCCACTCGATGAGGTGGCGAGAGTTTTTCCGGCTCGCACACGTTGTGTGCTTTCCGGCTTTTGTTCTTGATGATCTTGACTCTCGTAGGTGCCTGTGGGCTTTATATTATAATGAAAATAACGTCCCGCCGAAACATCCTTGTCCCTATCTTCAGCGAAATTCACATCATTCGGCCCATAATGCTGATGCTGATGCTGATCTTGATGTAATATGGGTGATGCAGATCGCTGAACACGGGCCAAGGTTTCGTTTTCATCTTGTATGGGGGAACTATTCTCGGCCAGCCGATTGATGGTATCGGCCATGGTGCTCTCAATGCTGGAATGTGCCTGACTCAATTGGATGCTCGACTTGGGCGAAATCTGTGAGATACTCTCATGTTGGCCAGCTACAAGAAAAGAGAATGAAGAGAAGCATATTAACAGGTGAAATTCTTGAACTACTCAGGCATCAATTTCACTAATTGCAGAGTGTAAAGAATCCCAGGCTGGCGGAAATAAACAAAAGCCTTACAACGTTTCACTTTTCCAAGGCCCAACCCCTTTAACCCATGTCTCCATGTCTCCATGCCTCTTTGTCAGTGTCACACACAGATGCATGTGTGTGTTCATTTGCATTTTCTTAGGAAACCATCTCCATTTCCAACTCCAACTCCATCTCGATCTTCATTTCCATTTCCATTTCCATCTCAGTTTCAGTCAGTCAGTCCCCCATCATTTGTTTTCGATGTCAAGTTTGTCTTTTGTATTCTTTTCACTCTCTTGCATCTAATTGTATTTGCATTTTGAAATTGTTGGCTTTACACTGACAAATGTAAGTTATACTTACACACACACACACACACACACACACATACACACATACATATATGTCACAATTGTGAAGGCTTATTACATATCTCCCAACCCATAGCAACTATATCTACTTTATATACCCACAATTGACTTGGCCTCGACAAACTGTAAGTAAGAATTTCATAAAATTGCTACCTCAAGCGTTGAAAAGATGCCAAAGCAAAGTAACTACCGACTTTTTTTTTCATCATTTTTATGGGCATTTGTAGAATGCGAAATTACACCTGCCTTTGAGAAAGTTAAGCAAACGGATCAACACATAAATTAACTATAAAAAATTTACTACAAAGTTGCTAGAAATTCCATGAATTTCCAACACGGCAAACTTAAAAATTGAATTTGAAAGGAATATTTCAGTGTTTTTTTTGGTTTTTTCAACTTTTTTTGGAATGGCTTAGTCCTTAGAAATTTTTTCCCTTTTGAGTAGAGTTTCTTTAAAGATAAATTTAAATTAAGTAAAAGTTAAGTTTGAGTTTAAAAAGCTTTGGAAAGTTATTGATATTAGCAGAATTATTTAAAATTTAACAAAGTTTTTAGATATTTATTATCTTTAGCAGCTCTGTAACTGAAATATCATTTCGTATTTTTAAACCCCTAATGAGAGCTAGTCTTCTAGCCAGTATTTTGTCTGCAAAGATAAGTTTCTTAAAAATGATCAACATAATGCTTTCAATTAAGCAGGCTCAAGGTAAATTATTTATTGGGACAAACAAAGATGAGCAAGTTGTCTCTATAGCTCTAATTCAAGAACTACCAAGTTCTATCATCAGCAGACTTTGCGAAGACTGGGACCCCGAACCTGCTTAATCAAAAGTTCTAAACAACTAAAGATCATCAAAAGTATCAAAAAAACATAAAAGTTAAAGAAAAGTTAAGAAATTCAGGGTAAAAGTCTATATTTAAAGGTGCTTGTGATTACTTTGGCATAACTTGAAAGACTTTTCTACGATTTTCTTGAGTTTTTTTCTAGTGGTTTGAAGTTTTTAGATTTAGGCAGAAGTTCTGGCAGCTCTCGAGCATTATTCACGCAAGCCCCTAACTTAGCTAGACATAGGTAACAGGTGGACTTATTTTTTTTTCCAGTAAATTCACCTCATAAGTTGGCCAAGAGAACTCCTTACAGAAGCCACCTTCAGTTAAGGTTCCGCGGCACAAGCTCATTGATAATTTTGCCATTTATTTTCTCTAAAGAGAGATTTCATTACCCGCATGCAAGTCTTCAGAAGCCTCTCTCTCTCTGTTTGATAAGAGATTGACGATTTTCAAAACATTCAACACTTTGATCTTTAGCTTTCTTTCATTCACATTGCCACCATTTAGCAGCCTTTCGACTTTTGGCGGCTGTCAACATTTATAAAATAGAAATAGACACCGATTGAACTTGGTGACCCTTACCCATATCATGGCTTCACCTGCAAAGAAGCCAACACACACACACTCGCCGACTTTTTCAGCACTTTACTGGCACACCTCAATCCGTCTTTTGTAGACTTTCTTCTATGTGTATACATTTTGGGGTGTGATTTATGGGCTCCCCCGCTGGGCTGTCTGACTGGTTGAATGCAGGCTTCAAACTTTGTTTTTTCTCTTCTTTTTTTTTTTTTTGAGGTGTCAAGTGCATTTGCCGAGCAAGAAATGTTTGTCTCACATATTAGCAGGTAGAGAGAACCAGTTTGTTTTTTTTTTTTCTTTTTTTTTTTTTGGTAGAAGTTATTTTTCGTTTAAGTGTTATGGGCCTCATAATTCATAGCAAGTTTAGTTATTGAGTTTAACCTAAATTTTTTTTGCTGGCTGGGCTCTTATTTCCTCTTAGATTTACTTTCACCTGCTTTTTGGTTAGAGCGTCTAAATTGAAATCTCAAATATTTAATTCACTTTCTATAAATAAGTTATCGAGTTTGTTTTTCTATTATAATTAGCAATTCCTTTTTGGACTTAAAACACTTTTCACTTTCCATGCAATTTTTCATATGTTGTTGTTGTTGTTGTTGTTGTTGTTATTGATTTGAAAATAAATTTATAACTGGTTAAAGTAAAAGTGTTTTTGGTCGTTGCCAATGCCGATGGCTGTGAAATTGGCCAGACAAAGACAAGACTTGGTCGAGCTGGTTAAATTGTAACACAAATTTTGCAGAAAATTGAAACAAAAACAAAAAGCAAAATTGAATTTTGTGGCATGCAACACTTTCACGGACCTCGAACGAAAGTAAAACTTTTGTGATTACCAGCAACGAATTAGAAGAAGGTAAAACAACACAAAAACTACTATAACTATCTAACTACATATATATTATATACGATATATATAAGTCTCGTATGTATGTACATACATAGATATAATAGTGCCTGCTGGTTCAATGCACGACTGACTGACTGGGCTGCCGCCTGCAAGTCACTGGAAATGACAACCAGATGAGAGGGTCATTAGTTCCAGCGCTTGCCTACACTAATTTAAACGCTACTTTAGCCCACGACGAGGACGCACGACATCGTCACGAAACACCAACAAAAACAACAACAACAACAACACACACCGGCAATAAATGTTTTCAAAAGCCCCAAATTGCCAATTTTCAGCGCCTCCACTAAGAAATCACTTTCTATTTCACAAAAAAAAACCAAAAACAAAAACAAAATGTAAGCCAAAAAGCTAGCGATAATAATTACAATTGCCTTGCTTATGAAATAACAACAACCGATTTCAATATGTCATACATCACGTATTAAAACAACTAGCCAAACACTCAGTTAGGGCAAGCGCATTACGCATACGCCTCGTGGTGGGCTTACCTAAATGGTAGCATAGCAATATTTTGGCCAAGGGGGTTTTAGTTATGCAATAAGACAATTACACGAACAGAAGGCGACAATTTGTTATGTTTTCACCATAAATAAATTGTGTAATTGCATATTTTGATGCACATTAATTGTCCATAATGGGAAAAGTTATTAAGGAAAAGTTTTTCTCTTCATATGAAAAAGTCATTCGTTAGGTCTTAGGCCAAGCAATTTGTGATCTCCAAAAGAGATTGGAATATTTTTAGGAAGCATTCTCAACGACTGCTTAAAAACTTAATTTTAATATAAAGCAAAATAAACAAAAGAATAAAAATTAAACGAATAACTCATTGCAAATATGTTCCAGGGTGTTAAATTAAGCCCAAGGCAGTCACTGAGCATTTATAGATTTCTGTTAAATAAAGTTTATGAATCGTAAAGCAAAAATAACAATGCCCATTGGGCATGCGATTTTTAAGTCTTTGCACACTTGTTAAAATCTTTACTTAAGAAATTATATTTTGTCGATACAGAAGTCATAATTTCACTTTGGTTATGGTTGACTTTTGTATAGAAAAATCTTTTGTGTGGCATTAAACAAAAAGCCTTTCCTATGGCTATAGACCTTTTCTGTTGTTGTTGTTGTTGAACAATCGCATACTTTTAATCTAAACAGCCAGAGAAACATCATAAATACAATTTATGGCCTAGCTCAACCCTCTCACATTCTCTCTCTCTCTATCTCTGTCTCCTCTTTGTTGTTAAGCTTAGATTTCTATTAAAGATGCTGGCCAAATCTCGAATGGTCATCTAAAAAATAAAAAACCCACGTTCAGGGCACGCCTCTGAAAATGTCTATACACAATTTCTTCTCTCTAAGGAGAAAGAATTTTGATTTAATGCTAATTGATTTCCATTGGCGATCTTGTTTTTTTTTTTTTTGTCTGTGTGGTAGGCGTTAGTTATGAAAAACAAAAGAGGGGAGAAGAGAATGCTTTAAAAGACGATAAACAATGAAAGTATCTGCAGTCTGCAGGTATTTTTCATTAGCTAAGCAAATAAAGTATCCAACACTTGAGCAATCAAACCGTCAACTATTTGTTTTTGTTTTTTTTTTTTTTTTGTTTTCTTCTGTCTTTTGTGTTTTGTTTGTCTATTGTGGAACGAACTTAAGGAGAACTTGGCAACTAGAAAACTTGATTCGTTTCTCCCCGAAGCAATGGACACTGAACTTAAGCTAAAGTTAAGCTGGTGTCTGTGAGTGAAATTACAATATTAGAGAAATGAAAAATTTAACAATTTTCCACACTATGGCTTTAGATTTGCAATTGGTCATGTTCATTTTCCGCAAGAGAATTCAATAGACAAATCTAGCTATATATATGTATGTATAAATTTAGCTCATCCTAAAAAACCAGACTTAAGACCAAAGCGAATGACCTTAATCAAGGTCTACTCTGGTCTGGTCTGACTCTGGTCGCTGGTCGCTGGTCTCTGATCTAACCGCTTTATGGCCAAAGTCAAAGCCAAAGTCGAAGTCAAAGCCGGTTGCAGTTTGACTGCATTTTCTGTTGCTCTTCTACTGCTTTCGGTTACGCTCAGTTGCATGCCAAAAACAAAAAAACAAAAAAATCAGGAAAAAAAAACAGAAAAATTTATTAGCAGACGCTTTGGTTGTTGTTGTTGTTGTTGTTGTCTTCTCCTAGATGAGCTCTGCGCTCTGTTGGCTTTCAATGTTGGCAAAGATCCTCAATCTCCAATGGCCAAGCCAAGGAAAGTTTTGCTACTTAATTGTTGTTGTTGTTGTTGTTGTTGTTGCTTGGTACCTAATTGCCTACTCTAGCTCATATATTTAATTAAGCCAAAGGCAAAATCCACATTCTTTTACAGAGAACAAAGTCTTGTAAATTTTCAAGCGATAAGCCATCTGCGGTAAGAAAAGAAATATTTGAAATACTTTTCTGTTCTGGCCTCTTAACACGCCAAGGGAATAATTTTCAAAGTGGAGTGTTACCTTAGGTCAGTAAACCCAAGAGGCAAACGAGAGAAACAACAAAAAAAAAAACGAAGCAAGAGAGGAAGAGGCAAAGGAAAGACAAAGACTAATTGAACAATTAAATATAATTAAATCTTAAATAGAACAAACTTATCACCGACAACCGAAGAATGGGAGCAACAAATGCCCCTTTCGGGCACTCAGGAGAATCCGTCAAAGAGCCAAGAAGACAAGCCAAGTTGTTAAACAACAATTTATTGATTAAATAGGAGACAACTTACCGCCTCCCTCTCTGTATCTCTCTCTCTCTCTCTCTCTCTCTTGCTCTCTAGAGGTTATCTATCTCTGTCTACGAAACGAAACTGTGTCAATGTACCCAAGCAGAGACAACAGCAAGTTGCCTGTCGACCAATATGGTCTTAATGGTCTGTGACAAGTTCAAAAGCAAGCTTGGTATAAATGTTGAGAACCGGCTTTGGTTTTTTTATATATATATATTAGCCAGATATGGCTAGGCAACCAGCCAGCCAGTCAGCCACTCCGTTGGCCAGTCATTCATTCAGAGTTAACTTTTTATTAGGCTATTTCTAACTGCGTGCCAAATAGAAATGGGTGAAGTGTCTCTCTTTCTATACAACCGACTTACACACACACACACACACGTAGACAGACAGACGTGGTGTGCGTGGGCCAGTCTATGCCTCTAGGTACGTGTGTGTGTGTGTGTGTGTGCCACCTAACTGCGTCTCTTTAACGGCACTTGATTTCCAGTTCTTAGCGTTTTTCATGGTAGTTTTGGGCTAGTTTTTGATTGAAAAATATATCAATTACTTTCAATTCAAGTTCGTTGCCTGAGTCTTTTGTTTCTGCTTAGCCTTTTGAAATGAAAATTTAAACAGAAAACTCTTTGGATTCAAAAAGTTTAGTTGGACAAAAGCAAAGATGAAATAATAAGCAAAAATAAACGTTTGAAATGGAAACTTTGGAAGTAAAAACAGCCAATCCAATAATAATAAGCCACCTTAAGGAAGAAAATTAGAACCCAACTGATCTATATTAATTTTTTTTGCGCATTGTCTTCAGAGTTTTTTAATAAGTTTTTTTTTAAATGATTACTACTTTTGAAAAAGTTGAAGCAAAAATTTCAGTCGAAAATAGACTTAGAAAATGTTTTTTTCTTTCTATCAATACTTTCAATACATCTTTTAAAAGGAGCATGACTTATTTTATTTTAAAAATTTCAATTTATTGAAATGAAGATTACCACCTTGGAACATAATTCACAAAAGCTAGCCACATTGTTATCATGTTTTTTCATCTTTAAAAAACTGGACCCTAATTGAAATAACATCTGTTTCTGTTTCTCATCGAAATCGAAATCCATCGAAATCGAGCCCCGCAACTGAGTATAATGCCTTAAAATAAATTTACTTCTATATTAGAGTTCGAATTTAAAACATTGTCACAAAATGTGCGCATATTAGATTATCATCGTATTAGCAAAAAAGGCTAAAAAAAAAAGAAAATCGCCCAAGAGAAAATGCTTTTTTTAGATTGTATTTTTAAAGTATTCTCTAGGCTTACTTTGTTCATGTTACAAACAGCCAAAATATAACCGAAATGAATGGCCATATTGTTGAGGTGGAGCTGTTTCTTTATCCATTATGGTTGATTGACTTTTTTTTATAGCAAATAATAAAAGTTTGTTATGTGTTCGGATCGTAAAAAGTTAAATCATCATTTGGATTTATGTCTTTGAATAAACGGTTTAAAGTTTTCCAAAGACAAACAAATGCTGCTTTAAGAGATAGCAAAATGTTGAACCGGTTTAATAGCAAATATCTCCAAAATTTCATTGATGGACCGCCATTGATGTCCAATGGACTGACAGACAGACAAAGGGTCGCTCTCTACCTGTGTTGCAGCTTCATTTGGCCCGAGGACAAACACAAATTTTGCGCTTGCGTTGAGAACGTAACGAAACTTGGCAAAAAAAAAAAACCATATAAATTGTGGGTTCGGATAACTCTGTTGGGATGCCTGTCTGATTGCCTCTCTGGCTGACTGTCTGTCGGTCTGTCGGTCTGCTGTCTGTGTCTTTGGGTGTGTGTGTGTGTGTGTGTGTTCATGGTGCCTGGGCTTACAACTTTCGTTGTGCTGAATTTCATTGTACAATTTTTGTTGGAGGAACTTGACTTCGGCTTGGGCTGATGGGAAAGGGAAAGTACGACAAGATGCCAGTGTATGCAGTTATTGATATGGCCAACAAAATCGAGATCAAGCTGTGTAAGCACTCACACACACACACACACACACACATGCGTCTAATTGATTGAGCGGCAAAGAAAAGAAAGAGAAAGAGTTTCGGCTTGAAAGTAAAGGGTGGAGAAACATTTAAGTTAATTGAATACAAGCAAAAGGAGATTATGCTCATGAAATGTCAATTTTCATTCAATCATTTCAAAAGAATATTTTCTCAATTAGTCGCACTGTCTCAACAATAACAACAACAACAACAACAAGAACTGTAATGCCTATTCATTTATGCATTTCAATTAAAAAAAAAAAAAAAACAACAGCTCATCAACTGTAACCGTTTAATTGCTACTCCGCACCCACAAACCGACTGAGTGGAATCAATTAAAGCTAACTGCACTATTTACTGGGCCAACAGCAGCAGCAGCAAACTGAAAACTGAAAACCTTTCATGCAGTTAATAAGCCTCATTAACATAAAAGCCAACTTAAAGTTCCATAAGAATGCAAAGTAACTACAATTCGAAAGGTATTTTTTTTCTTTTTTTCAAAAATTAGGTGAAGTGAAAATTATTTTCTTTAATTAAACTAAATGAAAAGAAGCAGCAGCAGCAAACAAAACAAAGAAGCCCATCTAAAACCAAATGCCGAACCAATGCCAAGTAATATGTTGGTAACAACCGTTTGATTTAACGGCTTTTTGGGACTTTCCAAATATTAATGGCCAACAAAGAAAATAAATAAGAATTGTAATTCGTTTCATCTTCGGATGAAAAACTGTCGCTGCATTTATACATAGAAAGCAAAGATGATTTGTGTTTTTGTGGAAAAATCAATGATCTCAAGTGGCACAATCATTCATCAGCTGAAAGTAAAGGTCTCTCTGGAGAAACAAGCATAATAATAAACATTTATGCCTAACCTGTTGTATTTTCATTTCTTTCCTTTTGGTTACGGTCTAAGCTGATTACATTTTCAGATTACACTTGGCATTTTGGCACATTTCTGTTACATGGCCCACTTGCACAGCCTCCAACCGAGAGAGATTGAGAAAACAGAGAGACAGAGGGGGAGAGAGAGAAATAACCGAAAAACCTGAAGAAAAAAGGTGCCGCTTTTGCTGTTGCTGCCTGGCACTTTGCTTGCTGGCAGCCTCCAAAAGAATTTATCGCTCAGCTTTTTATTGGGTCAAGCAGCAGGTTCGTTTGGTTGGTTAGTTGGTTGCTTGCTTTGGTTTCGGTTTTGATTTCGGTTGTGGGAATTCTTGGTGGGCCCAATCTACCAGTTGACGCAATTAATTAAAATTCTTCATCTTCATATGGAGAAACAGGTGTGTGATTATTGTTTTATGATATGAAGAAGACTTAAGATTTTATATATGACGAAATAAATATAAATAGAGCAACATTTTTTGTTTTTTGTATTAAGGTAAAACATTGTTAAATTGTTTGTTTGTGGCAAAAACCTAATGTAATTTTCTCTGTGAAAACTCTTTAAAAGAAAACCATCCGAAAGAAATCGAATGAAATTGGTGAATAAAACTATACTTCTATTTTAAATGCAAAAGCAAAAGCCAACTAACAAGAAAATTAAAGAAGATTTATACAAGATAGTTTCAAAAGTTCCTGGAGAAAAAGATTTTTATTCAAGCTTTAAGTTTCCTAAGCATTTTTTATACCAATAGAAGTACAAATTAGTATAATTTTGACGTTTGACAGTTGTTACCGATTAATCTTTAGCTATAATTATCGAAGTCTAATTGTGTTTTTCTTTTCGAATTGTATATTTTGGCCCTAAATGAATACGAGCATATTTTAAAACTATGGAGTTTGAGTTAATATTCTGCTAGATTTTTCTCTCTTTTGAAATCGACCAAGAAGGACGGTACGGCGGTAACAATAAGTTCCTATATATGCATATATTTCTAAGTGTTGTCTAACATCCAAATTACTACATCTTCACGATGTGTTATGTTTGGGACTAGTGTTGGATCGTTTAAGGCAACTGAGCAACTGAGATAAAGGGAGCGACAACAGTTTTTATATGTTAAAAATAAATATTAATAATTTTACCAGTTATAATTAATATCTTTTCACCCAAAAATAATTTGTATTTTATGATTTTTCAAATATTTTGTAAGAGTGACTTTTTTTAAAAGATATTTTGGTAGCTAATATTACATATTATGAGCTACTGGAATTATTATTTTCCATGTAGACCCAAGCCGAGCTCTGTTAAAAATATATTTTGAAGTTGGCTTAATGTTTTTTGAATACAAGTCTAAACTTATAAAACCTTGAAATTTGTCTGAACATAGATGCATTTTGTATGCGGAGTCGTTCAAGTGACCCATAAGACACCAAGTGCCACCTATCAACCAACCGAAAGAGGGAGCACGTGAACAGATATGGGAATTGAGACGTGCAGGGTAAAATTATTAACTTCGGCTAAGAACAAACTTTATGCAAGAGAAATAACTTAAGCAAAAATGGTCCAAAACAACATTCTAAATAAATATCAGAACTCATATATCATATGTGTATTGTATATACCTTTTAAAGTCTGTTATTTAAAAAGCAAACTAGAGTTTTGCCGACGAAAGAACTTTTTTCTAGCAAATTAAAGAATAACATATTTTCGAAAGAAGTCACCCAATCTATGTTGATATTTCTCACTTTTATAAATCTATTTACTCCAAAACAATGTAGTTGATAAAGACATTAGATTACCCTCATTGAAAAAAAAAAACATTTTTTCATTTGTTTTTTTAACTTAACAATTAATTTCTTACATAATGGGCAGTCGCCAAGTTAATTGTTATTTTGTCAATGCAAAAAGTCATATGGTTAGAAATTGTATAAACTTCAATTTACGCATGTCACGCACTTTATAGGCAAGTCTGCCACAATAAACAAAGAAAGCAAAGAAAGAAAAACCCCAAGCCAAAGACCCGACTTGGGCACATTTGGTTTGGTATCCGGGCTGTGTGGCTATGAATAATCACACATTACAACACAATTGTGCGACGAACAGCACAGCAAAGGCAAACCAAAAATAAACTCGAGGGCAATGAATGATTCATTTATAGATACGACGAGATGAACTACATTTCATCATCATTGGCTTTCGAATCATGCCTAAAGAGATGGCCAAAAAGACGAAGTTGACGTATTAACCAGGTCAATCCCCCATTTTGTGTAGGCAAATTCTGGCTAGACAATCGCCCGCAATTGTGCTGGCTGCTTATCATTTACCGTGTCACGGGAAACTTCGCACTTCATTAAGTTGCCAGCGGCAAGCGGTATAATGGCATACTTCTCTCTTACAATTGGAAGTTGGGCTCGGAGTTCGACGAGTACTCTATGCATTCTTGTCTTGATGATGCCTAATAAATTATGCAGCAAACGCAAGCTTTCTAAATGAAGAAAAAATAATGAACCAAACATACGTGAAAAAAACTTTTGGAGCATCTTCTCATGGAGAAGGCAAAGAAAGTATGTATCTATACAAAAAGTGTTGTGCATATGCATGAAAAGATCATCAAATCTGTTTCCTTTACAATTAAAAAGCCACAGACACACCTCCTTCTTCTCTTCCTCTTGCTCCTAATCATCCTCCAGGTAAGCCACCATTTGGCCTCTAACTTCGAAGACTGTGAAAGTTGTCAGTTGTTTAATTTTAACGTTTTGTCCTCGGCTTAAAATCCTCACAATTGTGTAGGTTTTTATACCCTATACCAGAAGGGTATATCAATGTGCTTAAGAATGTTGGTAGTTTTAGTCAAAACAAAACTAATTTAATATTGTTATTTTCTTTTTAACAGGTGAAAACAAAAATATATTTTAATGAAATATTAAGTAGAAAAATTGAAGAATATTTTTCATAATTTCATAAATTTCATAAGATTTGTCCTATGAATATCTCTATAATATATATTTGCCCTATGGATAAATTAATCGAAGAGTATAAGAACATCGACTTTGTTTTTCTCAAAGGGTATTAGCCCATTCCCCATTTTTGATTTCATTTTTTACTTACCCGTGGTTTGGACCAACGCAAAAATGGCCAACCACAAAAATGCGCTCAAATGCTGACTTCTTGGCATTCTATTGTTGCCACCTTTACTCGCTTTCGACGGCTGCTGTGGCTGGGGCTGTTGTTGGTTATCTTTCTTGTTAAATGTTAAATTTTGTGGCTTTCGTCGCATTTTTGCATAAATTGTTTTGCTCGGTTTGAAATTGTATTGAATTTTGTTTTAGGTTTGTTTTTGTTTTTTTTTTTTGTTTTTTACAGCTTTAAACTTTGGCGTGGCATTGTTGTTAGCTAGAAGAAAAGAAGAAAAATACAAAAAAAACTAGTAAAAAAATATTCAATTGGATTATTTTTTTTTTTTTTTTAGCCTATGACCAGCAACTTTACTTAGGCAAAGCAAATTCGTGGGAATAAGTCGCCATAACTCTAAGTAGATGTCGTTTGGAATTGTTGTTTATTTTGTTACTTTTTTGTTTTTTTTTTTTTTATTAGGCAGACCACAGACCATTAAAAAGCCAAACACCTTTAAATGAAGGGACATTGCGTCATCAAAAAAATGAAAGAAAGAATAAATATGTATATACAAAAAAAGAATGTTAAAAACTCAATTTTTTTTAAGCATTTAGTTACATAAAAAATGAAAAATCATAACTGAAACTGATAATTGAAATGCTAATTTTTGATGAATGTTTGTTAAATTATTGTTAAAAGAGGGGGGAAAGTTTTAAGCACATTCGTCCAAAAGGTGTTAAACAAAATGAAAGAAAGAAAGAAAAGTGAAACTTGAACAATAAACAACTGATAGATAAGATATTAAGATATATATCAAAAAAAAAAAAAAAAAAACCTTTTAACCTTCAATCGGTTATCCAATAAACGATTTGTTCCATCATTAAAGAAACTAAAATGCTTAAACACCATTGTTTCAATTGGAAAGTGAAAGTCAAGTGAGGAAAACCCAACCCAGGTTGACTCTGCCTTTGAGTGATTCAGTTATCATTATAGAGGGCAAAAGATTTGGAACCTTGAAAATTTGCCTAAGCAAAACCCCTCGGGCCAGGTGAAATAGAAAGTTGTATATATTTTGTTTATTGTGCTTATTTTTTTTTTTTTGTTTTCTTCTTTTTTAATAACAAGCAGAGCAATTTTCCTTTGCTGTTTGTTTAAGCCATGTCATTATTTATATGTATGTGCATATGTTGATGTTCCAATGGTTGCCTCGACCCCCACGCAGGAGTCGGCGATGGAGACGGAGATCTTTTTTTTTTAGTATTTCTTTTACATTTTATTTTCATCAAGTTTTGCTTTCTTTTGGGCCCTTTTTCAACACTCATTTTTCAACGGAAGTGTTGCAGTTGGTAATTATTTATTGTTGTGTTTTTTTCTGTTTCGCTTTTTTTTTTTGGGGTCTCTTGTGTTAAATGACTCATGGGATTTGGTTGCGTAACCATAAAAAGCCGGGTGAATGTGGCCAAAGTAAAAAGCAGATGAGAGAGCAAAAGATTATGAATGCTGCAGCTAATATATGGATACAAGCATTTAGATGGATTTTGGGTAGATTGTGTAATCTTCTCTTGTCTTGTCTTGTCTTGTCTTGTCTTGATTATCGATTATATTGATTAATTATCAAATTTTAAGTTGTGTTATGCATAAGTAAAACTAAGCAAAAAATTTATATAGTAATAAAATTTCTCATTGAGCAAGAATAATTTTTTTTAAATTTCAGTTGAAAAAGTTTATAATATCATTTTCTGAAATGTATAAACAGTTCGTTTTTTGTCTTTAGTGGAAGTCACAAAAATCAGAATTAAACAGAGCACTAAAAGGTGCTGCTAAAACCTTCTTTTTTTTTACTTTTTTTTTAATGAAATAGATAAAACAAATGTAAGTCCAAACCAATTGATCAAAAGACACATCGAAAACAAAAGACTTAAGACACAAACTTGTTTGCAACTCACCTATAAAAAAAACGGCAATCCGATTTGCTTTGATTTATTGGTTTTTGTTTTGTGTTAGATTTATGTGCGTACGGTTTTTATTTTCTATTACATTTTACACACATGCACACACACACACGCACAGTCGAAAATTTCACCAATAAACTGCAAATCAAAAGAAGAAAACCAAAAATTGTAGACTGAAGCTGCCAAACTTGACAGACATGCAAAAAAAAAAAAATTGCGGTTTTTCAAGGAATTTAAAGATTTAAATTTAATGTAAACGCTAAATCAAGCGGGGGGAAGGGGAGGGGGAAGAGAATGATGGCTTGTTGCAGCTGCCATCTAACAAGAAAGAAGCAAATAGAAAATTGGCACAAATACTAGCAAAATGGCACAAGTAACAGTAGTAGAAATGCTGGAGCCAAGTCCAAAACGGCAGCTAAAAGGAGTTGGCTAAAAGACGAGAAGGTGACCAGAAGAGATCCGAGAAACTGATTTGCTTCAAGTTTTACGTAGGCTCCTTCACCAAGGCGGCGGCAGGTGGCCATTGATTATGATCCGGTTTCCCTTTTATTTTTTTTTTCCTTTCTTTGTTTTAGTTTTTCTTTCTTTCTTTCTTTGCTATTTTAATTAACTTTTATAGTTTGTTTGAATATTTTTTTTAATTAAGAGTGAAAATTGTGCAGACAAAATACACAAATTATGAACAACAACGAACAGAAAACAAAAAAAAAAAAAAAAATACAAACAAATTGGCAAACAAATTTCACACACACATTCACAACAATAATGGTGTGTGTGCGTGTGTGTGTGTGTGTGTGTGACGGTGGATTGTAGGGGATGGTGGTGGCAAAAGGTAGCGCGCGCGCAAAAAAAAAGAAAGTTTTTTTCGTCGATTTTGTTGTTGTTGTTTTTTTGTTGTTTCTTTCTTTTCTACACACATACACAAAGAGATACATATATACACCGCATAGATATGTATAGCATTCATATACGTTTACATATTTGCCTTTTGCGGCATTTCTACACTCACACACAAACACAAACTCAGACACTTAGAAAATTGAGCATTCAACTTGAGCTTTTGGCTTTGTGAGCTCGTTTTAGTTATTCACTTTTCATAGATTAACGCACACTCAGATGCAGATACAGAAATACGCACACAGACAAACACACACACATATATATACACAGGTTAACGCTTACACGCGAGAGCAGCAGCGGCGACGGCGGCTTCTTCTTTATTGGCTTCGTTCACTTCGTTGGCCACAACTCAAGACAAAACCCGTCAACAGGTGTTTCCCGTCCGAATGTTCACTAGCAACTGAGCGCGGCGAGGTGAAGACCAACCAAACCAAACCAAGCATTGCCTGGCCAACGAATCTCAAGTAAGTGGTAAGACAAACGGGTAAGACAAACTTTTCAAAGCGCTTGTAACAAGAAAATGTTGTTAATAAAAAGGATTTAAATGTATATCCAAATTTGTTTTTAAAGCAAAAATTGAAATAACTCGTATCAATCGGCTTTTATTTTTAAACTTAATTTATATAATTTATATACTTACATATATAAAGAATTTAATACAAATCTCTATTTACACATTAAACGCTTTCTTTGCTAAAAGTTCTAAGAAAATATATCCATAAAGTAAATGAGTTTTATTGCCCAACTTTAATGGAAACCAACTGAGCTCCCAACTAATTGAAAACTAATTGAAAATTTAAAGAAGAAGAAATTTCTTTAAAATCAAAAACAAGATCAGATTAGCAACATATCCCGAAAAATAAAAAAAATATTCATGCCATTGGCTTTTTATTTCTTTTCCTTTTTTAAAAACTAAAATATTTTGAAGTTAACGAGTGAGTCTAGTTTCTATTTTTATCAAAAGTTTGCACCGATAATTATAGTTCAATCTGCTGATAAAAGCCGAATAACTAGGTATTTATTGCCAAAAGGACAGACTTTGGATTTGAATATTGTAGGATTAATTGATTGTAGCCCAACTGAGAACCTTAAGAGAAGCAGCAAAGCCCTTGAAATTTAAAGAAATAGTTTAGATTATGTATTTTTCTTGTAAACAAAAAATTTAAATTAATTCAATTAGAGTATCATTGATCAAAAATTAATTCTCATAGTTTGGGTTTAGTTTGTAAGAACTTTTTAGTGATTGACAAAAAATGTGTTTTAAGCTTTAAAATCCATTTGTTAGAGTAACCCAAAGACATCAAACTGGTTGCTGATCTTGCCCATTTCTCAACTTGCTTTGTCTCAGCTTATTCCCGGTTCGAGTGGTGAATTTCTCATGGTGAATATGCTTCATTTCTCTACTCCCCACAGATTCCCCGCGGCGCCCATTAAATATCCAACAAGTTCGACAGTTGCCATTTGAAAGGAAGCAATAACAATTGAAAGTGGCAATAAAAGAAGTAGAAAAAAAAAACCGAATCCAAGATCAAGATTAGGATTCTTTAGCGGCCCAAGGTTTGCCAAATGAGGCTTGGTATGAGTGGACAACACGGCAGATGGAAGCGAGTCTGTGTCGGCGTCGTCTAACGATCTTGAAGCCGGACTCCAATCAGCAATGTTTAGCAATTACCATGTAAATTGCAAACGCACGAAAAGAAGCCACAAAAGCAATTGAAAACGAAATTGTAAGGCAGGACTCGGATTTTCCACGAGTATTCAATTGCAATGAGCACCCCCCCAAACGGCAGCATCATCATCATGTAGCCATCCATCCAACATTATCATCTTCTGCAGCTTTAATCACGCATTCGGCATTCGTTTTTGATGTCACCTCATTTGGCAGCCAAGCGCCGCCGTCGACAAGTGTTGAAAGAGAATCGAACAGCGAGAAGAAGAGCTCCAACACCAACTTCAGTTATCTCCGGCTCATGCCACAAAACCATGCCCCATGACCAGTGAAATTGTGTTTACTTCTTCTTTCTTTATCTTCGTTGCTCTTTTTTTTGTATCTTCACACTTTTGCTTGGAATCAATCCCCAATTGTTTGGCAACTCCATCATGACCATTAATTGAGCACGGCCCGGCGGCTTTAATAGTTCCTAAGCACTTGGGTATTAATGTCAGTGGAAATCAAGAAGAAGCGGTAAATTCATCCATATGATGCTTCCATTTTTTCCTCCTCTTTTCTTCTATTGTTTTGTTAAACTTTTATTGAACATTGAATTAAATACGAACATAGATAATAATTTATATCAAAAATTCATAGAGGGGTGAGTGGAGACAAAAAATAGCAAAGATATCTAATATTTTGGCAACTCGGAATAACGTGGAGGTGTGGACCATAGCACACTGGAATTACGTTTCAGGTGACTGGGATCAATGTTGGGGAAAATTAACTTCAAATCGGGTGTAGAGGGTGCCACCGAAAAGAAGCTATCGATGACATCGGTGGGTGCATGGCTTTGCATTTTGATTGCTGCTCCCCGCACATGACCTGCGAAAAAAGAAACAAATTTTTTTTTAAGAAAGTAAAATACAAATTCTAAAGAAGCAAAACGGGTATTTTGCTTGATTCTATTATTCAAACATTTCTCTAGCAACTTTATGACATAGTAAAAAGAGCAGAAAGAGGGTCATGGTTTACTTTTCTAGTTCTCAAATTCGTCTGATATCAGCTTAAAGGTCAATCTAAACATATCAGCTCTTTGATCTTGCTGACATAAAAAGGACTTGACTGGATCAAAGATTAACTTGTCCTCGTTGGGATTTTCATGGAGCTTTTCCTCTAACCATTGACCTTACTTGTTAGCAACAAATACTTAAGAGGATTCTAGCATCGCCACTGACTGTAAAAATCTTTTAGAAGGAGTTCTACAAAGTTTCTAATTTTTAACTTACTTCGACTCCAGAGCGGTGCTGGTGCCCGCATGGGTCTGATCTTCTCCTCATCATCTGTGGAATCATCTTCGTGTAGCATTTCCCATGTGTATTTTTTCATCTTTTGTGCTGGCGGCAACATTTGTTTTGCTTTGGCGGCATTCAATTCCTGTAACTTTTGCTGTTCCAACTCCCTGATTTTGGCCTTCTTGAGGGCTTCAGCTTCCTCTAGCTGACGCATTTTACGCTGTTGTTCCTCCAGCTCAAGCCGCCGGCGCTCTTCCATTTTTTCTCTTTCCTGCTGTTTCTTGAGCCGCTTTTCTTCACGTTCCTTGGCCAGCTTGGCCATGCGTTCGGCTCGTTCCCGCTCCTTGGCTTCACGTTGCTGGGCGGCCTGAAGATGCTTTTGTTCTCGTTGCTTTTTGCGCTCTTCGGCCAATTGATGAAGACCCTTACGGAAATCATCGCCGCTATTTTCCCGGCTTAAAGTCTTTGTAGATGTGGAAACTGTGCTCTTCAGATTGGTACCAGTCGCTGTTTTTGTTAACGTGGTGGCCTTGGAGGCACTCATGGGAGCCTTTTTGGGTTGAGCAGAACTAATAGGCAAATTTGTCGAGCTCTGGGTTGGCGTTAAGAATCTTCCAACAGTGGGTGCAGGCAATTTTCCTATTTTCGGTGTATTACTTGAGCCGGGAGTGCTCTAAAATAACAAAAGAACGACAATTGAATTGAAATGATCTTAGAGATTGGCCATATTCCATCACACCCGAAGGTAAACAAAGACTTACAATATCCTTAACGCGTTTGGGACGCAAATTATTCTGGGCAATGGCCACCTGTTCGAAAGCCTCTACGCGCATCTTTACTGGGCTCTGTATTAGGGGACTAGAAGAGTGAAAAAATCAGTTTTAATTACACATGGAATATCAAAGTAAGAGTAATATTACTTCTACTCACTTGAACA
Source organism: Drosophila nebulosa (assembly GCA_024703675.1). NCBI lineage: Eukaryota > Metazoa > Arthropoda > Insecta > Diptera > Drosophilidae > Drosophila > Drosophila nebulosa. The sequence goes on along the minus strand of CM045725.1, from coordinate 14,153,145 downwards.
ACTCATGGGCACGTGTAGGCATTTTGAGGGTTCTCAGGGCACTGGCGTTGCTAGTTAATTTACTGATTGTTGCCACTGGCAACGGTTCCTCTACAGAATTGTCCTCGGTCATCAAGCTATCATTTAGCTTTGGGGCTTCTGGTAGGCTGACATCTCGAGCAGTTTCCATGGAGTCCTCTTGATCAGTTGCGTTCACTTGGAACGTGGCATCATTACCTCCTGGCTGACCACTCAAAACAACAGTAGCATCTGCCGGTGGAACGCTGCCAGTTGGGGTCGGGCCCAGTACCACAGTCTCATTTGTTGGCGTTTCGAGAGCATCCTTGTAGACGGATCGATTCTGATTCTCAACTCGTGGTCGTGATTCGGTACTATTTTTACGTGTACGCGATGATATTGGCGATCCCTGATCAAGTGTACTAAAGCGTTCCACTTTGATGGGACGGTGGTTTGTTGGCTTTTTCTTTGATTTTTTCGTGGGCTCGCCAGCTCCAGTCTTGGACAGAACTGTGTCATCCGTTTGTCTGGTTGTTTCAGCCTCCAGGGCAACAGTGGAGTTCCCTGTGCCATTTTGCATTTCCATGCTTAGCTTTTCACGTTTTATTTCTACACGTAAGTTTCTAACCTTGTTGCCGGGCTCCGACTCCGCTGCAGACTTATTTACTTCAACTGAAACATCGGAAACTGGAACTGGAACAGGATTTGGCACAACATTTTCCTTCTCAGCTGCAATTGTTTTATTTCTAATGCTGGTTGAGCTATTGAACTGAGAGGCACGTTGTTCGCTTTCCACTTTAATTCTAATTTCCTCTTGACTGGGACGACGCATTTTGCTCTTTATACTGGGTTCTTTTAGATTCTTTTCAGATTTCATTTTTGCTGCCCGCTGGGGACGTCCCGAGTTCATAGTGGTCTCTGCCAAAGAAGGAGCCGGCGGTGGAGGCATAAGCGAAGCTGTACTATTAAGATTCTCGTTCGCCTCATCCTCAGCCACGGCCAAAAGCTGCGAATTGCTCATGCGTGCACTCTGGCGCACACTGGGTTCCGATGGGCCATCTGTGTCTGTATAAACCAAACTTTAAAATAAATTTCAATTAGTATTTTATGGAAATTCCATTACTTACCACATTCATGGTCATTTTCTGATAGCGAAGACAGACGCTTGGGTCGCTTCTTGGCCTGTTGTGGCGTCACCGAACTGTTTCCGCTTATGGCTGGAGCCGCTGCCTGTGAAGCGTCCTTGGCATCCTCGCCTGAATTGGTTGATGCACCACTTAATAGATCCGACAATTCCTCTACTTGTGTCTGCAATGAAATCAACAAAGCGTCATAATGCTGTCTTGCATTTGCTTCCCCCACCCCCCGCCAGACCAACTCACTTTGTAAAAGTCATCCAATTTCAGTTGATATTGCATCACCGAATCTAATAAATCTATTAAGTCCTCCATTTTCTTACACACGCACACGCACACTCAACCAATACAGAAAACGCACAAAATTTTAACAAATTTCAATATTTGTCACGGAGTTTTCATCCGTTTATTTCAAATGGCGGCAATGCAGACGCGCGTATGTATTGAAGCCAGACAACCGATAACCGATAAACTCAACCGACTCACTTTGAGCCACAATAAATAAATTTGGGGTAGCAAGAAAATTTACTTGAGCGCAATCAAATCTAATTATGAAAACATGCAGGCATATCAGTGGATTTATTGTTATAAGATTTTTAAAATACAGCATACAAATTAAATTGATTACATTTTGATGACGAAATCAATGAATGCTAAACTTTATCTTTAATTGCAAATTAATTCTGGGTGCCTTTCTTATGTTATGTAGGTAGGTTGTGAAACGTTTTAAAAAATAGTACTAAATCCACATATGAATAATTTTTTAGTCCTCATTTATATGTTGACAACGTTTTGTTCTAGAAATAAAGTATTGTTCGTAATGTACAAAATTTTTTTGTTAACGAAATATGTTATTAAAAAGCATTCGCATTAAATAAATTTATATATACAACTCGACAGTTGTTGACCCAATGTGCACAGGTTTCTCAACTGAACTGGGCGGCAAAAGTGAAATGCCGATGGTCCATCCCTGATTCTGGTGGCAGCAGCTGCTCTGATAAAATTTTAAAGTTTTTGCATTTTATTGTTAAAAGTGAACACAAAACTATTTAGTTTAAAGTTTAATATATAATAAATCAATAAATAAACATTAATTTGCGTAGTTGATTTACATTTGCTTGGGTTTTTCCCACTTTGATAATATGCCGCCATTTAGGGTGACCTTAACACCATTATTGATCGATAGTTATCGATAGTTAGGCGAATTATCCACTGGCAGCGCATCTCTAACACATTTGTTAATATCGCGTTTTTTTGCAAGCCAACGAAAATTTTGAGCCAGGAAACAACAAAAACCGCGCGCATTGCGACAACCATAATAAGATGTCTATATAGGGGTCGCCCAGTCGGAGGAGCAGACCAATCTGTCACCAATTGCAAGCAGAATAAACGACACTCGCGCTCTCCGCCTCAGCAGCAGCAGCAATGGGCCTCGATTTTGATGCCGTGGAATACTGCAAAGGCGTTAAGGACCAGCAGTCGCAGCCGCCGTATGCCTGTCCAGTGCGAGGCTGTGATCGCAGCTACAAAACCATTGTGGGACTACAGTACCATCTGGTCAAATACGATCATGACAATCCGCAGCCATTGACTCCGGTGCTGACGCCGCATCGGAAAAAGGCCCGCTCCCGTTCCACGCATCATCACTCGACGCCCAAAGATAGCGGGAGCAAGACATCAACTTTAGGAATAAGGGGCAAGGAAGGTACCACCACCAGTAGCGCAGGAGGAGCAGGAGGCGGTGGTGGTGGTGGTGGAGGAGCAGGTGTCCGAGGTGGTCAAGAGAATGGCTGTATGTCAAATCGCTCGGCCAACGTCAATCCCGAGTCATTGGTCTCCTTCAATGAGGATGATGGCTTGGTCACATTTAATATTGATGGCAAAAGCGTACGCCTGGGCATAGATGATCCTCTGCCCCTGGTAGACGATGAGGAATTCGCCACTTTGGTGGAACGCGGATGCATTCTGAATGCCGAAGCTCGGCCGTTGGAAGAGCATGCCGCTTGGGCCAAGGTCCAAGTGCCTGTGGCTAAAGTAATAGAAATTAAAGATTACCATGTGCCTGATGCTCCACCTCGGCCATTGGCCTATTATCGCTTCATAGAGAAATCCCTGGAGGAGCTAGACGGGGAAATTGAATACGATGTAGATGAAGAGGACTCCGCCTGGCTGGAGCACATGAACGATGAGCGTCAGAAGCTGGGACTAAACTCGGTCACCATTGATACTATGGAGCTGCTAATGGATCGCCTGGAGAAGGAATCTCATTTCCAGGCGGCTGCCAATGGCACACCCACTGGCGTGGAGGTAGACGATGATGCAGTCTGTTGCATTTGTCTAGATGGAGAATGCCAGAACACAAATGTGATTCTCTTCTGTGACATGTGCAATCTGGCCGTGCATCAGGATTGCTATGGAGTGCCCTATATACCGGAGGGTCAATGGCTTTGCCGGCGATGTTTACAATCGCCGAGTAAGCCGGTAAACTGTGTGCTCTGCCCGAATGCGGGAGGAGCCTTCAAGCAGACGGATCATGGCCAGTGGGCGCATGTGGTGTGTGCCTTGTGGATACCAGAAGTTCGATTTGCCAATACAGTGTTCCTGGAGCCCATAGGTGAGGAGTGAAGTCTTTTCTTTCCCTAGTAGCCAACTAATCTTATTCCCTTGCAGATTCCATTGAGACCATTCCACCTGCTCGCTGGCGTCTAACCTGCTATGTGTGCAAAGAAAAGGGTCTGGGGGCATGCATTCAATGCCATCGGAATAGTTGCTATGCCGCCTTCCATGTGACCTGTGCCCAGCAGGCTGGCCTCTATATGACCATGGACACCATTAAGGATGGCCACAATGATTCGTCCATGCATGTCCAGAAATTTGCCTATTGTCACGCCCATACGCCGGCAGATGCTAAGCTAAAGATGAATGTTCCCGACTTTGAGGACACCAGACATAAAATGCGTGAGGCACGCAAAGCGCTGGCCAAGAAGAGATCCACAGCTCCCGTCGTCCTTATACCCACAATTCCTCCGGAGCGTGTCCAAGAGATTTCCAGTATAGTTCATATGCAAAAGAAGAAGGAGTTTCTGGACAGGATTATAGCGTACTGGACGCTAAAGCGACACTATCGCAATGGTGTGCCCCTGCTAAGACGCCTTCAGAGTCAGGGCCATAATCATGGTGTCATTCAGCGTAATGGCATCGAGGGATCCCCGGATACCAATGAATTGTATCGCCAATTAAAATATTGGCAATGTCTGCGCCAGGATCTGGAGCGGGCGCGCCTTCTGTGTGAGCTGGTACGCAAGCGAGAGAAGCTAAAGGTGGCCTTTGTTAAGATATCCGAGGAGGTGGTTATGCTCCAGCTCAATCCATTGGAATCTGCCCTGTCCAAGCTGTTGGATAATCTGGAATCTCGTGATACCATGGAAATATTTCGTGAACCCGTCGACACGAGTGAGGTGCCCGATTATATGGATATTGTAAAACAGCCCATGGATCTGGGCACGATGCGGGATAAGCTCAAGAATTGCAAATATTCCTCACTGGAGCAACTGGAGGTCGATTTCGATCTGATGATACAGAATTGCCTGGCCTACAACAACAAGGATACGGTGTTCTATCGTGCTGGCATTAGGATGAGGGATCAGGCTGCTCCCCTCTTTGTTCAGCTGCGCAAGGAGCTTCAACGGGATGGATTGCTAGAGCGCAATCAGCGTTCCCATGTGGATCATGTGGAGGCGGAAGTGGAACAGGAGCTGAAACAGCTGCTGGCTGTGCCGGCTAGTGAGGATGTGGTCCAAAAGTTACTCATACTGGCCGATAAATCGCAAGTCCTGAAAAATCCCAGCTACAGGACAAAGAAGATCAAACAGATTAGACTAGAGATTACTAGGATGCGAAAAGCCTTGCAAAAGAAACGCTTTGCAGCGGTAAGTAAAACGAGAGAGAAAGAGAGATTGGACAGGATTATGCCTTATACTAATCTTTTGCAGCGGCACTCCACTCAGGCGCAAACCCAAAGCGACGATGACGAGGAGGAGGCAGCGGCGAGGGCCAAGAAGCGCACCCGTAAGCACCTCAACAGCACTACCATCAATACCAGCATGGACATGGATGAGGATGATGAGGATGACTCCGATGATGATTCCATGGCCGAGGATGAGGATGAGGGAGCGAAAGACATAAGCAATTCAACCCAAACTCCGCCCTGCAGTCCCATCAAGAGTCTCAACAATAGCAGCTCACCCGTGGGCATTAACCGGAGGTGAGTCCAATTCGTATAGACAGTCCTTCAATTTCATTAACCTACCAATGCTCTACCTTCCAGAACGGCCATTCTGATCACACGTAAGGCCCAGACTCTTAAACGTCCCTCGGAGCCGCCGGCAACTCCCGTCAAGGAGGAGGAGCATTTGAATTCTCAATCCTCCAGCACACAATCCACTAGCCTTATCTCTTCCAACTCCTCCTCGACAACAACGGCAGCCACAGCCGCCTCAAGTAATATGAATTCGGTTTTAGCCACTGCCACGCCTACTGCTGCCTCTGGTTTTGCTTTGGCGCAGAGTCGAGATCTGAATAGCAGCAATAGCGTCAACAGTGGCATGGGAGCAGCTGCAGCAGCTAGTTTAACCACCACCGCCTTGTCCATAAGCAATAAAATTGGTTTCGGCAGCAAGTCACCGAAGAGATCAGCGCCTGGACGCTACCGTCGCTTAACTGAAATGAGTAACAGTGTCTCCTCCATGTCACCAAAGAAGTCACCCAATCCAGCGCCGCTAGTTCCCGTTCCAGTGCCCGAGCCGGTGCCCTTTGAGCGTATACCGGATAGTTTTCGTGTCTATCGTGGCAACAACCAACGCGATGCCAGTGAAAGTGATGACGCTCCCTCCCAGTCGAGTAGTCCATGCAGCAGTTGCTCCGATTTCAGTGTGTCCGGCAGTTGCTCTGACTTTGAGAGTGATGAGGCGAGTGATGCGGATGGCGGTGGAGTGGGAGACCGAGGTGGTGGTGATGGCAATGATTCCTCTCAGGATGGACTAGATTTACCCAGCTTGAATAACACTGGAAGCCAGGGTAACGGTAACATGGCCATTAGTAGCAGCAGCAGCAGCAGTAGCAGCGGCAGTTCCAGCGATGAGAATGAAGAGGAGCATGTGGAGAGGAGTAAGCAAAGGATAACCAGAAGTACACCCACGCCAACGCCCATGCACACGCACACGCCCTCTTTATTGCCAGCCAGAGGCGCAGGAGGAGGATTACGTGGCAGGGGCAAAAGACGCAACAATCTCAGTGAGTCCACCACCAGTTCCACAGCTACGCCTCCGCCACTGGTTCGAAGGGGCGGGAAGCTGAGATCGGCCACGCCAAATGCCTTACCCCCGTCACCGTTGGTCAACAATATCAAGGCCCGCAGGAATACCACTCACACCAGCACCCACATAACCAACAACAATAAGCGCAAGAGTCATGATGATTTGGACGATTCGATGGTCAGTAGAAGCCTTAATTCGCATGCAAAGCCATCTCTGGAGCCACTTCAACTGGTGTGGGCGAAATGTCGGGGTTATCCCTGGTATCCAGCCCTCATACTCGATCCCAAAACCCCAAAAGGATTCGTCTACAATGGTGTACCTCTGCCTGCCCCGCCCACTGATGTATTGGCCCTGCGTAAGAACTGTCTCGACGACATTGTCTTCTTGGTGCTATTCTTCGATGTGAAACGCACTTGGCAATGGCTGCCAGCAAATAAATTGGACATTCTTGGCATAGACAAGCATTTGGATCAGCAAAAATTGGTTGAATCCCGCAAGCCAGCGGAGCGAAAGGCCGTCAAGAAAGCCTATCAAGATGCTTTACACTATCAGAGTCAAGTATCGGATCTGGAGGGGCAAGGACCCGATCCGATTATGTGAAAGCTAATCAATCAATGGCATTTGTAAAGAAACACACAAAACAAAAAAAAAAAAAAGAAAAGAGAAAAAATAGTAACCGAAAACTGTAACGGAAACTCTCGAAATAGTTTAGCCATAAAATATGTATGACAAATTTTTCTGTTTCCCCTTCCCTATCCCTACCTTCACCCCAAAAAATACACGATTTTTGTTAACTATTGAAGAGAATGAAATGAGTTGAGATGAGATGTAGAAAAGGCCCTCCATTAGATGAGTATTTTTGTCATTGTCGGTTAATTGGCCACTGCAAGTGGCTATCAGCCAATTAATATGTTATGTATATTTCTTTTTATATATATAGCTATCTATATATATATATATATATCTTATGGCTAACAATTTATTTTTGTAAATTATTTCAAAAAAACCAAACAAAAAACAAAAAAAAAACAATTTAAATAAGGTTTGTTGTTGTTCTTGTACTAATTCCGTTTTAAGTAAGATCCCAAATAATGGGAAGACTACGAAACGGTATAGGCAAATGCTTCACTCCTAAACTGTAAAATCTTTTTAAAAAAAAAAAAACAAAAAAACAACCACATGGAATTTATCACCTCAAGGCGTTTCAAGCAAAATCAAATCAATGTTTAAGTTAAATAGTTTTAAGTCTCTTTGTAAGAAACAACAACAAAAAACAAAAAAAAAACATAAAACTAAAAAAATGAAAAACCTTAACATTTAATAGGAAAAGCGCCTCAAAGTTGATTAAATTAAGGAGAGGAAATTGTAATAGAAGAAAAGTCCCTCTTCCTACCAATAACAACAACAACAACAACAATAAACACATGCAAACATCTTAAAATATATGTACAGATATATACAGGAATATGCGCAGATATATATTTTGTGCTCCGCCCACCCCCACCCCCCCCCCCTTCCCTTTCCACCCCTTGATATGAACAAATAATATATAAATATTATTATTATTAGTTATCATAATTACTGTGTGTAATTAATGCAAATTTTCGTAAGAGATAAGTAAAACAAACAAACAAACAGAAATGCCTAGACAATTAAGTATTAAAGTATGTATGTAGTTGCCACGCCCACTCTCCCTGGAACGTTCCGATCCCGCCATCCAAGCCAACTCTATCCAAACGACCGCCCCCTCCCCCCTAAAAACTCGATTCAAACATAACAAGATTGAATATTGTTTCAAAAGAAAAAACGCAAAAAAAAAAAAACAAAATGAAAGAAAAGTTTATCAGTAAATAAAAATACAGAAAAATAAATGTTTTAAACAAAAAAATATTTTAAAGCATTTCATTTAATTTTATCGAAATGCATAAACCAAGTGATCCTAAGCACTAAACTTGCAGTTTAGTTTTTATTTCTGTAGAAAGTTATCTGCCTGTAAATTTTTAATGAATTCTTTTTGTTTTGATTTAACGATCTAAGGTTTCTATTTGGTCTTAAAGTAGCTGAAATATTGATGGTCTAACTTCGATAACTTGGAAGCTAATTCTGGTGTGACCAACACTGCTAAGTACCGTTATGACATGTCCACCACATGTTGAATTCACATTGTCATATAACCTCAATTTCTGGTTCTGCCCATTTGCAAATTCATTTTTAACCCAAAGAGCCAAATTTTCGGAGAGCAAAATAATAGAAGTGAGATTTTTATTATTGGTAATATTCTCTATATATTTTGTCTTCAGTATTTTTTACTTTTGCTTTATGCAATGGGTCAGGGTAAGCACAAATTGCTTGAAAGGCGGGTTCTAATTTGAAACCTCATATACGAGGACAAAACGTAAAATGAAGTCCAAATGATGCTAAAGTGCTTCCCAATAATGATCAGAAAGGAGGTAAAAGATGAAAATAAAGGGGAAAGCTAGACCTTCGATCGTCTGTAGAGATCCAGAGGGAACTATATGTATATCTACTTGATATTGGAAGTGGTTGACCTTTCTTTTAAAAGAACTGCTGGAAGATAAAAACTTTCATCCTAAAATCTTTTCTTTATGACACAATGTTTTTATTTTGGCCAATAGTTCGATTTATCTTGGTAACTTATGCCCTGGCAATTTCCACCAAGGTCTCTTAGACGATTCCAAATGGAATACCTTTGGACACATTTTTGACTTTAAACTGCTTCTGGTCATTAGAAAAGTGAAATAAAAGCCAAGTCATGCGATTCCATTTACAGTTTGACAGTCACTGGTGTCTGCTTCTTAAGTCACGACTCCATAACATGATTAAAGCCAATTAAATGGCACTAAAAAAAAAAACCGAAACGTGGCCAAACAAATAAACAATCTCCAAGAAATGGATTGTCTGACCGGATTGAGTAGAAATATGTGTTAAATATTTTACTCGTTTTAAGTTTAAAGTCGGCGTGAAACAAATGATAATACCAAGTGAATGTAAATTGTTGACCAAAAAAAAAAAAAACAACTAAACATGGCAAAAACATTTCATTTTTCATATTGGCTTTTAAACGGTAGCCATTTGAGGTGACATTCGGATACAACTCAATTCCCATTTAACATCAGCTTATACATAGAACGCCCATACCAAACTTGGCCTTAATTTTAAATGCAAATTAATTTGTTGCTGTCGACGATTTTGAAGTTGTTTATTGATTGGGAGAGTAAGTACACTGTACTACAAATATGCACTCGAATACGTCGAGAGCAAAGTGTTGTGTAGGTCATTGCGTTGGCGCGCTCTACTCAAAAATTGGTGTGTGTGTGTGTGTGCGTGTGTGTGTGTGGAATCAAAGCGGAACGGCCCGACGGGAACTTCCCCAAGCGTTTTTTTTTTGTATTCATCTTTATATTTTTGCTTTTCGATATCAAACAAGTTATTTCTTGTGACGTCAAACCTGTCTTAGCCATGGCAGGCCGGAGCCAATTTAGAGTGAGACTAACCAAAAAACAAAACACAAACCGAAATCCGTTTATATAAAGAATGTTTTGGCTAACGAAAATAAACGGCCTTGGCTTAAGGGGGCCCCAAAATAAGTGACAAACAAAATTCTTACAATTATAAATAAAACATTTAATAAAATAATTGAATTAGTCTACATACATTTTGTTTTTTGCTTTGTCAATAAACAATTTGGCTTTGTTTGTACAACTTTGTTTAGGAAATAAAATCAACTAAAAAAAAGCTTAGGCACAAGAATTCTAAATAGAAGCAAGCGTTAGAATAATGAGGGGAACATCTAATTAAGTCTTTATTCTAATACGTATTTAGAGGATCCTATTAAAAAATATTAAAAATTAGGGTTTCTTTAGGTTACTTAAGCTTTTCAAGTCTATTCTTTATTTTTGGCGATGTCAAGCAAGCTTAAGATCAATAAACGAAACACAAAGGTTTGATTTTCGAATTTTTTTTTAAAACGAATTTCTATAAAAATTATAAAAAATAATTTAAAAAAATATGCTTTTACTTTACTTATTTTAGTTTGTTAAAAAAAATTTAATTAAATTTGCAGAATCAATTTGATAGTTTCAAAGCATTTAAAACTTTAGATTTCTCTTCTTTGAAGAGAACATTTTCCTTTGTTTCTGCCCCATTTAAATCCTTATTTAAGACAAAAAGCACCTTAAAATTTCTCGGTAATCCCTAATTCCATTTAAGAGTTCTGACTAATTCTGTTTTTACTAGTCGATTTTCGTTAACTTCTTTTTGAATTTTTGTGACTTTTTGCTAAAATCTTGTTTGGTTTTTTTTTTTCTTGTTGTGCTCTTTCAACCATTCACAAATATTCATTGAAGTTGATTAATTTATTCAAAATTTTGCACGCAGTTGCAGTGACGCCGGGGGAATTTTTACGCTTGGCCCTCTCTAGCCAAGACGGACATGGGTACCAGGTACCAGACACGGTCAAAATTTGGTACCCGTATCGGGTCGCACGTGATGATCGCAGCGTTTTGCTGAATGAATAAACCGATAATATAATTTTGGAATTTTGGAATTGATTTCATTTCCATAGAAAAATTTCGGTTCAAGTGCGTTTAAATGCCTTGAAAATGGTTTTAGAGTCGAAGAGTTGGTAAGGAAAATTTTTATGGTGTGACCTGTAGACAGCTTAATGAACAGATGCGACACGCTAATTGTTTAAAAGAATTAGCACTTGCACACAGTGTCTCTCTCTCCCTCTTTCTCTCGCTATCGTTTTATCTATTTTATTTTTCTCTCTCTTTTTATAGGTTTTTCTCTCATTTAAATGTACATGCAAAATGTTGCGTATACGCCGTGGGTGGTGGCAGCTGTATGAGAGAGTGTGTTTTGCATTTGTTTCCCCAAAAACTGCAAATCAGATAAGATAAGCAAAAGCTACGTGGCGTATGATAGCTAGCACGCAGTATCCACAGCCACTTGCCATTTGATCTAATTACAGCGGACGTGCCTCCATTTCCAGCCATTGATATCAATCGACGAGAGCAGCATGTGGACAACAAAAGAATTAAAATAAATTATTATTGTATATAAAAACACACACACACACACACACACAAATACATGCCTGACGCACATTGCCAAAAAAAAGAAATATATGTATGTATTCACACTCAACATAGTCGATGAACTGGTGATCATCACTTCGCTCTATCACATCACCGCAACGTCACATGTTCTCCAAATGCTTGGTTCTCTGCTGCCAGCAGCGTGACTATGGTCAGTTCAGGTCTATCAAAAAAAAAGGGGGCCACTTGGCAACAAGCTTAAGAAAATTGTCCATTTGGATTACTTAAAGACGAAAGCATGTTATGAAATTGTTAAGCGAGAAAGTGAATTACTAAAGCATTTGGTCAGAGTGTAAAAAAAGGTGTCTTCAGCTTGGTCAAGGTGAACAAAGAAAGTTGTCATAATATCTAAGTAGGTTGCCGTGTGATCCATGTGAAACTGGGTTAAGAAATGGCCAGTCATTTGCCATCTCAAAACGCTATTAGACTTCAATGGATTTGCTGGGAAATTTGAATGATTTCACCAATATTCACATTATTATAATATATTTAAAAAATAATTACGTATACGACAAGCTAACAGATTATCATTTAAAGTGTAAAGTCAGTTGTCAAGTTCATGAGGGAATTACTACCATAAAATCGATATTTATTTTTATTTTTGTGTGATATTCAAGCAATTAAAACAAATGGTTGTTTTTTTCTTTTCTTTTTTTTTTTTTTGTGTAATTTTCCCATGAAGCTTTTATGGAGGCTGGTAAATTTTATCTGTTATCACATTTTTATTGTAGTTAAGCAGACAAACAGACGTTTTGTATATACATATATATATTTCTCTTTATAAATAGTACAAATATTACGGAAAGTTTGCTTCAAGCAGAGGCAAACTTATGATTTTTTAAAACAAATTAAATAACATGTTCATTTGAGTTTGGCATACAATTTTTAAAATTTTCATCTACCAAAGGCAAGCCAATTACTTATTGTTTTATATTAAAAGTGCTCGAAATCTGTGAATATTTTTTACGTGCAGAGGGCAAAGTCAACAAGCCCAAAGGCTCAAGAGATTTCTCTAACTTATTGCCTTCTTTTATTGAGACAATGAGTTAATGAAGAATAATGAACAAGAACACTTTCAAATAATAGTTTTGCCTTTAAAAGGATATATTGAAACTGTCTCCTTAATATAGTCATCTATTCCGAATGAATTTAATTAGATATTTTCTTCTATGTGTCTTGGAAAGAACCCAAAAGGCCATAAGGTTTCTTAAAGGAATAAATTTTCAGCCCTGGTAAGCTAAAATTGCCAACAGCCTTGAGAAGAAAAAGAATTTACAATTTACTTTATTTTTTTTTTGTTAATAATATGTTTAAATTTCCTTTTGTAAATTCCTTTAGTTAATTATTAAATTTTGGTTTATTGTATCATTTTTTTTTTCCACTGGATTCAGCCCCTTTTATTTTTTGGGTGGAATTCCTGCATACAAACCGCAAGAATTTCGCTGAAACAAAAATACAATTTGCATATTGACATTGTTCCTTTTTGGCAGTCAGGCGACAGACAGCTAAATATTTCTATATATATATATATATATATATAATGCATATATGTATTGTATATGGAATGATTGCCCATATAACGGCGCCGACTGAAATTAAGTTGAATTTATTAAAGCCTTTTTGAGGCGACGGCGAGAAGGGCAAGAGTTTTGTATAAATTTTGTTTCGGTTGCTTTGCGGAAACCGGTTAAAGAATTTTTGCGTGTCCCCCCTAGCGTCAGGCAGGCGCGTCCACATGGCGACTGTACAGAAAAAGCAACAATTTGGGGATTAAAAATAAGCCTGGCCAAGAACGGGAGGGGGGTGTTGCAGATGAAGATCATTTTTGACAAATTCCCTCAATATGTTTCAATAAATAATCTTTGTCCGAGGGCTTTTAGCAGATGATAAATCGATAGCCCTATAAGCCAGGGACGATCGCTTAACTGGCCCTTCACTCGTTTGGGCATAAATTTTCCAGGCTAAAAATAAACTTCAGACTTAACCTTGAAGGTGGTGAAGAAGAAGAAGAGAAAGAAGGCTGCAAATAACGGCAGAAGACTGCAGCAGGAGGAGGAGAAGGAGAACGAATGACGGTGAACGGTATGAAGAAGGGCTGGTCCCAGTCCAAGATCAAGTAACGGCCCCTGAAATGGCCAGGCCAATTAAGTGAAATCAAGAACTCAAGATAGCCGGTTGTCAAGACTGAGACTCAGACTCAGGCTCAGTTGGCGACCTGGGGCAACCAGATATTTATTGGCCCATCCACATCCTGTTAGTTGCCTCAAGGACATCCACATTTGCCTTGTCTTGCGGTTCTTTTTGTTTTATTTCAAAACGGGCCCTATAAAAGCCCATGGCTGGCCCTCAGAATGGCATCAGTCTTCCTTGGAACAGCAGCAGCAGCAGCAGAAGTTGTAGTGAAATTTTTGTCAGTGTCCAAAAAGTCCTACAAGTCTCCTTCTAGCAGCATTAAAAATAATATTCATCATGCGTTTAATGGTCATCAGCCTGCTGGCCTTGGGCTCAGTTCAGGCTATGCCCAAATACGAAGTGTTGGGCTATGCCCCGGCCCGAGGACAATTTCCGGTGGAGAGCGGCCTGGCTCAGGGCTATGTACGCTATTTGGACAATACTGGAGCCGAACGCCTGTTGGCCTACAATTATCCGGAACCTTTGTATGGCATTCGTCGTCTTAGCTATGGCACTGAAGATCTGGTAAATCCCTTCCTGCGCACCGCCTTCATCTCATCGAGTCAGAGTCAGGAGAAACAGGACATTGCCCTGTTCCGTGCCTGGTGTGAGCAGCGTTATAATGCCATGCGCTTGGAGCTGGAGCGCTTGCGTTCGGAGGGTAAGAAGCCATCGGCGAATATGTTGGCCCAGTTTGAACCATTGGAACAGATTGTCAAGACGGGCGCCTTTGAGGCGGTACCCGGCTTGAGTCCTGATATTCAGCGTGCTCGTGATGAACATTTGCGCATCTGGAATGAGGCCAGGCTGAAGGTTCTTAAAGCCGAACAGGCTCAGTTACGTTTGGTGGACAAGCCCGAGTACAAGAAACAGCAGCAGCAACTGGAGCCACAGAAGCCAGCAATTCTCTATGGCCAGCAGGAGAAATACCAAGTGAAGCCAACTATTCCATACGTGCAGCCCATTGAGACGCCCCAGACTCCGTTTATTGCCCAGAATAAGCTATTGGTAAAGACCTACGAAGCACCCAAACCCATTGAGGAGACCGCTGAGGTGAAACGGGCACGAGAGGAGCATCTGAAGCGTTATAATGAGGCATTGCTACGCCAAGCAACCAAGCAGCCAGCCCAGCCAGAGCAGCCAGAGCAGCCAGCCCAGCCTGAGATTCCCATTTTGAAGACCATTCCGGGTATTCAGCAGCCTCTAGTTCAACCCCAAGCCCAGATACAAGTCAAGACGATCATTCCATACACACCGACACAGCAGCAGCCACAGCCCGTCGAGGAAACCCCTGAGGTGAAGCGGGCACGCGAAGAACATCTAAAGCAATACAATGAAGCCATTCTCCGCCAGCCCATTGAGCAGCAGCAGCAGCCATTCATACCCATTGCCGCTCCATTTGTTGCATTGCCAACGGCAAAGAGCGTCATTAGCCCACAACCCGTTCAGGACACTCCCGAAGTTATACGTGCACGCGAACAACATCTTCTCCTGCTCAATCAGGCCAAACTCAAGGCCGAGGACAAGGCTGCCGATATTTCCGATATGATTCGCTACGAGGAACGTGAACGTGAGGCTGAACGTCTGCGTGAACTGGAACTGCGTCGTCATGAGGAGAAGGAGGCTGAACTCGAACGTCAACGCGAAGCCGAACGTTTGCGGGAGGAGACCCGCTTGCTGGAGTTGGAGCGCCTACGCCTGGAGCAGGAGGAGAAACAGCGCCTCGAAAGCGAGCGCTTGGCTGAGAGTAAGCGTCTGATCAAGGAACAAGAGGAGCTGCTCAAGCTAAAGACTCTCTATGAGGGCGACAGTGGCCTGAAGGCCATTATCAGCAGCCAGCCCCAAGCAGCCCCGCTGACCACTCAAACCCAGGGCATTAGCCAGCAGCAACAGGTGCAGAATGGTTTCTTTTTGCGCATCCAATCCAATGCTGAGCCACAACCTCAACCTCAGCCGATTATTGGGGAACAGAATCCGTTTCTGGTGGGCTATGTGCAACAGCCGGGAGCCTTGAAGACCGAAGTCACCTCCACTTATACAGCTGCTCCTCTTTCGAGTAGTTCAAGCAGCGAACTGGAGAAGGCTACACGTGAGCATTTCCGTGCCCATGAGATTGCCTTGGAGCAGCTGCGTTTGGCCAATCTAAAGAATCCCTACAATTCCGAGTGTCAGCATTAAGTTCATCATACACGCACACACACACGCACACACACACACACACTCATATAAGCACACATTCACATACGTCAATGGGCAAATAATTGGGGTACAGCTATAAAAAATTAATTCATTTTCCTTTTGCACAATTCAAATTGAGAGAATTCAGAAAGACAAAAAAAAGAACCACACAGAATTCATTTTTCTTTCTTTTGTTTTTCCCCTCTACTCATACTCGTACACCTGTAGATATATAAGCGAAATTCACGAATTTCAAATGCATTCAGTTGACAAACAACGCAAAAAAAAAAAAAAACCAAGCAAAAAACAAGAATAAGAAAACCAGAAAAACTCCTCTTTACTGTTATATGTAGAACTTAAAATTTGCAAATCACATCCGATCTGAGATCTGAAATCTGAGATCAGATGCGATCTGAAAATGCGCATAAATCGCGGGCACTTGACTCCGGGTGAAGACAGAAGCTAATGATATGCAGCAAAAATTCAAACTGATTGCTTAGCATAGTCGACGGCATCGATAAACTGACCTAGCACACGGAACAGACATACATACATATCAATATATAGGTAAAGGTATATATATATACACATACCGTTAATCGCCAACTCGTCGCCGCTTTGATGAAATTACTGATTGCTGATTGCTGCTTGTCGTAGAGATAGCAGAACGTCTACCGATTACGTGGCGTATGAGTAATCGAAGTGACTAACAACAGCGGAAGTTAAGATCTAAAAAGTAAATTTACCTGACCCATTTGTTTAGTGCTATCACTGGCAGATGCAGCATCGATTTGATAAGCGAGTGTCACATTTTATCAGTCCAACAGACAGACACTCGCATCCTCAGTCGACGGAAGAGCAAAGTTCATTCAACATGATTCACTTCATGCGTCTCTCTTTCTCTCTTCCTCTTTTTGTCTGGTCTGGATGGCCTGATCAGGGCAAGTCCATAGGCCGACATAGACACCCGCAAGTGCTAATGAAATTTCAAAAAAGAAATGCTTAATTATCCATGGTTTTTTTTTGGCTAAATCAAAAAAGCAAACCGAAACATGACGAAGCACTAATTTGTTTCCAGCAAATATCGAGAAGACTTTTTTTTTCTCTTACCAATGAAATTTTGCCACTAAAAGCTATGTCTTTCCTTTTTTTTTTTGAATTATATTTAAAATTCATATCGGAAACTTTCAGAATAATAATAAATTTATCGTTAATGCTGTGGTTCGTAAAGATTTTTTATTGTTGGTTTGATTTCTGTGACAAAATAAAAGGAAAAAATAATGCATGACTAAATGCAAATTTAAATAATTTAAATTGTGAAAAAGTGGTTTATGAAATGAAGAACTTTTGACGATTACAATTTTTGTGGTTTCTAAAGTCAACTGTTTATTTGAGGGCATTGAGGTCAAATGCTATTAATACAATATTAGAAATATTTCTCTTACTAAGTTTAAAACAAAATTTAACATTCGTAGATGAATTTGATGAGAAATTTTCCTAGCGTTCAATCAAAAAAAAAAAAAGTTTGTGCAACACACACAAAAAAACTCTTCAATAATAATTGCGTGAAATAAAAAACTTTGTTAAATTTATGTTCCCCATAATTAACGATTAACATTATCTTAATAAACATTAAACAAATTAATGACAATTTGTTTGTATTATGATTTAATACGAATTGATTACACTTACACAGTTTTAGCTGAACTTTGGTTACCCTAAACTAATTTGTTATAAACTTTGTTTAAAGCAAATCTATTAATAAAACACTGAAAATGTAAATGTGACAAATGATAGTCTAAAACTCATGTGAGATCTGAATATTTTGCTATATTTTGTAGGTGCTAAATATTGGACAAGAATTGAGGCAGGTTTCCCCTTGGAAATATTCACACAGAAACAAATAAATTATGAGATTCCATGGCAAGAGGCTTGATACCAAATGAACTTTTGTACCAAGTAAAACAAGCTTGTAATTTAGTTACTTACTTAGTGAATTAAACTCAATGTCAAATATGATCATACCCATTTGCATATCGAGAGCATTAACCTCTGCGGTGTGCTTGTCTTTTATGGGGAAATTTTCCATTATATCGTATAGTAATCGGTTTTATATTGATTTGTTTGATATGCCATCACATAGGCTGATGGCTGATGCAAGTTTTGGCTTTTACCTGGCGAGACAGAGACCCGGAAAAATACAAAAAAAAAAAAAAAACACAAAATTGGGGTTACATATGTCTGCTTGATTGGTATGATAACAATCGAAAATGTGACTTTGATTTTGATGGCCTTGCTCCCTCTGATGGCCCTGCGAAAATCATCTGCGCAGTTAAATGTTATTTTTGGGGTGCGAATTTATTCGAATGCGGAGAAACCGCAATAATCACACACACACTCACACCCACACATACACACACACACCATTGATGTATTGCTCTTCGAAAACCTTCACAAAAGGTTAAATAGACATTTGCAGTTTATCACAAAAAAAAAAAATATTTAGTTGCAAAATAGATTTTAGTTATCTGTGGAAAGTCACTGAGAAAAACAAAATTGTTTTCGAGCTCGAATGAGGTAAAAAATAATATTCTTAATATGAACAATAGATTTATTATTGTCTTTCACTGCTTTAAGAGATCCTCTTCAAAGGTAAAGTAAACATTTGTTATAAATTGAGGCCTGCCAAAGAATCCCCAAGATAGAAATATAGCATAGTCACCCGTGGGCAAGGGCAAACGGACCGTTTCACCGTCTACATAGAAATCCTTAACCCATTGCGGACCCTGAGAAAGAATACGGATTTTTGTCCTTTTTGAGTCAATTCCCTTCTTTGAATAGATTTTCTTACCACATACGGACAAGTGTGAGTGATTGAGGAGTAATTTTTTACAAAGTCAAATATCATTTTAACAAATGGATGATTGGGTTTCCTCATAAAGGCGCAGGCATCTACAGTTGAGTCAATTAAAAAGGGCTTATACCCATTGGCCTTCTTGAGCACTTTATATTTAATGACGATCCTTGCAGCCGGATAATGAAAAGTGGCATTGATATTGAGAACTGTTTTGTGGCGGCTAATGGCCCGGAGACGGCATTGCTCAAAGGTAACCCAGGATTGATTAAAGGACTCGCACACAGCATTGGTAAACTTGCAAACGGCGGCCAACTGAAAGACAACAATCAGTTCAAATGAAATTGTTAAGTTAATGGAACTTTTTTGGGTTACATGCTCCCTGAAGGATAACGTCAAGATAAGCACAAGAACTATGGAAATATTTCTCATGATATCTTCTTCTTTGCAGATTTCTATTTGAACTGTAATTTTTTCAACTCGATTTATTTGTTTATATACCTCTAATTAGTCATGCTTGAACAGGAATTTTATTTGGTTTTAATCTGTTTGTAATAGGAAAATAAATTAAAATATAATTTGCAGTTAAATTCAATCACTAAAAATAAGTATACAAGAACGAGTCTGAATGGCAGTAACTTTCCATATTATATAGCTGATAGCTTTTCGATATCGCCAAAATCGAGTCAAGATTAGCTTTGAAAGTGAAACTATAAAGGGACAAGCAAGTCGTCTAAAAATTCCTTTTTGTTCATTGCTCAATATTTAATGTTTAATGTTTTTCTTATTGCTTAATTAGATCCTCTTCGAAGGTGAAATAAACTTTTGTTGAAAATTGAGGCTTATCCGAAAATATCCAAGTTATAAAGCAAGCGTAGTCACCTGTCGGCAAGGGCAGAGGCATTTGCTCAGGTCTTACATAAAAGTCCTTTACCTGTTGCAGACCCTAAAAAAGGGAAGAGTTTTAATCATTATTTCACTTAGAATTTCGTATGAATAATAATGACAAACCATATAGGGACAGGTGTGATTGACCGTGGAAATGTCCCGGAACCAACTGTGCACAAATTTGGCCACTGGATGATTGGGTTTTTGCATAAAAGCGCAGGCATCTATGGTCGAATCAATAAGCCATGGCTTATAGCCATTTGCCTTCTTTAGTATGCGAAATTTCACTTTGATCTCCGTGGCCGGATGATGAAAGGTGGCATTAATATTGAGCACAGTCTTGTCACGACGAAGAGCTCGCAGTCGGCAGTGATCGATGGTAACCCAGGACTCGTTAAAGGACTCGCACACAGCGTTGGTAAACTTGCAAACGGCCGCCAACTGAAAGGTAAAAAGTTTCAATAAGCTCGGAAAATGATAGAAATTGTGAAATACGTTGTCCTTAGGCAAGCCGGCCATAATGAGCACAATAGCTAAAATAATCTTTCTCATAACTGTCAAAACAATTTCAATTCACTGGCAATTTCAGTTCGAAATATTTGCTTATATACTTCCGTTTAGTCATGTTTGAACAGGGATTCTCTTCGATTTTATCTGGCTATAATTAAAATTGTAAATAATTAGTTCTCTATTCTCAGAATTTGAAACTGTTCTCGCTTTCGAAAACACAAAATATAGAGTAACAAATCACGCCATAATTAAAAACGAGAGCCAGGCAGTGAGAAGTTGTGAAATTTCATCTAATGCCTTTATTTTTATTGTACAGAAACTATTTGAACTGATTTTTATAAAGTTTATATATTAATTAAATCCTCCTGGAAGGCAAAATAGGTATCTGTGGTGAATATAGGAGTACCCGAAAATACCCAAGTCATAAGCAAACCATAGTCACCAGTTGGTATGGGCAAAGGAATCATTTCACCTGTAATATAGAAATCCTTAACCCATTGCTTGCCCTAAAAAGGAAACAGTTTTGAAATCGATAAATCGATAATCGATAACAACTTACCACATAGGGACAACTGTGAGTAATAGAAGAGAAATCCTTCACATAGTCAAATATCATTTTAACAAATGGATGATTATGTTTCTTCATAAAAGCACAGGCATCAATGGTTCGATTATTCGACAGGAACGGCTTATACCCATTGGCCCTCTTCACCACTCTGTATTTCACTTCGATCTCATTGGCCGGATAATGAAAAGTGGCATTAATATTAAGAGTTGTCTTATAGCGGCTTACGGCCTTAAGGCGGCATTGCTCAACGGTGACCCAGGTCTTGTTAAAGGTCACACACTTGGCGTTGGTTAACTTGAATCTTACTGCGCTCTAAAAGACAGATGGACACATTCTTTCGTCAATTTAAAGAAGACAATGAAACTCCAACTTACATTCTCATCGAGAGTCACAGCAAAAATGAGAAAAACCATAGGAAAATATCCTTGCATATCTTCCTTTTCATTCAACTGCATTCACTTTTAACTTTTTCATCAATTCTGAAAGAAAATGCGGAATATATACGAATACTTGGTCATGGTTGAAAAGTTCCAATAATATTGAATATTTCGGGTTTTAAACTTTCAATAATTATACAAAATGCAGTATAATTACTTTATTTTGGGATAATTAAGGAATTATGCCAGTTTGAGCCTGAAAGTACGAAAATTTACGGAAATTTTCAATTGACTTTGTGGAATAGTTTTGAATATTTATGTACTGCATCGAAATGGAAATCTATTCTCACTTTTTATTTTAATGTTTTGTTTGACAAAATGTGCCCGGTGGATAAAGTCCATTTTGCCGATTTGCGTCTTTAAAGCCGAATCCCTCAACAACAGATCCATCAAGTACCAAAACTGGTCAATCAAGACGGATTATAAATTCACAAGTTAAGAATAAAAATTATAAGACAACGTCTGCTTATAAACTACGACAAATAAATTTGGGGTTAGTGTTCCGATTACCTTGATTCTCTGTGGCAAGATATCCTTTGAAACCTATTAACAAATTTAACTTTTATTGTTTATTCTGATAAATTGTAAACATTGCCTCGAATGGCAAGATATTTTAGAGAGAAAATTAAATTTGAAAATTATGTTAAATTGCTCTTGATTTATTTTTCAAAAGTGTACAGAATCAAGAATCGGTTAATTCGGCTGACAAAAACTAATAACAATAATAAGTGTATATAATATTTTACATATTAATTAGATCTTCCTGGAAGGCAAAATAGGTATCTGTGGTGAACATGGGAGTACCCGAAAATACCCAAGTTATAAGCAAGCCATAGTCACCCGACGGTATGGGCAAAGGAATCATTTCACCTGTAATATAAAAATCCTTCACATACTGCTTACCCTGAGAACGA
Organism: Drosophila nebulosa; assembly: GCA_024703675.1. Classification (NCBI taxonomy): domain Eukaryota; kingdom Metazoa; phylum Arthropoda; class Insecta; order Diptera; family Drosophilidae; genus Drosophila; species Drosophila nebulosa. The sequence continues at coordinate 14,131,056 of CM045725.1, read as the reverse complement.
GAAAGTTTTCAAGGCGACATCCATTACCCAATTATAATAACTTACCACATAGGGACAACTGTGAGTGATTGAAGAGTAATCCTTTACGTAGTCAAATATCATTTTAACGAATGGATGATTAGGTTTTTTCATGAAAGCGCAAGCATCTACAGTATGATTGGTCGATAGAAATGGCTTATAGCCATTGGCCCTCTTTGGAGCCGGATAATGGAAGGTGGCATTAATATTGAGAGTTGTCTTATAGCGGCTTACGGCTTTGAGACGACATTGCTGAATCGTAACCCAAGTCTTGTTATAGGTCACACACTTGGCATTGGTTAGCTTGAATCTTACTGCATTCTAAAAGATAGATGGAAACAATCTTCCATCAATTTGAAAGAAATATTGGAACTCCACCTTACATTCTCATAGAGAGATACAGCAAAAATTAAGAAAATCAAAGGAAAAAGACCTCGCACGATTCCTTCTTCATTTAAACGCATTCACCTTTAATTTCACTCTCAATTCTAAAAGGAAGAATCTCCGGAATATATACGATCATTATTTGGTCATGGTTGAAAAGGGGCATTAATATTGAATACTCCCGCCTATAAACGTTCAATAATTATACAAAACGCAGTATAATTACCATATTTTGGGACTCGTGTCGAAATAACTATCAAAAAAAAAAAGTACTGTTCGAAATACTTTGAGAGATATACCAATTATTGTGATAGATTACGGAAATTTATTTGCATTTTTTAACTATTTCTGTTGAAGTTCAAGCTTCAATGAAATGAAAGCTAGACGATGCATCGATCAGGCTAATTATATTTAGTTTTTCTGTATAAGAAATCTTATTTATGTGATTTCTTTAAGTCTTTTATTGCTTCAATAGATCCTCCACAAAAGTGAAATACACATTTGTGACAAATTGACGTTCACCCGAAAATATCCAAGTTAGTAATATAGCATATTCTCCTGTGGGTAAGGGAACAGCGATTTGCTCCGGCTTCACATAGAAATCCTTAACTTGTTGTAGTCCCTGAAAATTAAAGAAGTCAATGAAAAGTCCATTTAATTCCAATTATCGCCTCTCACCATATAGGGACACGTATGATTGACTGTGGAGACATTTCGAAACAAATTGTGTAGCATTTTGGCCACGGGATTATTGGGCTTTCGCATAAAGGCGCAGGCATCTATGGTAGCAGAAAACAGCCAAGGCTTATACCCATTTGCCTTCTTAAGCCAATCGAATTTCAAATGGATTTGCTTGGCTGGATGATGAAAGGTGGCATTAATATTGAGCACGGTCTTGTCTCGACGAATGGCACGCAAACGGCAATGTTCGATGGTTACCCAGGATTTGTTGTAGGACTCACACACGGCATTGGTGAACTTAAACTTGGCGGCCAACTAGAATAGAGAGAGAGAGAGAGAGATTGGGAGAGAGAGAGAGAGAGATTTGCAATGAGTTTGAAATGAAAATCGAAATTGTTGCATTACATTTTCATGGAAAGACACAATTAAGATAAATAAAAATATATATTCAATAACTCTAGTCATTATTTTGCACTTATTTTATATTCACTGCCACGTTTATTATCAAATTTTTGACTTTTATATGCCCATAAGGTCATGGTTGAATGGTTTTATTGGTTATTAATGTTTCGGCAAACGCAGAATGAAATAATTATACAATTTTACCTATACCCTTGCAAAAAGGGTATATTAATTTTGTCCAGAAGAAAGCATCTCCTACCATATACGTGTATATATATTCATGTCCGTTTGTCTGTCCGTCCGCCCGTCACTTAAGCTACAGTACTTAAATTTTATATGAACAATTGGTCGAAAGTAGAGTTTTGTATCAATAACTCAGTTGTTTTGTATGGAATATAATTAAAATTGTATATAACCTAGTTTGTTTTATATCCAAACGTCCAAGCCAAATTTCAACAAGATCGGACTACTATATCATATAGCTTCCATAAGGAACAATCTGGCGAAAATTCAGTATTAGACTTATAACTTTCTTCTATTTCAAGCAATTGTTATAAAAATGTATATTTGTTAGCTGAATATATCCATTAATATCAGGGCCAAATTCGATCAAGATCGGACAACTATATCATACAGCTCCCATAGAAACAATCGACCTGATAAGCAATTTTTGGTTTGAAATACTGAAATAAATAGCAAATGTGTAAAGAGGAACACAAAATATGTGCAAGGGTATACAAACTTTGGCATGGTCAAAGTTAGCTCGACCTTTTGGTTTTTATGACCTTTTTGTAAAATACGTTAGTAGGTAATCGCCCAATTGTTAGTTAACCGCATCTCTGGCAGAAAGTTACTCTTGAATGGCTAGAATAACCGATTCTCCACTTGACATCCCAATTGACTTTTCGAATTTGTTATTTTTGGGTAGAAAAGATGTGAAACAAGATGAAAATTTAAAATTATTGACATGCTTTTACATCGAGAGGCATAGCTATAATAATTCTACATAAAAAGTAAGAGGAAATTGATGATTTATATACCTCAATTGGTTATGGTCGTTGAGCAATTGTAGCATGATACGAGAATTAGTGTAAATCGAAAACCCTTTAGCAATTGATATTTTAATAAAATGATTTAAAATAGATTTTCTTCTACTAGTTAAGACATTAACAATAAGCCAAATGCATTTGCTTAATGATGATATTGGCACTTTTGTTTAATCATAGGCATAAATTTGATAATTTTGATTTCTCTTGAGTTCTCGTTGACTTACTGCTAACTGAATTACTTACTAATTGCTTGTATTTGCGAAATTTCTACAACAGTTTGATAAGTCGCTGTAGACTTTTGATTGCCTTGACCATAAAAGGCCATGGCCAGGCGTCTATACGTTAGCCAGGTAATTTAGGTAGTTCCCCCCCTGAACAAATAAAGAGGAAAGCAAACAACGGCACTTTCTGCCTCAACTCTTGGCACTTGGCATTTTGTTTTTCTTTGGAAACTGATAACAAATAATTAAGTTATATAAATAGCTTGATAGAGCAAATTTTCCGACAACTTCAACCCCCTCTTTAACGCCCCGCTGCAACCGCTTCTACCGTTTCTATTTATGCAGAATTTTGTGTTTTTGTTTTATTTTTTTGTGATATTTTTAGCCAAGTGGCAAAGCTAATTTTAGCAAACGAGCTGTCAGTTTTACGGTAATTTCAACTGGGCCAAGTTAATGCGACGCAGACTTAAATGACAAACGACAAGTACTTGATTTCCATCATTCAAACAAGCTGCTTTCGTGTTGCTAACTCTGCTGCTGTCTTTTGCCACCTAAAGCAATCCGTTAAAGCCTAAACAAATATTTTGTTTGGTTCCTCTGATAAGATTTGTCCAATATTTTAGTTGCGGTTGGTCTACATACGTATACGTAATATTGTCGCCTTGAAGTTTGTTAGTTTCGCATGTCTGAACTTGTCCGGGTGAATGGGAAAGTGAATCAGTTTGCCAAATCTGATAAGATATACTCTGGCTGGTGGTAATTGCAATTGCTATTGAGCCGACTTTATGACATTTTCGAACAATAACAATTTGTTCTTGGGCAAACGAACTGGCATGATGTATTTGTTCAAGTGTTTTTTGCAATTATTTATAGAGCCGATGAGAGCTAAAAATAATGCTATGGCCTGATATAGGGTCAGTAGACGGCAGACATACAGACAATATAAGTATAATTTATATTGTATAATTTTCCATATGCTCTAAATGTGCTTATATCTATAGCAATTTGCATTTAATTATTGTTCATTATGGTTGCTAGGCCATAAAATAAACCAAAAACGTGATATGATAGTCACGCGTTTTGGTTTATCACGTTTTGTAGTTAGACAGATAAGGCTAGTCGAAAGGTTTTTGTTTTTATATGCCACTCTTTTTTTTTTTTTGTTTCAAATTTCAACAATATGTTTCAGAGAAAAGAGTCGAAGGAATTGGACCTACGATAATTTCTTGCTCATTTCTTTTATAATTAAAATAGAAACCAATATTTTTGTTTCCATTATTTGACGTCATTGAAAATTGACTTTCGTCATGAATTTGGTCATGAGTTGATCATGAAAAATTCCATTTATATATATCTATATATATATAGTTAGTGTACATTAGAACACACATGTTTCTGGGACTAAATAAATTGAAATGCAAAACAATATTCAATACGCCCACAAATGCCATTAGGTTAAGTAAATCCCCTAAAAATGGATTTCAGTAATCATGAGAATTGTTTATAATTTTGCGAATTTCCCTATGAAATATTTAAACAAACAAAATTGTGGGTGTGGGTAGAAGAAAACTAATTACAGACTGTTTTCCCCATCTCCATGTATAAGGAAATATAGAAGAAAACAGAAAATAGCAGTTGAGCCTCCGCCTGAACACGGTTTGACCTTTAGTTAGCTTCTCTTCAAGTCTTGAGTTCAACATCCTGGCTTCTGCCCATTCCCAAAGAAAGTTAGCTCAACTGACACTCTGCCCAATTTTGCGTTGACCTTTTTTTAACTTATGTTCAATTTTGTCGTTTTCTGTCTCATAAAAGTTCAATTTAAGCATCGGACTACGTCCATGTGTTTGAGACAATAACTTCATTAAGTGACATATAAAAATTAACAATCATTTTTTTAACGCCTCGCAAAGGTCTTATTTATATATGTACATAAGGAGAACTGCGACTGAGACAGAGACTGAGACAGAGACAGAGACTTGTGTTGGATAATCCGAGATTCTCAAGACAAGATTTTGACTTACGTGAGAAAGTTTTACGACATTGACGCAGTTGTTTGGGCAGCTGGTTAGGTGGGTGGATGGGGGTGGTTGGGTGGTTGGGTGGTTGGGTGGTAGTTGCTTTGGCTTCATTTGTTTACATAACGGTTAACATGCATTCATGTGTGTGTGTGTGTGTGTGTGTGTGCGTGTGTGTATGAGTTTTGCGTAAGCAAACCAAGATTGAAGAACAGGTAAGAAGCAAAGAGAGTAAAGCGTTTTCAAGGGGGTGGGGGGGAGGGTTGGGGGCAACAGGCAACAGGTACACAACAAAAATGTGCAAAATCGTGATAATCGTATAATAAAACAATAAGTAATTTAACTGTGCTTTTTATTAATACTTATTGTATCTTCAGAACGTGCTCAGACATGTCAAAAACCTCAGATAGCCAACGAGAGAGCAAGAGAGTGACGTTCAGAAAGTTTTTCTCTCTCTCATTTTAAAGTTCTTATCAGTTCTCTTATCACATTTGACTTTCGTCTTGGCACGCGCTTTTTTGGGTAGTGACTCTCTCTCTCTATCTATTGGCGAGATAATCATGCTATCACATTTTCAGTTTACTGCGGCGCCTTCAGCTTCAGCTCTTATCTAAAGTGCCTCACCTTCTCTACTCCCAGTTCTTGTGAAATTCAACAACTCTACGATAATTAAGGCCTCTCGCCATAGACAAGAGAGAGTGTAGGGATTGTCTCTCCCTCATCGAGAGCTAAGAGAAATCACCTTCTCCGTCCGCCATTTAATCGATAAACCTTAATTAAATATTTAATGCAAATACCCGCAACCTGCTTCACACAGGTCGCAGTCTATATTTATTTCATAATTATAAATGTAGCGTTAATTTTGCATGGCTTTGTTTGTGTAAACATTTGGCCTAGTGTGGCCAAAGAGGTGGGGCAGTCAGGGCAGTTGGGGGCAGTCCGGAGGGCATTACGTACACACAATACATTTATATGGATGTAGGTGCAATTGCGTTTTACGCTTTTCAGAGTGAAATGGATCTGGAGTATATTGTGCCCTGTTTGATTATTTCATTTGCAGTCGTTTTTTATTAGTTTTCCCACAAATGTGCGACTCAAAGACTCGGAGATTGGTGGGCGAGAGGGAAAGGCAGGCAATCATGTGAGGAACCAGCGTAAGCCGGTTTCAATCTGCGAAGAATATATGAACTGAAAGCCTGTCTGGAAGGGAACCGTGACCCGTGAACTGATAATGCATATTGTCAATTTTGATATCTATATAAAGTCATTAACAGAAATTGATTAGCTTATTTGAAGTAGAAGTTATAAAGGAGAAAGAAAAGATAACTTTTGGACTTTTTTATAAGAATCCCTAAAAAAATTCCTTCATCTGAAAATGTTAATCTTTTATTTACAAATATATTGCCCACAGGCGAGAAAGGCTACAGCATAAAAACATCAATGCGTATTTGTTTTAGGTAAATTAAGACCCAATTAACTTACTTATATATATATATATGTATATTCCCACCCATTATATATGGTTGTAGGTCAGTCCATATATATATGCACATATAGGTGGGAAAAGGCGTCTTGCTTTTCCCACCTCTGCACAATTAGCCCACTCTTATCTCGGAAATGGAATTGTTTGTATTTGTTTAAATGTTCCCAGAAGTAATAATAAAATCTCTGTTTGTTTATTTAGCACGTGCCCAACGGAATATTTCAAAATTTTCAATGTAATTTCAAATTCTTTACCTAAGAAAAATAAACAATGAGCCTTTTAGGCGGCTTCTTTGTTATCTGCAGGTGGGAATAAAAGTTTGATTTATGCCATTTCATGATTATAATTCTTAACTCGTTCAATAAACGCTTCTCACCTACTGATAGAAGTGTATTTGGTGGATTCCTTTCACTGCTTCAACAAATCTTTCTCAAAGCTGGAAAATATTCATATCATAAATAGAGCATAGAGCATCACTTGGGGGCAAGGGCAAAGCTATCTAATATAGAAATCCTTCAACTGTGACTTACCCTGAAAAGAAAAGAGACTTTTAGTTATTCTCTTATCAGTACAATATTCTTCTTAACATATAGAAACAAGTGTGAATCTTAGCCACGGCTCAGGCATGGCTTGTATCTATTGGCCTGTTTAAGGAATTAACTGCTCAAATGATTAACCTCGGCTGGATAATGCGTGTTGGTATTATCACGCCAAATTGCGACATTGCTAAACGGCATACAGCATTTGTCGTTGCCAAAGTGAGGCAGACAACTGGTCAAAATCAAAGTCAAAAGACATCACCTAAAGAAGAACCATTCCGATTTAAGTCATAATATTTGTGTTCACCTAAATGTATTTATATTGACTGGTGATTCCAGAAGAAGTTATGGCTTATATATACCTGTAATATATTTCTTTTTTTTTTTGATATTTTATATATTATTTTTAAGCAATATTTTTAATTATTATCATAACACGAATCTTTGGTAAAAGTACACTACAAGTTCGAGTTAAATTTTGTTAACTATAATAATTTTTTATATTACTCTTACTCAAACTGTTTTTATGTCTTTTGATTATAATGTTTGTCCTGTTGATTTTAAGCCGTATTTACTACAAATCGTTCCGCTAGGAGCTGAATTATGTAGTATAGTGGATGGACCCAGCTGCTTGCGATGTTTGGGCCAAAAATTAAATTGTCGTTTAACATTTTATTTTGTTTTTCTCTTTGATAGAATAGTTATAGTAAGTAGTTAAGCAGATAATCCAAAGTCCGAAGGGCAAATGATAAAATATATACTTGATCAGCATGATAAACCAAGTCGATATATCCATTGTTATCTGTTTGTGTGTTTGTCAAATTAGTAGGAGAAGAATGCCCTTTTGTGGCTTGGCCAGATCTGAAACTGACTATATCGTTGGAAAGGTAATCTAATTACGCCTCTGAACCCAGGCCCACAATCGGGCATTTTCCCTATATATTGTATTCCGACTTATTTTAGATTCTCTTGTTTTTTGGCCAGTTAAAATTTGCATTATAATATTATTTTTATTTTTGTTGTTTTTTTGGCATTGTCTTTGTTATCTGCGGCGTTTTATGCCGTTTCATGCTTATTATTGTTAAGAGCTAATAATTTCGCCAAAGAGTCAATATTAAATAATAAATATCACTTTAATTGCTCGTAGTATACAGTTATAAATTATAAACGGAAGCAAAGGGAAGCAAAAAGGCGGGGATTCGTAGAGTAAATGGGCGGGGGAGAGAGCAAAAAACTACAAACACTTTTTTTTATAGTTTTTGTTTGTTGGAAATACCACAAAGATTGCAATTCATTTGCGGGGAATACTCTACTCAGATGCAGATGAATATACATATATAGTATAGATTGTTGTGCTTTGGTTTTTACGTTGTGTGAAAACCTGTTTTCATTCATTAATAACCTGAGAGAGAGAGAGAGAGAGAGAGAGAGAGAGAGGTGTGTGCTTGTGTTGGAGGCTAAACTCCTAATCAGTTTGATTAAAAGTTTAGCTTAATCACTCGACGACTTCGCTGTAAATTGGCGGCTTAGTTAAGCTAGTATAATGCCTTGTGGTATTCTATGAAATGTTTGAACACACTCAGAATAATTGCTTATCAAGAGAACTTTTATTCTTGATAACCTCGAAAAGTTTGACCGAGTATATGCCATTTTTTGATCAACTTGGTGACACTTTGCTTTAAATAATTCTTAGTGGCCTTAGGAAAAAAGCAAATCTCATCGGAAGAGACTTTCAGTTCGCTGGGAAAGGGTATTAGGCAAGTGATTACTTATGGATTAGCTCTTTTTTTTTTCGTGGCACGAGTTTCCGAGAAACACCGCAGATTTAAAGCCACGCTGCATTGAAATGAGCACAAAACATTGATAAGCCGAGATTTTGTTATTGTGCTGCTGCGGTTTATTACGGGAAAAACATTATTTAAGAATAACACATAAATATTTTTCTTGAGTAACAGCCTAATAAACATGATTCTTATTATTATTATTGATAAAACGCACTAAGTTCATGTAGACCAAGTCACTTGAATGGGCTGGGTGTGAGGGGGCCTCAGCTCTTACCTTACCTACTTATAATGTAATGGCACGACAGACGAATAGCACGCGCTCATGTCTGTCACATGTATAGCAGCTGGTCACGAAAATTGAAACTAGTTTTGACCGTAGAATGAACCGATCATCAGCCGTGAAACTACAACTGATCGTGGACTGTCAAGTGGGGGTATTCCTAATTCCACTTCCAATTCCGAATCCAATATCCAATTTATCATTTGAGAATATGCTAATAATTTCAATGGGGCGTATGAATCATATTTACCTTCGACGACATCGCCGCATTATATTTGAATCTTTGAAATTTGCACTTTGCCGTTGCCGCTGTATCTGTGTATGTTGTCTCGTCTGCCTTCAAGTCTCGCAAGTCACGCTTAATTCGTCTTGATTCCGTATTTGACTAAGTAAAGAAACTAGTCAAATGTTCAGAGTACAGAGTAAGCCTGCCCCACCCTTCCTGCCTGCCCTGCAGAGTTTAAGATGCTTTGCTTGTTAAGCCATGCCCCCCTTTGGAAGATCAATTGGTTTTCCCCCTCTTTTATTTTATTTTTTGTCATGTGAAATTATGCCAGCTCCGGTAGTCAAACTTCAGCTTAAATCAGTCAATGGCTACATGGCAAATTGTGAGCATTACTCAACTCTTTCGATCATGACTTGGCCGAAATATTGAACATGCCAAAATGTTAAGGTTCTTGGGAATTCATGCCTGATTCCCATTCACGTTGGGTAAAGTACAAAGTGATGAATAAGTAAGTGGTAAATAGGTAGTAAGTAGGTAATTGCAAATTGTTCACATATTGTATAACATCTGGTCACAGACAAAGAGAGAGAGAGAGAGTTAGAGAGATGCAATTTATATTTGGTGGCAAAACTAGGCTCTAATGAGTGGCTAGTAAATTAAATTACTATAAATTATTAAGGTCACTCTCATTGACTCTCGTTTCCGGCGTAATGATATGGTATCAATCAAACATAATTTCTACTATTATCTCTCCAAAATGAATAATGGAAATATTCTTCTGGGGAAAACTTCTACCAACTGCAAAATCGTGCCCAGACGCTCGACTAAACTGACCTATAGCTAATTATCTTGCTAATCATATTAAAAAATGAAATCTTTCCAGTGATTTTTCCATTTAGTTAAGCACGCTCCTCTATAGTAGTACGATGTCTGACATTGATTATAGGCCACATACTACTAAACAGGTCTCGGCTTTGCGTTCACTCTGACTTTGTTTCATGTCGTTCCATATATTCATATACATATATACATTTGTTGTATGTATGTATGCATGTATATGCATATGAGATATAAGGGAAAAAATAAACCTTTTCGCAGAATTCAATTGATAAGAGAGTCAATGGGGAATTCCCTACAGAGACTCATTGTGGGGGTCTTTGGAAATTGAAAGATCGATTGTGTGTTGACGTCAAAGAAGTGTGAGTGAGTGAGGTAGGGTCTCTCCATTAAGCTGTATGATAATTCACCCAATTAATTCCCCACAAATGACAAGACCAAAGAAATTTCCATTTTAAAATACATTTATTTTTTGTTTTATTTTGTTTTTTTTTTTTTTTGAAAATATTTTTCATTTAACTTAAAATTAAATAACAATTTTTTCATTTGGTTTTTCTTTTTTTTTTTTTGCTTGTTGAAAAGCTAACATAAGACAAGACTTTAATTTTCTTTTACGCAATGAGAGTTCAGTATGAACTAGAAATTATATAGATTTGACATTATCAATATATTGTGTATATGTATGTATGCATGTGTATGTGTGTGTGTTAAAGAAAAATTAAGCCAGCAGCTGGTCACGCGCTTGTGTGTCTGTAGGTACATTTTGTATCTGTATCTGTATCTCTGGCCGCAATATTGCGAAATTGCGAAATGAGAGCGATTGTGCGTGTGTGTGTTTAAGTGTGTTTGAGTGTGTTTGTGTGTACATATGTATGTATGTGTTACTTCCGCGGCTGCTTCCAACTGCAAGTTCTACTGCATTCGAAGTGGCTGCCGCTATTGCCGGGCTTCAATGAAGGTCGCCCTCTCCAATTATATCCATCCTCTTGATACAATTATAAGTATATATAGATATATATATATATGTACTTATATATCGCTTAGGTATATACTGGATATATGTATATATATATTAGTGTTATAAGCTGATACCGTACGTCGGTTTCCCTTCCAAGGAACTCTCCAAAACGTTTGCGAGTCATCAACCTTTAACTGGTTTTTGGCTTTGTTTTTGTTGTGTGTTTGGTTTTTTTTGTGGTGAAATTTGTTCATCATCTGCCCATCTTTGGGCATTGTATTTCAATTCAATTCATGTGCTGGTTGGCTCACACACACACACACACTACACAGCCGGCAGCTGGACAATGGGATGCTGTGGCTCCTCCCAGTGGGCTTCGCAGTAGTCGACCAATTGATTCTCGGCCTTATTGAGTTGCTCCTCATTCAGCTCACCAGTCCAAGTCTTTTGCACCAGGCAGCACGATTCGATGGTCTCCTGTCCCAGAATGCGGCTCAATTTCATGGCATCGTCCACTTTAATTACATAGATATCGTTCTCATAGCAAAAGGCCTCCAGTAGAACCTCATGCATGTGGGTGGCCGAGTCACCATCCTTGGGCACAGCCATGAGGCAGAAGAGTGAACCGTCCGGAGACTTCGACAGAACATTGATGGCAGCCGATAGTCCCACAATGACACGTGACTCCATTTGGGCCCGCAGTAGGGCCTGTTTTACAGTGCGCCCAATTGGGGCACACTCCATATCCAATTGATGTTGATGCATTGCTGTAGATTCCTCAACGACCATTTTGTTTTGATTTACTTTGGATGGATTATCCAGTTGCGATTGATTATCAATTTTTTTTGGGCTTATTTATGGAAGCTTCTTTATGGCTTGGCACTGACTTGCACTGCTTTTTAGCGTAGTCTTTAATTATTGTTTGTTGTTGTATTTGCTGTTAATTAACTTTTGATTATGAAATTCTTTTCACGTTTCCGTTATATTCCGCTCTTTTTCGACGATCTGCGTTAGCCGTGGCCGTGTTGCTTCACGTTGCTTCAATTTTGATTTGCAATTTCACAATGAATGCCTCGAACTGGTCGCTCGGAGCTTTTATAGCTGCTCTCTCTGTGTGGAACGATTTCTATGGAATTTCATCAGGCAATGTGTGAGAGGCCATCGAGTTAGTTAGAGCAAGAGAGCGCAGTCGGCTCTCTGCGTACGTTGGGGGAGGCCTGCGTAAAACCCCAAAGTGCCTTCCTCTCTCTCCCGCTCTCGTTCGCACTTGTTGGCACTCTCTTTTTGCTCTCTTTGGTTTTTTTTTTCTTTTTGGGGTTTTGCGTTTCTTCTTCCAGGTAAATTTCACTTAACGCCTTTTGCTCTCATAAAATGCAAAAAATAAAAATAAAAAATTTGTAAATTTTTTTGCCTGTCTCAGCATTAAGATATCCGTTATATTTGGCTAATTAGCAAATTTTTGTTGGGCGTTTCTTTCCACGGGTTGCACTTGCAGTTATTTGGAGGTCATAACACTGTCCTTAAGAGATGATAAAGGTGACCCAAGAGCTATTACTTTCCTTTAGGGTGATCGATTCAATTGATTTGTCAGCAAATTTTCAGTTAAATGAAAAAATGATTTTTCAACTGAACTCGAGGAAATTCGGGGTACCAAGTGGCAAGTAGCCAAAAAGTTAAGAAAAACCTAAGAAACAATATCAAATCATAAGTGAGTCAATTCTTGACGTCAAGGTCTCAATTCGGCTAATTAATGACTTTCAGACGACGACGTACGACAAACTTTTGTTAACAAATTTAAATGAAATGAAGTGAAACAAAACAAATTTTCTCTTGAATTTTAGTGAATGAAATCTCTCTGTCCGGGGGGTGGGTGTTGGATAACTCTTGGCACAATAAGCACGTGCACATTTAGACGTGTGATCGGTGCCCAAAAAGCAGCCAAGAAGCAAAAGGTGTCAATAGCTTCTTTTCGTGCTCTCATTTTATTCACTTGTCTGCCGCATTTTATCAATTGAACCTCGGAGCTAACTGCCTGGAGTACAACTACGTCGTATATGAGTTCAACTACCCATCCGTTAAATTGGCGCGTATATTCTTTACTTACTTAGTCAATGCATTTTCATTTTAATGAAATATTTTGTTTTGTTTTGCGAATTTCATTTTTCGTTTTTTAGGTCTTTTTTGGGCGTTTATTTTGATTCGCCAAGCATATTTGTGTTGACGAAGGGTGTACAGTTTATTCGTTAATGTCGAATGGCAAGTTTTATAAATAGCCTCACCTGCAATCCACATCCATATGCACCTGTATTGCCAGGCTCTCATATACATATGTACTACATACTCACATGTCAATTGAGGGGTTGAATAAACTGATGCCCCATCAGCACTTTTCCCTCCCCATCATCATTTTCTTGTTTATTGTTTTGATTTTTGGAATGGTTCGATGCATATTTCCTAATCAACAACTATGCGAGCCTCTGTTTTAATTTTAAAACAGGGTGATCTATATGACAAGTCGAACGAAGAATCTACTCAAAAGTCAAAAATTTTTTTTCGTTTTCAACCTCAATTCATAACGATTCGTTATTGTTTCACCGAACCCTTCTCCAGTAGATATTTGAGATTAAGAACCAAATAATGTATTTTATTTCATTTTAAACATTTCCAAACAGTAAAAGTTGAAATTTTAATGAAATTTGTTACAAATTTATCGATAATACCTAAAAATCTTATATTAGAATAGCAAATTTTGAATCTCCTAAATATATGTGCCTAAAATTTTTTATGTTTTTTGGCGACCTTGTTTGTAATTAATTAAATTAAGCACCTTGTTTTTACTTTAAACTTCAAAAATGCCTTCCACTCGGTAATCCCGTAAAACCAAATCACAGATCATAATAAAAAGACAATTTAATTATTGTTAATATAAAAATTAAACATTATTGATGACTATCAATCAAAATGTTAATACATATTTTTATCTTTTTACAGTTCATGGCTCAGAGAGTCATCAGTTCATCTGCTTTGCCATCGAATTTCTATATTTAAACTAATTGTGAAATTTGGTAATATCTGGCACGATTGTTGCCAAGCGTCTTCTCTGAACTAATAATCATAAATTTTCGATTCTCTTGTGACATTCGCACGCCGCCAAAATGCAAACTCTTTGCATCCTAAAAATTAATTTTGATCTCAAACACAACTGTACCTATTGTGCCCCTGTGGACAAAATTTGAACTTGTTCCCACCCTTTTTGTTTATTTCACAAAATTAATGCAAAATATTTTTAAAGAGTTTAACGAACTTCCTGAAAAAAAACGAATAAAATAAAATCATAACCAAGTGTAATTTGAATTTATGATAAACAACAAATAAATAGGTATACTATACACAATACAATGAACTTAAAGTAGATGTACTCTTTTGGCATTTTTGTGTTTTTGGTAGTTAAGTACGAGGAACTTCTCACGTTTACCAAAAAACGCTTGTCAATAATAATACTGACCTATGAAAAAGAGAAACATGACAAAAACACGGCTTGCATTTTATCAAAATCAGCATAAAGCTTGAAGTAAATAATGGTAAGCAAAAATTTGTTTTTTGCGCGCCAAATTTGCCTCAAAAATGGCCAATGAACTGTGGCCCTGTACCTGACCATTGTGTCAAATGGCATCCACATAAGTTACACGTCTGCTGGATCTACATAGCGGTGGTGCATCAATTCGTCTTCTGGTGAAATAAATGCCTAAATGCTGAATCATGCCGCTGAGGCTAAAAAATGTGGCCTGGCCAACATGAAGTACATACATACATACATAGCTTCTTTTCCTCACTCCCTCGCTCATAAGCCATGGTTGACAAGGAAAACTGGTTTTGAGAATTCCCCCAAATTGGTGCGTTTCGCATTGAGCCAGTTTTACCTCACTTAGGTGAGTCCAAAGTTCGATGCTTGGCCTGTCTTACCTGATGTTTGAGGCATCGTCACCGCCATCGCGTTTCCCTCACGTGCACCAGTTACGCCAGTTTGCCGGTATCTGGCCAAGATGTGAATGCAAGCAAGCATAATGCAATCGACAATGGGGGATTTTGTTTTTTAGCGGGAAAACCCCAAAGTGAAGGCAGTTCTACATTCAAAAGACCCCAATTTATGAGCAAGAGAATGTTTTATCTTGGCTAGTTGGTTACTTTTGTGCTCTCTGCAAGTAGTTGATTAAAATAAGTGGACAGGCTTGAGACTTGAGAGTTATCAAGGTGAATCCCCAAAAGTTTATTGAATGTGTAATTTACCCCAAATTGCGAAATTATTAAGCGTCACGAGCTTGAGTGACGTGTTTGGTGGCTTAAGATATGCAATGAATTTGAATGGAATTCCCTTAGGCACTTAAAAACTATTGAGAAAACTTTGCATAAATTATATTAAATAATTATGCATTATGCATTTATAAAATACGTTATATTCTACATTTAAATAAAATGGAAGAGCTTTTTCGTACGCGTTGGCAGCGCCATATTACTTCCATAGCTTTTGTTACTCCCACCATTTTGTTATCTTGCTCTCACTCTCTCTCTCTCACTCTCTGGGTTTACCGGCATTTGTAAACAAACACACAGCTGTTTCGCTTAGCTCTTCGGTGTTGGTTAGTGTACTAATTGGACAATTGTTTTAATTTTTTGCAAATTTTACATAACCTGCCTTGTGATAATTAAATCATTAGAACGCCATAAATTACTTTGTGACATTTAAAAGGTGAACTTTTAGAATCAATCCACAACTAACATTAGTGCGAAATCGCTAAAGAATATTATCCAACACCGTCCACGTCCCACGCAGCCGCCATGGCAAGAACGTAAAAAGCTCTCATCAAAGTCAAAGAAGTCACAACGAGAACGAGACAACAAAAAACAAGATGAGAAAACCAAAAGAAAAGACTAAATCTTGATATGCCCAAAACCAAAGAAAAAAAGAAGTTAAAACCCCAAGAACTAATTGCCATGGAGAACACTGAAAACTGAAACGTCATTCGAAGCGAATGTGAAGTAAGATAAAAACAGCAGGCCAAACCGGCTGGCACATTCAGTTCGTTGCTGGTCGACGGAAGTGACGGTTCACAATACAGAAATTCTGTGTTATTTCATTCATAGTTCATTAAAAATAGAGTGAACACTATCAGCAGCGGCGGGGACGGCGGCGACGGTGGTAATCGATCACGGAACCTTTTTATAACAAAAAATTTGTTTACAATGGAGTATCTACACTACGCTTATGAGAAGCTATTCGGTACCGGTTCCCAGACAAACGGCACGCAATGTTCCAATCACACGTGAGTATATAGCATTAGTAGAGGAACTTTTCACACTGTGCGAAAACCATTTTGGGGGGGTTGGCAATTTATTGGGGATTCCAAAAATGACTTATTCCCTGTTAATCCTATTTATAGACCACGAAAGGTGATTTGCTTTGGCAACGTTTTGCTGGATCGCATTGTCAAGCTAGAGGATCCCGAGTTGTTAAAGCGATATGATCTGAAAATGGGCTCGAAAGGCGAAATGGAACTGGAGAAATTAAACCAGCTGGCGTTGGATGCTGCCAATAGCAGGTAAAGAATGATATTCATGAGTTTCTCATAAGCCAATTAACACAATTTTTTTTTGTTTTTCCCCCTTTCAGTTCCCATTGTCTGACAAATCCCGGTGGCTCTGCCCTCAATACAGTTCGAATCTTAAAGAGTTTGGGTACAGATGCTTTGTTCTTTGGAGCCGTGGGAGCCGATAAACATGCCGAGCAATTGCTTTCGATATTCGAGGAACGTGGCATTGAGGCCAAGTTACAGACAGTGGACTCCTCCCACACTGGACAGTGTGTGTGCCTTATGTATAACGACAATCCCACTTTGTATGCGAATATTGGTGCCTCGGCTTTATATTCACTTGAGCCATTCAAACATGCCGTCATCCATGAGGGCGAGACTTTTCTGCGTCCAGTGGAACGTCGACAAGTTGTCTATATCGAGGGATTCTTTGTGCCCCAGCGTGAGGAAGTTTGTGTTTATATAATGCATCATCTGATTAGAGAACGGCGTCGCATGGCCTTGAATCTGAGTGCCCCGTACATTGTGCGAGATCACACTCGGGCCATTATGCAATTGGCCTCAAGAGCTTTCTTTATCTTTGGCAATCGTCAAGAGTTCGAGGAACTGACCAAAGCCACGGGTCACCAGAATGTAGACGAATTGGCCAAAAAGTTGCTAGAAGGTGGCAATATCAAAATTATACTTATCACAAACGGCTCAAAGGGTGTTCAGATTATCACCAATTACGTGGAAGAGCAGTCAGGTCCGGGTCCCATCATATTTGAGGACTATCGAGCTCAACAGGTGGACGAACTGGTGGATGCAACAGGTGCCGGGGACTCATTTGTGGCTGGTTTTCTGCATGCCTGGCTAGAGAGACGTTCCCTAAGCGAAAGCATTCGCTATGCAACAAATGTGGCCGCCAAAGTGGTCACACAAGTCGGCTGCAATCTTCCCCAGACATGAATTTATAAATTCACACTCTAATCTCTTCTAATTTGTGAGTGAGCACACACAAAATATGGCACCAAAGTAGACTTTTGTTTGTATGAATCTTGTACATTCATTTATGGTTAGTTCCTTCTCAAAGCAATGTACTTAGTCGTTAAGCTGAATATGTATAAATTTATTCTATAACAAGAAAGTCATTGTCTTTAACTTGAGCGTATGGGCACTGAAAGATAATCCCAAGGTGCATATGGAATTTTGTCACAAAACTGATAACTTATCAATATCAGAAGCAAAGGTCAAACAAACTACCGATGATCGACGAAAATGTAGAGCAAATGAAGGTATTATTGATAATAAATAAACATATTTAGCTTTGAATCAACTTCCAGTCACAATTATGACACATCATCATATATATCACTTCTTGTGTATGTAAATTAAGTCGAATTACCTTATCGTACAACTCAGTCAGATAATTTTCTATTTGATTATGAATTTTGGGTCATTAACTCAACGTATTTTGCGTTGTTATTTTTCCTTTATGCAAATTACTTGAACTAAACTGGTTTAGTTCAGAGTGGTTCTAAAATCGTTGGGAAGTTCCCTATGCTTGTTCATGTCAGCAGGTCAATTAATCTTATTCAAATGTACTTTAGGTTTTCATATAGCATTGACTCAGTCATCAAAACTCTAGTATTATGATTTTTATGCCTCTCATTGATTTAAATATGAATCATATTACGTTTATCTCTTATTATTTTTAAATGAAAGTAAATTAAATGGCATGAGCTAATATAATTTACTCATTGAATATAAAATGCCCTTAGACTTAGGGTATATTCATTTAAATTAGAAGTTTGCAATAACTAAAAAAGGCAGTGTATCCTTTTCGAATACTAGATAATGTCCTGTGCCTCAAATTGACTAAATTGATCAACAATTTCTATGGACCTAACTTACATGGAATTGGAAGTTTTATTGTGAAAATTGCCTATACATTGGGAAATTACTTTTCTTCTGAGTTTTAAGTTTTTTGTTATATTTAATTTAAGGAAAATAGGTTAGCTTATAGTTTTCAAAAATCTTTCGAGTCTGAGAAAAAGTTATTAAATAGAATGCATCCTACATCTCATATAGGTATTGATGTTTCTTTTAAATTAACTTCAGATTTTTGCTCTGCATTTCTCATATTTTAAGCATGCATTTATTGGCTAATTAATGTTTAAATATTTGGCCAAAAAGTCAACTAAACTTGTGAAATGGGAAATTAGCACAAACTTTTGGTTTTTTCTTGTTTTTTTGCGCATATAAAAATTACAAATTGCATTAGTCACTCGAAAGCAAGAGGCAATGCGATTATGAGAGAAATCTCAACAGGGTTCACCTTATTGGGATTCACTTTAACGATTGTAGTTATAAATAAACCCAATCAGCTTATCTGACCCACTTCAGGAACTCCCCCACAAACAAAAAAAGTGAACAAACAATCATCGTCAATTCGTTTTGAATCTGGTTTTCTCATAGTTATTGCAACATTGTTGAACTGTTATGGAATAGAATTTTGTTGGCAAACAAAACAAACGATTTTCATTATCTAATGGCATGCTGACTTAGTCATAGAACAACCCACATAAGTCAGTAAGCGAAAAGCCCCGCCCCCACAAAACTGGCAAAAATGAACAAAAGCGGCAAACAAATATTGTCTAGAAATATCATCAAAGTGAATATTGTTCTTGTTATTGGGGATGTTTTTGGTGGGCAAGAGGAGACTAATGTTCGTCACATATGTTTGCAAATCGTTAACAAAACTAAGCCGCATTAGCCATGCCTGTATAAACAGGGCTAAATCTTCAGCAAGCAGCAGCAGCAGCTGATGTACTGAGAACAATCAACAAAAATAATGCCAAAATTGCTTGGCTTAAGCATTGAAAAGCTTCTTCTGCAATCTTTTAAAGTTGGCTAATTGGCAGAAAGCTGCTTAAACTGTTTCACATACACATACATGGCCAAAAGGCAAAAGGCCAATATGCCATGCTATCCCTTCTTCTCTCCACAGAGAATTTAAATCACATCAGCTGGCAATTTGCTGGCTGCTGTTAATTACTTGATATTAATTTTATACAACTTGCAGCAGGACCCCTCTTCCGCTTCCTAACCCCCACCAATTTGATTGCTTTCTCCGCCAGTCTACTACTAGTCTTTGGATCCTTTCTGGCCTTCGGTTTTTGTTGCCCTAAAAGCACGAGCAATTAATGTCATCATGTGGTTTATGGGGTTAACAGTTTCACCCAGACCCACATTGGCCGGACCCGGGCAGACAGTGTCCACTTTGATGTGGCGGCTAGCCATGGCTTTGGGGGCCTCCATTTGTTCGCCACTTGCCATCTTGCCTGCCAGATTGAACATTGGACTAAGACCTGCTTACAAATGTGATAATTAAATGTCATCGTTGTCAACGCCATTTGCACTGGCTTGGCTATTTAATTTATAATAAATTGCCATTTAGCAGAGTGCACTGAGAGAAAAGTGCAATGTATGTTCTTCGAAATGAAATCCTGACCAGGCTTTGGTAGCAAACAGACGGTTTCGGCTTGGATTTTTGCGACTTTCTCTTGATAAATTTAAAAAGATAAATTATTCAATTATTTAACTTAAATTATTTGTGTGTATGGAGGTCATTGCAAAATTATTTGTCCTTTGATTTATGTGCAACAGCAACAGCAGGAAAAGCCATGGCAACCATTTGGTCAGCTGTAACTGACATTGCATATTTGCTTTGCCCGTTCCATCAGCTTCTCTTATTGCCCATGTTTGCTTAAAATATTACGCATACGCCATCAGACCAAATGGCAAGGACAAAAAACCAAAGGGCCCCATACCATACCATACCAACTGAAAAAAAAAAGGGAAAACCAGTTGTTGGCTTTTTAGCTGGGCTTTCGTTCTCCCTTTTTGCCTTTTTGCGGCATAACGCGCGGTTAAGTGGCCATAATGTGTGCTTTTATGGGCTTGGCATTGGCATTGGAAGGACCTACTGCCGCTCCCATTTCCACTCATGGGCTTCTTGGTCTTATTTTAATTCCTCGCCATATTTGCTGAGCCAGCATTGTTGCTGAATTATGTTATGCTCCTGTTTCGGGGCACAGGCACAGACAGCCGCTTGTTGATTTTTCGCTTCTGTGGAGAGATTCGCTTTATGTCTGGTCAAAATATTTGACTCCTTCTTTGAGTCTCGGCAATGTTTGCTCAGTTGTTTACGGATAATCCGGTTTTATTGTTTAATAAGTCATGCCATTCATGTCCTGTTGGGTCTGGTTTGGCATGAATGTTAGCGGCTCGTTGGCTTTTGGCCAGCATGTGTGAACAGGATATGCCAAAGACGTGCCAAGTGTAGGAGGTGACAGGTAGATGATGTTCCACTAAAAAAGCCTTTTTTTCTGGAAAATCAATGACCGAAATTAAATGGGCATAAGGATTCAGGTTTTTATTAATATGAAAATTCGATTGTTTTGAAAGGTTTATGAGAAATATGAGACGAAAGAAGTGTACGTTAATGGGCAATAGATTAACCAACAGAAATAAGCTTCATTTATCG
This sequence comes from Drosophila nebulosa, assembly GCA_024703675.1. NCBI lineage: Eukaryota > Metazoa > Arthropoda > Insecta > Diptera > Drosophilidae > Drosophila > Drosophila nebulosa. The sequence goes on along the minus strand of CM045725.1, from coordinate 14,110,063 downwards.
GGGTATATTCATTTATTAGGGTGATATACTAATTTACTTTTACTTAACAACTGAGTAAAAGTTTTTGCATTAAAGTTTTTCGTAAATTAAAAGTTAGTGCATACTTTTAGGCTGCCATTTTTTTGTACTCAGATGAAGCCGTTTTGTAAACGGAGTTTTGCTTCGTTTTTTAATTAAGATAAGCTAAAATTTATCAAACTAGTAATTGCTATATTTTGCAGTGATTGTACTTAATCATTATATAATTCATTTCTTTCATTTACTAATTAAGTGTTTAAAAAAATTGCGCTGAGAATTAAATGGAATTTTGCAGATGTTTTCTAGACACGTCAGTATCAAGGTATTCACCTTTGATGTAATTTGTTAGAGAAAAAGTGAAACATTTTTGAGTCTACCCTCTTATTTTGCAATTGGCATTACATTATTAGCCAATTAGCTAAATTATAGCCTATTCGTAAAGGACAATTGTCCCCTTGATCCGTTTAATCAAGGAGTTAAGTGACAAAATAAAAGGCATTTGCCCAGCACTTTGCGGTACAGTTTCAAGTGGTCTCCGCCTCAATTTGTCGCAATGCCACGCATTGAAGAGATCTCCTTGGTGGACATAAATGTACGCATTTGGAAGTATCTGGCCGTGCTGTATCCCAACAGGGAGAACAATTGGCGCAAATATGCCTTCGTGTTGCCCGTTTGTGTGATGAACGTTTTGCAGTTTGTCTACTTGTTAAGGATGTGGGGCGATCTGCCCAGTTTCATTTTGAATGCGTTCTTCTTTTCGGCCATATTCAATGCTTTGATGCGTACAATGCTGGTGATAGCAAAACATGTACAGTTTGAGGAATTTTTGCGGGAACTGCAACGGCTATATGAGGCCATACGGACAACAGAAGATGAGGTCTGTGGCCGCATATTGCAGCAGGCCGAACGGGAGGCACGTGACATAGCCATTTTCAATTTAACTGCATCCTTTCTCGATATTCTTGGCGCTGTGGTCTTTCCCCTCTTTGGCAAGGACAAAGGTAACCAACTCAAACGAACTCGAAATATTTCTTTCATTGGCTCTTCACTTCGTTCGCTTACAGTGCATCCGTTTGGCGTTGCCTTGCCGCAGATGGACATGACACGTACGCCAGTATATGAAATATTCTATGTACTGGAATTACCCACTCCGGTTATCCTTTCGATAATGTACATGCCCTTTGTCAGTCTATTTGCTGCCTTTGCTCTCTTTGGTCGGGCCATGTTGCAAATTTTGTCGCACAAATTAACGCTTATCAAAGAGCTAAGCACATCGGACGAACGTTATGAAATGCTTATCCTTTGCATTGACTTTCATGCCGATGTCGTAAAGTATTGAATGAACTAATGAAAATTTATGCCATCGATTGAAATACAATTGAAATTCTTTTAAATTTTCAGTTACGTGAGAATGTTCAATGCTTTGGTCACTTATATTGTGGGAGCAGAGGCCATCATCTTTGGCTCCATCATATGTTCCCTGTTGTTTTGCTTGAATATGGTAAATGGGAAATTTAACTAAAATCAATGAAAAGTTTCTGAAGTGTTGAACAATCTCTTGCTTTAGATAAATTCTCCAACCCAAATGATATCGGTTATTATGTATATCTTTACCATGCTCTATGTTCTCTTCACCTACTACAATCGAGCTCAAGATTTGGTTGAGGAGGTAACAAGTAGATTTAAGTGGAATTCTACATAGTTTTATGATTTATAATCATTTGCAGAGCAATCATGTATCCGAGGCTGTGTATGATGTGCCCTGGTATGAGTGTGATATACGTTTTCGTAAAACTCTTCTGATCTTTTTAATGCAAACTCAAAGAACTTTGGTGGTTAGTATACGCTTTTCATTTCACTTTATTCCTTTTTCTATTTGGTTTTTGTAGACCAGATTGTAATCCCAGTGATTTGGCTTTATGTATACGCTCCATTTCATTTCATCTCTCAACAGATAAGAGTTGGCCACGTTTACCCCATGACTTTGGCCATGTTTCAGAGTTTACTGAATGCATCCTATTCCTATTTTACCATGTTGCGTGGCGTGACCAACAAATGAGCTGGAAGCCCTAACCGAAAAAGTGAGAGGAGCACCGAGTGGAGCGAAAGGAAGTTGCCAGCAATCTGGGTAATGCAAAAAGTTGTTGCTGCTGGTTAGCAGGGTAAAGGAATTTGCATATGCTCGTCTCCATTCTCTTTCTCATGCACATCGTTTGAAAGGATTTAATCGTACTGCTGGTAGTTTTGTAGTTGTTCTTGTTTAGAGAGAGAGAGAGAGAGAGGGAGAGAAAGTAGTGTTGGCATGTAGCCCATAGAATGTAGGAGTGGCTGGTCGAGAGTCCTTTGGCTTCTCTGGCTGCCAGGCAAATATGTATGTAGTTTGTTGCATTGCCTAGGCTCATGTTTTTGTTTGCTTTTAAATCCCTCCCTCCCGTGCTCACTTCTTCTTCTCCTTCAAATAAACACCCTGCAATAAGAATGTTTCTTCAAATTGGTTGCAGCTGCTTAGCAAGCCAAATGTATGTAAATTAAAGGAATCAAAGTGAAAATGTGATTTTACTTTAGGTTCTTTGGAAAAATATGCAAGTTCAATTTGAAATTGATATTATAAACTAGGTGAAGCTAAAATTTTCCTAGAGATGAGCTAAAAAGCAGAACAATTTGATGGTTATAGCTTCAGAATAACTGCTAAGTCTTAGGACTGAACTCATCTCTCACAGCGTTTGCAGCGTTTACTTGGCAATTAAATGAAATAAGATTGTGTGCTTAATTTAAAAGCAATTAATTAGCTTATAGAAACTGGTATTAGTCTACGAATTTGTGTGTACTTGGCTTAAACTTTGGCAAATTCGATTTTGCTGCAGCAAAGCATTACGTTAAGGCTATAAATTAACCATTGCATACTCTTGGGCGGCGCTCGGAATATTGCAAATTTGCATATTTTTAGCCATTTTGGGTCTGTTGTTAATTAAAAAGTCTGTCTAAAAACTAGTTGTCTGGCAGCAATAGCAATTTAATTAACATTAGTCATGTCCTTTATTATGCAAATAAATAGCAGCAGCAGCAGCAACAACAACAACAACAACAATAACAAATAAATGCCCCCAACAATAACAACTTAATTTAAAATTCATTATAACTGACACCAACTAGTTAAACAACAACAGAAGCAGCAGTAGCAGCAGCAGCAGCAGCAACAACATAAAACAAAAGGACTACTAAACAAGGAGGCGAGCGCTTGATAAAATTGAAATGAACGGCGAATGGCGAACTTGAAATACGCAAATAAACTTCAAAGGACTCGAAACGTTAAAGGACCGCACGCTGAGTGTGCTGTGTGTGTCTCAGTGTGTGTGTGTGTGTGTGTGTGTGCCTTACACATAAATAACACCAAGCCGTTGGGCTGTTGGGGCTTTTGAGGCGCCTCTCTTCGTTGCTTCGTTGCTCGTGGCGTATACTTAATTTTATTATGAGGTGTCAAGTGGAGAGAAAGGATCTAGCCGGCTCTCGTCCTGACTTTGGCCCATTGTGTTTGTGTAATTTATGTGTGTGGCCCTCTGTGTGTCGCTGCCAGCCATTTGGCGGACCCTGCAGGTGCAGGTAAACGCCTACAGGTCACGCCTTCAAAAACAAACTGAATTTTTGCATTTTGCGGTTTTGCTGGCGGGCCAAAATGTGAACTTCCTTTAGGCTTTTGCTTTTTTCCTTTTCTTTTTTTTTTGTTTTTTATAGTTTTTGTTGCGAGGGAATATGCAAATGTGACAGGAAATGTAAATGCGCCACCCGCAACCAAGTGGAGTGTCCTGTTGCCTGCTGCCTGGTCTGCCTGTTGTCTGCTGCATAAAATTAACAAGTTTTGGTAACTGGGTGGCAGCTGCCACTGTCACTGCGCCCTTCTTTTACCCGTTTACCCATTTTGTTATTTGGGGCGTCAAAGGTGGCGGCTTTTGTATAATTGAATTCATATGCATCAATGAAGACAGCACACACACCCCTCGCTTACGCCCTCTCTAAAACCACATGCCACCCTTCGTCTCGCTCTCTCTCTCTCTCTATATTTCTCTGGGGCGGAATTTTCATTGTAAATGGATTTTCAATTGCGGTTTTGCCACATTTTGCATAAATTGTTGTAATGAGTTTATTTTCAGCCTCAGTTTCAGCATCATTCAGATGATGGATGGCAAGTGGCTTCGTTTGGTCTCCCACCATGTCCTTTCCCTCACTCTGACTGTCATCCAGTTGACAGTTGTATTGACAGTTGTTGCTTTTACTGTTAATTTTAATTGTGGCATTTCGTTTTTGCCCGTTGACAGACGATGCTGGCATTTGAAAATGAAATATTGTTGCCTGTTTTGCGGTTAAATTTGAAGGGAATTATATTTGGTTAGTTGGTTAGAACAAATTGTGGATAACAAAGATTAAAAAATAATTTATTGAAAAACAAATATAATTTGCTTAATTATTTTGACCTATTTTGATTACTTAAATACGATTAATAGATAAAATATTACCAACAAGATATTATTTTCTCATTTCCTGCACTAACTATCTAAGTAAGAATAAGTAATTTAAAATTAATTTAATGTTTTTTCATCTAATTAATAAATTTGTTTTGGGGATTCTAAGTCCACTTTTAGTTTGTTAAAAATTGATTAGTTTTTGATTCAAGTCGATTATTTTGTGATCTCTCTGTTTATTGGTAAACGCAAACAGCAAACAGCAAAATGTAAATTACGCCCATCAAATGCACGTAGATTGCATCATCCATTGAGTCATCATATTTAAACCATGAGTCTATTGTCCTTTAGGGTCATTTGCAAATCTCTCATAAGCAAAGCATTCATTTTCCAATTATTTATTGATGACTATTTTCCTTTTCTTTCCCCGCTCTAGCCTCTCTTGCGCCTCTTCACAGTCAATGGCAATAAATTGTTAGCTCCATTCCCTTTCTGTTTCATGGCTCAGCTGCCGGAGACTCGACTAACAACTACAACCACAACAACTGCCCATGTCTAGCTAAAGTTATGTGTGTGTGTGTGGGTGTGTGTGGGTGGGTGCTTGGCTGGTTGGTTGGTTGGTTGGTTGGGTGTGTGGCTGCTGTCTGGCTCCTGCTGCAGCCTGAGTGTCTGGTATCCCTTTTGGAAAATATTTGCATTTTCACTTTTGATTTATTATTGTCATTGCCATGTGTAAATTGGCAAAGCAAAGGTGCAAACAACAAGCAAGCAACTACAAGGAGCAATAGCCAGCATCCTTGGTATACCCAGCGTTGACAAGGACACATTATGTTTGGAGCAAATGTATGGTAATTGCGGCATTGAAACAAGTAATTGAAGTGCAACTCCAAATAGATTGCCAACTTTGTGGCTGGAAATGTGGCTGGCCAAACTTGGTCACAATCTCCAATAGAGTTTTAGTTTTTCTCTCTCTCTCTCTCTCTCTGAACAACGAAAAGGTCATTAGAGTTGCTAATTACACTAGCAAATTAAAGCGGAATGAAAGAGAGATAGAGAGAGGGAGAAAAGGGCTTCTTCATCTTTGTTTTGCTTCTCTTCTCTACTCCCAGTCAAATGCCATTGCCAATTACTTCCGCTTCTATGCAATTTCCGGTTGCTCAGGTTGGAAGTTGGTAGCAAAGAAGTTGCTGGCTGCGTTAAGCAGCTTTGTCAAAACAGCGACAACTCTATATATGGCCACATAGAGCAAGGAGCAAGGAGCACTTGACTAACAGACGCGAAGGCTTACCGCCAAATGAGAAAATGAACAAGGATAATTACTTGGCAGGCTTTACGTTCCATGTTACGTTTTGTCCACCACAAAGTAGAAAATTAGAAAAATAAAAACTCACAAGCGGAAAATTAAAATCATTCTCTTAAAGTCTTCTTAAAGGGTTCACCTTGAGGAAAATTTGGGGGAGTGTTGGGGGCGGGAATTGCTTATCAGACAGCAAATGCAAAATTCCTGTTTACCAAAAATTCTAGCTCCCTTCCCCCCCTGATAAGAGGTAGACGGGGGCGAAACTTGAACTAACTTAAAACCTGGCCAGACTGTGGCGACATTTTCCACATTTTTGACTGTCTGCTAAGCCTCCACCAGGCAGCGGCAAGGATGTTGGCTGTCTGCCGCCCTGCAGCCACATTTAAATGTGCCACCAAGTTTAACCTACGCTTCAACACCCCTCCCTGAATGTCGCCCCTCCCTCCTTCACCACCACCACCACGAACAGCACCCCTCTTGACTGTGATTTTATGCTTTATAACTTTCGATATCCGAATGGCAAACAACGTTTAGCGCTTACCTGACTCACTAACTGAGGCTGACTGGTTGGTTGCAAGTGTTGCCTTACCACCTGAGGGTGGCCCAGACATTTGGGCCATGTTTACAGAGTGCGAGTGCTTGTTATTTCTTTCTTTTTTTTTTTTGAAGAGTCGGGCTGGCTGTCAGGCTCATGGCATATGCATACATCAAATATTTATGCCCATATTTTTAGCTATTTCGACAATGAGTTAAATCTGTTGGAATCCCTGTCTATACATGATGGTGTTGGTGTGGAAAAGGGAGTGGCGGAAGGGGGGGGGGAATGGGAGAGAATTGCCATGTTTGCTGAGCCCTGAGCCTGCCATAATAAAGTTTAAGCGATAAACGATTTTTGCAAATCAAATTACAAACATAACCGAGTTAAAAGGGGGAAGAGGCGGAAAAAACTGATGGGGCAGATGGAACGAACTCTGTTGCCAGAGTTAACACAGAGAGTTGAAGTTTGATTGTGGGGAAATACAAATGGCTGCCTCTCCAGTTTGATCAAGTATTTCCGTTAAAAAAGGCTCCATTATAGATTGTTGATTTTAAGGAATTTCCAAATTTGCCTTTTTGAGTAACTACAAAAAATTTGGTGTTCCTTTGGAGTATATTATGTTGCATTTAAAAGGTTTTCTTACTTATTTTTCGCATATCCCCATGGCAGATTTCCATTTTTTCTAGGGATTCTAAGGAACTTGAGAAAAATGTCATGGAAAATGTTTCTTCAGAAATTTTCTCTGGTACTTAATAAAGAGTTTAGAAATTTTAGCAACTCGAAACTCTAAATTAACTTTTGTTAACTCAAAAGGTAAGCAAAATGCCTTTATAATGCCCTTTTTAGAGTGGTTACTTCAAATCTATTGAAAAATTCAGGTTTTCAGAGCCGCAATGATAAAACTAGTTGCAAATTATATACCAAATAGAAATATTTTTAAAATTATATAAGCAAAATAAAGCACAGACTTGGGCATATCTCTAGCTACTGGTTTTTTAAAAAGGATTGTCTAGAATTTTAATTCCTTCCACATTATAGGAAATACAAAAATCCTCAAAGTTCTAAACTTCACGACAATTTCAATGTTTTTTTCTACCACCTTTTCTTTTGGTGCTTTTCTTGCAAGAGTTTTGTTTGATTTGTCTAATCCTTTAGATTAAACGGAAGCTGTATGGCGTGGTAGCTGTCAGCTTCTCTTTAAGCTCGCATATGGTATGGACTGTTATGCTTTGTGGTAATTAAAAACCCATGAAAGCAGCAACCACAAACGCCTGAGCAGACATCAGAGAGACCACCGAAACCCAAACCCAAACCCCAACCCAAGCCCATGTCCTTTGTGTATGTGTGGTAAAATAAACATGAAGCGTATTGATGGCAAAAAGGAGACAGAGACGCAACATGAAAATGAAGCAAAAACTTTCATATCAATTTTAAGCCAAAGTAATGAAAAAGTAACAACAACAGCAAAAGGAAACATGAAAAAAGCAAAAACCAAGCAGAGGGAGAGAGAGAGAGAGAGAGAGAGAAAAAAAAAAGGAAAGAAGAAACGATTGCCATAGACAAAGCATATTTGCACGCAGCTGGAAGGACTCCTACAACCAGCTCCAACTGCTTGATGATGATATTGTTGGCGACGTAACAGCCAGTTCACACACACACACACACACACATACACACACGCGGACAAAGCATTGCTCTTGCCCATTTTTTCGTTTTTTTTTGGGCACTTCTAAGGATGCTGTTTACATTGTCCTGCCAAAAAAAAAAGGACTGCACAATGAAATGAAATTAAAAACCAATAAAAAGCGCTGCACGAAATTAAAAATTATGTTTTTCCTTCTCTTTTCGCAGCGGCACCAACAACAACAAACGGAAATAAACATTTAACATTTAAAAATGCTCAAAAATTCTTGTTACAAACATGCATAAAAATGTTTAAAGTAAAAGAAGTAAAAAGTTCGTTTTTACGTTTGAAACTTTTACAATTAACAAAAGCAATAAAAACAAAAAAAGTTGAGTCAAGTTGAGTTGAGTTCAGAGACGAGGCCTATGCATTTCGATAATTGAATATTTTAGCCCAGGGGCGGATTATATGGGTAGGCAAAGAACCTTTATGATTGTGAAATGAAAATGGAAACGAAACGAAATGCATTGCAATTTATTTCATTCAAAGCGAATGAACTGAAAGTTCAAAAAGAGTTAGCTAGAGGGAAAAAAATGTTTCATTTTAAAGCAATTAAAGTAGTTGTCTGATGGGTAAGTAAACTTACTATCCCTTTTTTTTTTGGATGATCCATCCCAGAATTGCTTGGGGAATTCGTCTTTCAAAAAAAGTGTAGCATACATTTGTGCGCACTTCAACAATTTGTTCGTCCATGGGAAATCGTTAAACTTTCACTTGACTGCCTCAATTAAACGGCGCAAATTTCGAGCAAAGTCATTTATTTAATTTACTACCTAAAAAATACACGCTTAATCCGCTGCCCTTGCCCCTCCCTTCCGGCTCTTTTTCGAGCCCTCTCTACCAGCCAAAACTGCATAGCTATGAATAATTTAAACAAATCGCTGGTTGTCTGACTGTCTGTCTGTCTGTACTGTTGTCCTGTTCCTCTTCCTGTTTCTATTGCTATCCTTGTCTGACTGGGTTGTACGTGTCGCCTTGTTGGATTTAGACTGAAGCATTTGCATATTTTAATTATTTAGATTGTTGCATGAAGCTACTTAGAGACCCAGAGACACGACAAAACTTAATTAAAAGCGAATGTTTTTCTTTTTCATCTCTGGTTCTTTCATTTGCTATTGATAGGCTTTGTCTAGCAGAACATATGGCCTTTAGAATTTTCTAACAACTTCAACGAACTCTTAACAAGTTTAAGGCTAAGCCAATTTTACGAATTTGTGGCCCGGCAAGAGCTTTGGCAATAAACACATTACTAACCATGCTTATTTGTGTATGTGTATGCAGCTCGACTCGATCATAAATTCATAATGAAATATGAAGAGATACACTGCCAAGCCCGGTCAACAGCAAGGAAATGGCAATACAAATACAAATACAAACTATAATAAATACGCAACAATGTAACCAAACAACGAGACGAAGACCCAAAGCGAGAGATAACTAAAGTCTGGTTTTTGCCAAAAAACCAACAAGGAGAACAAAAAAAAAAAAATAAATATACATTTGGGGCAGGGGCTGCAAGTAGTAAAGTCTGTGGCATTACTTTTATGATTATTTGTGGCATTTATTGTGGACAGTGGCTAGAGACTAGTGGCTGCGGCTGGCTTTAATAACTGCCCCGGCTTGGTTTTGCTCGACTCGACTTCGCCTGGCTCACATATGGAGTGTATAGTCTGGCTCATGTCCGGTTCACTCCGATTCGATGCGAAGTCAGCGTGTGCAGCTTTAATTAGATTTGCACATTAGATGAAGGCGACTTGGCTAATGATACGTGGGTAACTAGTATGGGAACTTGTATTCCAGGCACGCAATGCACTGTGGCTTGAGAGACACTAAAAACTGTTTGAAAATTAAATGCAAGCCAGAGCCACAAAACTGCTTAACTAAAACAATGATTATTTCTTTAAACACTTTTTAGAAGTGCAAAGAACTAGTTCAGGTTAACAAATTATAATCTAAAAATAACATAAAAAGCTCAAAAAAAACAAACTACACTTAATAATGAATTTGAAGTTGCCTTAAGAATTGTAACTAAATTATGTTCATTTAAGTTCCTTTGCGTTAGAATTAAAAATTTTTCTCTTCATCATTTTTGAGTCACTGTGCCCTGAAGAACCTGTTTATGGTCAGCCTGTTGGACACTATACAATGTGATAAATACCAGAACAGGACTCATTCACTCACTCACTCACTCTCTCTCTCTCTCTCTCTCTTTGTAACAGTTGCCCACTGAGCTGCAGGATATGAGTCCAAGTGTGTGTGTGTGCCACTCATCAATAAGGCTTAATTTAATTCGAGGCTTTTTTTTTTTTGCTATCTCTTTAAGACAGCTGAAAGTTCAACTTCAAGGCTCACCCTGAAACGCATCCTGCTGCCGGTCTACCTCCTTCCTCTCTTGAGGTCCACACGTGGCCAGCGTATGATTATTATTAGTTATGATGATGTATCCTTTTAATGTCTGCCAGAAGGGAGGCAGATCTCCTTCCTCTACACACACACACACACACACACACATAGATAACTGTGTCTGTGTGGTAAGCCTGGCAAATATTAATAATTGTTTTTTTTTTCTGTTTCTGTTTCTGTGTGTGGGTGGCAGGCCGCGTGGTGGGGCGGGGCATGTCTGCGTAACACGCTAAAAATTAATTAAACGTTCTAGGCGAAGGGTGTAAATATTTTTATATGTTTCTTTTTTTCCTTTTTTCCTTTTTGCTACTCGGCCATTTCGTGGTTATTTATGCGTCGAGGCCATTTTTGGTCAACTTCTTCCCTTTCCCCCACCAAACTTGATTCATTGTTGCTGTTGTTGTTGCACGCACTCATATTGGCAATTTATATTTGTATTAATTAATGGCCCAGTAAACAATTGCTGAAAGCTGTGCCATTAGTCCACTGGCAGTCGATGAGTGAAAAAGTGAACAGCAGTAGGTTGAGGGGGAGAGGAGAAAATTGTTGTAATAATAAGCTGCAGCTTTTGTGCACATAAATTATGAAAGGTTTTCTCTTTTTTTTTTTTTTGCTTTTGCTTTGGTCAGTTAATAACATTTTCTCTTCTCAAATTGTGTTAAATTGACTTTTAGTTATTTGACTTTAAACATTTTTCAACTAGACTATCATAAATCCAAAGGGGGGTGTAATTTATGAGAAAGAGTTTTCAAGAGAATACGTAAATTTTAATTAAAAATGTTACCTAAAGTGCAGAGAAGACTAAAAAGCTTTTAATTCTTTAAAGATTCAGAGACTTTCAGTGTGGAAATCCTTGTCAAAAAATTCACTCACCATTTAATCAAGGCTTCTTATGTTCTTTATTTTTGCCTTTTGTTGTAGGAGAAAAATATTTACATACAATTGAATTTCTTGGCTATAGATTTATCTTTTTACTTTGCCAATTGCTTAATTTGATTTCATTTTTTTGGGGCTTTAATGCAAATGACATTATTTGTATATTTTCAGCAAATAAACTTCATTGTAATAAAAACTATCGAAAGCATATTGAAAATGCGTAAAAAGCGCAGTCCCTTTTGAAAAATGGCTGAACAATAAAAGTCGCCATGCGGCATTTGGCCTGTTGGTGACGTTTGTTTGTCCTTTCCTGCCAACCACCCACCTCTCCCCCCCCCACTGAAAATAAGTATACCAGCTGCACGTTTTACAATTTGTATGTGTGTGGGTGTGTCGGTGTGTGTTGGTGTGTGTGTGGTTTTGGTTTGCTTGTTGGGGGCTTTTCGGTTCATGATAAAAATGAGCGTCGGAAATGCGAATATAAATTTTGCCATATCTGATATACAACTGTTCATGTGTGTGTGTGTGTGTAAGTGTGTGAGTGTGTGCCAGGATAAGCGTAATGGTTGCATTGCATTTACCAGGATGCCAGCCAGACAGACACTGGGACAAAGAGCAAGAGTAAGAGCGAGTACAGCGGGACAGACCAATACCAATCATCAGAAGTATGCAGAAGCGAGGAAACGGCAACGGAAATGACATGCAATAAAACACAAAGGCATCCTGCCCACTCCTGCCTCCACTTCCTCACGCCCACTCGCACGCATTGACCAGCAAAGCAAAGTGAAAGCAGTGCAAAGCTTCCTCTCATCTCAGAGCCTTTGTCTGGCTGTGTCCCCCCGCCCTCTCCCTCGCTGTGGATTATAACGAAAAATGGCATCTAACAACACGAAAAATCTATCTAGTAAATGCATCTGCTTGCCTCTCAAACTTTCACTCGGAACTTTATAAAATTACAATTGCAAAAGTTGCGTGCTTTTATGGCAGACCCAGAGATGATGATGAAGAAGAAGAAGAACGAATCAGGTACAGAGGTACATGGGTGCGAGTATTGGTGCCTTCGCAGCTTCAGTCCAGTGATCAGAGATTAGAGATGACACACCATGATGAACATTTTGCTTGTGCAAACTTCTAAGGTCAAAATGGTTCCCCAAATGATCCAAATAGTTTATTCTAGTCTGTTATGCTTGAAGATTTTTTAGTAACAGTTTTGCAGAAAAAAATTTTTAAAGAAAGAATTTAAATAATTTGCGCAAGAATTTGAACATAGTAATTAAAGTATGGAAATCTCTTTCTATGGTCATTTTGTTTTATGAAGCTATTCGAATGTTTCTGTAGGACTTTTTTCTTTTAGAACTCTTCCTAGGTTATAATACTTGGGTTCTGAAATACTTATCCTTCTCAGAAGGTTTTTATTCGTTTTGTATACAAAAGATTCTTTTGGAGGAGACACTTTGAGATCAAGTAGACTAAAATAATGCTTACAAGAAACCTGGAGCGATCTTAGATCGAATATATTATATCTACACCTTAGCAGATGCATTTGGTTAAAGTTTTATATGAACTTTAATTTCATTTTATTTATTTGTAAGAATTGTCTGCATATCGATCAATATTCTTATGTTTATTTACTCCTATAACATATTTAAATACTTGTGTTTACAATATTTGTAGACATCTCTAGTTCTGGCACCATCATCCCCATCAACCCTGGGGGGTGGGGGGGAGTCTCTTTGTGTGCGTTAACGCCAAGTCATTTGGCTTATCAATGCCAGACGCAGACAATTTTGGTCTGCTTATCGCTTGGTCGCATCGCATCACATCACATCGCAACGGATCGGACATCCTAGTCCGACATTTTCCATTCCCATCCACAGCCACGGCCACAGCCACATCCACATCCTCAGGTGGTGTGTGTGTGTGTGCTTATAAATCGATGGCCAGGGGTATTATTAAGTGGCCATTAGCTGGGCTTGGCGACAAACTGGACCACAAATTACATGGCCTGACAAAGATTTTTGTTCAATGCTTGCCTTGAATTTGCTCTTCCCCTACCCCTTTCCACTCTCCCTCATCTTCAATGTCCTCTGCTAAACATGTATGCAAACATTGCTCTAATGATGGTGAGACGCAAGTTGTTGATTCTAACGAACTGGCAGTGGCAAGTGGTCGACTCCTTCTCCCCAACTCTTGGTTGAATGGGCTTCTGCTACTTCTCCACCACATTCTCTCTGGCAACTGGCAACTGGCAACTTGTGCCTGCATTATTTGCTAATTACGCCCTGCAGCCTGCAGTTGCATGCATGTGATTGCTCTTACTTCTCTACATGTTGCAGTTGGAGTCGCAATAGCTGAGGGCTTGTCCCTGATTGGCCGACTCGTTGGCTGGCTGGCTGGCTGCCTGGTTGACCGGGCCTGCCATAATTTGCCATCAACTTATTAGCCACAAAGTGAGAGAAGGCGAAAGACGGAAGGCGGAGGCCACGGGGGGACTATTTTATTTTCGATTTTAATTTTCATGTTTGTTGCCGCTGCCGCTGGTTCAGTTCAGTTTAGCATGCAAAAATGCTCGACATGAATGTAATTTATATTCATTATCTGATGCATAATTATAGATAGCATAGCGGTTGCCCCTTTCCTCTTCCCCTTCCCCTCCCCCTAAACCAATCAGCCATACATACATTCGCCTTCTAAATATATATACATATATAATCGACTCTAATCTGCTTTGAACTCTCTTCTTTATTCACTTTGAAATCAACTTAAAATTGAAACCAAATCTTTAGCCAAATTATATAGTCTACTACTTACAATTTATAGATCTGTTATATATATATAAAATATTAAAATATATAGTAGTCTTTGTATAAATATATAATTAAATCTAATTATAATTTGTATGTTATTTGATATTAATAATTGATTTTAAAATTTATTGTTTGTTTGTTTGTTTGTTGTAGATTTGGAACAGTATGTGAGCCACCCTAGGCTGGCTCTTATTGTTTAAAATTTGCTTAACAAGTTGAACTTTATTGCTTTGTCTCAGAACTATTCATCCAGTCATCACGAAATGATGCAATTTTTATCCTTGTCGCCAGCCATCTCGGAGGGTTTCCTCTTCCGATCATAGGCCAGAGCATCATTGGGCACATAGCTGACTCGAACGCCGCCATAATGACGCCGCTGTGGCAGTTGGTACATCATCATATAGTCCTCGGAACTGGATGAGCTGGACGAGCAGGTGGAACATACATCCGATTCATCGGATTCATCGCGTTGTTCTCGTTGCGGTGGCTGCAGCTGCTGCTGCTGCTGCGGGTGATGGGATGCTGGATGATGTCGTGGCGATTTGTGAGCCTCTTGATCCGTCTGTAGCATAGATGGCGGACCCTGGTAGGAGGAGGACAACGGTTGGGCAGGTGCATAGGTATCGGCACGTGTTGTCGAATGAGAACGATGCCCACTGCCACTGCGATGATGCCCACTGCCATTGGATGAGGAAGATTTGCGGCGTCGCCGTCTACGCGAGCCATGACCATGTCCATGTCGGGAGTCCTTATCCCTATCTCTATCTCTCTCCCGTTCGCCTGCTGCATTGCTGGTGCCGGCTCCATTGCCCGAGTAGCTGCGGGAACGCGGCAGCGTATCGGGTATGCCCTCGAAACGGACTCCCTTCTTTTTGCTCGGCTCTCCGTTCATGGGTGAGGAGGATGATGCTCCACTCAGTATGGACACAGGATGAGTGGGCGGTTGAGTGGCCGATTGAGTGGACAAGGGAGTGTTCAGTGATCTGTCGCCCGCCGAATGGGTCGGGGAACCCATCAGTTCGGGTGGCAAAGCTGTTGAGGCCACACTCAAATTTGGTGTAGGTAACTCGGGCACTTCACCTCCTCCCACTCCCACTCCCAATGGCGGTGGCGGTGGATGCATTATGTCCGCATATTCATGTTGAAATTGCTGTGACGAAGCCACCATCGGCTGTTGGCCAAAGTGACCCTGTGCCGCCATTATGCCCTTGCCCGCCAACTCCGGCATGCTGGAGGTGTGTGCATTGTCTAGCAATTGTCGCTGCAATTGATAGCTATGTGTGGCTCCCAGCGGTGGTTTGGCCGGCCAGGCTGCATCCAGATTCGAAGACATCTCATTGAAATTGTAGACACCATCTCGCTGCAATTCCATGGGCTTTGGCATCAGATTCGTATGATACTCGCCGGGGGAGTTCAATGGCGACAGATTCTGTGAAGTGCTCGAGGCTCTGTCGCCGGAAAAGTCGGTGAAATCTCCACCACCCACCTGACTGCCGCTGCCATGCTCCAGATCCTTGACCACTCCGGCATCCGAGTCCGAGGTGGCATAGCTTTGACTCTTTGCCTGCTCCAGCAGCGATAGTTCCCCACCAAGCCCTATGAGACTGCCTCCACCTCCGGCTGCTGCTGCTGCTGCTGCGGCTGCGGCTGCCTCCATTTGCTGGCTCTGCAGCTGGTACATGGCCTGGTTAAAGCTGGCTTGATGCTGTTGCTGCTGCTGCGGCGACATGGGCGGTGAGCTGGAGGCATGGCTGCTCGGTATACGCGTCTGGGGACGCACTCGTTGCGTGGGCGGCGTCGGCGTGGTGTACATACCCGTACCGGAGCTATCCGAGGGCGTTGGCGGTTCTCCCTTGCTGCAGGCAATCGAACAGTAAATGGCCCCGCGACGAGGCAGGAAGGCGCGACCCAGGAGCGAACAGCGACAGGTGTTGCACGAGAAACACTCGTCGGTGGCATGCCAATGCTGGCCATCATGGCTCATCTGACCCTGATCCACGCCAATGGCCTCGCCACAGTAGTCACAGTACTCGGCAAACATTGCATCGAAACAGTGCAGGCAATAGGGTTTCCCCTCCCGCATGATATACCGCTGGCCACCCAATTGCTTGTCGCACTCGTGGCAGGCAAAGTGATTCATATGCCAGGCTCGTCCTTCGGCCTCCGTGCACTCATCGGCCAGGATAATCTTTAAAGCAGCAAGACAGAAAGGAGTTCATTAAAGAATCCGCTTCATCTCTCTCATTGTTGGATGACTTACCTCATCGCAGGCGGAACAGCGCGGCTTAAGGGTCTCGGCATGATGCCGCCCGCAATACATGCGACCATCGCGATGGAAGTAGATGAGATCCACCAGCAGCTCCCGGCAAATGCAGCACGTGAAACATGCTGGATGCCAACTGGCATTTGGACCCAGTCGCGTGGCAAATACTGCAATATCGCCCGTGGAGATTAGTTCGTCGCACTACATGGACAGGAGAGAAGAGCAGAATATGGGATAAAAAGTTAGATAGATCTTTAAACGACTTTCTCGCCAGATCTTCCATTCACTTACACCGTCGCATGGTCTAGCGCTCATCAGTTGTCGCACATTGCCGCGTCCAAGTGCATCACGTTTGCGTTGCGTTGAGAATAGACGCAACTCCTTGCGCTCCTCATCCGTCAGTGAGTGACAGTAACGAACCTGCAGTGACAGAAACTGTTTTTTTGAGTACAGACTTGGGACAGACAGACAGATAGACAGACAGGTTAAATCATATGTTTAAGTGTTCCTCCCCGCCTCTTTCATTCCCCTTTTACTTTCCAACTCTTCTCTAGCTGTGGGTAGAACTGCCTCAAGTGATCTTTCCAAGAAACAGCAGGCGGAGATCAGACAAACTGAAGTATAGAAAGAAGAAGGATGGTTGGTGCAGAAGGAGGAGGAGAAGCAGGAGGAGGAGCGGCAGAAAAAATAAAAAAGACAAAAAGGTGGAAGCTGGCAGCAAACTATAAAGAGCTGAAACGGTAGCCGGCAGTCAAGGCTGCCCATCAACGCGTCTCCTCCCAGTCCCAGTCCCAGTTTCGGTACTCCCAGCTCCAGTCGCAGTCGCAGTCGCAGTCGCAATCCCAGTCATTGCGGTCAGCACCTCGTTTCGTCTCGTTTGTGTGTTGTATGCAAATTTTTTCGTTTTTTTCCTTCTTTGTTTTGTTTTGTTTTGTCTGTTGGACTTGGAATTTTTCGGGCACAGTTTTCTGTACTCGTTAGGCTTGGGCCAACCCCCAGCTTGTTTCTCCCCAAGTTGGTTGGTTAACTGATATATCTGGGAATCCGCTCAACTTAGGTTTTGGGTTTGTCGTTTTTCAGTTTATTTTTTTTTTTTTTGTTTTTCGGCCTTTTTCCAGTTCAGTTAGTTGCACTTGTTTCCTTGATTAATTAAAGGAAATGTGTGTGTCTCTCTCTCTGTGTGTGTGTGTGTGTGTGTGTGTGTCTAGGGTATTCGATTGTGTGGGAAATATCGCTTTGTCAATTTGACTTTGAAATGTCATAGTCGTAATTCAATCGCGATAAGACACACACACACAGCAAACCAGCATTTGAATAAATGCCATGAAAATTGACAGGCCCCAGGGTCATGGACGTGGTCTAAAGAGGGCAAAGTTAATTGATTTGCAAGTGCAAGAAACAAAACCGAAACCAGGAAAGTCTTTAAAACTAAAGACACTTGAAGTACAAAAGTAGAAAATAATGTTTCTAACGAGGCGAAACGCTTCCTTTTTAATCTAAATTATTTGTTTGAAAAGTTTTATTCTAGATCTATTTTATCATAGATTTCAAAAGATGAAAGTCTAATTCATGAGGTTTGCTTTTTTAAAAGATTATATATCCTGAGTTTGAGTGAGAAACGCCCAAATGAATATAGACAAGAAGGAATGTAAAGTGAAAGAAGATATTCTTACAAAATATTAAGCCTTTTGCCATAAATGAAGAGACTAGGAAGAGACTTCTTATACAATTTCGAACAAGTAACAATCTTAAGAGATTATTCAGAAAAAGTTAAGTAAAATGTAATTTGCTAAAAGTAAATTTCATGTGATGACAATTAATTTCAATGCTTAGTAAGGCTTAATTAAAATATGCTAAAGCTACAATCTAATAGTAAATCTAATACTTTTGCAGATAAATTCTATAATTTGTTTGCTAAATTGGCAAAGAAAAGCTTTAGTTTTGGTAGCTTTTTAAGCTTGAAATCTTCAGATACACTTGGGAATTGTAAAGTGACAAAGAAAGTGAGGCTCTCTTCAGAAGAAAGTAAAATAATAGTAAATCTGATACTTTTGCAGCTATTTAAATTCAATAATTTGTTATAAAATTGAATAAAAATGTTTTTTTTTTGGGAATTACGATTATTCTTAATGGTCTTCCAGCATTTTTTCGCAATTTATCTGAAACATAATTAATTAAGAACTGCAAGAACAGCTTTAGTTTTAGTAGCTTTTTAAGCTTGAAATCTTCAGTTACACTTGGGAATGGTAAAGTGACAAAGAAAGTGAAGCTTTCTTCAAAAGAAAGCAACGTTTAATTGACTTGTTCTGTTTTTGAGGGCAAGCTCATTCACAATTAGCTTTAAATTTAGACGATCCAAGTTTAAGGAAAAAGTTTGTAAAAGTTTTCATCTTTCTAAATCTGACTTTCGAATTATTTTCTTAGGACACTAAATATATATCAACTTTTGTTCGAGATAGTTTCATAGTTAGATGAAATCTGTTTTGAGATTTCTCTTAGCAGCTCCCGTTGGGCTACGTCCCTGTGTCAGAAGTCCCACTGAGGGGGATTTTTGGATTTTGGGTTAACTCACCTCGTTATCATGCGGCGGAAGTTGATGCAGCAATTGTCGCACACGATACTGTTCGCCTGGACTGTTGACGTATGGCACTTTGTCGTCGGGTATTTGCGAGAAATACAAACGGACCTGTGTGTGTGTGTGTGAGAGAAAGAGAATAAAAAACGAGAAGAGAATACAGTTTAAAGAGTTGCAAAGAGATTCTGGTTAGATTTAGGCTCACAGCAGGTTTGAGATTACTTTGACTCTTTTATTTTTTTTGTTTCTTGGGTTAAAAGGTGCACAACGTGCTAGGCGGCAACTTTATTGGCCACGTTTTGTTGTTTTTTTTTTTTTTTGAGCTTAACTGACTAGAACTACTGACAGACACATGGCTAACGTTCAATTGCCGGAAAATAAATTTTGCAATACTGTTTGATGGGCAGCTCAAAAAAACCAAAAAACAAAAAGAAAGAAAGAAAGATTTGACCTCTGCAAAAACCGAGGGGGGGGGGAGAGGGAGAGAAAAGAGGAAATGCCATTTGGCCGCTTGCGAAAAAGATTGTGAAAGATTTATTTGGCATTGTCGCATATTTTACGCGAATAATTTATGAGTTCGCCTGCGAAACGTCGGGGGAAAATAATTGAAAAAAGGCAAAAAAAAAAAAAAAAGAAAAAGGAAAACCCCAAATACGCGAGAGCCGTGACCATAAAAGTCAAAGTCAAATTCAAATTGAGAAATGGCCAACGGATAGGCAAAGGGTACGAGAACTTTCATTAGCGCCATCTGAGACCCCCGAGTGATGGCGTGATGGAAGAGGGGGGGGGGGGGGGCAAGGGGAAAGCCGGTTAAGAGATAGTAGTTGAGGCTCTTTGCACTTAATAGCCGGCAGCTTGACTTGGCCGACTGATTTACGGCCACATCGCGTGTATTTATATGCAACTAGCTGCAAGTGACAAACTGACAAACTAAACCACAATAACTCAAGTATTTCGCCTTATCGCCTTGCCACAAATCTTGCCAGCCCTCTGCCCGCTACATACATACCTGATCAGGTCTCAGGCCAGGCGGCACCCAAGTGTATTCCTCCAGAGCACAACCACTGTCATCATCCGAATGGGATTGCCTTTGCATATCCATATGGGGCCCGGCTAGAAATGGTGCAGCATGTGCCGAGGTTCCAACTGAATGGGGATGAGGATGATGCGACGAATGAGTTGGATGAGGATGCGCATGATGTTGATGCTGATGCATCATTAAGGATGGTGGCGACGGTGTTGATAGCGCCGGCGATAACTGATGAGGTCCATGCTGCGCCTGGGTATTGGAATACTTGGGTGAATACTGTGATGGAGCTCCAGCTCCAGGTCCAGGTCCAGGTGCAGGTCCAGGACCAGGTCCCACACCCACCATTCCAGCAACTGGCGGCAATTGCTGATGATGTGGAGGCAGATATTGCTGATGCCTTTGCAGGGGCAACGGAGATGTGGGCAACAATCCCGCATTATGTCCCCCATACAATGCACTGGCCGATGAGCTGCTAGGCAAACCTAAACTCCCTACTGGAGGCGGAGATGCTGCTGCTGCTGCTGCCGGCAATCCTTGGCTATTGGGCGCAAAATGCCTGGGCAATGTGGGTATCTTCTGTAGATAGGAAATCTGCGTCAAAGGTGTTCGGCTGATGGGTCTGCAATGAAGCGAAAAAAAAAACATTTTTTAGTTCGTTATTAACCTGTGACTAATTTGAAACTTCAATTAAAATATTTTCATGTTTTCGTGACGGGTTAAAAGTTGCCCAGAGAAATTATTAACCGCATTTTCATTTCCATGCGGTGAGGCAGGCTTATTTATTATTATTTTTCTTTTTTTTTGCTATGATTCCTTTGTAATTTGCGCTGGATTTATGCGGTTTTTGCACTTCCCGCCGAAACAAGCTGTCAATTTTTAGTTTGGCTTTTCAGGCGACGCAGCAAAAAAGCGGATAAAAAAAAAGTTACAGAACAAATACAAAAAGGATTCTGAATGTTTTGTTTTGTGTTTTTTGTTTGTTTTTTTTTTTGCCGTAAACGTCAAAATGAAAATATACGCTTCATGGCATTTACACAAACAAATCGACAGCATTTCAGCATTTCTGTTGTTGTTTTGTCTGATATATCTACACATGTATGTATGTGTGTGTGTGTGTGTGTGTGTGTGTTGTTGTTGTTGTCTGCTTTTTCATTTCATTTTATATACATTTTTTTTCTCTTGGGCCCGCAGGGCTGTCGCTCTTGTCATTTTGACTATAGTCTGACATTGTTATCCTAGCTGAAGTGCGCCCTATAAGCAATTTGAATGAGTCCATTGCCATTTGCAGGATCAATTTGCAAGTATGTATGTATGTGGCAAAACTCAATGAATATCTAAAAAGGATAGTCCTAAAAAAAAGGACGCTAGTGTCAAGGGACAAAGCAACATTTTAGTTAATTTTTAATAAAAATCATGGAATATTGTCTTAGTTTTTAATGGAGTTTTAAATATTCAAACTTTAGTAATGGCTTTAACAAATTTGCTTATTAAAGTTAATTTGCCTAATCGCTCTATAAGCAACGTTGATTTTTTTAACGACTCAATAAGCAATTTACTTTTCTTCTTTTCTTCTTTTCATTGGTTTTATTCATTTTTAATATGATTTAAGTGCATATTAAGGCCCATTGTAGGTGTTGATTCTCACCCACGTGAAAAAAAGCCGCACCCAATAATGCAAAAACAGTTGTAGAGCCATTTAAAGAGGCTTACACAGAAAGAAATTTTTTTAATAATCTTCTGTGTTACCCTTTTTAATTTAAGACCAAAATCTTCTTGATTGCTTGACTTGCTGAATTTTGGAAAATATTTCAACTCACAATTGTCCCAGAATAAACTTAAGTTTTAAAGTAGATTTGAATATTCCGTTTAACCACTGATAAACAATATGATATTTTTCTAAGGCACTTAAAAATTCATCATTTGATGTGTGGTTTTCTAAAGGTTAAAGTTATTAAATGCGTGAAACATTTATCTTGTTTTTTCTTTATTAAGTTATATGCAGAAGTGTTTATTTTTGAAAAAGTTATAACTATTTTTCTGCAAATCCAACAGAAAGTATATGACAAAAAAGCTTTTTAGAATGTATGATCTGTTTCATATAATTTATAATGTCCTAATGTCAAATTGGCCAAGCTGCTAATAGGCTAAATAGGCTTACAGTCATCATCATCATTGGGAGCCTATTTTAGGAACTAGCTTCAAGACTTGACCAAAACACAGACTTTAACCTGAGCCGCTAGGTACTAAATAATCCGGCCACACTACGGACCATGATCACGACATCTAGGAGAATGTCCACCTGCTAACCTTATGTCCGAAAGTTAAAGTACTTTGGAATTTTCCAAGAAAAACTTTTTGATGGATTAGAAATTTATAGAGCAATGACAATTGGAAATTGTTAAAATATATATTTAAGAGGATCCTGAGAATATGCTAGAATGTTCAAGAATATTTCAATATAGCTGGAGTATCTTTATTTTGCCTTACACCTTAACTTCTTTGTTTAGAAGAAAAGTTGCTTGCCATTTTGTACAGTGCAGGGCATTCATGAGTTGGTAATGTTGAATCACTTTATGCGCACCATACGCACCATTTCATGGAGGTTTTTGTTGTAGTTGTTGCTGTTGTACCTATCAAAGGATAACTGTGCATTGTCTACTCATATGTAACTGTGACTCTCTGTACAATGGAAGGGGGTGCTGGGGGCTGGGAGTTGGGGGGCGTTGCCAACTCCGATTGCGATTGCGAGTTGAAGTTGTGAGTCTTCAATTTGGAGTTGGAGTTGGAGTTCATGCGGGCGTTTTATCAAAACAATGTGCAGTCCGCCCTTTTGTTGTTTTTAACCAGTGCGAATTCCTGGCCATTTATTTTTTTTTTGTCTGTCGGTAAGGGATATCCGCTTTAATGTTTGGTAATTCTCCAATTCTGTTTTAGTTGATTCTGGCAGTTTTTGCGTCGGGGTTTTTTTTTGGGGGTTCTCTTTACTCGTTTTGGGGTGATGTGTGGCAGCGTTTAGGCCACAGCAAATTAATTGTCTAGATTTTTGTCGGTTAACTGTAACTATTCCCATTGACATTTTGGAATATTTAAGTACAAAATGTTGTTGTTGTTGTTGTTGTTGCTGGTTGTCGTTTTGGCGTGGGACTAGCACTGGGAATGGTAGTGGAAGTAACTGGCAGGGCGGGTAAATGCACGTGCATTTCAGCACGCTCAGCTGGAGATGGCGGAATAGTGTAGAGGAGCCGGCCACAAAAGTGTTGGCTGCTGTCAAATCAGCCGCATTCAAACTCAAATTACCTAAACCCAAACAAATGGCTAACCGGCACTCCAACAGCAACTCCAACTCCAAATGTTCCACAAATGTAAAGCAAACCGAAAAATAAAAGAAAAAAAAATATTCATACTGTGCCTAAACAGAATTCGAGAAGGAGAATGGAGGCGAGGCGAGGCTCCAGAGGGAATACAAGTCTGCTGACTCTATGCTGAATTTATTGTGCGGTCCGACCTGCATTTGTATTTTTTTTTCGTCTATTTGTAATTTACAAATTTATTGTCTGACTGCAACGAATTGCGTAAAATTGTGCACGGCAAATTGTGTGGCAAGTTTCAATTTTGGTTTGGTTGACTTTATCAAGTCATTTTTTTGGTATTGGCGGCAAGAAAATGGAAAGTGGGCAGCTGTTGTTACCTCTTCAGGCTACACGGCTTCAGGGTTCAGGTTCAGTTTAAGTCGTTGACCCAGAACAGGTTTCATTAAGTGTATATGCAGAGGTACATGCAGATCCCTGCCTTCCTTCCTTCCTTCCTTTCATCCTCTTCTTGGCTCTCTCTTTCTTCTGCCTGCTTTGTGTGATGGAAACTAGTTCACATAAAAGTGTTGGCCTATTGATAAACCGCAAAAAAAAACAAAAAAAAAAAAAAAAATGGAGGCCCTCTTCTCTCTTCGTTTTGCAGCTGCCATTTGCTTGGGTGTCAAGATCGCTTACAAGTGCCTATATTTAGGATCATTTTATCTGTCGCTTGGCATCGCTAGCTAGCCAAATGAATGATCATTATGCGACTGAAGCGTTGACAAATTGCAAAGAGTGAACAAAAAAAAAAAACAACAACCAAAAACAAAATACCAAAGCGATGAGCGACGTCTCAATGGTAAGCCGAAGACGCTTGATGGCTTTTGGAGATGGTGGGGAAGATTGAGCGCAATAATGGGTTAATGTCAGGTCTCTTCTCCCTCTTAACCGAATCACCTTTGGTGTGCGGTTTTTTTTTTCTTCTATTTGTGTGATTTTGGGTTAATGATCAAAGCTAAAACCTCAAGGCGAAAGTTGAAAATGAAAAAGATATTTTGGTAAGGGAAATGTTGAAATAGAAATTTTAGACTACGAAAAACTAAAAAAAAAAATTAAGACATTTTTTGTGTGTTTAAAATATTAGCTAAATTCAATTTTAATATTCAATTTATTTACCATAGATTAAGCAATTTTTGATCAATTTTATTAGCAAATATTTCTCATCATTCTTAATTTTTTTTTATTAGCCAAAGAATGGTTAACAATTATTTGAAATTGTCTGCAGTAGCTCTCGCGACTAATTAGAAAATGTAGACAAAAAAAAAAATTGTATTGGCAGGCATTTGTGGCAAAGGTTGGTCTGGGTTCTGGGGTCTGAGTTGTGGGGTCTGTTGGGTCCTAACATCGATCGACTGTTGGCCCATAAAATGCTCTACCTTTATTTCTGGCTCGAACACACACACATACACACATAGAGTTTGCTCTGCTTGAACCGGTGGGATTTGTTTGGCTAGTGAGTTTTACGATGTCTCTCAGCTGGCTCATAATTATAAGACAGGACTAGAAAACTCCTTTGTATCTCCTTCTCTCTCAACATTGCTTTTTTCTTTATTGTTTTACGAGCAAACAGAGCAACAACAAGAAGAAGGAGGGCCAAAGAAAATGGAAAGAAAACTTTATTAAAAACTAGAGACAAGCTCAGGCCAGTCATAAACGATTTTTGAATTGTCAATAAAAATTGCACACGTAGACAAGACAACCAAGTCCAGTGAGCCCAGTGAGCCAGCCAGCCAGCCAGCCATCCCACCTACCAACCAACCAACGAGCCAAACGTTCATTCAACTGGGATGTCTTGTTCTTGTTGTATTGCGTTGTGTTGTTTGGTTTTTTGTTTGTTTGCTGCTGCTCTCTGCTGTCAACATGACATTTGGCGTGTTGACATTTTTATTGACTTTGGCATTTTTGCCACAGCCAGAAAGTTGATTAAGAACGTTCATATCTGGTGGCTGCCCGTCTATTCCGTGTGTGGTCATTTTTTTTTGTTGTCTGTCCCTGTATGTATGTATAAGGTTTATAGTTACTAAATATTGCTCATACGCCAAGTGGTACTAATTGCATTAGAAGGCATAGGCTAACTGTACGCGATGAGAAAGTCGCGCATAAGTGAAATAATTGCATAATTTTCACACAAAACTGAAGTGTAAGTAGAATCGGAAGAGCAGAGTGAACAAATTGTTTGCTTATCTTTTGGTAACAACAGCAACAACAGGAAAAAAAAAAATAAACTAAACCAATTAATGTTTGGGGCGGGCAGCAACATTTTGCAGGCGGCAAATATGTTGCTGCAACATTTTTACCCCATCTCTTTCTCTCCCTCTCTCTCTCTCTCTTGCTCTCTCTTTCTGTGCTAACGGGCAGGAAAATTGTTTTGTGAGCGTGCAAATTTTCACAGCTGCAACAAATGCAGCAACAGCAACAACAACTATGCCAGCAATTTGTGTGCTAAGCGGCAAACATCGAAGCGAAACACTTGAGACACCACCAAAGAGTTGTGTGTGTGTGTGTGTGTGTGTGTGTGACTGCTTTTAGCTGGAAAACAAAAGCAGGTTTTCTTTTTCAGATGGAGAGAGAGAGAGAGAACCTTTGCTTAACTTGGCTACCGCTAGCAACTTGGCTAAAGAAGAAAAGAAATTGCATCATCAATGCAAATTTCGCAAGCGCTAAATGATTACTTCTTCTCCATCTGCAATCTCCATCTCTTTCTTTTCTCTCCTTTTGTGCTTTTTGTTTTTTAGGGTAATTGATTCCGTCTATTAATTTGTTCACTGCCTTTTCTCTTTTATGGTCAAGCAAGTTCTAATTAATTTCTAACTCGTTGTAAATTCATCAAAAAAAAAAAAAAAATAAATAAATAAATTGTTCTAAACGAAAAGGAGAAAAAAAAATGCGTTTTGCTTCGCCCACCAGGTTGTCGCTTTTCCCTCACCCTCTTTGTCTCTTTTGGAGATGGGTTTATGTGTGTGTGTGTGTGTTTGAGTGGTGTGTGTGTGTTCCACAGCTCCAAGTTCCAAGTGCCAGCCTACGGCATTCATCTTCTATCTCCAGACGAGATGCTGTTCTGTTCTGTTCTTTTCTGTTCAGTTCTTTAGCTGCTTCTGCGGTCGTTGTCTTTGGTCTATGAACTTGTTTCTCTTTTCTCTTCTTTTCTTGTATTTTTTTTTTCACGTAGTTTTTAATTGAAGCCATGTCTTTGGGTTTCTTTCAATACACTTGCCAGAGTAAGGGGAATATTAGTTAGGACGAGATCTAAGTTACATACACTGCCAGCCACTTGAACAAGAACACCCGAAATTTGTATTTATTCGTTCTGGCATGTTAAAACTCTTTATACTCTTGACTTGGTTTTAATTTCTAATCAAAGTTTAATGATTTCCCATGAGAATACATACATAAAGTTGCCAATTTTTAAATTGGTATTAATTAAGAAAAAAATAATTATGAATGAAGTACAAAACAACGATGTTTATTTTGTGGCTGGCAGTGTAGTCGATTATTATGAAGATTTCATACAACAATTGATCCAAGTTAAAGTTCACTCAAAGTTCATTCCAAATCAATTAATTTATAGTTTTATATATCTGGTTCCTAAGTATGATAAGTATACGATATCATTAGTTAATATATAACTTTATTTTTCTTTTACTTGACTACATTTTTCTGTCTATATTTGTGGCTAGTCGCTATTTCTATAAACCCTTTTTTGTTGGCTAGTGTATAGAACCTAAGACTTTGCCCAACATAAATCCATCCTCAATAGTTTTTTATGCTTTTGTGGTTGCTTCAATTTTTGTATATAGTATATATATATATATCTGTGTATACATTGTGAAGTCTCTTTTGGTGGTGAGGTGATTATGCTCAATTTTGTTTTTGACCATAATTACACATTTTTTCTTTCTGTCTCTTTGTGATTCGCATCCGTTAGGTCGTTTTTTTTTTTTTTTTTGGTAAACAAATTGGCATTGATTGATTTTGGATTTTATTTTTAATGGTGTCTGTAGGGAAATGCTCAATAATATTTGCTCGAACTTGAAGTGCCCAAAGTGGAGTAGGCATTTATCGATATTTTTTGATTTGTTGAAGATATTTGTAAATATGAAAAATATTATGATCATATTCTTGGGGGCCCATAAATCATTTGCCTTATCCAAAGGCCAAACAAATTTACTAAATTCTGTAGACAAAGTCTAATTAATATTGGCACTGGCCCAGGCCAAATTTGATTTATGTGACTTGCATCTCAACAAAACTGTTCGCAAATTAACCGTAATAAAAGTAACTTCAATTGGCTGCTGCTGCTGCTGCATTTTCCCAGAGATTCCTGGGCAAGTTTTGCTGCCGGTTTTGATTTATGGTCGACTGCAATTGGAATCTAATTTCTTGGCCATTAACAAAACTAGCAACAACAACAACAACAACAGCAACAACAACGGCAGCAGCAGCATCGCTTCTTCTGCCTACGCAGCATGAAATCCGAGCTGCAGCTTAGATTGGAGTAGGAGCTGGAGTAGGAGCTGGTGCTCCTGCAACGGTTTTCAGTGTTCCCTCTTTTGGGCGAATTGAGCCAGAAGACCGAAATTCTTTTTGTTTTTTTTTTTTTCTTGTTTTTGGCAAATGTTGACAAAGGCAACGGTAAACTTTTGGACATTTGCATTTTTGTTTTTTATTTTTGTTTTTGTTGCTTTAACTGTTTTTCTTATACTTCTTTTGCTGCCTTGTTGACAAACCTTTCAAACATGGCTGAAATAATTAGCTGCTAATTGCTTTTTATGAATGGCCAACAGTTAAATGATGCAGCACAAAATAGACAAGATGAAGATGAAGCAGAAGAACGAACGAAGATCGAGTATTCAAAGGAATTTACACCTTAATGATTTGTCCCCAACGCATGCAACTTTTATGCTTCTTTTTTTTTCCCCCAATCATAGTCGGGCAACACTCTGATGGCTTAGAAGATTGAGTGGCAATTCATTCTAGGTTATGGCTGAAATAAATCTTCATAAAATAGTCTTTAACTAAAAGAAATTTACTTTGGCTATGTAGGTCCTTATGAGCTCTTTAATCGAGAATCAAAGATTTATGAGTGAGAATATGTTCTGACTTTTAATGACTTAATAAGTCTTTAAGTAAGCTTAAGGATAAAATAGTTGCTAGATATTTTAGTGTGCCAATTTGATTGACTTTCAATTGTGGCAATGTCTTCATAACCAAATCACTTGCCTTTGTCTTTGTCTTATTTTTATTTAAAGTCAGTTTTTGTCTAGGACTAACAGGACACTAAGTAAGTCATTTGGATTAATTAACATTTAGTGTGTGTGATATAACCTTGAGATACACAAAAGAAAACGTGCAAAGAGTAAAACATCATCAAGAATTTAAAGATTTGATTACAAACACAAGCAGAGATTGAGTATATATAAGTATTTATACCTAGACGGAATGTGATTCTGACTTGAAATAGCGACTCAATTTATTTGGTATGCATGGCATGGAAACTTGGCATTGGAGAATTGTGTTTACATAAATCTGTCATAGTATCGAATCAATCTGAGGACAATGATAATGCGCGAGCGTTAACATTTTGCCGCCTCCAAAACCCAATGAAATCAAACGAAATAAGCCTTATCTTTATTAGTAGATCGCTCAGTCACTTGGAGTCTCTCTCACTTGGGAGCTCTGGGGTACCAGTTTGGAAACCAGCCTTGGCCATCCAGGCATCCAAGTTCAAGAAGAAAGAGTTAACGAGCCGGCCAACCAGCCAGCCAGCCAGTTGAGGCTGGCCATAGGAATGTAAAGAGTGTTAATGCAGGCGAAGGCTGCAAATGGCGCGTCGAGTGGCATGCAGGCAATTTAAATGCAAAAAATAGAAAGAGAGAGAGAGGGAGAGGCCTATTCAAAGTGAAGCTGTCAATGAAAATTACGCGCAGTTTTCCAGTAGATGGTTATAAATTTATTGGCCTAAGTGCGTTAAATGTTTAATTAATTAGATGGAGATGAAAATGCAAAACGGGCAATGATTTGTAGTCGAAGGAATTTACAGCTTTTTCCTTTGTCCACTTGTCTTCCTGTCTGTCTCTCTGTCTGTCTGTCTGTCTGTCACTCAACTGTCGTCTTTTTGAGGCCGACATCATCTAACCCAAAAACTACGCACTTGTTGTGATATATCTGTATCTTTTTAGCCCTGCCATCTGTATCCATAACAAATTAAATGTTTATGTGTTAAGGCTTAAGGTGGGCGAGGGGCGATGACTGAAACTGATTTCAATTTCAAACTCTCGACTCGAGTCGACTCTTTCTTTTTTGACATTTTGACAGCGGCTTAAAAGCGCTTGAAGTTAAATCTCTTTTTTTTTTGGTTTCTTTTGTACCGGTACAACCATTATCGGTTGTTCAAAATCATGTTCAAAAAATAAAATATATAAAAAAAAGAGACGCATACAATTAATATGCGACGCAGTTTGCGTATAAACATGAGGCAGCCACGCCCCTTTTGTGGGGCAATTAGCATGAGGAACATGTTTGAGAGTGAGGAGAGAGACCAAAAAACAAAAAAAACCAACGCTTTTTTAATGGCCTTGCTTTATTTTCACATTACCGAGGAAGACAAAAATAAAATCATATTTTATCGCCTTGCATAAATAAATCACTGAGGTGGGTTGTGAGTTAATTGTTGTTGTTGCTGCTTAAAGTTGTTGCGAGATGTTGTTGTAGTCTCGCACTTGCCTGGCGCCTGTCTGCCATTATTGTTGATGCCACAACGTGGCCAAGAGTCATGCCAAAGACAGAGAGAGAGAGAGCGAGAGCGAAAGAAGAGTTTTCCAGCATTTTATGTTGTTGTTGTAATTAAGTTGCATCTGAGCAAAGCGAATGGCATTTGCCTTGCCTTGCCACGCCCCAAACGCATTTGTCAGCTGCAACTGCAACAAACAAGTCACCAACAGGCAACAGGCAACAGGCAACAGCTATTCAACTTGCCTTTTGCCAAGTGCCCTTAATGGCTTTGTTAATTAAAACCAAAATCAATATGAATGTTCCACAGAGATCTTACGTGTTTTCAAGTTGGCCAAATGACTGCGAGAATGTGTTGGCAAATTAAATGTGGCAAATCGACAGATGCAGTAATTTAGGTATCCATTAATCCAAGTTAATGTCAACAAAACTTTAATGAGCTTAAGTTTAAAAAAATGGTCAAATAATTGGCTTAAGATTTGAGATGATTTACCTAAGCTATAATTAATTAATCATTTTTCAAATCTTATCTTCTAATAGGTTACTTCCCCCCCCCTACAAAGGAATACTTGATCTGTTTGCGAAATTAGCAAAAGTGTTTTGAAAATATTTGTTGATGTTTCATTTCCTTAATTAACAGAAAGACTAAAGAAAACGAAAAATTGCATTTTCTGTAGAAAAGAATGCATCAAGTCTTTGTTCCATTTACTTATTTCGCGCACTTTTTGTGATTTTGTATGTCAATTTCGATTATTCAATCTTTATAGTTCGACTTTCCAATCCAAAAGCTTAACTTATTTCTTTACAAATTGTTTTAATTACCATCAGCTTTAATTCTAGTTTTACTTTTAAAGAAAAAGAAAAAACAAAACATTGCACAAATTTAAATGGAAATTAACAATTGGCTCAAGAATTTTATTGTCATTGCATTCACATTCATTTTAGGTTAAACTATTTTAGCTCATTAATAAATAAATTGAAGAATTCTTTTCTGCCAATTGTTTACAAAACTTAATGAGCAAGTTCAATTTTTATTGGTTTTCGTTTTAATTGTCATTTTCGTTTTATGAGCACATCAAACTGAATCCAGTGAATTGCAGTGATAATTATTTAGACTTAAAACTTGTGAATTGCATTTTAGTGATTTCTAAAATTTATTGCAAAACACTTTCAGGCTAATGAATGGCCACCTCCTGATCTTTCAGTCTGCAGCCTTTTCACATCGATCGTAAGTGGCTAACATAAAATTTGTTTGCCATTTTCTTTGCATAAATTCTTTTGCTCTCTCTCTAAGGAAATTTGTGTTGTAACATTATTTTGTTTCGTAATTTTTGGGAAAATAGTTGGCTGCCGAACAAGTCGTAAATGTCTCGAATAGAAACGCCCCAAAGCGAGATCGAGAGGGAGAGGTAGAGGGGAGATGAAGAGAAAGGGATAGGAGTTAGTAGTTTCGATTTATGCAACTTTCGTTGGCTGCTGTGCCGATTGAATGGGAATGCTTAGACACGAGCTGAACACAAAGTTAATTACAAAATGGAGAAACTGCCTGGCGCATTGCCTGAATTTAATAACTTCATTAAATAGATGATGGCTGACTGCTATTGCTGCTGCTGCCGCTGCTGGAGCAATTAAAAACTTCAACTTCTTTAAAACCCGATCTTGAACTTGGTTGGTTGAAATGGCTGTAAGAGAAATATTTTGCACAGTCGTGAAAATTGTTGTTGATTTGCTGCCGGGCTGTTGTAGATGAGAATCGCGTGTGGCAAATGGTAAATGGCTACCGGATTGGCTCGAAAGAGTTGAAGTCAAAGCTGGACTACTGCCGTTGCCCCCCGCCTGCCCCATCTCTTAACTTCTTTTGCTCTTGCCATGACAGAACACATCAAAACGGCGTCTGTTATTATTATTAATTATGCTTTGATTGTGTATTCTCTGGATGAGAAGAGAGGGCTCCCTGCTTCTGCTGCTAGCTGCTGGCTGCTATATATATCGTATATCGTATATCTTTCCTGTTAGCAGGCCATTTGAATTGCAACCGGGAATTGGTTAGTCAGAACTTGCTCACTAATTTGTAGTTGCCAAAGTTGGGCTATGTTTTTGTTCTTTATATCATCATCTTCATTATCATCTTGGATTGCCTTTGGTTTGCCTTGCCTTGGTCAGACAGTTAATTGAGTTGTGGTCTAAGGGCTTTTTTAGCACGCTAGTTTGTTGCTTAAGTCTTTTGTTTTTCACATTTTTGCATACTAAATCATAGAAAGAGACTTAACCAAGAGACCAACAAACGAACAGAGACCAGATTCCATTTGTAGAGACCCTTTTATGCCTATACCGCAAAAAGGAAATGTCATGAGCCGGGAAAACAATCGCCTTGGTATCAGCCAGCGCCCATATTTCATAAGCTGGCTGCCAAATCGAAAAAAATACAATAACTTAGGGCCGATATTTGCATGGCATTATGCAAAATCATGACATGGACCCAAAACCATAGCAGAGCACAGAGACCAGAGTGGAGAAAAACTGCTTCATGTTTATGTTAAAAGATCGTCGTTGCTGAAAAGAAAAGACAGACGAACAGACAGACAGACAGACAGGCAGGCAGGCAGGCCGACAGACAAGGCACTCCACTCACGGGGCATACACACGGAAGATAGGGCCCTGGTAAATCACACTTTGGCAGTTGTCGAGGCAAACACGGCGTATGCGTAGTCCGAGATGGCGTTGGAAAACAGAGACCCAATCGAGGTGGAGTCTATATCATCTATGTCTCTGCGTATTTGCTTCTGCTTGTGAGTGATGCGTAAAGGCAAACTGCAATGCAGCGAAACGAAAGCCTGGCAGCCAGCCAAGCGATACACAGCCAACTGCACAGTGGGTCAAGTTTAACTACAAAAGATAGATGCATTAAGTGCAGTAGCTTTGTTGACAATTATCTTGTGAAAATTGCAAATGGAAGAGATAAAGAGGCAAACAAATGTTTCTCTTTTTTTCTTGCTAAAGTCTTGAACTTTGATTTGCTATATTGATATATATTTCAACCGATCTTCAAGTAAGATATTTAATGCTTAACAGCTTCATTGTAAACCTGCTAAAGTTTAAGCCAATTGTCTATAACATATTTAATTTCCAATTAATTTTAATTAGACCTAACTTAAAGATGAATAGATAAATAAGTGCGCCAAAAGCGGAATTAACTGAAAACTGAAAACTGAATTTAAAGACTTTTTGAAGCAGTTTAGTCAAGTATTCCACAGCTAAATTAGAATCTTAAAGTGTCTCTTGGAAATGCCAATTAGAAGGACTTCATTTATAGTTTATGCAAACTCTTTGCACTTTCAGTTTTCATAGGATTATCGCACATGGTTAACCCACTGTAAGATGGTTTCAATTTCAAGCGGCTCAGACAAGAACAAGTTGGCCAAGTAGTTGCTGTTGTTGTTGCTGCGGTCGAAGTTAGTTGCGTGTGCATTTTGCGGTTTGCCTTTGGAGAACACGCAATGTGTGTTCATTGACTTCTTCTTTACGAAGTTGGCTGCCAACTTGCGCAACAAGTTGCTGCTGGCTATGCCGCCGATGCCGCCGATGCCGCCGATGCCACCGATGCTGGTGGTGATCTTCTGGCAAAAAAAAAGGCTCGATTGCTTGTGCTTTTGCTTGGGGTAATCAATCATTGTGCGGCATGTGGCCCAGGGGCAAGGCTACAACAACAACAACAACAACACAAAACTTATGCATTTAAATTGTCAGCGCACGAGGGCAACAAAAATTGCAACTGACAAATGAACAGGCTAAAAATTACTCACTCATTTGACTCCTGCTGAGTTGATGCTGCCGCTGCCATTGCCGTTGCGGCTGCTCCACTTGCCACTTCCGTTGTGGATGAGCTGTCCAGCTCATTGAAAGTGAAACTGATATCATGAGGATCCTTAAACGGCTTCATGCTGCGCGGTAAACTGCGTTGGCGCAAACTTAAATTCAAAAATTTCAAGTCACTTGCAGTCAGAGGTTGTAATTGCTCGATTGCTGGATGCGTCGGTGGCGTCTTGGGTGTAATTCGAGCAGGCGGCAATGGTGGTGGACAGGCACGTTGCTTGGGCGGCAGAGCGGGCTTTGGAGGGCTTTCCTCATCTTCGTGCTCAATAATCTCCAATACCTGAGCTGTGGCATCCGCCTCCAAATGAAGATTATAGAATTTAGCTAGATTTTCGTTGGCTTCGCTGGAGTTATATTGCTTGCCCCTTACAACCAGATCACCCAAATGATCGGCATCGATGCCAAAGAGAAAGGGATCATCGAGCACTGTGACCCGGGCTTTGGGCTTTACAGTG
This sequence comes from Drosophila nebulosa, assembly GCA_024703675.1. Lineage (NCBI taxonomy): Eukaryota > Metazoa > Arthropoda > Insecta > Diptera > Drosophilidae > Drosophila > Drosophila nebulosa. Next base: position 14,075,705 of record CM045725.1, on the reverse strand, counting down.
AGCTCCGTCTCAATTGTTGCTTTCAGATGATTCTTTTCCTTCTGGGCTTGCTTCGTCTCGCCTTTCTTCACCTGAACTCGCAGGGAACGCAAAAGCTTTTTGCTTCTGCGCCCTGGCGATGAGGATGAGGAGAGTGGAAATAGAGGGCGTATTGCCGAACCATCACCTCCCCCATTACGATTACTGCCTTCTTGCTGCTGTCCAGTGCCACTATCGCCCAGATCAATGCCATCGTCTGCATCTTCGTTGGCATCTAATTGCCCGGCGATAAAATCATACTCCTCCCCGATCCTTCCATCGCTTCCACTGCCATTGCCATTGCCATTGCTAGTGCCATTGCTAGTGCCAGTGCTGTTGGCATTGTCATTTTCCTGATTAGCCCCAGCCAGTCGCTGTGCCGCTGCCTTGCTATAGAGCTGTCGATAATATTTCTGCTGGTCGCCATACAAAAAGCAGACGCGCCACCATTGTTTGCATGCCAGCAAATTGGCGGTACGTGGCACCACCGCCGGCTCCAAGCTGCCAGTGGCCGTTGCTGTTGCAGTTGCTGGTCCTGTTGCTGAAATTGCAGTTGGTACTTGGCCTGGTTGGCCTGTTGCTGCTGCTGCTGCTGCCGCTGCTCCTACCGCTGACAGGCTGCTCATGTTGCTTATTATTATTGTTCTTGGCTTGTAATTATTTTCAGTGGTTTTTGCTGTTCCATTTGCTGTCTTTTCTTGTTAACGATGACATTATTTTTTGTGGGTCTTTTCTTTTCTTTACTTTTTTCGTTTCGTACTCTTTTTGTTTTTTTTTGTTCTCCTGCTTTAGATTGTTGGTCAAAATGTATTTTTTTTTTTTCTGGGCCAACAACAATTTTTCTTAGTTTATTTGGTTTAAGTCTGTTTAAATTTGAATTTCTTTTCTTAGCTAAGAAAGAATATTTTTAGCCAGAGAAAACGATGAAAAATCTTGAGATATATTTATCACTGGATTACTTTTTATTAATTGAAATAAAATTTAATTTGTTTAGCTATTAAGATGTTTCAAAAGTTCTTTTGTGAAAATTTCAAATTTGTATCATTTTACAATTTCTAAACTTTAAAAATTACATTTTGAATTGTTAGTAGTTTCCTTTTTTTTTTCGTTTGGTTTTGTCGGCATTTGTTGAATTCTTAAAAGTAAATAAATTGCTTTGTTTTTTTAATGGATTGTTTAATAATACATTTGGCCTTTTAATTTCCAACAGTTTTCTTTTTTTCTATTATCCATTGATTTATTGGAAATGCATTTCGTTTATTAATTTTTCCCAGCTTTCTTTTGCCACAGTTTCTAAAAGCTTTTCATGCCACACAAACAACAACAACAACAACAACAAAGAAACTTGAAAACTTCATTTAATAACTCTTTGGGAGAACAAAAGGAAATTTACTTTCACCACACACTTGATCGATTGCCTACAATTTTCCAACACAAAAGCTAGCTCATTTTATATGCACCAAGACCAAGACTTACGGAAGCTTCACCTTTGGGAAAAAGGAGTGGAAAATCGAATCGAATTTTCACAGTTATGATGCTGATGAAATTGGCAGTTTTAGCCTTGACTAAGGCAAATAGCAAAACGTACACAAGATGAAAGAAGTGATTGAGAAAGAGAGCGAGAGAGAGAGAGAGAGGGGAGAGCCGATTAGTCACGCCTCTAATAAAGATAACGCAGACACGTACAAGCAGCGCTAAGTGCATCAGAGGCCAAATGCAACGGCGGCGATGCCCTTGTCAGATAATAATAACTTCATCTTCATCTTCATCATCATCAGCAGAGGCATCAGCATCAGCATCAGCATTAGCTTGAAGCGGCAGCTGCTGCATCAACTTTGAGTGGTAGCCAAAAGACTTGGCAGCAATTGCAGCTTAGCCATGTCCATTTCCAGTTGCAACTGACGGTGTGTGTGTGTGTGTGTGTGTTTGTGTGTGTGTGCGAGTCTCTTATGAGTCAAAATGCATTAAGCTGCTTTTAGCTTAGTGCTCTTAGTCTACTTTTGCGGCAAAACTAATGGACCTGAGAGTAAGCATATTTTTAAAGGTATTTTCTCATATTGTTTGAAAGAAAGAAAATATATGTCAATCAAAGGCCACAGACACAAGATGGAATTCCAGTAATTTTTCAAACTTCTATGCTTTACGTGCATCTAATTGAATTATAAACAAGAACAAATGCAATCATAACTGAATGCCCGCCTACATAAACAAACATAACAGTTGGCATTAGCTTCCGGCTAACACAGAAAACAGAAAGAAAGAAAAACAGAAAACAACAACAACAACAAGATAGAAAATTGAAGATGATTTTCCCGCAAAAGGCAACCACCAGAAGAACAAGTACATGGAATAATGTAGCATAGAGAGACCGCAGCACGCGATCTCAAACAGAAGATTTTGCAGTTAGACCGAACAGGCAGCGGGTGTGATTAGAGCACCAATGAGTGGGTAAGTGGCATTACCAGCAACAGAGGGGAAAAACCAGTTTTCCTAAAGGAAAATCTACAGTGTCTCTCTCTCTCTCTCTCTCTCTCTCTCGTTGTGTGTCGGTTCATGTGATTAAAACGCGATCACACAATAATCATAAAAAGCAAAGCAAAAAAAAAAAAAAGGCACAGAAAATGTAGGCCCAACAAAGACTTCCGGCGATTGGAGTTGCTGTGTCGTTTGGTCGGTGTGTGTGTGTGTGGTGTGCCGCGAGCACCGTTAGTATTTATTGATACATATGCTGAGACATGTGTAAGTGACGCCAAGATCTAGGCGATCTTGTGATCGCCTCTGATCGTCGCATAATTTATCAATAAACTAACATAATTTATGTGGCTAACTAAAGTTAAAATCATGTTGACCCACAGCTAACTGGCTAATTGATTGGAATCGATACAACTAACGGCTGGGCAGTCGATTTGCATATGCTATGAAAGTATTTGCAGGAGTTAGTTGTTCGATGGCATCAAACATCAATCCTAATGGCAATTACCATGGCTTTTAGCTAGTTTTCGTTTTAGTTTTTTATGAACATTTTTTTTTTTTTTTTTTTAGCTTTTTGCACTCAGTTTACAAGTTTTCATATCCTGAGGGGTTAGGTTGGTAGCTTGGCTTTTTCCTGCGTACCAAATGCTAGACAGACAGACAATTAATTTTATTGTTATTTATGCATATTTCTAGCACTTTGCCTTTTCTCTCTTTCTCTTTGTGTCTTTTGGAGTGAGTTTAATTTACACTTGAATGCAGGTTAAAAAGTCAATTGCTTTGTCTTGGTTTACTTTTGTCCATTTATGGTTATTTTCTGACTTCTTTCTTTTTTTTTCCTTTTTTTTTTAATCCCCTTTGTTGTTGATTCCTGCCCACTTGACAATTTCCTAAGTTGTATTCAAAGTGTGACACAGAAAATGATATTATCAAAACCCATTTGGGGCGAGAGGAAGAGAAAGATTTAGACCCGTTCTGATGAAGTTATCAAGACTTTTCATTTAGAAAGCCAAAGACAACTTTATTCTGACGGAAAACTGTAAAAGATTTCATAATTCATTATCATCTGACATATATATATACATATAACCAATATTAGCATACATAAGAGAGCTTAGATAAACAGTGAATTTAATAATAGGCCCACAATTCTAGAAGCGGTTGCGGTTCAACTTTAGTTTTCCAGTTATAACTGTTCGAGAAGATGCTGCTCCCCACTTGGACTAATGGATTAACTTGTTTCCAGATCTTATGAGGCAATGTTTCTTGAACTATAATTTAAGTATCTTAAGGTTTCTCCCCACATAATTACACAGTTTAGGCTGTTTAAGCTGTCAAACTAGTTTCTATCTGTAGTCCCCACCAAATCTCTTTCGTTCTCTACCCGCCCTCTCTCTCTCTCTCTCTCTCTCTCTCTCTCTCTCTCTCTCTCTCTCTAATGAGGCATTGTCTTAGTTAGTTAGTTTGGTGGCTTGATGGCGACTCATATTTCATTGGAGTTGATAATAATCTGACGCCGAGGAGAGATAGAGAGAGAGTTAATTATTAGGTGGAATGAAAGGCAGGCGTGTTAAATGCCATTTAAATGAAAATTTGTCACTTCGAAAGAAACAAAAAATGGAAAGTTACAACACTTCTGCTACTTCTTGTTCTCCTTCTCCTCCTCCTACTTCTGTCTGTGTAGGTGTTAAGTGAGTTTTGGTTTTTAATTAAAAATGGCAAATCTAATCTCAACTTCAACTGCTAGTCAACTGAAATCGTTCGTGTTGAATGTCAAATGCAATCAATATGCAAAAACAAAAAAAAAAAAAAAAGTAACATGAATGCCAACTAAACTAACGTTTGCTCCATTTTCATGATTTGTTGTTCTTCTTGGCTGTTTGCCTCTTGCCTCTCGATGTTGCTTGTTGTTGTTGTTGTTGTTGTTTCTGTGAACCAGTTTCATCAGTTTTATCTATTGGCAAAGATGATTTGGTTAGCTAACACAAGCTGACAGCCTGCCTGATATATTTTGTTAAAAAAATGAATCCATTTATCATTTGGCAGCAATCTGAAAACTCATAATCATATGAAATAAAAATTTATAACTTCCTCATTTAAATAGTCATAACTTTTTGTTGACTAATTAATTAATGTGGCCATAAAAAACAAAACACAACTCTTGCGCTTCTTATTTTTGGCTAATTGGCCAGGTAAGCCCACAAAAAAAACACAAAAAAAAAAACACCAAAAAACAATGCCAAATTATCTTCTTTAAAAGGGTTTGGGAAACATGTGTAAAATGCAAATGAGGCAAGGGCATTTATCTTAATTTTCATTGACATTGAAACAGAAGACTTAAGAAACAAAACAAAAGACTTAAGACACAAACTTTTTACACAAGCCACAAGAGATGGCAACGAGCGGTTAGTGACCCATCACGACCCATTCTAGCCTTTTGTTATGCTAACCTAACCCAATCCAACCAATAACTGTAAACAGTCTGTCCACACCACAAAAATTGTTGAGATTTTTCTACGAAATTTGTTGCTGTTGGTTTTCTGTTGATTTGGTTTGGTTTTTCATGCTCTAACAATTGTTGCTGCGGCAGCAACTAACAAATTAACACGCCAATTTTGTTTATTTGAGGCGTCAATTGGGGTTAAGCAGCAGCAGCAGCAGCAGCATCAGCCAAAGTGAGGGAGAAAGTTGATGCAGTCTGCGCGTAGATGTCTATAATTGAGCCAACAAGTTGGTTGACTGGCCATAAACCACCAACACAGAGGCTGATGTTCGATTTGCCTGGCAGCAGCAACAGCAGCTGCATAATTATGAAGAATTTCTAAATAAAGCCAATGGCAAGCCAAGGCGGAAAATCAAAATGAAGCCAAAATTGTTAAGATGGTTTTGGCCACCAATTCGGTGGCTATATAACTAATAATATAAAATATATATACAATTTTTATAACCCGTCTGAAAATTAATTGCCTTGTCAGGCAATTAAAAATCAAAGATAATTTACTCAAATGCCCCCACACAAGTCTCTGTCTCTGACTCTGGTGGTTTTATCTCTTGTTATTGTATCTGCTGTTGTTGGCCTGGTCAAGAGCTAGCTTGTCAATTGGCTAGCCCACACACAGAAACAGATACAGCTACATACCTACATACATATATAGAGTACACAACACATGTAACCAATTGCCATTGTTGACACATTGCGACCAAAAGGCCATGTTAAGCCAATTTCCAATCTTATTCGAGCGATTTTATCATGAACGTATCGATATTTTTATATGAAGTAACACGATATACACATTGCGATTAATTTTTCTTTAAGATATTGATCAAATAACTATAAAATAGTTAATAATAAAATACCCTCTATAGATATTTTGCTAGTCTTACGAGTGAAAGCCTTAAAAATTTGTTAGTTTTATAATCAAATATTCGTTTCATTTGCCTTATTTTGCAATAGCATTTTCTTTGCGCTGTTGGCTGATTTAGCTTATTTGGTTATGACTTCATTCCTGGCGACAAAATGCGCTACTACTGCCGCTTCATCTGGTGTCTGTCTGGTGAAAGTGCGCTCAATGTGCCCATTAAAATTTTAAAGCCTCAAAATAAATCACCTTAAGTACATAAAATGCATAAGCTTTAAAGTTGACATACTCTGGCTTAAAGAGAGTTTGCCCCGAGCTTGGCCAGAAGGAAGCCAAATCTCTTATGCAATGCAAATGTGAAGGAATAAAACTGTTTGCAAGATTTATGACTAACAAATTTAACACGTACATTAATAAGAAGGACAGACGTTGGAAGGGTGTTTAAACTTCGGCTTAGCTTAGCTTAGAAATTGGCTTCTTATTTCTATCATTTTCTATTTATTTAAATTCTTTCCTATGGGAAACTACTATTCGCTAGGGTTCGAGGTTTGATTAACCATAATTGACTTCCAGCGGTTTTATATACTTTTATTGAGATTCGTAGGATCCGTGTGAATCTGATTGGTTAAGAATATAAAAACTTTGCCCGGCTATCCCGGGCTTGTTATCTATTCTTATTGTTGCCTACATATACAAGAATGAAGAATCAAGAATCAAGAATCAAGAGGTAATACTAACAACAAATATGCTGTTAGCCCAGTCGACGCCTATCAAATCGGTTTCGAATTTCATTTGAAGTTTTTATGTAAATTTTTCATGCTGCTGTTGTTGTTGTTGTTGTCGTTGTTGTTGCTGTTGTTATGTATCGCATGAAAAGTTGACAATGTGTAGACAATGGATTGCTGCAAGCCTGAGGCAACACACCGTGTTGTTAGCACTTAGCCGGCTCTTAAATAGAAGTAGCAACTTCACTTCACTTTCGGCCACAACATATCGAACACACACAGAGAGCGACACTTTGAAACATACTTTAAGCCATATATATATATGTATATATTGATTTTTGTTTCCTTTCGCAGTAATTAAATTCAGCTGGGTTTTATTTTTCGGCCACAAACGGTAATTGACAGATCTGGCGCAAGATAACATGAACCCGACGGCGACCCGATCTCGAAATCGAACTCCAATTTCAACTTCAACTCACGATTACGATCAATCGTATTTATGAAGTTGATATTAATGATGATAAAGCCGACACTGGCAACAGGTGTAAACCGTTCGCGTTCGCTATCGTTCTCAGACTGAGGCTCAAAGCCCAACATGACCCAAAAGAGTGTGCCTTGCTGTTGGCCCACAATTTCATGTGGATCGTGTTTGCTGCGAGAGCGAAGAGAGAGTTGAGTTTGAAGAGTGACTAAAAGTATGCAAGCAATTCGAAGATCAACGAAAGCAGAAAAATGTTGAAGGGCTTTTACAAGTAGAAGAAATCAGCCAATAAATTGATAATAACAAAAACAAATTCTTAATTTAACAATTGCAACCATTTTTTAAAACTTTTTCTTCATCTGATTGGTAAATTGTTTATTCCTTTAAGCCTATTATGTCTTTTCATTCTTTCTCAACTCTAAAATGGCGTAACAAACGAATTTTTGTTGGCATTTTGGTAGACAAAGCTGCAAAACAAGTATTCAACTTATCGGTTTCATATAAATAATTTCATTGCTAAGCCTAAAAGTATGCCAAGACATTGCTACAATCAGTTTATTTAAACCAAAAATGTATGTATTTAAGTATGTACGGATGTACATGAGTGGTCAAAAGTATTTACACAATAAACTTTTTTTTGCAACCTTTATTTTCAAAGTTATTTTGTTGTTGTTGTAAGTAAATTACAACAAGAAAATATTCTAAGGTTTGGAGCTTGATGATTCAAGAATATAACGAAAAAGAAAAATGAAAAAATTACGATACGTAAAGCAAATGAACGAATGATATACAGTTGTCAAAAGTATTTACACAGTTATTTACTGTAGGTATGTATATATGTATGTTTTTGTGTACGTATGTATGTATGCATATGCTTTACCCAATTATGTAGCCACCTTTTTACCTTCTTCATATCTGTGTTATCAATTTTTAACCACTTTAAAACAAAATAATATAATTTTGAAATATTTTCGAAAAAAGGCCTGGACTTTGAAAACTTCAATCGATATTTTACATACATATAATGTACTTCACATAATCCATTTTCTAAGGTTACTTTGAACAATCCTAACATAGACCACCAATAGCAATGAGTATTCGACATTAATATATGCCTAATACCCATTATAATATGATTTGCGTCGCCCAGACTATATTTAGTAACACATTTCACTTATGTAGAGGACACTTTCAATCGCAATGGAAAATGCCATTAATATTCATTTTGTTACTTAACGCATTTGTGATATCTAACCAAGCGTAAATGCTTAAAATATTTAACATAAAATAATCAAACAATATGAAAAAAAAAAACAATTGTTATAGAATCGTCATGCCGCTCAGACGTATAATTATTTGGCTTTTAGTTTTTAGCTGTGCGGTAAGTGGGACAGTCTGAAAGAGTTTAAAATATGTGAAATTTATTTGATGATGTTTATTCCCAAGGATGCTGTAGTTTTCAAGTTCACCAATGCGGTTTGTCTGACCTACGATAAACGGTATATAGTCAACAATTGTCGCCTGAAGGCCATTAAGCGTGATAGAGTTGTCTTCAATTATAATGCCACCATGCTGGATCCGGCCCACAATGTTTCGGTGCACACCAAATGCCTGAAGAAGGCCAATGGCTATAAGCCCTGGATAATTGAATTCACTTTGGATTGCTGCCGTTTCCATCGGAAGAACTACAATCCATTTGTCATAATGATCTACAATATGTTTAAGGAATATTCAAATATCAATCACACATGTCCCTACGAGGTGAGTTTGAATTGTAAAACTCATTTAATGCTTGAATGTTTTTTTTGGATTTTTTATTTTTGATTTTGAAGGGCACTCTATTGATAAGTGGCTTTTATTTGAAACCCGAATTAATGTTGCTGCCCTGGCCAACGGGGGATTATCTAATGCAATTGATTTTCCATTTCAACAATCGATTAACTCACGAAATGAAGGTGTACTTTACATTTGTGGAAGACATAATGAGTAAGAAAGAGAAGGCAAAATTTTGACGATGATAATGAGATGTACACAAGATGTATTCAAGGCCGTGTTAGTTGGTCACGATCATTAGGCCGCAACTCTTAATGCGGTCTGTGGGCTAATTAGAAGTTAAATCTCAACGGAAATGCTTTGCCTTTTTTTCTCTCTCTCTCTCTCTCTCTATGGGGAGATTTTTTTCTTCACTTTTTCATATGATTTTTGTTTTTTATGATTTATGGAGCTCGGATGCGTGTGAAGCTCCCGAGGTGATGGGGCCGGCATCTCTCATATGCATCAAAGACACTTACCCTAAACCGAAAAGATGCGTGTAATTGTTTGGGTGCTTTGGGTGCTTACCTGCAAATGAAAAGCAAAAGGAAAACTTCATTAATAGGACGCAAATGAATATGGATGTTTGGCTAGCTGACGCTATCGGAAAATCAATTTGGCTAATTGCAAGCATAATGGCCTCGTTTGTTGGCACATTTCGTTAGACACCGAGCCCGGAGAGTAGAGCAAAACACCGAAATGGCATGAAATGGGCAGACAACTTTTTGACACGCAATCGTCGTTTATTAGTGAAAATAAAATAAGCTCCCCAAAGTGTCATCAAATCAATGCAAAGCAGCAACAGAAATCGAAGCCTAAATGTTATAGACGATGATGACTGGTAATGGGCGGGGGGAGGGTGGAAAAACTTTATCCAAGCAACATTTGGAACATTTGGAAGAGTCGCCCCCAAGGGTAGGGCTGAGAATGGGCAATTTTGTTGGCCCATTAAAGGCCGTAATAATGGGAAAAGTAAGAGTTCCAGAAGTTCGCAGGTGTGTCCTTATGCATGAAATAGTTTTTTTCTTCTTCTTCTTCTTCTTCTCCTGCCATCCCAGTGTGCTCATCAAAATCCATTTCCTTTACCCATTTGTTTGGTTTTTTGCTTCTCCCTGCTCTGTGCTAATAGATTTGCTGTTTGTCTAAACAGCCTAAGAGTATGCCACAAATTTAGCGCATTACCCCTTAAGCATGCACTGAAAATTTTGTTTTTTTAGCAACAAAATAACTTGACAATCAAAACCTAAATCTCAAACATATTCAGTACTCTCAATCACTGAAACTACATTCTCGGCAAGATCACAAAGATGGGTATAAGTCTGCATATAGAGCGAGTCACGGTAATATTTTTTTGCCCTCAATTTCTTGAGGAGATAAACCTCGGGGTTATCTTGCCTGAGTTTTCGTAACCAGGGCTTAACTTCCTCATCCTCCGATGAGGCCTCCAGGCTTAATTTCTCCGTTGCCTCGGCTTGCTCGGATTTGCGGGCATAGAAACGAGTCAATTCGGTTTTCAGGGAACTCTGCTCGATATTCAGCATCAGATCTTCCCATTCCTGAATGCCATTGGCTATGCAACCACGCACATAGATGAAACGCGAACGACTTTGTTCGGTATTGTGGGCGAAATGTTGAAATATCATCTCACTCACATCTCCCATGCCGCACTTGAGCGTGTCTAGAACTTCATTGAGCTTCTTGAGAGTGCTTTTTCTCTGCTCGGCTTCGGGTAGGCGAAAGATCATCTTCCTAATGGTCTCTAGTTGCAGATCCCAGGCCGGTTCTCGGGGTTTCTTAAGCTTTTCATACAAAGTCTTTAGTACCTCGAGATCGTCGAACCTTTCGCAGTGATAGCCCTTGTTCTCGGCATTAAAGATCTCGCGCTCATCGAATATTCTCTGATAGGGGCAAATTACCTCTTGCGGCTGGATAATAGGCGCTAGCGTTGCCTGGATACTTGCCAGTTTATCCATCGCATTCTTATTGGATTTCTCAATCACTGTATTGAAGTGCTTGCTGACCTTGTCGATGTATTCGGGGGCTGGAACGCATTTGCCATGCAGTTTCAGAACGATCGTATCACGTCTGATGCAAAAGATATTCGGAAAGATTTTCAATTCCCAGCGCTGCTTTTGCAATGAGCAATGACGTGGTTGATAGACCACTTTGCATATGCGAACATCTCCCGGAAAGAGGACGAAATGTTCGCGCTGAAAAGCAAAACAATCGTATCGTGGGGCCAAGAATGCAGCGTTGCCCTTGTAAAACTCTGGCCTTATCCAATGGCAGGTGATGACTTCGTTGCCAATATTCTCCAGACGTAGCACCTCCTTCAGCACACGCCGATAGGGCTCACACTCGAAATGTATATCGAACGAGACAGTGCTTGAGCTCTGTTTCTGTGATTGAATGAAGACCTTGTCATTGATCTTGAGTCCCAGTTTTATTCTTGGAGTAGGCTGTTCCTGCTCCAAAGGCTGTTGCTCTTCTATCTCCTGCTCTGCCATCTCACTGATGACGCTGTCCTTGGTGGTGCTGCTTATGCTGTAGATGGAAGAATGAGCCAATTTCTCGATATCCCTCTCATATCCCTCAAAAGGATCCAGCATATTGTTGCCGACTACCTCAAGGTTCTCCACATCTGGATAGAAATCGAGCACACGATTGAGATCCTCGCATTTCTTCTCGAGCCGCTTCTCCAACACCTTTGAGTTTAGCCATTTGTTCTTTTCATTCCTTCTATTGGTACTGTGTATGTCGGTATAATCAAACCCGGGTCCCAATATCTCCTCCATAGTCGCCTTGGTCAAACCGCTGATTTCCACAGTCGTTTTGCCCTGCTGCTCGGCCTTGGGCAGTGTTTTCTCCAGCTGGTGCACACATTCACATGTCTCGGGGTCATAGCGCGAAGGCAAGATGGCAACATTCTTCTCAGTTAGAGTGACTGGATTCATGCGTTCTGCAAAGTCCATCAGTCGCTGAACCGTGCCCCTCTCTCGCTGTTCTATCGTGGCGGGCATATTGAATAGCATTTCGTCCGGCCTTCGACCTAGTTTCCGCTGAATTTTCCATTGCATTCTGCTGCGATCTTTCAATGTGTCATACCACAACTTCAGGCGTTTATCCATCTTTGCGGATGCCTCCAAGTCACTGCTCATTGAACATTCGCTACTTGTGAGATGGGCCAGACCATCACGATTTTCGAATATCTTGTTGACAATATCCTCGACCACTTGTTTGCCATCTTGTAGAGTGACAGTCTTCAACCCGCAAGTCTGTTCGTATATCTCCTCTGTTGAGGTGGAGCTCAAGAGCAGCGTATTCTCGGCGGATTCCATATCCTGTGTGGGCGGCGTGGGCTGCATGGGCTGCATGGTGGTTAGAAATGAAATGAGTCGATCTCTATGTGCCATTGTGTAATGTTATGTTGTTGTACTTTAGTATCTTCAGGTGTATTTGTATTCCAATTTCAAAAATTCGAATTGTTTTGTGTGTTGTCTATAAGTTTTGCTATTTATTACGCTGACTTGGCATACTGAGTTTGGACACGATCTACATCAGTTCAGTGCTCTCAATTACGGAAACTATATCTTCAGCCAAATTACAGAGTACTCCATACGAATAGAGATATATGGATTCACGTAAATGCTTTGAGTGACGTAAATCTTTTTTTACTTTCGTTACAAGAGCCTCATTGCTTTTCTCTCCTTGCAGGCGCTGTTTGACCAACAGCTTCTCCAGCAACCAGATCTTTTCCTCCCAAATCTCAATGGCGTTGGCGATCACACCACGAACGTAGAGAAATCTTGTGTGTTGGCGTTCCCTTTGGCGAGTTTCGGTATCCCCAGTCTTGAGGGCTTTAGTTCTGCCACGCAGTCGTCCAAGGAGATTTTGCAAGTCCTTGAAAAACTGCAAACGCTTCGTCTTATTTTCATGTTGGCACACGAGGGTAATGAGCCAGCGTACACTATAATCCCATGGGCGGTATCTCTTGTGCGGTTTAAGCCGCTCATAGAACTCTTTGAGAGCCTCCATGTCGTCGAAAGTGGCACAGTTGAAGCCTTTATTGCGCTGATTGAAAGCCTCCCGCTCTTCTAGTTCTCTCTGGTAAGGAAAAGGACAGGTCGGAGGCCCATGAATGGCATTGTACACCTGCAACTTTGCAAAGGACTCTTTCAAACTGGCTCGACGCAGGTCTTGTACATAGCCCAACGTGTGCTCTAATAGCAGATTTGTATATTCCGGAGATGGCGTACAACGGCCGTGCATATTGAGAGTGAGAGCGCAGGGACGACGGAAGAAAATGCGGGGACGTGTCATTAGTAGCCACTTTTGCTTTACAATCGAGACTTTGCGAGGACGAAAGAGTACGGAAACCTCACGGGTTTCACCGAAACGAAGCTGAAATGGTGTTGTATCAAAAATAAACTCATCATCCAGCACTTCGAAAAGCGTATTGTTGTAGGCAAAGAAGTCCCCTTGCATCCAACTGAAGCGTATGGCTTCACGGCCGACGTTCTCGATACGCATAACGATACGCAGAACATTCTCAAAGGGATTGCACACAAACATACGTTCCAGATTGGGCGAAAACTCCGGGGCATGGGGCTTGTAGGGCATCCCATTGATGAGGAGGGCAATATCCAGGTTCTCATCAAGAACTCTTGAGCGATACGATCGTATGCCAAGGCTGGTGGGCTCGGACATTTGACTGTTGCAACTGATCGAAGTGTCTGCGGCTGGAGCCAATGGAGATTTCAAAGTGCTGCTTGTTACAGACCGCCACGATTCTAACTTGCCCGTTGGCTTGACATGGATACCCTTGCCCACAACCTCTAGCTTCTTGGTGTTGGGATAGAACTCAAGAACCTTTTCAATATTGGAAAACTCAGCTTCAACATGATCCTCAAGCAGCTTTGAATTCAGCCATTTCTTTTTCACCACATTCTTTTTACTTTCAGTGCCCAGAAGTTCCATTGCCGCTTGCCTGGGTATGCCAACTATTTCGAAAGCATGCTTTCGCGTCCGATCCACTCTCTTGGCCTGGTCCAAAAGACGCTTCATAGTTTCCTTGGACCGATTGTCTATGCTGGTCTGATGATTGAAGAGTAATTGCTCCGGCTGTTTGCCAGTGGCCAATCTTAATTTCCTCTGCATGGCTCTTCTTTGCTGCAGCATCATTTTCCAGTACAAGAGACGCTGATCCACGAAGCTTCTACTCGAGGGTATGCTTTGCTGTGAGGCAACCAATGAGTCGGAACCATGTTGTTCGAAGAGTTCATCTACAATATCGTAGGCTAAGGTTTGATCGATTGGAGCAAGAAAATTTATCTGAGACGGCGGCACAAAATGTTGAGATTTCTTGGCTTCTCTTTTGGACATTTTTCGGGTTTGTCTGTGTAAAATGATTGAAAAGTCAAATGAATTGCTGGAAATTTGATATTTTTTTAATTTCTAACTAATCAATTCGGCACAAATTCGGTGCTTTCAATAACGGAAACAATGTTCTCCGATATGTTGCATAGATGAGTATAAGTTTGTATATAGAGTGCATCGCGGAAGTACTTGGATCGATTCAGTTTTCTCATAACAGTTGAAGCAGCCTTTTCTTGATTGACATTCCCCTTGGCTAAGAATGCAAGAATCTTCTCTTGATCGATTTGTAAAAATTTGTGCTGCATTCCCTCCTCATCGTCATCGTCCTCCTCCTCTTCTTCCACTTCCACTTTGTTCATCTGCCGCCCATTTTCCCCTTGAAGCAGCCTCATGTAGTATCGCTGCAGTTCCGGCTTGAAAAATGATTCCTCGACGGTAAACATGAGATCCTCCCACTCTTCAATGCCATTCGAGATGACACCACGAACGTAAATGTATCTGGTGCGCTGTTTCTGGTCATCCTGTTGGCAAATGGTGTCTAGGCGTGGACCAACACCCAACAGGGTGGTGAGCAGGGCAGTGAAGGCAGCAAACATATTCTCCCGATCTTCTAGCTTTTCGAGGCGTAGAATAAACTCTTTGATGGTCTCTAAGCGAAGATCCCACTGAGGTTCACGTGGCTTCTTCACCTGCTTGTGCATACCCTTGAGCACTTCCAAGTCATCAAAGCGTGTACAATTGTAGCCCGGATTCAAGGCGTTGAATACTTCTCGCTCGTCTAGTGTCCGTTCGTAGGGACAGCAGCTCGGTGGCTGCACAATCAGCGGAGTTAGAGAAACTAGCTTTTTTGTCAGTTGACTCATCTCGGCCGAGTTTGATTTGGTGACCAGAGTACACTGCAACTGCTTAATCTTGGTTAGGTAATCCATGGATGGTGTGCACTTGCCATGGAAGCGCAAAACAAGCGCCTCTTGATTGCCACAGAAGATGCGCGGCTCCATGTGCAACCGCCACATTTCCACCGCCACAGCGACCAGGCGCGGCTGGTACATGACAATCAGATTGTATGTCTCGCCATGGGTAAGGCGGAAGCCCTCCATATCGAACAGAAACTCATTGTCCTGGGCCAACAGCAAGGACCCACGATTGTAGTAGTAGACGCCCTGTTTCCAAGTGAACGTTATAGTTTGCTTTCCCGTGTTGGTCACCTGAAGAATGTGCTTGACTTGCCTCTGAAACGGATTACACGAGAACATCGTTACTATTTCATAGCACTCGGAAGGTGACATATCGCCAGGGATAAACTCTTTGCCGTTTATACGAAGCGCTATGTCCGGTACTTCGATACGAGGCTCGGGTTCTCCGCTAGCTGGATCGTACCAATCCTCGTACTGGCATTCCTCGCCGTAGTATTTGTCGCTGCTTGTGCTTATTGTACGCATGCTCGGCTCATCCAGCAAAGCAATCGTTGGCCTTGGCGTCACCTGATCAATATTCTTGCCCACAACCTGAAGCCCATCCAAATCGGGAAAGAAGTCGAGAACATTGTGAATTTCGCCAAAACGTTTCTCCAGACGTGTGTCCAGGACCTGGGACTGCAGCCAACCACGTGGCAGATCCTCGCCTGCATTAGCTGCGCTACCTAACAGCTCGCGTTTAGTTACTTTCGGCAGGCCAACAATTTCGACTTGCTTTTGGCCACGACGCTCTGCCTTCGGCAAGGTCTCGTCCACATCCTCAACACACTCGCATGTGCAGGCATCCATGTATCCCTTCAGTTTTGTTGTGCCTCTGGCCGCCAACTGGTCGGGTTGCATGCGTGTGGCATAGTCCAGGAGACGCTTTACGGTCTGTTCGTCGCGATGATCCACTGTGACGGGACGATTGAAGAGGACCTCCTCGGGCTTTTTATGGGCATGAGATTGAACACGTTGCTGCAACTGCTTACGCTTCTGCAAGACTTCACGCCAATACCTGAGACGTTTATCGACATATTGATCTTTGTCCAGACTGAGTTTCTCCGGCTTGCAGCAAACCTCATCACAATCGCCCGAAGTGAACTCCCCCCGCTTCTCGGCAAATATATCGCTCAGAATATCCTCCACTATGAGAGCGCTGTACTTGTCGATCTTTGGATGGGGTTTTCGCTGGAATGGGGCCAATGACGAGGTCGGGGAAATCAGGTTTTTAATCGTCATATGCGAGCCATGCTTACAGATCACGGGTTCTGAGGTTATATTCGGATGGTTCGGACAAGAATATAGAGAACGTTGCATTTTAAAAACTTTCTTCTCTCTTTGGACTCTTTGTATTTGTATAGAAACTTAAGATGTTTTAGACAAAAAAAAGTATATATATATATATTTGTTATGTAACTATATATTGACAGGTATTTCAAAGGTTATGACACTTAGCCATGGCCAGTGCTCTCGATAATAGACACAATATTCTCAGCTGCGTCGCAAAGTAGGCTGTAGGTCTGCATGTATAGGGCATCCCTAAAATATTTACTACCTTTGACTTTCTTCAGCACCACCTCAGGATCAATATCCATCAATGAGACAGTGGCGATAGACATACCATCGTTGTCTTTTTCCTCCTCCGATTTTTGCTTCTTGCCCATTTCCAGCTGATAGGCATTCTTGAAGAACTGTTGCTCCAATCCAATGGTCATATTCTCCCACTCGTCTATGTTGTTATTAATTGCACCTCGCACATAGATCATGCACGAACGCTCCTTTTCCCTATCGAATTCTTGGGTCTGGAACACCTCGTCCTGACCACATTTCATGGGCTCCAGTAGCTCCAGAAGACGATTCTGTAAGGTTTGCCTTTGAATGGTGCCCGACTGACACAATACGAGCTCTTGCAGCGTCTCGATTCGCAAATCCCAATTCGGTCCACGTGGTTTTTTCATTAGATCGTACAGCTCCTTAAGCGACTCCAAGTCGCCATAGCGCTCGCATTTATGTGAACTATTTTGGGCATTGAAAATCTCACGTTCGTCCAAAGTCCGGTTGTAGGGATAATGCCAACCTGTTTGCTCCATGGTAGCCATCTGTGTGGCCAAATTGGCATGATGAAGAAAGAGATTATTTGCAATTTGTTTTCTGTGACTCTTGAGGGGACGCATCAAATCGTCATCTACACGCTGCCTATAGATTACGGGCATGGTACACAAACCCTGGATGCGAATGATCAGGGTACGAGTGCCACAGAACGGAGACTGGGACAGGTGGAGATTCCAGCATTGCTTGAAGAGACCCACACACTGGGGCCTGAACAGGATGTCAAAGCGACGATGCTCGTCCGATTCCAGCGAAAAGCTGCGATTGTCAAAGACAAATTCAAAGCTCTCCAGATTGTTGTCGGTCATGGAACCCTTCTGGGCCCTCATGCGCCGCAATTGCCAAATGCCGCATAGCAGCTTCGGACCCAGATTCTCCAATTCCAGCAATGTCTTGACCACACGTTGATGCGGATCGCACTGGAGCATCACCTGGATTTCAGCGGTGCTGGGAAGAACTACCTCCCGAAAGCTGTAGACACATCCATTGATTTTCAAGCCGCCCATACTTAGATCTACGGTGGGGGGCTCCTCTGTTGTCTCCTCCTCTAGTTCTTCTTTTTCCGTAACATTTGCATTCTCTTCCACCGTGTCCGTCGATATTTCTCGCATGTTCTCCTCGTAGCAAAAGGCTTTCTTCATCTGTACATCAGTGGGTCGAGTCCATGTGGAAGTTACTTGTAGTTTATCAGTGTGTGGAGCAAACTCTAGCACACGCTTAATGTCATCTGCATTTTCCTCAATATGTTGATCTAAGGTACTTGAACGGCCCCAATCGCTGACCTTGCATGGCTTGGTGTTTGTCAGTTCGATTTGAGTAATCTCCGGAAGTGCCACATACTCCAAGGTTCGAGGTTTCGGCTTAGTGGCCACCAGTTCTCTGATCTCGCGACAGTGTTCCACATCACAGCGAGCCTTCAGCTTTGGCATTCCAGCCTTCAGTTTACTTACACTAGTTGGATTCTGGCGATTGGCATTGTCGAGGACACGGAAAAGCATTTGCTTGTTTGGTTGATGGATGGTCGACTGACGATTGAAGAGCACATCCTCGGCTCTCTTTCCGGTGTGCCGTTGAATGCGTTGCTGGATTTTCTTGCGCCTCTGCAAAGAGCGCTGCCAGTTGACGAGACGAGGATCTTCTGAAGGGTCCACCGATTCGAGCTCTTTGGCATACAAGCCACACGAGCTGTTGCTTCGCCTGGCATAGCAATTATCGTTTGCGATAACATTCTCGATAATACCCTTGACAGCATCATCGCCCATATAGCGGGGTATATCCGCATCGGCAATGTTCACTTGCTCGTGGACATCGTAGAACTGTCTGAAATTATTCTTGGATCCCGTAAGGGAAGTCGAAGTAGTTGTTGCGATCGTTGGATATCTCGAATTCATCGTTGTCATCGATTTGTATATATATATGTGAGGGGTTTTTTTTTTAAGTTTTAAATTACATTTGTTTTCTACCTAACTAAGTTCAATATTGTCAAAAAGTTTCCATTGATGGCAAAGTCAAAGGAAACCTAATTGTAAGGCTTTTCATGAGGAGAGAAAATAATTCACTATACCTAGTATTTTATGGGCTCTAGCTTTGTTGTCTCTTGCTAATTTGCTAACAATTTGAATTTGAGTTTGAACTTGTGAGTCGTGTGACAAGTCATCGTAATTTTTCAAAAACCTGCGCCTCATTTCCAATTGACGTGCCGCCTTCACACAATTCAAAATGTTGTTAATATTGTGACTGGCACCGTCAACAAAGTTGGCCAACTGTGTAAGCCAGTAAAGAGAAAGGGAAGGAATCGCAAAAGTCGTTGTTGTCGTTGAAACTTACCTGAAAAGGGAAAAGAGAGAAAATTGATTTATTTTGTCGGCATGAGAAACAAAACAAAACCAACAGAAAATGGCTAAAACTATTGGTTATTTATGCTGCTAGTTGGGCTCATTAATAATGTGATTTGCGGTTAACTGGCAGGACATGTTTTCATGCGGTTAAGGCTTTTGATGTGGTTAGATAGAGTTGCTTTAATTTCCCCCGTTCCCAAATGGGGAAACTAAACTAAAGTTTCTGTGCTGCTAATTGTCATCAAGACAGAATAGCGAGAATAGAATAATAGAAAGAATGAAATGTAATCCAACTTCTTTTCTGTTTCTTTTCCGTTCTTTCCCTTTTTTGTTATAACTAAAACAAAGCCATATCAATTACCCAAGAGTAGCAAGTGTACAGAGTAATTTAGCCCCACAATTGAATCCTGTTGTTAAGCACAAAAGCCCAACTTAACCACAAAAAAGGAAGCACAGCCCGCTGGCGATGCGCCTCAAACGGGATTACCAGCGGGAGCAGGTAGGCCCTGCTGTACCATGAGATGAGGTAGAGAAGCAGTTCGCAATCCACAATCCCACTCCCGTGTGCGGAAATGCGTCGTCGCATTGTTAGCAATTTCAATACTCATCATTATTATGGTCCCAACTCTAGGGAGCTGAAGCCGGGATACGTGCCTGAGAAATGCAATCAACATATTGTAATTCAGAAATGCATATTGAGAACGTGCAAAAGATACTACTCTCTTCATGCAATGCGAAACTTTCGGGCTCTGCACTTAACGGCCGGGCGGACAAAAACAAAACGAGCCGGGAGACATTGTTGCTGCTGCTGCTGTTGCTGCTGCTGCTGCCGTGGTTGCTGCTGTTGGTTGCACTTGATAGAGCAACAGCAGAAATCTGGCAGCGTTTGCATTTTGATTCTCATTTCGCATGCACTCAAGTAACGCATTTATTATTTACCAGCCAGGCAACTCAATTTCGCAGACTCATTCTATGGCAGAGTTGTCAACAAAACAGACGACGAAGCAGACACAGATCCAGAGACGAAGACACTTGTAGAGGAGAGAGGGAGAGGGAGAGGGAGGGGGAGAGGAAGAGGGATGGGGATGGGGATATACTCCTTCCACTTGTAACCAGCCAGCTGCTGCTTGTTGCATGCATACCACTTGGTGTTGACAGCAGCAACAGCAACAGAAACAGCAGCAACTCTCAGACAGCAATAGCAACTGCATCAGCAACAACAACAACAGCGACTGTTGGCGCACTTCGAGTGAGGATAGACAGACAGACAGGCAGACAGACATCCACTTGTAGGGGGTAACCAAGTTTTGATCAACAAGAAAAATTGCTTTCAATCAAATATGTTCAATTTGAGAAACTTTTAGCCTACAAGTAATTGAAAACGGAATTTCATAATCAAGCGCTGCAAGCATTTTCACTTTGCTAAAAGGTTTCCCTACCAAATAGAGCTTATTTGCTATGCAAATGCAGTTTATGTTGAAATGCTTTTTGACAGTTCCTAAGCGACCTTAGTTTAGTCAGCTCTAGGTCATGTCTAGCCGCTGCTAATTCGCAGACAGCAAAAAAAACTACTCATACAATATATTTACATTAGAGGTGGAAAACTATCGATAGCCTAAACGGTCGATAGTCCAAATAACATTTAAGAAGTGGATGAAATATGATACTTTTGAATGATTTAATTATTCGGAATTTCTAAATTGTTTTAATTTTTTTCTGAATAATGTCAAAAAGTACATAAGGAACGCCCATTTTTTATGATTTAGTTGGAATAACCTCTTTGCAATCAGAAGTGTGTTTTTTTTTTGTCTGGCATCAAAGCTAGCAAACTTTTAAATGCTATTGGAACTATCGACTGTTTTGACTATCGATAGTTTTCCACCTCTAATTAACATATTAGCAGTTTGTAGGAGTTGTAGGCAAAAGAAGGAGACAAGCCCTTGACAGCAAATGTAAAGGCTACTACAAGTTGCTTCCATTTTTCTTTTTTTCAGTAGGAAAGGAAATCTGTTGATCTTCTGTTCCAATCCTTTTTTAAAATTGTCAAATGCACACTCTTTAAAAAACTTTTCAAGACCTAAAAAAAAACTTTTTTAAAAACTTTTTTAACCAAATTACAGATTGAAAATAAAAAAAGAATAAATCAATAAATATATCTAACATTTCATAATTGCTTACCGAAATATAAGTCAAATTTAAATATTAGAAATTTAAACTAATTTTCTATCAAGAGTTCAGATAAGTATTTGTGTCCTTTAACTTGCAATTGCAAACAAATTCATAAGGATAAGTTAAATCATAAAATTAAGTAAGCCATCTTTACTTAAAATTAATGAAGATTTAAATAAGAAAAAATAGTTCAGTTTGAAAGTCACAACTCAACTATCTTTAAAACCATTTTAAAAAGTGATCAATGAGTTTTTGGGCGAAGTATTGCTCTAATCCCCATTGTTTGCCATATAAAAGTGTATTTAATATTCGTTATTGGAATGCCATTGCAATGCCATTTTAATTGGCATGCAAATGTGTGCGTGTTTTCTATTTAACTATTGCAATTTGACGACGCCCATAATAATCAAATTTTTATTGAATGAATTGCTGGAGAGCTGTAAATTTGCGTATATTAAAGTTTGTCAAACGACGAGGTTAAATCCATTGGCTTCCATTGGTCAGACGTTCGTTCGATCGCCGGATCGCCGGACCGCTGGATCGGTTCGTATCGCAACGTATCGCTTGTGTGGCCATAAAAGTGCGTTACAAATAACTGCAAAACTTGACTTAAATTGTCACCGCCACTGCTGCGACTGCCCCACCCCTTCTATCCCCCACACACGCATTCCCCAACTCGTTTTGGCTTAATTGCTTTGCAATTTGTGAGCAGGCAAAATCAAAGCCAAAAGGCACTTAATTAAGAAAAGCAAAAAAAAAAAAAACAAACTAAAAAACTTATCGACCGAGAAAAAAAAACGTTTGAGCAAATATTTGATAATTTGTTTACGGAGATTTTTGTGTTGTAGTTTTATTTACCTCACTTCGGCCGATTTGATAATGGCCTTGGGCGGCGCATCCCAATAGTTGGGGGCGGGAGGGACCCATTGCCGGAGCACTTGATAGTTACCCTCCAGCAGGGCCATGCCCTCGATGACCTCCTCATCGGAATCGGCATCATTGTTATTGTTGTTATTATTGTTGCTTTGACTTTGGCTATCGGCTAGTAAGTTATCAATGGAATCGCTCATTTTCTTTCACCAAAAAAATTATTTTTATATATATTTTTAAAATAAAAAATTTCACAAGAAAAATTTGGCGCCGCTTTCACTTGGCTTATGAGATTTGGTGGGTAAACAAAGATGCGCATTGCCATTTGCGCTGAGTCACACTCTCGCACACACACACACACACACACACTCACAGACACAAAGAACTATTTCCCAAGAACACGTAAAAGAAGAAGAAGAAGCAGATGCAGAGCAAACAATAACAAAGACGAGCACAAGAAGCCGGCAAAAAACAAAAAAAAAACAGAAAAAACCAAATGTAATTTTTTCTTTGGGTTTTTCACTCTGATTGGATTGATTGATTTGTTATTTAGGATTTACCACAAAATTGGCGAGAGTTTTATTTATTATAAATTAAATATATATTTTTTCGTATTATCAGTATTTATATTATTATTTATTTTTTTTTTTTTGCTTTACCGAGAACTTCTCTCTCAGTTCGAAGCGACGCGCTCACATTGCACTCACGAATTGTTTCTTTCTAATCGGCAAAAATGCTCGTTGCCGTTGCGTTTGTTTTGGCAAGAGAATTGACAAGCAGCACGGCGAAACCCACACACACACACACACACACACACACACACACACACACAGTGCACACACACACACACACATACAGTGCACACACACATTTACGGTGACAGCAAGAGGGGTTAATATCTGAGTATAGAATTTTTGCATCCCTTGTCGCCTGCTCCTGCTGCTGGCGTCAGAGAACTCGCCCCGTGTCCTTGGTTTGCCTTTGCTATTGCCTTTACCGTTGCTCAGCTTTTTAGCTCTGTTTCAGTTACAGTTATTTGGTATAGCGGTGTTTCGGTTCTTTTGGGCTTTTTTTTCCTTCTTTCCTGCGTTTCCTTTTTAGTGTGTAAAATAAGGGTTTGTAATTTAATGTTTTTCTGTCTGATTTCAGCCCACACGGCAGGCTGGCAGGCTGGCAGGCAGGCAGGCACCACACAAGGACACAAGGACCATGCAGCAGGGGGAGGTTGCTTGCATATTGTTGAAATTACTATGTATACATATACACAAACACATAGAGGTATGAGTCTTTGTGTGAATGTTGCCAAAGACTTGGTGATAAAAATGGGGTGGGATGAATATGGATTTGGGCTAAGAGCAGGGGCAAGAGGTGTTCACCTTTTAAGCTCTTCAATGTAGTTCGAAAAGCATTTAACCACAGTGGTTCACATTCAGTTTATCAGATGCTAAAATGAATCAGAGTTCCCTCTAAGTAAGACAAATAATATTAAACGCTTAATCTAAAAAGAAATCTTTAACAGAAAACCTGTTTTTTCAAATTAAAATGGATTTAATATTCTTACAGTTCGAGTTCTTAAAAATTTGTTTGATTAAAATGCCACAAATATAATAGGACCAAGAATGAGCTCAAATAAACTACTTCAGCTTATGTTTCTTTTTCATAAAGCATTGTCTGCATGCACATGGTCACATGAAAAGGATATGGAAAGTGTGTTTGTTGCATTTATTGTAGTAGTAGATTGACCGGCTCAATCGAAGTTTCTAGAGAATTTCTCACAATTTCTCTTAACATTTTATTAAGGTCTAAAATAGGTTTTTTATTTGCAGTCTTTGTAATCTTCAATCATATTCTCTTGTATCGTATTAATCTTGTATTCACACATCTCGGCAAATCAATAATTTTAGGTAATAAATTTAAAATTTATTCAAAATCTGAACATAAGATTTGAGAAAAGTTTATAAATCTTATTCTAATCTACTCTTTAGAAATTGCCATTTCTAGGGAAATGGCATTTGAACCACCGTGCAGGCACGATCCCCTTGAACTCTCACAAGCAAACACACACACACAACTCACTCTCTCTTTCTCTCTCTCTCTCTCTCTCTCTCTCTCTCTCTCTCTCTCTCAGACACACACACGCAACGTACCCCAAATGGAAAAGCAATTCCTGAGGAACAAAGAAAGGAAGGAAGGAAGTGAACGCTCGAACGTATGCTCATATTTTGCTACAAATATGTTGCCAGAGACTAGCTCGCTCTCTCTCTGTCTCTCTCTTTCTCTCTTTGTATGTGCTTCTCTCTCACGGCAGGACGCTCTCTCGATTGGTTTGACTCTCCCAAAATATTGTCAGGTTTTTTAATTCACTCACTCAATTTGAATGTTGTTCGTTTTTCGTTGTTCGAGTAGAATTCACCCTTAAGCGTCTTCACGGTAATTTGAACACGTGCCACTAGCCCAGGAATAGGTATTTTCTCGGGTGGTGGCAACTCTAGCTGGTCAGCCGAGGGAAATCAGTTTGAGAGGGGGGGATTCAGCCACCAGAGGGTGGTTGCCGCAGACAAGCACACACACACACACAATCAAACACTCTGCACACTGTAAGCGATCGTTACATTTTATGATTTTTCATATGCTAGTTAAAAGAAAAGACAGACACAGATGAGTCGCCAAGGTGAATGGATGAGCTTAATTTTCTGTATATTTTCCATTCTCCATTTGCTCCATGTCCGTGTGCAGTAATTAAAGCGCAGAGACTTCAACTCAAGCACAACTGTACCCCACGCAGGAATAACAAAAAAAAAAGGACAGTGCACTTACGAGACCTTTGGGAATCGAAACGCAACGAGGCAAGAGCTCGGAACCTGGAACCTGGACTGGGCAGGAAAAGTGAAAGTCGCTGGGTTATGTTTATGGTATTTAATGTGCAAATAGCTCACACTCTAGCCATGAGCTCTGCATTTTTGACCATGTCAAGTGGGAGTATGTACTCCCACCCACTCCAGCTTGTTGCTATGTCGTACAAATTGCGTCGTTTTTGCCAAATCAACCCTACAGACAGGCCAAACAATGCCAACAGCTAAAACAAACATAAATCTGTGGGTGGTTAGGGGGGGAGTTGACTGTTTCCAGGCGGAGGGGGTGGGGAAGGCAGAGTAATAACAACCAACACTTCAACACAAACAATTTCCGTTATCCCTTTTGCTTACATACAGTTTAAAGGTAGAATTTTAATTAAAATGCATCATCTCATCTCTTTGAGTTTGATTGCATGACTTAATGGGTTTGAGTCTTGGCTGTCATTGGCAACATGTTGCCAGCAACATAGCTGAATGATATTTTTTGTAATTTAATTTATTCATTGCATAACGCACGTAGTTAGCAAAAAAAAAAGGGGATATCCAAGTACCCAGAGATGGCATAAAAATAATTATATAAACTTTATGCCCTTGCCGTCTGGCATTTTCTTTGATTGTTCCAATGTGCATTTTCCACCCTTGCTAATGTCACCCACGCCCACACCCACACCCACACCCACAACCACCCACACCTTAAACTCCCCACCCCCCCTTTAAACCGCAGAGTTTTCACAACAAGCAAACCGAGAGAGAGAAAGAGCGGTATAAACATTTATACCGCCGCCGGCAAAAGTCCCCGGACAGACTCCTTCTTTTTCTGGGACGCCTTTAATATGATTTGTTGGATTTTTGGCTAGATTTCCTAATTCCATTTTGCAGCCCCCTTATTTTTGGGGGTGGATCACACACACACACAGCTCACGTCAACTGGTTAGAGGGTTAAGAGCGAAAAAAACTGCCCTTGGTTATATTCTAATTTGTTTAGTTCGTCCAAAAAAATGCTAGACAAAATTTTTGCTATTGGGCCAAGTGAAAATAATGTAGGCAAAAAAAGGAAACTTTCTCGTTTCCCATTTTTAAAATTTTCCAAAGTTTTTGTTGGTTTTCATCTTAAATGGTTTTAGTGTCTTTTAGTATCTAGTTTTTTTTTGTTCCCATCATTATCTACAAATTTAGTCATTTGATCAAATGGCAGACAAAAAGTGCTTGTAATTTCCGACTTTAATGAGTTGGCCCGCTTTTTGGTTAGTTTCTATCTTTCTCCATTACATTGCCCTATCTCTAGGTACAATGTGTATTTTTTTTTGTTTTAGTTTCAGGTATCTTGACATGGCAGATGAGTTTTTCATTACCAACTTGGACTGATACAATACTTGGTTTTTGGTTTTCATATTTTTTTTTGTTTTTTAGCACTTCATTGTGAGGCAACACACTTGGTTATTAGTATTAGTTACCTTCTGGCATGACTTTGATATGGCCATTCCCATTGCCATTTCCATTGTTGCCTGTGTTGACTGCGTTGAAGGTGATCTGGGAAACGAACTATAACCACTGATAGTTAGCCATGGCTCCATGGAAGTGGGGGGGCAATAAAACACTTGATGAACGAATTCTGTATACTCTCAACTGCAGCCCACGGGCCTAACAGATAACTAACTATCCTTTTGCTAACAATTGTTATGGGTTCGTTTTTATTTGTTATTAACAGTTAAAACAGGCCATAAAAAAGCGAAGCCAATCAACAGCTGTTTAGCTTAAAGCAATCTATCTAACCATATCGATGCTGATTGATGAAGTAGTTAAATCTTACAGATAATTGTGATAATTGAAAATCTTTTCATAACGCTTACAATGGGCTAAGCCATGTATGTATGTATGTACCTTGTTGATCCATTCGTTAGGGTATGAAACGAGGTACTTACATATATATATAGTAAAGGTAAGTCTGGTTTTTCAAAACAATCTCTGGGTCGTTACACTCAAGAAGCATTTGTGCCAAAAAAAAAAAAAACAAGTAGAAGAGAAGAAGAAACCCAAACCATATGATGATATGCAAATGCCTGTGTTGTTGTTGTTGTTGCTGTTGTTGCTCATGCTCATATTGTTTGGCAACTTCCTTCTTTCTGTGTATATATCAGGTTGTTTATTTAAAGACTTTCTACGCATCGTTAGACAGAGCGGCAGCCACATGTTGACGAAATCCATGGCCAGGGCGCGATGCCACATCAAAGGGAAGACATGCATACCCCTAGGTGTCTCTCTTCTCGTTATCTCTGTTTATTACGCCTTTCGAAATAGATACAGAATTCCAGTTAAATGTTTATTTCCAACCCGCTGGCCCTCCAAGTTCTCAATGTTTTTGGCCACAAAATTTATATGGGCATTGTCTATGTATACATTTACTTCAAATATTGCTTGTAAGTCAAATTCATAGCCGGGGGCCATGGACAAGTAAATGGAACACACACACACACACACATATTTTGAGGCTTATTTGTTCGTGTTGTGTTTGTTTATTATTATTAAAATCAGACTGTTTGCAGCCAAAGATTCTCTTCCCTTCTCTTCCCCGCAGCAGTTCATAAATATGCAAGTCATTAATAGAAATATGATGAACCCGAGGCATAAGCCATATCCATAACCCATATATCCTTACTCTCATCGTGTATGTCGTGTCTCATGTCTCTCAAAGTCAAAAGCAAAAGCATCCCCCTTAACTAGAGAAAAGGGGGAAAAATGCACGCAGAGAAAGGATGAGGATTGGGGTTAGCAACCGGTAACTTGGGGAAACTGACAAAAACTGCCCTGAAGTTGCCCATATAAATTGAGTAAAAATTATGCTTCATTTGATTTAACACAATCGGTTGACTGTCAAAGCATTTTGATGGTCAGACTTTTGACAGGACTCTCAGGACTCTCTCTCTCTCTCTCTCTTAGAGGGTTGGCCCTTTCAGCGACAATTGGATTAGGGCCCAGAATGACTTTAACGTTGCTGAGGTTGTCGTTGTCAATGACGATGATGATGATGATGATGACATGGGGCGTCATGTAATTGAGCATACTTTTGGCATTTTGATTGCCTGGCGGCTTGAGGGCTTCGAACACGAAATGCAATTCGCCAAAAGCAACATTAGTGCCTTAGTCTATGAACAAAAGAAAAATCTGTACCGATTAAAGTAGCAATTACTCGACAAATAATAGACCGATCGATCATAAGGGCAAGAAAAAAACATTTAGAGAAGAATCAGTCAGTTAATTCTCAACTTTAATTTAAACTTTAAATTTAAATAAACATATAACTTAAAGGTTTTGTGATTGTTTTACATTAATATTCAAATAACAAGTAGGCAAAATAGGCAGTTGTCTAGGGCCCCCGATTTTAGGGGACTCCCTAAAAATGAAAAAGACTTTTAAAATTTTCTTACAAACATAAAATTCCAGAAAGTGAAAGAAAAATATAATCAGAGCTGAAAATAATTGAAAAAATACGAAATACAGTAAGAACCCGCCTGGCAGGAAAGCTTAATAAGCGCAAAGAAAAATTTACATGCGCTCGACTTAATTTTCGCCCAAAGCTATCTCACCGGAATTTTGTAAGAACAAAAGGTTTACTCGAAATCATCGACAATCTTCACAGTGAAATCAAACGGCGTGCGAAAGTGTATATGGAAATTTCAGAGAGATTTGCATTTCTCATCAATTTTTCTCTAAGTGATGGAGACCTCCACGAAGCTATAAATAACTTAGTTCGTCTTTATCCTAGAGATTTACAAGAATTTTTCATTGAAATTAAAAAATTCCATAGTTACTAACTAACAAATCATAGTCATTTGTATAAGATTCTAATTGAAGATCAATTAGCCGAAGTATTTCCTAACACAGAAATAGCTCTTCGATTTTTTTTGTAACATTAATGATCACAAATTGTTCGGTCGAACGATCCTTCTCGCAATTAAAAAGAATCAAAGACAAGAGCGACTCGAGATGTTAGGTATATCTACTTTGCATTGAGTCAGATTTATTGAACAAAATCGATATTGATGATATAATTAATGAATTTGCCGAAAACAAATGTAGAAAACGACATGTTTAAAATGAAGATAGTAATTTTATTGATATTATTACATTGTGACAATAAAATGTTTATGAAAGATATAAGTCTGTATTTTTTTAATCGAAAAATGAAAAGAACGGACGTAAAAAAAGGTACCCCAAATTGATGGTTGCCTAGGGCCCCGTTAAGGGTTAATTCGGCCTTGTTAATATTCGATTTAGTTGTTTACATTCTTGGAGTGTGAGCAATGCAAATTAATATGCCATATATCAATATGTATCTCGATTAAATCTTTAAGTATCTCTAAGTAGATTGAAAAACTTGCTATGCAAATTTCATTGAAATAATTACTTAATTAATAGGATTTATCTAATGCATTTATCAAATTGAAGCATTTCAACTGTTTTAATCTTCACTTGCCATATTATTTAATCTGACTTGGCTGCAGCCCCTGCCCCTGTCCCGCCCCTTCTCCCCGTTCGAGCAGAGCTGTGCTTTATGTGTTATGTTGCCCACTCTCTTTTTGGTCTCGTTTAGCCTCTGGCTAAGATCAATAATAAACACATTGTCTTTTCTACGGTTTTTTGGTTTTTATCTCTCTCTCTCTCTCTCTCTCTCTCTCTCTCTCTCGGTTGTTGCTGCTGCTGCTGCTGATGCTTTCCTAATATTTCCGCTATTGGCAGCGATTTCTTTCACTTAACCGCGGGCCAGTGCATCTTGCACATGTTTTACTTATTTCTTGGCTGCTCCTTCCTTTCCCTCGTCTTTATTTTTTCTTTCTATTTTTTTTTTTTTTTTTGTTTTCTGCTTATTGTAGCTGGAACTCCTTCTTCTGTTAGCCAGCGGCAGGCATGGCAATATCCGCACATGTGGCTCAGGTCTACTTTTGCTTGGCGTTTTCCTGTTTTCCAGCAGCAGCAGCAGCAGCAACATCAGCAGCATTGTTATTGTTTATTGATGCACTACTTTGCGCTATTTTTGTGTGGCAAGCAGATGGCTGTGGCACGCTAGTGGGCGTTCAAGTTGCAAGAACCAGAACCAGAGCAACACACACACACACAAAACAAAAAAAAGATACAAAAAGAAGAATGCAACGTCAGCAATTTCAGTTTAAAAATAATTTTCTTCAACATAAAAAAAAATAATTTTTTCTTCATTTGAGGAAATCTTTTTTTTTGGAAATCCCCAGAAAAAACTTTCGCTAATAATTTGCTAATATTAATTTGTTAAAAATGCAAATAAACATAAAACCAATCAGATGATTAGCTGTCAAAAAGAAGACAGAGAGAAGACCTGTCAACGAGTCGGCAAAGTGTAATTGCCATCAAGAGTTTTATTGAATTGTCAAGTTTCAGCTGGAATCGTTAGATATATATACATACATATATATATATATGGCCTCTCCTTAGTTGCAGTTGCTGCTGCCAATTACTGGTCGCTGTTACCGCTGTTGTTTGGCAATTTTCAGATACTTTTTCTTCAATTACGTATACGACCTGGTTGCTTAGCCTTTTTCTTTGCTTTTCTTTTTGCCTTTGCAGTTGGTTTTTTTGTTTTTTTTTTTGTATCTTGTGTCGCATGTAATTAGTCACGATGTTGGCAGCCAGACATACTGCAGGCCAGAGACTCCAACTCCACCACCAGTCACCAGCCAACCACCGCTCTCTTCGGCAAACTGCAACTCCATTTCCAATTCCAGCTCACTAACTGATGTCGCCTGTTTCTCTGGTGCTCTTCTGGGTTTCGGTTGTTGTTTTTTTTGTGTGACTTTGGGTGCCATTCGCTGTGCTCGATTCTCGACTTCTGAAGCCTTTGTTGTTTGCCGTTCCATCGCCTTGTCTCTCTCTCTCTCTCTCTCTCTCGATTGCGGAAGTGTGAATTGCCAACTTCTTCTTCACCAGCCTCTCGACCAGTTTTCAAGATTCTCTTTGCCCGGTCAGGCATAATTAGGCCAATTAGCTGGCAAACTGCTCATAAATTACACAAATTTTCTTTTCTTAAGCAATTTAATGCATTTTATAGAGAGACATCTGGATAGTTATTCACAAATATCAGATGTAAGCTCTCTAGCCATCATTTAACATATTCATTAGAAGTTTAACGCTCCACCAGCACCAACAACAACAACATCAGCAGGAACCGCAGCAACAACTAATTTCAAGACACATGCCGAGCGGCTCAATAATAGAGTATTAATCAAAACACAGTTAATTTTAAATTGGAAAAAATTGTTGCTGTTGTATTTAATGTTGGATAACCAGTTTACCCCCTGCAATCCATTGCTACACCCATTCCCCCTCACACACACACACACACACACACACAGACAGCACAACTTCTGCAAACTCATTACGTAGAAGAAACAAAATATTTCACAGAGTTTCAGAGAGTTTGTAAGCACTTTAAAAAAAACTTGAATTGCTGCGTAACGCTGCCGCCAACAACTACAAGAAGAGTTTTTAAAAAACAGTTTCTGTTTTTTTTTTTTTTTTTATGTTTTTTTGAAATATTTTTTGATGTGCTTGCCTCGCACTTGAGACTTGAACATATCGCGCACTTGAATCTGTTTCTGTTACGCAAATGTGCGTAATGCTTATAAATATGGATGGATACATGTTAAATACAACTGTGTATCTGTGTCTGTGTGTGTGTGTGTCTGTCTGTGTGTGTACATAATGTCCAAGCCGTCAAGTTGGTATAAGCCCACATGGCAAACGGTCATAACGTCATTTCGTCAGCTCTTTGAAGGCGCGCGCGTGGGCCTTGGAGGAACTTGGAGCTGAGCTACCTTCTAGGCCCAAGTGAAGTGCATGACCCAAGTGCCTACCGAGTGGACGACAAAAACAAAAACCAAATAAAAAAAAAAACAAGAAAAAGAAAAGAAAGAAACAAAATGAGCAAATAAAGTTTAACAAAATGTTGGCCCATAAAGTTTTTTTTTTCGCTTTTAAAGCCAGGCAAAAGTTGGTTACGCTTTACGGTAAATGAATCACAGTTTTTCCCTCAACTTGGCTAATAGATCAAGAAAATTTTTGGCTTTAACAGGCAGAGCAGAGGATCTGGTGAATCGTTCAAAGTTCTCGATCTTAACTAACCGCCTCATCATTAGTTTTCATGATCATTAAATTTTATTCATATTTTTTTTTTTAAATGCTCGTTTCTTCGGCTCATCAAAACTCATTTATGGTTGTAATAAAAAATTAAAAAAAATCTCTTAGCAATCTAATCTTTAATGGCTTACTATTTCGGTTTTTGGATGAGGATTTGGTGCAAGGGAAGATTGAATTTTATGGTCGTTTTCTACTCAAGATCAATTCGAGAATCTGAGCTAATGATCTGTTGTTGAATCTAACGATTGCACGCAGACAAGTTCAATGCACTGCCAAGAACTCTTTCCAATTGACGTTAATTGAAACTCATGTTCAACTGAGGATGCCCCATTGCGAAATGCCTTTCATTGGCTGCCCACAAGCTTCAATTGTCACAGCTGAAGAAGTCTGGTTCCATCCATCCATCAGTCCATCAGTCCATCATCAGTGTTCAACAGTCAGTCATTGAGGCGTCGATGAACAATTAATCCTTTCAGTAAGTAGCTAAAGTAAAGTCAAGTTACTCCAATGATCGCTACATAAATTCAATTTACGCTTGCGCCGCTGTCACACAATTTGCAATCAAAGAGCCCAAAACGGGCCAGAGGATTTGTTCGGTAGATGGATGGGGGGGGGGGGGGGGGTTGACATGTTGGGTAATTTGGAGAATTTATGACTAGCATTATGGCCACCACTACTGGTTCACTTCAGTTGCTCTTGTAAATGTATCTATGAGTACTATCTGCGTGTGTGTGTGTGTGTGTGTAATTCTTTCGAATGGCCGCCCCAAAACCTGAAACCAGTTTCATTATGCTACACACTCACACACACACACACACACACACACAATTTAGACTTTTTTTTTATGCTTATTTATGCAACGCGTTTTAGCTTTCTGATTACTCACGCTTGAGCTGACCAAGAATCAAGAATCCGTCCATTCTCTGCTCTGTGTGCCTCTTCTGTGTGCTCATGAATTTTCCAGCTTTGTGAGCTTCACTGAACTCCTCAAAATAAGTCACTGGAACTGGTAGCCAACAAGACACAAGGACACAAAGACAGAGACTACAATTTCAGATTTCGAGTGGTAAGAAAAAGCGCAAAAAAAAAACAAAAAATTAGAGATGCCAATTATATAAATAGTCAGACAGACGTCCGCATCCGAATCCGAATCCGAATCTTAAACCAAATCCCAATACCGCCTCGCTTGTCGCTTGTCTGTGGTGGTAAATTGTCAAAACTGTTAGCCCGAGTGGCTCTATGTGCTCTTGGCCAGTTTACCAGTTTGACAGGCCCCCGCAGATCAAGCTGAAGTTGAAACCGCCGCCAAAGGTGCGGTCTATGTACCTCTGCGGCTTTAATACAGTTACAGAGCAGAGCAGAGCGAACCAGAGTCTTGGCCAAGTTTCAGTTCAATTCAATTCCTGCCTAGTTTTAAATTGGTTTTTTGTTTTTTTTTTTCTGCAGTTCGGCCCAGCCGCTGCCTTGGCTGTTTTGTCTAAATGTCAAATGCCATTGTATTTTTTTGGGTGGATCCAACCGACCACAATCCTATAGGCGTTGCTTTAATTGCAAAAAAAAAAAGAGAAATACTGTGTCAAAATGTTAAAGTTGAGACTTGCAAGGCAAAGCAAACAGAATGCAAACAATTATTCAGCTAAGCAAAACGTGCGTGCAACTGCAACTCTGTGGAGCAAATGGGCAAGAGAATCACATCATTTGCATACACCGAAAGAAAGAAATTAGAATGAGATTATGAGAATTAAATCACAATTGAATTACCGGGAATTATGATCTAAAAAGTAGGAGATCTCAAGAGAAGGAGAATGGAGAAAGCGGCAGGTTGGCACTAACTGAGCTTCTCATTTCTGATAAGATAATCTCTTCTGAACTAAAATCCATAGTTTCTGCTTTAAGTTGAGTTTGGTAAATTTCTTTTTTTTTTCTCTGTGTCTCGTTCCATCGAAATTCAATTAAGTTGTCGGAAAATTGGACTCAAGCTACGTGTCTCTCTCTCTCTCTCTCTCTCTCTCTCTTCCTTGGCCTGACTTTTGCAATGCAAATAAATCATCTTGTCGATGCATTTGGAGTTTAGTACGTGATACCTTCGTGTCTGTGCCAGGGCCTGGTTCTCCATTCTGGACTCTCGATTCTCTATTCTTGATTCTGTTTGGTTGTGGCAATGGCCAATTACATATTTGTCTTGGGCCTGACTTTTCACAATGTTCGTGCGGCTGCTCTAGTTTTCTAGTTCTCCCGCCCCCCCGCCATCGCCCAAAAGTAGTTGGTATTACCGTGCGATAATACCGCAATTCATCATTATTATATTGTTGTACTTGTTCTTGTTCGTTTCTGTGTTCTGTTTTTTTGTTTAATGAAAGGGTTCCGCTGGCTTTTTTTCTCTTTTACTTTACTTTACTTTTTTTTTTGATATATTGGCATGAAAAACATAAGAAAGAAAAAAAAATTGAAAATGCTTGGCGGAAACGTTAGCTTAGCGGTTTGTTTTTTCTCCTCCTCCCACTTTTTTTTTTGTTAGATATTCTAGCATGTAACAAGAACATTGCATGTTTCAATGTTGGACGAGGGCGTGGCATGGCAGCCTCAATTAGGCGTTAACGGCCACAACTAGATACTCAACTCATTAGCCTAAGTTAAATCCATAAGCCAAATTATAGCAATTGCGAAACGCAAAAGTAAAAGATTCAAATGCAAATGTATTAGATTTTGGCCAGTGATCATTAGGAATAAGCTAAAGAATGTCTGAACGATAAGGTCGAATTTACAGCCACAAAGAAACGAAGGAGAGTGGCAGAGAGAGAGAGAGAGAGGGAGAGAGGGCAAGAGGAAGATAAATAGAACCCAACCCAAAAATGGAGCTAAGCCAAAACAATGGCCAACTCGCTGGATTGCGTTCTGCCTGGAATATGTGTGTGTTTGTGTGTGTGTGTGTGTGTCTGAGTGGGTGTGTTAAGCTTAACCCATTATGGCGCCTAACGTACAAGACATGACCAACTGCATGAACACAGAGAAGGAGGGAGAGAGAGAGGAAGATGAAGACTGGTCCTGGTGGTTGCTGACTTTAACGAATGATTGCATCACGAAGAACAAATTTAAACTGCGATTATTTCCCTTTCATCTTCTCTCTACCAAGTGGTCATAGTAGATGCTGCCTGTCAGTTCTTTAAGGCTGTCCACTTTTGGGGGCTGGCAATTTTCTATAAATGCTGCTAAATGCCCGAGCTGCCTGAGATGAAGCCGGATTTATGGAGGCAGAGAAGGGGGCCCTATGTATGCCTAAGCTGCCTATGATTAACTTTACAGACCTGAAAATTATAGTTTTCCTTTTGAGAACATTTTTATGTCGCTTTAATTGATGCCGGATGCAATGCACACAGAGACACTGAGAGAAAGAGAGAGAGACAAAGAGGAAAGAGAGCCATGACAGATGATTCTGTGACATGCAGCAAATTAAAATTCCAACTCGTTAGCAACATGTTGCCAACGCAACTCACGCAACCTTGGCTCGAATACGCCTTCAACAATGCAAATTGTAACAATTGCACTTGTAAAATAAATATTGTGATTGTTAAAATCACTTTTGATTTATTTGCTTTAATTATATATATATATATACATACATGTATGTGTTTATCTCCATATAAGCTAGCAAATCGAGCGGCAAATGTGAGCAATTTAATGCGATTTGTTAAGCAAGTTGGCACCCAAAACATATTTTTTTTTTCGCGCACACATTTACCATTTACATATATATACATACATACGTATTCATCAGTCCAGACAATCCGTCCCTGTCTGTCCGTCTCTGTGTCTCTGTTTAATGCTCGACTGGCTTAACATGTAAATTAATTAAATGTGTCTCACTGCCTCTGACTGCCTTTGCTCTTTGTGCACATGGCCAACAAATTGTTTTGTGGTTTTGCTTGAAACAACAGCAACAGCAACAGCAGCAGCAACGGCAGCGGCAGCAACATGTTGCATACAAATTGCAGCAACATTGCGCTGACATTTGCTGCGAACTTTTGTTTGGCTTATCTGCAATGTTTGGACTTTTTGGATATTAGCCTAATTTGATGGGACCAAAAGAAATAATTATATTAAATTAGGCAACATAAAGCAAACTAATTTCTATTGAATTAAAATATTAGAATTAAATCTCATGGCTATTAAACAATTACTTCTAATTAATTATAACTTCATAGGACTTTCATATATTTACAGCTAAATTTATGGCACTCCATAAGGCCTTGAGTGGCATTAGTTATCTTAAAAGATATCATATATTTATATAATGCAACGTGCTTAAAATCTCTACAATTTTCTTTGTTAAACCTTTTTTTTCCATTTTTCGTTTTCGTTTCGTTTCGTTTCGTTTGAAGCAACTTAACTCGTAGCTTTTAATGTGTTATCAATCGTGGGGAAAAGCCATTGAAACCTGAAGCCATTCAATCCAATCCCCATAACCATCTATCCCCAGCTCCTGCCTTCTCCACCTGATGTGATGGCAATTAACTCGATGAAACTGACTCTGGACAACGAGTTGAATTTATTGATTGCATTTCGTGCTCGTGCTGGAGTCTCATATCTGCGATGTACTCTGGACTTGTGCCCCAATTTTCCATTGCAACAAGAGGCGTGGCTCACTAATAAGGCGGCGGACTCTAATTGGAGTAAATTATGTTTACACATTTGGCCGTGCAATTGGGTCAACTGGGTATGACTCTCTCTCTCTCTCTCTCTCTTTCTCTTTCTGTGTGTGTGTGTGTTTGGAGTGCTGATATAAAATGCATTTCGTTGAGTTGAGTTTTACATAATTAAGAATGTTGAATGCAACTGAAGGCAGTGAGTGAGGGGGGGGGTGAGAGAGACCGTGTGTGAGGTCTCTTTGTGTTAGTTTTATCTGTTTTCTGGAATATTTAATTAGATCTCTAGGTCTTTAATATTTATGTGGATTGTTACGAAATGGTCTTGAGTAATAATTCTTTAAACACTTTTCGAAAGCATAAAAATGTCAGCAAAGTTCTGGGAAAATGCATCAGGAAATCGTGGAGAGTTGGTGAGAGATAAATTCTATAAATAAATTCTAAAGATTCAACAGGTTTTACTTGTGTGTGTGAGAGAGAGAGAGGGGTGAAGCGGATTCTTTTGTTTCACTTTTCGATTACTTTGATTTGCTAATGACTCATTGAACATTGCCTTTTGTGAACGGCTTTATACTACTCCCTCGCGGAAAAACTGAGAGGGAAAAACCTGCCCATTGGCAATGCCAACTCTCACATATGCAATGCGTTAGAGATTCCCGATCGTGCCATATGGCATATATGTATGTATATATTTTTATAGAGAGATTTCTTTATGTAATAAGAATTAACAATGCCGGGGTTTTTCCAAGCTCTTACTGACTGCCCCATTCCACAATGCCAAGCCAAAGCCATGCCATGCCATGCTGTGGGGCAATGCCAAATAGGAGAGAGAACTCTCCGCATAGGCAACTGGTTTTGGTTTCAGTTTTGGCGCACCCACTGAGAACACAGAGAACCCGACCCCTCACCCCCTCCCCACAATGTCCAGAGACAGAGCTGCCTGGAAAGCTGCTGCTGGAGCTGCGGCATTCTAGACCGGTTATCTGAGCAATAATATTACTCGCTCAATACGCTGCTCAGTTCAAGTTTGCGTTTGCTTGGTTTTTGCACTGATCAGTTTTATATTGAAGCTGACCAAGAGCTGATCTCCACTCAACGGCAAGACGGACGCGAAAAAAGTGTACTAGCATATACATACATATAGAGAGGAAAATAATTAAAAGAAAAAAAAAAATAGAAATAAACAAGGAATAAGAGAACGAAGAACAAGTTAGCCTGAGCGATGATGACGTGTAAATACTGTAAGGAAGGAGAAAGACGGCATCAGCGAATTGTTGGCTAAATTATATCTATTTAAATATTCATTTCAAACTTGCAATATTTCTAGCGATTCTGTTGCTAGTGGGTTATCTCATCTATGTACAGGGCGATGCGTTCTATACGAGGCAAGGAATTTCTGGGCATCAGCCCATCTTGGGACTACGATCCTCGTTTGATGAACCATACCCAGGCACGGCCCCCCCCAGCCCGGCGGGTAGACAGCTAAGACGCCCCCAAGGGCAGCATGCGGCAGCAGCAACAGTGCCAAGAGCAGCGGCAGCATTGCCAGCAATTCCCCCAGCATCATCAGCAGCAGCCAATGACCTGCAGCGTCCAATTGGAGGAGGAGGAGGAGGAGGAGGAGGAGACCAGCAATGGAATAATAATGGCCAACCGAGCCAGCAATATGGACCCACAGCTGCCGACTCTCCCCGCGTTCAGGGTGTAGATGAATCCGGTTCTGGCAGTGGACCTTCTCTGCCCACTGTATCCAACAGTCCAGCCCGTCCGCCTACGCAATACAACTACATGGAGCACTTCAGTTCGCAACTCTTTCAGCCGATTGCGACTAAAGCTCAGCAAAGGAATATTGTCTACTCGCCAACTATGGTCCATTCCCTATTGGCCATGCTCTACATCGTCTCCCATGGCCAGACATTCACTGAACTGCAACAGGTTGGCCTCTTCAGCGAGGAAACGTCAAAGGTGGCCGAGGACTTTCATAGATTGCAACAGCTGCAGCGTCAATTGCAGAACGCTCAGCTAATTGTGGCCAGCAAAGTGTTATACAATCCAGCATTGGGTCAACCGAACTACCAGTTTCCAGACTATGCTCGATCCATCTTTGGCACCGAGATCGAGACCCTGGAGATACAAAATCCACGCCGGGCGGCCGACAAATTGAATTTCTGGGTGTCGGATGTCACAAATCGGACGATCAAACAATTGATAAGCCAAAGCGATATAGATGATCAGACGCAGGCCATACTGGTGAATGCCATCTACTTTAAGGCGCGCTGGGCTAACGAGTTCTCCACCAGAGACACAATGCCGGCCAAGTTTCGCATGGGCAATGGAGCCACCTTCAATGTGGCCATGATGTACAACGATGATGTATTCGACTATGCCGAATTGCCCAGCCTGGATGCAACTGCTTTGGAGATGCCCTACGCCGGCACTCAGATGTCCATGTTGATCATTCTGCCCAATCGGGTGAATGGCTTGCCTCAGCTGGAACGCCAATTGGCACGTCCGGAGAACGATCTGAATTACATAGCCGCTCAGTTGCGCCGGCAGACGGTCACCGTGAGGATACCCAAGTTTCGCATCGAGTTCGAGCAGGATATGACTGAGCCTCTGCAGGTATTGGGTGTCAGGGAAATGTTTACCAGCAACTCAAATATCGATGCCATGCTGGACAAGCGTGCCCAGGTCTCGAAATTGCAGCAAAAGGCCTTCATCGATGTGAACGAGGCTGGCTCCGAGGCATCGGCTTCTTCGTGTAAGTAAAAGGCAACAACTCCCTTTGAGGGATTGAAGAAGAGACTAATTATCGTTTTCTTGTTCTTCTTGCAGATGCCAAATTTGTGCCTCTTTCGCTGCCCGTTAAATCGCATGAGTTCACTGCCGATCATCCATTTATCTATGCCATTCGCTCACCCATTGGTGGAGTGCTCTTCATTGGACATGTGGTGCAGCCCACACAGGTGGCATAAAGCGTGTCTCTCTCTCTCTCTCATACGTAGCCTTAAGTTATGATTAAAATAAAATAAACTTAATACTCAGACTTTTCCACAACAACAACAACAACAAAAGAAATAACCGAATTTCACCTACGATAACCTTTTTGCTTGAGTTGCTTTTGCTTTTTACTGATTATGCAGCAGCTGACACGCTTACCCCCCAACCGTCCCCGCTCCACGGGTTTCTAAATTGATTCAGTTGTGTGCCTTTTCCAGCGAATGGTTTTTGCCCAGTTGTCGGAAACCCGTTTTGGGAGCCCCTCAGGGGCACCTACTGACGCCAATTGCATGAAATGTTGTTAATGCTAATGCCAATTTTATCGCCGACCTGTGCTCCGGACATATATCGATAATAAATAAAAAACTTGAAATTCATTTTAAATCATATTTCAAAACAACAACAACAACAACAGCAGCAACTAAGAGCTTCCTGATGCGCACAGTTGGAAAGGGGGATTGCCCAGTCCAGAGGATCGAGAGATCAAAAGATCGGACTATCTATTCTGCCCGAGATAAGATGAGTAATTGAAATAACCCGCTGAAAAGTGGGCATAATTAATTGATATGAATTAAGAGACCGAGACAGACACAAAGAGAATCAAAGAGGAGAGAGAGAGAGAGAGAGAGAGAGAGAGCATGCAAATTCTTAAAATGTAAACAAGTCTTATCACTCTCTCCGCTCCGCTCTCTCTCTCTCTCTCCCACTGGCATTATCAGATTGGAATTTCAATCTTGAGCTTTTGTATTTAGATTCCAGCCCAATGTCGCGTTTGAAACTAATTTCAATGAATGATTTTGCCTTCAGTTCTCTGTGAGACTTCATCATTAGCATTCCAAGCTTGGGTTAACCCCAACTGAAAGCATGACCCAAGGCAATAATTGGAGACATTTTCCAGTTCTGCTGCTCTTAGTGCCGCTCAGTGTACCAGTGTCAGGCGAGAGGGCAACATGTGTGGCGCATCATTGCTTCGGTTTGAGGCTCTCGTCATCTGTGGGTCTCGAGCATTCGAGTTCCAATGTGGTTATATCACCCATAATGATACAAGCAGCTCTAGTCCTACTCTATGCAGGAGCTACGCCCAATTCCCCAACGGCTGAGGAACTGCGTCAAGCATTGGATCTGCAATACCTGAAAGAACCTCGCCTGGCTGTTCAGTACTTCAGAGATCTTCTGATGGGCTTTAAGCAGTTCTTTAATTTGCGTTACACTAATCGTTTTTATATCAAAAAAAGTTACACTTTCAATTATCGCAATGAATTCAAAGAACTTGGCCAGCAATTGGACATTGACAACGAACGACTGGACTATAAAACTCCTTCAAATGCGGCTGATATGGTCAACTTGGACTTTAGGCAATGGAGCAATTGTACAGATTGTCAAATGATAAGCGAGTCGGATATCTCTGCATTTGGTATGCCACTTTTGCACGTTTCTTCTTTGAGATTTAGTGCTTCTTGGGCCAAGGGTTTCGATGCTCGGCAAACGCAAAAGATACAATTCTTCAGTGATGGACAGAGACACAGATTGGTCGATGCCATGTTTGGACAACAGAGCTACAAATATGTTGAAATAAAGTCACTGGATGCCCAACTAATTGAGTTGCCATTTCAAGTGGGAGGTTTATGGCTGATCCTTATTTATCCCAATAAAATTGATGGCCTGCCAGAGTTGGAGGGACAACTAAAGAATCACGACATCCAAGATCTGCGCCGGCTGATGAGTGAGCGAAAAGTGGCCTTAACCCTGCCCAAAATGAAAATATTTACACAAATGAATCTTAGGCAAGGCCTGGAAGAGGTAAGAGCAGGCCACATAAATATATTTTTCACATATTTTTTACATGCAACTCATTTTCAGTTGGAATTGTCTAGACTCTTCTCACCCGAGGCCGAGTTAAGTAAAGCCTTTGCCACTCTGCCAACCATTCATAGTCCCCATTTGAGTGGCGTAAGTCATTCTTCTCAATTGGAACTCAATGAATCCGGTGGCTCGGTCAGCGAATCGTTTGGTAAGTCCTAAGCAAAGTAAAATAAAAAAAAAACCTCATTTTAACCAGCTGTCTTTTGGTTTTTTTTTTTTTTTTAGCTTGGAGCAATCTCTTTCGTCATACTACGCCCTTGGTCATCAATCATCCGTTCTTCTTTGCCATCGGCAATGACAAGAGTTTGCTTCTGGCTGGCCATATAGTCGACATCGACATCGACATCGACATCTAATCCAGAGTCAAACTGAAAAGGTTATTGCCTTATCAGCGAATGCTTCTCATTTTTTCATTTTCAAATAAACAAAATCAAATAAAACCAAAGGTGATAAATAATGTGTAAACAGTGAGACAAAACGAGCGAGAGAGAGAGCGAATCAAAGTCGAAATCAGCCTCCAAATGTGTATGGCCAGCGGTAGTTAATTCAGTTCACATTCCGTCGAGCTCGGAATCAGGCTACGCTGCCAATTTACGAGACCGAACCTCATCAAAACTAAACACAGAGCAATATATATACATATATATATATAGAATGAATTTAAAGTGATCATGGCTATCATCATCAGCAGCGGCTTGCAGTGCCTATTACGTAAGCTCCCCCCCCCCCCCCCCCCCCCCCCCCCCGCCCCTTCTTTAATTGGAACAATCTGTGCGAGCTGGCAATAAAATTTTTAACGCGTTCAACCTCCTTCATTTTACAGTGTTCGTGGCTCTAGCTTCGGCCAAGACCATCACATCCGGAGCAGATGGAGGCTCTGTGGATCGTAATTTGCTTGCTGCCGATCTCTATAATGCTGTGGGAGCAGATCGTCTCAATGAGAATATAGTAATTGCCCCAGCCGCCATACAAACGTCCATGGCTCTGGCTTTCTATGGGGCCAAGGGTCAGACTGCCAGCGAATTGCAGCAGGGATTGCGTTTGGGGGCCGGCGATGGGGAGCAGGTGGCCCAACGTTTTGGCAGCTTCCAGCAATCGCTGACACGCGACAACAATCTGCGTCTGGCCAACAACATCTACATAAACGAGAATCTCGAGTACAAGGGCGCCTTTCGCGATGTGGCGCAACGACAATTCGATTCGAATATTGATAAATTGGACTTCCATCCACCGTACAATAAGCGCACGGCCGATGGCATCAATCGGGCCATAGCAACCAAGACAAATGGACATATCACTGACATACTGAAAGCCGATCTGCTCAACGATCGCACCGAGGGGGTCATTGTGAATGGAGTATCGTATGTGGGTGTCTGGCAGAAGTCATTCAAATTGGACAAGACCAAGAAGCGTTCTTTCGCCACCGGTAATGGCCAGTCGGTGCAAGTGGACACCATGTGGACATTGCAGAATCTTAACTACGCCGAGGTGCGTAGCCTGGACGCCAAGGTGATAGAGTTACCCTACCAGAATGCCGAATTCTCTATGCTCTTGCTGCTGCCCAATCGCAAAGATGGCCTAAGAGCTCTGCAGCAGAATCTTGTGGGTAAGAACTTGATAGCTGAAATCGGTGAGATGACCCAACACAAGGTTGAGGTGGAGTTGCCCAAGTTTAGTGTGACTTTTGGTGTCAGTCTCGAGCAGCCCTTCAAGCAGGTGAGCTGCCAATTACCCACTTTCCATACCCCTCACTTGACGCACATTGATTATCTTCCAGTTGGGTGTGACCACAATGTTCTCCCGAAATGGTGACTTTGGCAACATGTACCGCATGTTTGTCAGCCACTTTATCAATGCCTTCGAGCACAAGGCCCACGTGGAGGTCTCTGAGGCTGGTGTCGAGGCATCTCTTGAACAAGGCGGTACGCAAAAAAGAAAAAAAAAAAACCAAAACAAAACAAACGATTTGATATGCTTAAATTGAATTTCCTCTTTTATTCACACAGTTCTCAAGGGCCTCTTTTCGCGCTCCAAGAAATTCGAGGCTGATCATCCATTTGCATTTGCCGTTAAATTTAGAGAATCGATTATATTTATGGGTCATATTGCCAACTATGCCTATGTCTAGACCCCTCTAGAGGCCTGGAATCAGGTTCAATATATGTATGTATAATTTGTGAGGTGCAAATTAAATAAATATTTCGTGTATGGCTTAATGAATGCAAAATGAATACAATATTAATGTTAATTTATTGCTTCAGCCAAATGATAAATAAATTTATGAATGGTTAAACTGACATTTCAGGTATCCAATATACACTGCATCAAAATAAGGGCATATTCACAAAAGGATACGTCACTAGGAAAGTAAAATTAATTTATTTAGTCTCAATTAGTTGGTTGAGATAGTTAAAAGGGTTCTACTTATGGCCTTTTAGTTATTTTTCTTAGCTACTAACTTTGAAATTCACTTTAAGATTGAAAAAATTAGTTTTCAATAGTTTTAATCAATGAATGAGTTAATTAACTGCGCATTAGAAAAGTGAAAATTAAATTTTTTTTATGTTCCAAAAAGTTCTTAAAAGTATGCTAAGATCAGTTGCTTTCTTTGCCATAAAAAATTTTGAAATACATTTTAGATTTCAATAACTAAATTGTTGCAATTTCCAAAACTTTTCTTAAACAAATTACACGTTCTAATGCTTCTTAATTTATAATTAAGATGCAAAATCTTTAAAATAAGCAGTTTTTCAAACAAGTTTTTCAGTTAGAGTATAAATTTTTTGTAAGAGTATTCAAGGTGAAGACTATCAAAAGTCTACACGACCCTCTGGCCTGCTGTAGTCATTTTTTTTTTTTGTTGCGATTTTTTAAATTTATAACTTACCTTTCGAGTTCCACATGCATTTGATTTGTGTTATCCATGTTCAAATCCTTTTTTTTAATGCGATTTTCTTATTAATTTGCCTGGTCAGCCTTTTTGGCTTGCTTTTATTTCATTATTTTCCCTCGTTTTCTGTGATATTTTGTCGCTTGTTTCTGTTTAATCGTGGACATAAATCAACAATTTGAGCTTAGGCGTTTTTTTTCCACTCTTTTTTTGTTGTTAGATTTTTATGTGGAGTGCCTGTCGA
The DNA here is from genome assembly GCA_024703675.1 of Drosophila nebulosa. Classification (NCBI taxonomy): domain Eukaryota; kingdom Metazoa; phylum Arthropoda; class Insecta; order Diptera; family Drosophilidae; genus Drosophila; species Drosophila nebulosa. The sequence continues at coordinate 14,030,858 of CM045725.1, read as the reverse complement.
TTTGTAGCACTAAATAAACTGGTTCGAGAGCCCATAAAAACTTAATTGTATCAGTTGAGATATATGTACATACATACATATGTATATATGTACATATGTATATGAAAAATCGCAGCCAAAGTGGCAAAAATGTTTATTTTTTTTTTTTCAGCAAAATATTTTTGATTAACACGATGGGGAATTTAATTGCACTGACATTTACCGAAAGTGTCGCACTGACGCGGCGGCTGTTTGGGTCCGGCGGGGATGAATGGTTAGCCAAGGCATATTTGTGGGATCAGACCATTTAAAATAATTGATGCACATTTTGTGCCATCGATGTGGCTACTGCTGTTGCTGCTGTTGCAATTTTCACACAAAAACAAAACACACATAAATACATGTATGAGAAGGCACGTTGCTTTCTTTGGGCAGGCTGCCGTTTATAAAGTAGCCATGGCCATAGCCTGGCAAAAGCACACAGGCACGCAAGCTGCCTCCGATCCTCAAGACATGATAACACCAGCAGAGAGACAACAGACAGCAAACGCAAACGCAAACGCAAACGCGGGGGCAGTGCCTGAAACAAAAAACGCCAAACAAATGGACAATGGACGCGCGCGGGGACACACCAAGGCACAGGCACAGGCACAGGCACAGGCACAAGAAAAAACACGCACGCGCAACAATAAGCAAGCAGAATAGGCAACAACAACGATATTATTGACGAACCGTTAGAGTTTTGTAGTCTTGCGAGGCGCGCAACAGACTGAAAACGTTCGTCGATCGGCCCCACAACAGAACCGAAGAGTAAAACTCCCCAACGAAGCCAAAACTCCCGATATAGCTCTCTCTCGATTTCTCTCTCTTGATCTCTCTCTCTCTCTCTCTGTTGCTTGCTCTCGGTAAATACTGGTAAGTGACGAGTAAGAATACTGGGTACAGTAATAAGATTTTCATATGTGCTGTAATTGTAATTCCTCGCTTGTGTGTTGTTGGTGGTCAACGGCTAAACCCCCCCGCCCCACCGTTCGCCTTCTGGTGCTGCTGCTGTCCCTTTGTTAGAATTGTCTGACAAGTTTTTCTGTGTATTTCTTTTTGTCTGTTTTGTGAGTGGAATTTTAAAAAGGGGGCATCTTCTTGCCATTGCTGAAGTGCACCACCAACAGCAGCAACAACAGCGACAGCAGCAGCAGGTGCAGGTGCAGGCACTAGCGCAGGCGCTTTTAAAAACAAATGCCACAAATGTTTCAGGTAAAGGGTGAAACTAAAACAGAAAACTAGTTTCCTTTTTTTTTTTATTTTTTATTCAACTGACAGTTCATTTAGCTAAGCCAAATCCTGTAACGAGACGACAGACCAAACTGAGATTGCTTAGAGAGAGAGAGAGAGACGGAGAGTGCGAGATTTGTTGAACTTAAGTAAGGGTAAGCGGATTTCGTTGGAATCGAATTATTTTTTTTTTAATTTTTATTTACATATTGATACATAATTTTCACTTTATTTTTGAAGTTGGTTTTTTTTTTTTTTTTTTTGGGTCGCACGTATGGGATACGACAATATTTAATTTTGTAATTGGTTTTCATGTTTATTTTTAACTCACGTAATGTGACGCAAAAAAAAAAGTTTCTTTCTTTTTCGCCCTTCCCCCTCTCCCGCAAACCTCTTTTTCTTTTCTTGGTCAAGGGACCAAGGGCCAATAAGTCAAGCTCTTAATATTAAATGCTAAATTTAGTTTAACATAAAGTCTCAATGGGTTCTCTTGTATGGTGAGAACTTTTGTTTCTTAGCCCTGATCGGTTGTACTTTTTTTTTTTTATATAATGACCCCCTTCAAGCTTAAGAAATTTTAAACGACCCCTTCATATAATGAAATATATATTAACCGTAAATGTAGATGTAATATCGCACTATTTTTGAATGTAATTAAAATAATACTAATTTTAAAATTTCATTTATAATGATTGAAAAGTATCAGATCTTTGCGATACCTTTTCAGTAGTCTCCCGATCCCAGCTGGGGGTCGCGACCCACAGTTTAAGAAGCCCTGGTCTACAGGATCGACTCGGAATGTGACTGAGCTTTATTCTTTGGTCTATTTCAATTGTAATGTAAGATTTTTAATTTGCCCAAGTTTTATCTACATATTTTTTTTATTTTTTTGCCTCAATAAGCCTCTGTTGCCAAAGACCGAAATGTCTCACTCTGGATGTTTAAATTGATTTTTATTAATATATATAATTGATACATTTTGATTGTAAATTGTGTAAATTGAATGTTTGCCTTAAAATTTGACAATGTGTCCGGTGAAGTAGACGGCATGCTGATCGCGTATAATGAACACGAATGGATGATCGGCCACAAAGGTCTTGGGATCCAGGGGCAGAGACATGGGCACACCAGCGGCATCTGAAGAGATAAAGAAATTTTTATAAAAAATGAAGACGAAAAAGTACTTTGACTTTCACTCACAACTAATGCCAGCTGCCTCGCAGCCAATCTCATTCACATCGATGAAGGTCTTGTGCTGCACTTTGCTTATGCGAGTGCCAATGGGCGACTCGTCGAAGAGATTACTAAAGTCAGCCGATTCCGAGAACATGGCACTTATGCCCAGCTGTGTGAAAGAAAGTTGTGGAAATCGATTATTATTAGCTATTCCAATTGGGGAGGGAATCTTATTAGGTGGGCTCACCTTATTTAGAGTTGGCTTCAAATCCGTATCGAATTCGAATTTGAATTTGGGCAAATAAACGGAAACACTTTGCCATTGCCAGCGCTCTTCGAGCAGCTTAAAGTCGACACCTTTCAATTTCTGTTCCAGTTTCTGTAATCCTGTCCGCTCGTTGGGCAAAATGAACCACATGGTCATGTTGATGTTCTCGAAGAACAACTCAATGGCCTTGGCATCCAGCTCGGGATAGTCGGCATAGTAATACCAATTGTCGGCAAACATTGTGGGCACCTGGATCGACTGCCGTTCGTTGAGCCAGAAATCGCGATCCTTGGTGTCGTCATCGTTGAAGGGGCGGGCCCAGCGGGCCTTAAAGTAAATGGCATTGACCAGGGCCACATTGGTGTCGGGTTCCAGAGAGTCCACCACATGGTCTATCTTGTCCTGAGTCTTCTCCTTCACCCACTGATTGATGCGTCCAATGGCCTGCGATTCGCGACTAAAGTCCAGAGCCTCCACCTCGGAATCGAAGTACTTGTGGGCCACTTCACGGAAATGCGGCAATACCTTGAGATTCTCTCGGGTATACACCTTGTTGGCTATCTCCAAGACGGTCTTCGATTTGATATACGAATGCAGCAGACGATGATAGCTCTCGGCTAGGCCATCTTTGCTCTCCTTGGCGGAGGCATGAAGTGTTCGTTGCAATTCCGTGGCTGTCTTACCCTCAGCACCGTAGTAGGCCAGGCCCAGAGCCAATTGTATGGAAACTGGTGAAATTATTACATTCTCCTCTTGGCGTTCAGTGGCCAGAGTTTGGAATAGTTCGGTGGCAAAGAGATTGCGCTCCTTGATGGTATTGCCACAAACGAAAGCAACAAAGAGTTGGCTTACAATTACCAAAGCTGCCAAAGAAATATGAAATCAAATGGAAATTAGGCAAATTTGAAGTAAGGGGCGTGGCACTTACAGCTTAAATAAAGGTAGTTCATTGCGCTTGCGTTGAAACCTCAAGACTAAAAGTGAAAAGGCTTCAGCAGCTGTCATTTATAGCCATGGCCAGGAATCACAACGAAGACGCTAAGAACGACGCCAACTGCGGCAGAGATAGCCACTTATGCGCTTTGCATTTCAAACAGTGGACAGACAGAGACAGAAGAGACAGACAAACAGAAAGCAAGGAACTGTAAAGATGACTCTAGCAAAAGTCAAAAGAATACTGGGAACAGTTAAGTGTTCACACCTTTCGCTCGCTCTCTCTCTCTCTCTCTGTGCACTTGAGTCAGCCTTTTGCCTTTGCACTTGTCGAGCGTTTTTAATATCGCCCCCTCCTCCGCCGCCCTTCCTCAGCTCCTTGGAGTCTGTCAAATTATTTACATGGGCAACTGATGCGTACAAGATTTCGAGGGGCAGGGTAGGGCTACGTTTAGCACTATTGACTCCAAAAACTCTAATTTTTATGCCCAATTATGTGTTTTATGCATTTGCTTTTAATGAGTTATTTTCGTATTTGTTTAGATAATGCATCCATAAACAACACAAAACGCAGAGCAAACAAATGCAAAGCCGTTACGAAAATTGTTTATCAACTCAGCCCCAGCTCACCCCAACTCCCCTCAACTTCCACCAACTTCCAACATCGTTCCAATTAAATGCAACACGCACACATAAATTTACGTAAGATTCGCCCCAAGATCTCCCCCTTGTCGTTGTTCATCTTCTGCCCTTTCTATCTCTCTTTAACTGATCGCAGCATGATCATCAATAAGTAAACTAACTAAAAGCGTTTCCATGGTCAAAGTAATACCAATTTTTTATCATTAAACGAACGAACACGATCGATGTGGACCACCGTTCGTTCTGGTGGTTGCCTCTCCTTCTCGGTGCTTTATCAAAAGTCCCGAAAATTTTTGGGTTATTTATGCACATTTTGTGTGAAATGCTAATAAATTTTAATGGAATTTTAAAAACATGCTTTATGGTAGGTTTGCGAGAGAGTATAGCGAACGTCTTTAGTTTTGGTCTTGCATAAATTGTAGGAATATCTCATTCGGTGTCATAAATTGCCAGCTACCGTGTGGAAAGGATTCCTTTTTGGTGTTTTGGTTCACTTCTTCTTTCATTTTTTTATGACTTATGCAGTTGGATCAGTGAAGGAAACACTAGAAAACACTTTCCAACCAGAAAGCAAGAAGGCAGGCAGAGAGAGAGAGAAAGAGAGAGAGAAGGGGCAGAGCGGGGAAGAGGAGGGAAGGCAATACTTTTGCCTTAAAAGCCCAAAACCAGCTTTCAGCTTTTGTCTTTTGGCTTAAACCTTATATAATTTACAACAACAACGACAAGTTGATGTTGCCTCACAGTGCAAGCCTATGTGTGTGTGTGTGTGTGTGTGTGTGTGTGTGTGTCTCGGTCCTGGCAACGACCGTTCTGATTGAATGATTTCACTGATCGAGACAAAACATGTTAAAGATCGTGAGATGTTGGACCCGCAAAGCTCTCCTCTTGTCTATATAGATACACAAGGAACAGCAGCAGCAGCAGCAGGAGAAGAAGCAAAAAAAATAATACAAAATACAAGGAATGCCGATAAAAACAGACGGAGACGGATGAGGCAAACAGCATGCAACGGCAGCAAAATGCTGCGCCTGATAAAAATAAACTTGGCGCAACAAAAAAAAAAAAAAAAAAAACTTCTTCCACTTCCACTTGGTTGAAGCTGGAAAAGCATAAGAATGATGAGCCAGCCACACGAATTATGTGATCTCTCGCTGGCTGTGCTGCTCTGTGTTCAATGTTTTGGCTGAATGTGCGTGCAACAAGTAACCCAAAACCTGTTGAAAAAACAAAATCAACACAAACAAAAACAAGTAGAAGAAGAAGAAAACAATGGCAGAAATCGTCGTTGCTCTTCACATTTTTTTTCTTTTGTTTTTTGTCTGACTTTTTTTTTATTTTCTATAAACAATAAATTTGCACATAACTAAACAGAATGCTTGAAATTTGCATAGTGATGAGATGCGAAGAGAAGCGGGGATCGGGCAGCAGTGAGCGGGAAAGATTATCCCCCCGAGGAATGGACAGGCTGTGCGTGTTTGAAGTAACTATTAGACGTGATCCATAGAAGAAGAAAAATGCAGCACCCAAATTGCTAAATATAGTTTTGGGGCAACAAAGACGCAATCAAGAAAAACGTTATTTTCGCAGGTTAAGCAACCATCAATCGATCGATCGATCGATTCAATCTTTGATCTATTATCAAAATAGAGGTTATGGTTTAATCACAAATGCGAATTCTTTTCAAGAAACCAAAAAACGTTTAGCTAACCTGATATTTTATTTTATTTAAATGCCAAAGTCAAGACTTGCCAGTTGGGTAATTAGAGGCCATAATCTAATCACAGGCTCTTTTAGTGAAAACGAGGCGTCGGTCTGGAAGAGAGAAAAAAAACTTTCGTTCAACCAGCAAACAAATCAAGCTGTATGCAAAGGAAAAAGGAAAAATGAAAAACTTGCCAAACACCAGACTCAAGACACGCAGCGTCGCAGCGTCACAGCGTCGGCATCGTCCATTTGCTGACAACAAACAACGCTCGGATGACACAAACGACACGTCAATCTGCCCACATTGGCAGCATTTGCAACATTGGGTTGCATGCAACATTGGCTACACCTTTTGGATACAGAACGAAACGAAATGGAGGAGATGGAGAACAGGATTTGCCATTTCGAGCGGCTTGCCGCGACAAATTAAGCCCAAGGAAAAGAACTTGTTGTAGTTTCTCGTTAATTAGCACTAAAATAAGTGAGATCGAGTGAGTCCCTTCAGTACTCAGGCCCCTGGCCCCTATCTGCCTTTCATTTTCTACGGAATCACTAGATATAGAGAAGGCTAAAGAAGGCAAATGATACGCAACATGATGTTAAATGTCCGTTAAGGCAGCTGACAGCCAACCAACCGCCTAGGCAATGAATTGATATGCCAAGTGGGCACCAAAACATAACGAAACGTACAATGGACAGAGAACGGACACGACACGACACGACATTGAATCTCAAACTGAAAGAAATAGAAATGAACTTGTAGCAGAGAATTCAATTTTGATTTAGATCTCTCTCTTGCCCGCTCTCTCTCTCTCTCACTCTCTGATAGTGCTTGATTTGGGCAAACTTCAGGCAACAAATGTCCATCATAAAATGTCAATTAGTTGATTGAAATCAGCACACAGTATACCATACTATAGGAAATTGGACCACAAAACTGTTAGAAGCAGAAGCTAAAGAATGAATGACAAGATCAGGGGAAAATGTCTGATGTCTTCTGCCAACTGAATGTTTGGAGGCTGCGCCTATTTTACAGTTTATGGTAACGATCCCCCCATCATTCGCATACGGCATCAGTTTTTGCATTGCAAATGATGGCCACATAAATGGCAGAAGAGGCATTTTCAAATGAAAATGTTAGAGCCCCAACCGCAGCCCCAGCCGCCGCTGCCGCCACACAAGCTCAGCGGGATGGACCAAACCAACCAGGCCAGCTAAATGTAATTCCGATCGGATCGTCAGCAAATAATGCTGTCTGCCTGGAGCAGCCTCTTGCCCGTTGTTATTTCTTGTTTTATTTTTTGTGTATGCTAATTTTCTTGTCAAAACGACACATCGATCAGATGGGAGCAACAGAGAGAAAAAACCAAAGAAGAAAAAAGTGTGAGAGAGAGAGAGAGAAAAAGAGGGAGCAAGATCATCATCATCCAGTTTCGTTCTCTTTTTTGACAGTTTAATTTGCTATGAAAGCCTAAAAGTATGCAATGACAGGCAATTTTCAGCAGCAGCCTCTAAATTGAACTGTCAGTAGCTTTCTCCTCTCACTCTCTCTCTGTCTCTCGGCTTAGATTTATTGACGTATTGGCACACACACACACATGGGAGGAGCTTTTAAGCGAGCTTAGGCATCGTGTGAATCCTCTCACATGGCTCCCACTCGCACTTTATATGCAAATAAAATGAAACAAAAGGCCGCCGCGCGGAAAGCGGATTTTCACTAGAAATTGTCGTCGCCGGTTTTTTACGACCTTCCCGGAAAATTTATTGTGCGACACGCCTTTTCGCTTGAAAATAGTTTTCCAACCAAAGGCGAAGTGCGTTTTATGACGTCGCACAAAAGAAGAGAAAAAAAAAAATAACTCGGTGTTAATGTGTGAGATTCGCTTGCGTCGATTTAAATGCCGTGCCTGAAAGTATGCTATTGTTTGCAGTCACTTTGGATTTGGCTAGGGTTAGGCTAGGGTTAGGCGTCACTTCATTCATTCCACCAAGAAAGAGGGATGTGGGGGTGATGGAGGGCTAAACACAATTGCAAAAGTATAAAATGTGTTAAGCCAACTGAAATGGGTGTGGATGGTGTGGAAGGGGACAGCGGGGGCGGGCTAAAGAAAAAAAGAAAACGAAAAAACCTCCAAACTGTCAAACCCCCAATCCGAAATCCCAATCCTCCCAGACCTCTGCCAGCTTAACAACTTTTTTTGCTGCCCTGCGACTTAGTTTTACTTTGATGGATGTAAAGCTCTTTGTTGTGCGTGTGTGTGTGTGCGTTGGTGTGTGAGTATGTGACTCTCTCTCTCTCTCTCTCTGTGTGTGTGTGTGTGTATTTTCTTTGGCTGGATTTATTTGTGGCAATACAAAGATTTTTTAATGGCATCTTTTGTAGCAATTTTTTATACCCATAAGTGCTTAAGAATTTGATATGGGGCAAAGGACCCCACACAGCAGGAGTGTGGGAGAGGGTGGAGGGTGAGTGAAGTGAAGTGAAGTGCCAAGGAGGGTTCAAAACTCTTTTAGCACAAATAAACTTTGGCTACAATGTAGAGCTTGGACTCTGACCACCCCTTCTCGTTCCTCCAGCCAACGGTCTTTTGTAAAGTTCTAAAGGACCTCCAAGGAATGTGTGAGCCAGTGTGTGTGAGTCAGCGTGTGCGCATTCAGGCAAGGTGTTTGCCTGTTAAATTATATAACAATGCAATGAACTGTAAAATACGCAGCTAAGTGCTGCTACTTCTGCTTAGTGCCTAATGCACATTGCCAGCTCAAGAGGATTGCTGCCAGATAGAGAGAGAGAGAAAGAGAGAGAGAGAGAGAGCGGTCTCTGGCAAAATGTCATAATTGGATCCACAGTTGACATATATACATTATGTGGAGTGTGTAGAGGGTCGCCCGTTTCCTAGTTACCACTAAAAGCCATTTTCCAGCTTAATTATGCTGTGTGCAAGGAAAATGAAATGAAAAATTAGTGGAAATGTGCAACAAAAGTGACTTTCAGTGGAAGTTAGTTGTCTGTTTTCTATTTTAGTATTTAATTGAGCGTAACTATTGCATTTAAATAGAAATATTTATGTGAACCCACATTGACCCCCACAACTGATTCCTTTTTAAGAAATATTCTACATGGACAAGCAACTGAGATACCTTTCGAAGAGAGAAGTCTGACGTGGGAAAATATTAATCAAAGAGCTAATGATATATAGACAACTTGTTGAAATCCATTCAAAAATAAATATTGCCTACTTATGAGGGCAAAATTTTCCTTAAATATGAACGATCTATTTACTTTCGTTGCCTACTTTCTCTTCTGTTTAGTTTGATGCCTGTGAACATTATTTTTTGAGATTCGTTTAGTTATTATTGCTAAAATTTTTCTATTCTTAAGGATAATTAGCGTTTCAAAATGATTCTATTCTAGAACTATGCCAACTGGAATTACAACCATCTATATAATTAGATTTGAAGTCACATATTTGTTTAACTCTTTTGATTTCATCAGGCCTAAGTGAGTTTAGGCAAGCCAAGGTCGGCCACTCCTTGGCCAAATTGCGTTAAATAATGAAAAACTAAATTTAACATTTAGATAAGCTAAAATGTGAAAATTATGCGTGGCCAGTTGGTAATTTATAAAACAAACAGCACAGGCACAGGCATTCAGCACGCGCGCAACTCTCAGTTATTGTGGTGAGGTGGGACGGTGGGTTGGAGGGGTCAATGGGTCGATGGACCTCCGTCAGACACGCTTGGCTTAGGAAGCCTAAATATGAATTACCGAAAAAATAGTGCGCACAGTTAATTAAATCATAATGAGTATTTAACATGCATGCGGCCTAAAAATCAATTAAAGCATCGCCCACACACACACACACACACACACATTTGCTCTCTGTGCGTGTGGCCATAAAAATGAGCTCCTTGCCATTACTTACCACTCCTCTGATTTTTTTTTTTTTTTGTGGTAAACACTTTAATATGCCAAACTTAAGGCAATTTAAATTCCAATCGAAATCAAATGACTTTACTTTTCTATATAAAAACAGGAAAGGCAGGATGTGTGTGTGTGTGTGTTTGCTCTAAGAAGTTCTAAGGGTAATTCTCTAACTCCCCCGAGAAAAGGGGCGTACGGCATCCCTCCCCACTCCTCATTCAATAAGAATAAAAACGAAAGAAATACTTTGCCCCTTAATTTAAAGATTACTTTTTTCCCCCATTTGGTTGTGTGTTTGCTTTCAATTGTTTTTATCAGTTTACATTTAACAAAAACAAAAAAAAAAACAACTAGAGGAAAGAAAGAAATAGAATAGAAATGGAATTTTGTATACTCTTTTTCTATAAACAAATTTATTTGTTGTTTAAATGGTAAGGAAAATATAATGTGATGAAATTATTTACTAGCAATGAGAACAACTTTCCTCTCTTAGTTGGTATGCCCAATTAGTTAAAGGGTATGGCAAAACGAGCGACAAACAAATAAAAGCCATGATGATGCTTTTGCTTGCTGAGAAGAGAGATTTGGCTGTGATTTAGCTGGGGAAACGTTGAAAAACACACATAAACTTTTTGCCGTTTTATTGGCAACCCACCACCACCTCCCCCCTTCACATTCATCCTCTATTTGTATTTGTATTGGCTGCGATTCGATGCCATTCCAACTGAGCTGAGCTTAAAAAAAAAAACCAAGCAACAATTTAATTGAAACTTTGCTCATTAAATAGCTGAATGACAGCAAAGTTTTTCATATATGCACATACAAATTTATGCATTTATCCAAGATGAGTGGTGAAGGGGCAAGGGCAAGGGGAAACAAAAAAGAAAAACGACCAACAAATGCCATTACTCAACATTTTCGCAAGGGGATTGAGCTGAAATTCCAAATAGAATGCAGACAAAGTGAGACATTGCAATGAAATATAATGAATGATGTCACACAGAAGACGATGAGCGGCAGCTTGTCAAAAACACATGTGTCTGACGGAGGTAGTGAAAAGCAAATAGAACGAGAAAACGAGCAACAAAAAAAAAAAAAAAACGCCAACACTGAGAGAAACCCGAGTAAAGTGAAAGGCAAACCTAGCAAAAATGGCAACCCAATTTATTTTGAGTGTAGTCGATGCCCCTTAAAAGTAGACAATCATAATGATTGTTTAGCCTGGAAAAAAGAAAAAAGAGGAAGAAACTTCTACTGTTCTGTTACATTTGCCTTGACTGATGAGACAATTTGTCATTTAATGCAGACGCGACACCCACGCACAAAGACTCGTATGAGGGTTGACAGCAGCCAAGCCGGGCAACTAGTTCTGGTAAAGGTAATGCCAAACATTGCCCACACACCTCTTCCTTCTCTTGGAGTGTGTGTGTGTGTGTGGACTCAGCTGGTGCAGTAAAAAGAATAAAGGAAAATCATCATAATACCATCACCCCTCGGGCTTACCCATCCCTCTTCTTTCATAACAATGGCAAGTGTAGAAGCGGAAATGCAAATACTTATAACTGTGGTCCAGTCCTTTGAGGCTTTAATGGCCAAGCAAATAGCTGGCAGCAGAGGAGAGATTATAAAGCAAATGCCGACCTATGAATAATTATAAAAATTTAAGGGCAATTCTACACACACACCACTTATACACGCACATCATTCATAAAAATATATATAAAAAATTTAATGGCATTTAAGTGGCGTTCTTTCTTTCACTTCATATTTGTTCCTTTCTGTTGTGTGTGTGTGTGTGCTGCGGCGGCACAATTAATATTATGGCATGGCGGCCAAAAGTTGATGTGGCACCACTCCCCCTCCGCCTCACCTAATGCGCCCTGTGGCACAGGAAGCACTTAGCATCGTAACATGCGAAATGAAAAATTGTGTTGCCTGCTTTTTTGGGCGCTGGCAGGTTGCAAGCATTGAACCTGAGAGTGGAGAGAGGTCACTGAAACAGAAATGAAAAGGCATATAAATAAAAGAACGTTAAAAATTTACAAGTGCTTGCCATAATTCAAAGTTCCCTCCGCCTCCGCCCACCAAACTTCACCCACCAATTACTGTGTCTAAAAAAATTGCCTTTTGTGTTTTTTGTTGCTGCTCCTCTTTTTTTTTTTTTGCTTTGCTTTTCGTTATCGGGATTCTTATCAGCGTATTACTGTGTCTGCATATGGGCTGTGAGCCTAATTGGGCTAATTTTCTGTGTTAAAGCAAAAGAAATTTAACATCACTCACAGCAGCAGCTTCGAGGACGACGCTGAAATGAGAAGAACTTGAAACTTATGCAAAATAAATATGAGAGTTGTACGTGACCAAGTGCGTAATATGCAAAAAGTTGAGCCAAAGCCGGTTACGTTTCGTGAATTTCAAAATGAATGTCAGCCAAAGGACACACACACACACAGAGAGAGAGAGAGAGAGAAAGAGAGCGAGAGAGAGAAAGGAAGACGAGACATGTAGGAGTTTCTAACGACAGCATTTGAATTCCTAAACAGGCAGTCAAACAAGTCAAAAGCCCAAAGCAAAGTGTAACCAGTAAAAGTAAAAGTTTTACTTTAATTTTTGCACAATTTATTTTAATTTTCAGCAAAGTCAGTGGGCATACAATTAGGCGATGCTTGTTGCTAGACGGCTGCCTGTCAACGAACGAAACCGCCACCCAATGGCATACCCAAACGTGCCACAGTGCGTATGATTGATGCTGGCAACAGACATTGCCGCAAATGTAATTTGTGCTTTGTCTCGGTGGAAACTTCCACCGGGGCTGGACTGGTTGACAGATGAAGTTTGCATAGCTGTCTGCTATGCGGCTTTAAGGTCAAGAGTAAAATTAAAGCTAGAGCTAGAGACACATCGATCTTCATTTTGCTTGCTTCGGTAAATTCAATCAAGTTTTTCCATTTGCCAGCAAATTGAAAACATATGCTCGCCGCCTAGCATTTGCCTTCAAGTTAAAACAAACGTTGCCATAAAACAAACATGCCAAAATGAGAGAGAGAAAGAATGAAGAAAAAGAAGCAGCCAAAGACAGAGAAAAGCTACTTAAAAATGTTGCACACGTACGGCCAATTGTGAGGAGCAAACACATAGGGAGCTCAACCAGAAGCCAGTTGAGAGTTAGACAGAGAGAGAGAGAGAGAGAGAGACAGAGAAAAGGAAGAGCAAAAGAGTCTCAAACAACTTTGCCGCCAACTCCCAGAACCAATTCCCTTGACAAGCCAAAGGCAACTTCATCATCAGCCTTACAATCATCTTCATCATCATTGCGCTCATCATCAGGCGTCATCAGCATCAACATGTCTGCGCCAAGAGCTACTAAATTTCACGCAATCACGACCACACACACACACACACACACACACACATGGGGTAGTTGCCTTCCTGCTTCCGTATTTGATCCTTCTTTTTTTTGCCTAATAAAATATTTAGTTGCTTGGCTCATTGACAAGTTTGCAGACAAGGTTCCTAGTGCTTTTGGGGTTTTTTTCTTTTTTTTTTTTTGTGGTCTCAGGTACGAGTCCTGTGTAGGCTCACCACATTTCCGTAATGCTTTGTGCTGAGTGTTTTTTACGAGGCCTCAAATCTATTAAACGCTCAGCTCAGAGTGAATGCTCACAGGAACTAATGAAAAATTCAAAAACCAATATTTAAACTGCCATCAAATCAAAACAAAGTGCAACAATGTGATGATGATGAGATGACGATCCCTTTTGGGGAACCTTTTTTTGCTTTCAGATTTAGGGTCTTGCTCCCTGAGAATCGGGTTCAAACATTTAGATGGATGAAGGCGAGAGGCAACGTTTAATATCTCATCAAGTGTTACGCTTTACGACTACTTAAAAACACATAAAATAAAACAGAAATCCCTTCCGACCCATAGAAAAAAGAAAACAACAAAAAAAAAACAAACCAAAAAACGCAAACGAACAACAGAAAATCAACATTGAAGGCCATAAATTTCCCAGTTGCCGAATAGAAATGAAAAGCTACTACAAAACACTCTCTCACACACACACACACACATACATATACAACAACAAAAAAAAAAAAGGAAAGAGAAAAGCGAAAGCAAAAGCAAAAGCAAAACGAGAACCGCATAGCGTACACTGAGCCAAGATTTAATGATGCAGCATGATTTGAGCATAAAATAAAAATGAAAAAGAAAGACAAGCAGAAGCGAACAAGAGAAGCAACAGACACTGACAGACATGGCCAACTGCCTGGCCAGGCTTTGATAAACTGCAATACACTTGCCCATCTACACACACACACACACACACACACACACACACAGAGACCATTTTAGTTGCGCATAAAATGTTAAAGGCGTTTATATAACAGACAACGAGTCTACAACTACAACTACAACTACGCCATACGAAAGTTATGCTGTGTGAACGGGTGAATAAACCCTGAATTCTAAATGCCAAATAGATATACATATACATGGCTAAAACCAAAACAGTAAACACTCGCATAAGTAAACAAAGTATATTTAAGTGAAACTAATCTCAAGTCGAATAATAATTAAGAAAACATGGCACTCATCTCAACGTGCTAAACAAAAATATATATGTACAGTGGTGGACACTAATTTAGTACACCTTTTTTTTCAATTCAAATTTTAATTTCTGTATAATTCTTTTTGGGTTGTGTTAGTTGTTTTATTGAGGGAATATACTGTAAATATTTAATAATGTATATTAGCGCATATATATAATAATATGTTATTATAATTTATTTAAATACCATTTAAATTTTTGGGGTTTCTTTTCTAGATAAGTTTAAGTAAAAGAATTGAAGATACACCTAGGAACTCTTTAAAGATGTTAAAGATTTAGTAAAACTAAGAAGAACTGCATACTTGGAATTTTTAATTTATTCGTATTGGGGCCAGTTAAAAATTTGGCTTGGTGTCAGTTTTCGATAATAAATAATTACAAATGCTAATTGCTGTTAAACTACCAAAAAAAGTAGATAAAATTCCCCGTCGAATGAGGTATTGTTCTTTAAAATTTGATAAAAATTCGAAAAACTTCGTTGCCTTGCAAAAATGGGTATTGTTTAAGAAAAGGTAAAACGTACATTTTGTATTATATGTATATATATATATATACTTTGTATGGTCGGATATGCTCCCTACTGACCAAAATTAATATACCCTTTTCGTAAGGGTATTAAAAATATGTCTAAAAATGATGCACTAAAATCAACATAATGTATCACTTAGAAAAATATTTTATTAAACGCAAAAAAAATTCCCCCTAATTAGGAGATTTTTTTTTTTTGTTTCGATTCCTAAAATAAAAAGAAATTGCAGAATTATTAATAAAAATCACCAACTACTCGTACCCAATCCTTATGTAAATTAAATGATAAGAACGAAAGCGATAACGCGCCTAATAAATATTAAAAATATTACAAATTATAACAATCAATATTTAATCTAATTGCTAATCAATTATTAATGAAGAATATTACTTAATTGAATGTTTTTTATTATATTTTTATTAGTTGATGACATTTAACTAAATAAAATTTTTTGTATTATAAGTATTAACTATGAGAATAATAATCTATCTATTTGCTACGTATATGATCAAGGCGAAAGTCCATTTAAGCAAGAGTTCCCGCAGCTTGCAAACTATGGATTAGCACAAAGAAACCCAAAAAAAAGATATTTATCGATCAGTTACTTTACACTGTGCAAAATAAAAGGTGAACCACAATTTTCCATGAAGAAAACGAGAGCAAATGGCAATCAGAAATCAGAGAAAGTTAGAGAAAATAAAGGAAATACAATTTGTTAATGTGTAATCCAAGAAAAGGCAGCCATAGTCCTTGCAGGCCAATGTGATTCGGTAGTTCTTCTCCTTGTTTTGTTAGTTGAATGCTTGCCGAAGGCCTCATTCTAAATTCGTCGCTTTGCTGAGAGGCTCCACATGAAAAAATGATCCTTGCTTTGTTTTATCTAATTTTCTCTTTTTAATGGCTCTCTTGTGTGCCTCAATTCTATTCATAAAAGGACCAAGCAGATCATTTAACTTCGATTCGATTCCACTTGTTAATTCTTCTCTTTAATTCAGACTACGACAATAAAGAATTAGACCTTATAGACCTTTTCATATATGAAAAATAAAATGTTGACCACAAATTAGAAATAAAAACGTCTCTTTTCAACATTTTCCTATCAGTCTCTTTAATCAGTCAAGAACCCCAACAAATTTTATTGCTAGGCCAGTGCACATTTGTTTCTTTTTGTCTAAAACAATTTATCTTATCGTTAGATAAGTTGGATTTTAATGAGCCGATATTTCAAGCTTTTTTCTTATCAATTGTATGTCCTTACGAATAATTAATTGGTAAAAAACACGAAAGAAGTTAACAAATTGCATCAGAACTTTGAGAACGCTAATCAAATCAATAGATAGATCTATAGATTGGCTTATTTTATTTTATATTACATATTATTCTAAGAAAACATAAAATAAAAGCATACGAATTTATTGACTATGTTTTTTGAAAGAAACATTTCTTGGGTCCTGAATCTCTTAACATAACCAACTTGCCAAAATGTTGGTCTCTACGGGTGGCGACTGTACTTAGCCCAACCAATGACATTCGATGTATGTATGAATGAAATTTCTACATAAATATATTTTGTATACATTCAGTTACCTTCCCATTTTTCTGCCCCTGTCTGGCCATCGCTCTTTTCCATGTCTCTCCACTCTGTCGTCTGATTGATTCAGTCAGCCGAAAAGAGACCCCAACAAACTTTGACTTGGACTTGGACTTGACGTTCGTCTTCAAGTCACCAAACTAGCCACAAACTGTCTAAATATTTAATTATATTTTTGCCTTAACGCTTGCGGCTAATTGTGATATTTTAACTGTTTCACAACAAAAACAAAGACAAACATTTCGAGTCTTCATTCGATTTTGTTTTGTTAGACCGCTAAAATATTCAAACTGTAAACGTTAATTCAAAGCCGCTTCATGGGGCTAAGAAACTTTACGTCATCGTTAATGAAATATTACAAGTTTGAAATTCTATTCGGGTAGAATTATATAAGCACGCACACACACACATACACACACAAAGATGAGGAGAAGAGGAAAAGTAAACTATATTATATAATTAGAATAAACTTGAGTCTCGGTTGAGTTAGTTGAGTCAAGTTGAGCCAGTCCAACGATTGACAGTCTCTCATTTTTCATTTTGTTAGGCAGGGCCAATGTCATGGTCGATAAGTATCAAGTAGAAAAACATATAGAAATTGATCTCAAACTGATCTAGAAGAAATTATATCAAACGAAGCATAGAAAAGCAAGATAAAAGAGAAGATTATGAACTATTGATAAATTAGTCTTTGAGTATTTGCTTAGGTTGAGGGTATAAAGTACAAATTTAAAAAATATTGCATCAGAAATCGAAGAACCCCACTTGAAGAATTGGCTGGATCTACTACTTTGCTTATCAATCTATTTTGGTATAATTTTGTTATTTGCTTATGTCAATTACCTCGCCCAACAAATGGGCTTAATTTCTCTTCTATTATTATACACTATTAAACAAAAAGTTTTTTCATTTAAGTCTTATTTTATTTTGCTTGATACGAAATCTTTTAAATTCGTCTTTAGTAATTTCCACAATAAAATTTCCACGACACTGAATTTCATCCTAAAGATGACGTTTTCAACACCTAAAGAAAATGTTTCTAAAACTGGAAAAGGATGCTCAAAATAACTAGAAGAGGATGATCCTTAAACTAGAAGAAAATATTTTTACTACTTTCGTGTCGAAATTGATCAAAGGATCCAAAATTAAATCTAAATGCATAATTGCTTAGAAAATCCCGCAACCTTTTAGATAAGAGAATTTTATTAAATGTAGTTTACGAACCTTAATTCAGCAAAGTCCAAGAAAATGTTTGAACATATAACAAGTTTTTGATTTATGATTATCTAAAATAAAACTGCAAATCAAGTGTAAGTCCCTGTTGATTGGTTTTTTCTCTTTCATCTATTTTGCAGCAGTATGAAATTTATTTATTTACTTGCGAAATGAACCAATAGCTTTGATTTCTTTTGATATAATCAATTGTGTGAACTGAGTTTCCAACACTTTAAATCTAATCTATGTGATCCATCACGCCTTTTATGGACTGCGAGTTTTATGTATGTTTGACCCGCGCAAAACTGAAACCGGTTTCACAATGTAAAATTTGTAAACAAATATTGCGAGCTTAATTGATAAATTCTTTTTTATTATATTTTATTTTATTAAGTATAAATAAAACTCTCCCTCTCACTCTCTCTCTCTCTCTCTCTCTCTCTCTCTCTTGTTCGCTCTAGCACTTGCCCAAATTTGTGTTCAAGTCGAAAGCTTCTACTATCTTGGGGCGTAGTTATCAAAGAAGCACAAGTATATAAATGACCGGGAATCCAATTGCTTTATTTAGTTACGACTTGGCGCAGCAAGTGTCGGTCAATTAAAAAAGTGTTCTAGTGTCCCTTAAAGAATGGCCGCATTGGAAATATTGTTAGCCCTTGTGGCATTGGCCATAATATTCTACAAATGGTCCACTGCGACGTACAGTGAGTTTGAAAAGCGAGGCTTGTACTTCGAGAAGCCCTATCCTCTGGTGGGTAATAATTTCGATGTGGTCAGAGGCAAGGCATCCTTCCAAAAACTTATGTCTGAATTCTATGCGCGTACCCGACAACAGTAAGTGTGCTTACACTTCTAAATCTTAAGAAAAAAAAAACTTATTAAAAAACTATCTGAAAACAGCAAAATTGTTGGACTCTTTCAATTTCGCACTCCCATGGTGCAATTGAACGACCCGGAGCTCATCAAGAAGATCTGCGTGAAGGACTTTGATTACTTTCCCAATCACCATCCTTTCTTTCAAACAAATGAACGTTTGGTTGGTGATTTTTTGACTATAATGAAAGATCAGCGTTGGAAAAACATGAGAAACACCTTGACTCCGGTCTTCACTTCGGCCAAAATGCGAAATATGTTTGGCCTAATGAACGACAGTTTTGCGGAATGTATGCAACACTTGGATAAGCTGGGATCAAGTTCAAAGTCGGGAGAAGGTTTTGAAGTGGAACTGAAAGAGGTTTCGAATCGTTTATCGAACGACTTGATTGCCACCACAGCATTCGGGCTAAAGGTTAGCTCCTACAAGGAGCCAAACAATGACTTCTTCAAAATTGGTCAATCGGTGGCCTTTTTCCAAGGCAAGCAACTGTACAAATTTTTGCTATCAACAACCACGCCATGGCTCTTTAAGGTGAATTTGATGGATTTTGTTTTTGTTTTTTAATGCTAATCCCTAATATTTTCCTGAACAGCTGCTTGGTTTCAAAGTTTTTGATAACGAGAAAACAGAGTATTTTATTCGTTTGGTTGTCGATGCCATGAAATATCGCGAGGCCAATAATATTGTGCGTCCTGATATGATTCAGTTGCTTTTGGAGGCCCGCAAGGAGGCTGGCAACAATTGGACGGATGATGAGATTGTGGCCCAGTGTTTCATCTTCTTCTTCGCTGCCTTCGAAAACAATGCCATGTTGATCTGCACCACAGCCTACGAGTTACTGCAGAATCCCGATGTTCAGGAGAAACTCTATGAGGAGGCCAAAGAGACTCAGGAAACTCTTAAGAGCGGCACTTTATCTTACGATGCAATCCAAAAAATGAAATATATGGATATGGCTGTCTCCGAATCACTAAGAAAATGGACCCTAGCTGCAGCTACTGATCGTGTGTGTTCCAAGGCCTACACTCTGTATGATGATGATGGCATCAAACTGTTTGACTTTAAGCCCGGCGATCGTATTAATATTCCAATTGCTGGTCTACATTGGGATGAGCGTTACTTCCCGGATCATTTGAAGTTTGATCCGGAAAGATTTAGTGACGAAAATAAGGACAGCATTGTGCCATATACATATCTACCATTTGGCGTAGGACCACGCAACTGCATTGGTAAGTAACCCACATTGAAACTCTAGGAAACCAATTATAATGGATTCGTTTTCAGGCAACCGATATGCTCTGATGCAGGCCAAAGCAGTGCTCTATAATCTTGTGCTGAACTACAAAATTGAAAGATCTCCAAAGACTGTCAAAGATTTGATGAAAGAGTCTACCGGCTTCCAGTTGACTCCCCCCAATGGCTTCTGGGTTCATTTGGTGCCCCGCAAATGAAATGAAAATGAACATTTAAAATACATACGCTTAAAATCAATACATAAATTTTAACTTGACAATTTACACTTGGCCAATGCAAAGGTCGATCGATAAATTAGGTTCGATAGAATAGGTAAAGAAGTGCACATGATTTAAATTAGGTTAAAATAGTTTGGGTCAAAAATGTGCCATGGATAGGATGCATTTTGACCACCATATGGACATAATATCTTAACGTATCAGTACAAATGCTTATTGAGTAAAAGATATCATCCTTTTAGTTTGAAAGGACACGGCCTAAAAAATAAAGAAGACTAGAAGAAGTTGATCTTTAAAGTAAAAGTGGAAACTCATACTGCTAGAAGATGTTCTCATTATTTTCGAGCCCAAGTTGAACAATTAATAGAAACTTTAACTTAAATTTATAATATAGAACCGAAAATACCTGCCTCCCAACATCCTTTATTTCTATTATCATCTACTAGTTTAAAGTAGTACGAAATCTTTATTAACCTAAACTAATCAGTTTAATTTCTTTGCATATTATCAGAGGCATCTAAGACTATTAATCTATACATACCGCTCCGCACTTGTCACATTTGTTTCGTTTGTATCTGCGTTATCATTTCAATTTATTGTTGTGCTTAAAACAAAAATAAAAAAAAAAACCCTATCAGTTGTGGTATGGACATACTTGAATTCATTATTATCATCAAGTGTGCTCAAATCAGATGTGTGAGTGTTTCAATTTGACGCCATCGAAACAGATGGTAACCCCTCAAACAGACGCTTTGAAACCTGTTCCACAATTTAGAATTTGTAAACAAATTTTGCCAGCTTTAAAAAAAAAAAAAACTTAAAAGGTAAATTCTGTTTCATTTTGTTTTATTATGAACTCTCTCTCGTTCTCTTGCGCGGCAAGAATTTGCACAAACAAACGAAACAAATTCTCACTTTTTTTTTTTTTGTTTTGTTTTGTTTAAGTCGAAAGCTTCTATTATCTTGGGGCGTAGTTATCTCTAAAAGCACGAGTAATTTAGCTATATAAATGACCGGGAACACAATTGTTTCGTTTAGTTACGAATCGACACAGCAAGTGCCGGTCAATCAGAAAGTGTTCTAGTGTCCCCTACAGAATGGCTGTGCTGGAAATATTATTAGCCCTTGTGGCATTGGCCATAATATTCTACAAATGGTCCACTGCGACGTACAGTGAGTTTGAAAAGCGAGGCTTGTACTTCGAGAAGCCTTATCCTTTGGTAGGTAACAATGCCGCAGTGGTCAGGGGCAAGTCTTCGTTCCAGAAACTCATTTTTGAGTTCTATGCGCGTACGCGACAACAGTAAGTGGTCTTGCACTCCAAACCTATGAATCAGAATAGCTAATCAGCAGCAAACTATCTCAAACAGCAAAATTGTTGGACTTTATAATTTTCGCACTCCCATGGTGCAATTGAACGACCCGGAGCTCATCAAGAAGATCTGCGTCAAGGACTTTGATTACTTTCCCAATCATCAGTCTTTCTTCAAAACTAATGAACGGCTGGTTAACGATATGTTAAGCATAATGAAAGATCAGCGATGGAAGAACATGAGGAACACCTTGACTCCAGTCTTTACCTCGGCCAAAATGCGTAGCATGTTTGGCCTAATGAACGACAGTTTTGCGGAATGCATGCAACACTTGGATAAGCTAGGATCAAGTTCAAAGTCGGGAGAAGGTTTTGAAGTGGAACTGAAAGAGGTTTCCAATCGTTTATCGAACGACTTGATTGCCACCACAGCATTCGGGCTAAAGGTTAGCTCCTACAAGGAGCCAAATAATGACTTCTTCAAAATTGGTCAATCGGTGGCCTTTTTCCGAGGCAAGCAACTGTACAAATTTTTGCTATCAACAACCATGCCATGGCTCTTTAAAGTGAGTTCAATGACTTTTTGTTTTGTTTATCATAATCCAAATTATATCTTTCTAAAGCTGCTTGGATTCAAAATATTCGATGGCGAGAAAACGGAATATTTCATTCGTTTGGTTGTCGATGCCATGAAATATCGCGAGGCCAATAATATTGTGCGTCCCGATATGATTCAGTTGCTTTTGGAGGCCCGCAAGGAGGCTGGCAACAAGTGGACAGATGATGAGATTGTGGCCCAGTGTTTCATCTTCTTCTTCGCTGCCTTTGAGAATAATGCCATGTTGATCTGCACCACAGCCTACGAGTTACTGCAGAATCCCGATGTTCAGGAGAAACTCTATGAGGAGGCCAAGGAGACCCAAGAGTCGCTCAAAGATGGTTCTTTGACTTACGACGCTGTGCAAAAGATGAAATATATGGATATGGTTATTTCCGAATCGCTAAGGAAATGGACTCTAGCTGCAGCCACCGATCGACAGTGTTCTAAGGATTATACGCTGTATGATGATGACGGGTCCAAACTATTTGACTTTAAGGCGGGCGATCGCGTCAATATTCCCATAGCTGGTCTACATTGGGATGAGCAATATTTCCCCGATCCTCTAAAGTTTGATCCAGAGAGATTCAGTGATGAAAATAAGGACAGCATAGTGCCATATACATATCTACCATTCGGAGTAGGACCACGCAACTGCATTGGTAAGTGACCAACAAGGAAACTCTAGAAAAACGTTTCTAATAATTACGTTTCCAGGCAATCGATATGCTCTAATGCAGGCTAAGGCAATGCTCTATAATCTTGTGTTGAACTACAAAATTGAAAGATCTCCAAAGACTGTTAAGGATTTGATGAAAGAGTCTACCGGCTTCCAGTTGACTCCTCCCAATGGCTTCTGGGTTCATTTGGTGCCCCGCAAATGAAAATGAAATGAACATTAATGTACGATCAAATACACACGCAGATATCATATATCTAATTTTCGCATTACTCATCTACTCTAGGCCGATACAAAGGTCGGTGTATATATAAATATACATATATAGAAATTGACCGCAAGCTGTTATAGAGAACTGACTTAAAATTAATCAAAAGCTTTTGAAAATTAATTTTTTTTTACGCGCTTACGGGCAATGCTGGGCTTGTCGAATAGACGAAGCAAGGGCGACCACCGCAAAGCCGATCGTTTTTATGTGAGCTCAAAGGGGGAGCCAGAGGGAGATTTTGTGGGTGTGTCAACTTCGGGAATCACGCGAAATGGAAACACGAATCAAAGAGTGAGAGAGGAGAAAGAGAAACGGGGATGTTTCGGAATTAGAATGCGGGTGTGATGTCTTTTCTGTGTAACTTACTCTTTCCCCTCTTAGGCATGTCTCATTTGCTGTGGCCTTGGCCCACACTACTAGTTTATTTACAAGCAGAACACTTACAAATTTTATTACAAGCTCTGCAAGGGTATTAATGCAGTCGACTCACACTTGCCTAATTGCAACTTCGTTGACCGACTTCCCTGCATATGTAGTGGAAGGCAGACCAAGTAAAGCGAACGGAACAGCATAGAAAAGCAAAGCAAAAGACAAACGGTAAATATACTTCTCTATGCTTATAGCATTCCATCGTTTAGCTAATAAGACTTACCAAAAAAAAAAACACAATTTGCAACCAGAAAAACGTTACACCAAAGTGAAAAACAAACGCTTTGGTGAAATCCGCAGGACTTTCCAGGAGAAAGATGAAGGAAATGGAAGACGAATGAATACGAATACAAATACAAATACAAGGATTAAAGAAATTTGAATTTGTTAGGGTATACAATCTTCTGTGTGGCTCAAAATTAGCAGCAACCTGTTATCCATCTCTTTTTTTTTCTTTTATCTATTTAACAGCAATACGAAATAATAATGTTAACTTACGAAATAAATAAATCAATTTGTGATTTCTGTGCACGTTATCAATTGTGTGAACTCTAAAATTTTTAATCTAATCCATTCGATTCGTCACGCCTTTTACGAAGTACGACTCTTATGTTTGTCCCCAGCCATATCTACATATCACGTTTGTTTCGTCTATATCTCTGTTATCATTTTTTGTATCTCTGTCTCCCTCTGCCTCTCTCCAAGCATTTAAAACAAGTTCTCGCTCTTTTGTTTATGTCGAAAGCTTCTACAATCTTGAAGCGTAATTATCTGATCCGTAAGTGGCTACTCAAAACAGCATTGAAGACAGTATAAATAAATGATTGGGAACTCAATTGATTTAGTTAGTTACGAATCGACACAGCAAGTGCAGGTCAATCAGAAAGTGTTCTAGTGTCCCCTACAAAATGGCCGTATTGGAAATATTATTAGCCCTTGTAACGTTGGCCATAATATTCTACAAATGGTCCACTGCGACGTACAGTGAGTTTGAAAAGCGAGGCTTGTACTTCGAGAAGCCCTATCCTTTGGTGGGTAATAATTTCGATGTGGTCAGAGGCAAGGCATCGTTCCAAAAACTCATTTCTGAGTTCTATGCGCGTACCCGACAACAGTAAGTGGTCCCAACCTATGAATCATACTTGTAGTAGATAATCAGTAGGAAACTATCTCAAACAGCAAAGTTGTTGGACTTTATAACTTTCGGGCGCCCATGGTGCAATTGAATGATCCGGAGATAATCAAGAAGATATGCGTCAAGGACTTTGATTATTTTCCCAACCATCAGGCATTCTTCAAAACAGATGAACGACTGGTTAATGACATGTTGAACATAATGAAGGATCAGCGATGGAAGAACATGAGAAACACCTTGACTCCGGTCTTCACCTCGGCCAAAATGCGTAGCATGTTTGGCTTGATGAATGACAGTTTCGCTGAATGCATACAACACTTGGATAAGCTGGGATCAAGCTCAAAGTCGGGAGAAGGTTTCGAAGTGGAACTGAAAGAAGTTTCGAATCGTTTATCAAATGATTTGATTGCCACCACAGCATTCGGGCTAAAGGTCAGCTCCTACAAGGAGCCCAACAATGACTTCTTTAAAATTGGTCAATCGGTGGCTTTTTTCCGAGGCAAGCAACTGTACAAATTTATGTTATCATCGACCATGCCCTGGCTTTTCAAAGTAAGCTGCCAATCTCTTCACTTTACTTACCCTAATCACCATATTTGTCTTCAAAGATTCTTGGATTTAAACTTTTTGATGGCGAAAAAACGGAGTATTTCATTCGTTTGGTTGTCGATGCCATGAAATATCGAGAGGCCAATAATATTGTGCGTCCCGATATGATTCAGTTGCTTTTGGAGGCCCGTAAGGAGGCTGGCAACAAGTGGACAGATGATGAGATTGTGGCCCAGTGTTTCATCTTCTTCTTCGCTGCCTTCGAGAATAATGCCATGTTGATCTGCACCACAGCCTACGAGTTATTGCAGAATCCCGATGTTCAGGAGAAACTCTATGAGGAGGCCAAGGAGACCCAAGAGTCGCTTAAAGATGGTTCTTTGACTTACGACGCTGTGCAAAAGATGAAATATATGGATATGGTTATTTCCGAATCGCTAAGAAAGTGGACTCTAGCTGCAGCTACTGATCGTGTGTGTTCCAAGGACTACACTCTATATGATGATGATGATTCTAAGCTGTTTGACTTTAAAGTGGGCGATCGCGTCAATATTCCCATAGCTGGTCTACATTGGGATGAGCGTTATTTCCCCGAACCTCTGAAGTTTGATCCAGAGAGATTCAGTGATGAAAATAAGGACAGCATAGTGCCATATACATATCTTCCATTTGGAGTAGGACCACGCAACTGCATTGGTAAGTGACCCACATTAAATCTCTTGGAAACCGTTTCTAATAATTACCTTTCCAGGCAATCGATATGCTCTGATGCAGGCTAAGGCAATGCTCTATAATCTTGTGTTGAACTACAAGATTGAAAGATCTCCAAAGACTGTTAAGGATTTGATGAAAGAGGCAATTGGTTTCCAGTTGACTCCCCCCAATGGCTTCTGGGTTCATTTGGTGCCCCGCAAATAAGAAGACATTAACTTTTGTATACGATAAAATACACACGCATATATTATATATATATATATTAAAATTTTGTTTTTTTGATTATGTTTTCATACACAATTTGTTCAATCTAAAGTTAATGATATTATCTTATCGTTAGACAAATCAATTAGAAATTGTTATCAATCGAATTTCTTTCTTCTTACATCATTCAAAAAAAAAAAAAAACAAAAACCCACCAATAGAAGATGATGTTAGTTCTATAACACAAATTTCACTTTCCCCCCCAGGGGGGAGAGGGAAAAGAAAGTTTCGGCAAATTACATAAATTTTTGTCATTTAAATGTTTAACAAAAGAATGCTTAACAATATGTTTAGAAAAGAAATCATTTTGCATATCTATTTCGATGAAGTGGAAGCTAAGTTGAAATTCTTTTATCTTTCGTTTTGTCGTTTTTTGCTATACGAAAAAAAATTATTGCACATTTGGCTATTTGTGAGAGACTTTCACTTTTCTCTTGTGGTTTTGTTTTTATTATTATTATTATTTATTTATTTCGTTGGCAGTTTGTGTTATTTATTGTTCGTTGATTGCGTTCTCGGGTTTCGCTGTTCTCTGGAATAGACTAAAAAACTAATGCTAAGAGTAGGCTAAATATAAATGCAAATATGATATATGTATATAAAGATTTCGCTTTGTACAATGTTGAAATGTATATGGATTAGTGTATATAATACAGATGTCTTCCTTTTCGATATGTTCTATTTACACGCTATATAGACGTCCATTTCCATAGCCATAGACTTGCCCACTTGCCCCATGTGCATTGCCATTTCTGGGCTTGCCCAAACCAAAGAAGTTCCATACGCGCCTCAGGCAACCTGGCTTCTTTTCGGGCAGCATGGAGGACTGTTCCTCCAGAATGGTGTCCAGAATGTAATAGCTCCCCAAGTTGAGTGGAGGAGGCGGTAAAATGGGAGGTGGTCATGATATGGTGCAATTCTTACTCTCGTGCATGATCGCTGGCATGCCATTGGCTGCCTGGGGCTCATGCGAAGATTGGGCCAGTTTCTTCTTCCGCTCATAGGCCAAGGCATCGTTGGGCACATAGGCCACACGAACTCCGCCGTAGTGTTTGCGGGCGGGCAGACGATAGACATAGTCGTCCATGTCGCTGGAGGAGCTCGACGAGCAGGTGGAGCAAATGCTGGCCACATCGCAATTATCCAGATTGCCCACCAAATTGAGGGCTCCCGGTCCGGCTTGAGTTTGGGCATTGTGCAGTCGAAGATTGGTCTGATTGATTTGCATTTCCGAGGAGCTGCGCGATTGATTGCGGCGCCGGCGACGACGTCGAGCATTGGAGTTATCCGTGTAGCTCTTCGACCGTGACATGGTGTCCTGGACACTGTGGAAACGCACCTCTTTGAGCGGGCGATTGTCCAAGTGCTCCTCCTCGGCATCGCCTGGCTTGCCGAACAATTGCTCGTAGCCGTCGTGGGGAAGTTCCCGAATCGGTTCATTGTCCAACTCCAGTTCGTTGGCCAATTCTTGGGTACTCTGGGTCATGTCCGAGTTTGTGGGCGAGTTAAGATTGATTTTGTCAATACTCTGATAGCTGTGCGAGTCCTCGGCCTTGGAGAGAAGCATGTCGGGCATGGAGGACGTCAGTTGGGTGTCCCCGAAGATGGATTTGTCGCCAGCGCATATGTTGTCCAGACTAATGCCCAGTTCGGTAAGGTCGATGGGCGGTGGATGGGCAGGACGAGGCATGCCGGGCACTCCTCCGCCCAGCAGTAGATCGGCCACGCCAGCAGCTTCCATGCGCTTGCGCTCCTGACGCTCCAACAAATCTCCAGCGCTGCCCGAACTCTTGTGACTGTGACCCTTCTTAGCACTCTCTCCGCCTCTGGAATCTCTGGACTCCCCTCCGTTGCGTCGGGGCGACTTGGCTATTTGACTGGATGTGGAAGCACGATGCGTGGGACGCAATTGGGGGCCCGAGCTGGTGTCCGAAGGCGTTGGTGGCTCACCCTTGCTGCAGGCTATGGAACAGTAGATGGTACCACGTCGCGGCAGGAAGGGTCTGCCCAGCAGGGAGCAGCGACAAGTGCAGCAACTGAAGCATTGATCCGTGGCATGCCAATGCTGGCCATCATGACTCATCTGGCCCTGGTCAACGCCAATAACCTCGCCACAATAGTCACAGTACTCGGCAAACATGGTGTCAAAGCAGGCCAGACAATACGGCTTGGACTCCCTCATAATGTAACGCTGACCACCCAATTGGTGCTCGCACTCCTGGCAGGCAAAGTGCTTCATGTGCCAAGTATGACCCTCGGCCTCGGTGCACTCGTCGGAGAAGATGATCTATGAGAGCGAGAGAAGGACAAAGCAAACGAGATATGCAACATAAAATTGTGTCTCCTATTCCGTGTCACTAAAGTTTCCTTTGCTCCTCTTCAGGAGTAGCCCCTTTCACTCACCTCATCACAGGAGGAACATCTTGGTTTCTGGGTCTCGGCATGATGCCGTCCGCAATACAAATTGCCATCCCGCTGAAAGTATATCAAATCTACCAGCAACTCCTTGCACACACTGCAGACAAAGCAGCCCGGATGCCAACAGACTTGGGCGCCCAAACGTTGGGCAAAGACCACAATGTCACCGCCCGAGAGCTGCTCCTCGCACTACAGAGAACGAGAGAGAGAGAAAAAAAGGTAAATCGGTATAAATAACAGAAATATGCTAAAAGTTCTTCGAGCGATAAAAATCTGCAGCGTCTGCTCTGGCTCTGGCTCTGGTCCTGCCTGGGCGCCAAGTGTATATACATATATATTTAAGCGACTATAAATGCTAAATAACGGTAATAAAACGCTTAAGCCGCCCCAGAGCACGGACACCAGGACAGTTGCCGTTGGCAGAGAGCCTGCTCTGCTGTGGTTTCTGTTTTTTTTTTCCTACCAAAACGGAAATAATGCAAAAATAGCTGCCGGCCAGCAAGTACTGCTCCCCAGAGACAGATACACAGAGGGAGCGTTCGAAGGATAGGAGAGGGCTAACACTGAAAGAGACATCGAGCAACACTTTAAAATTGTTGGCCAAGTGTGGCCAACATTTTTAATGACTTTCAACCTCTCGTTAAAGTTAAATGCGTTCGCATAATGAACTCATTTTCATAGAAAGGAAAGGAGAGGCGCTCTAAAATTGGTTAAACGTCGGGGTCACCATACGTTAAAAGGTAGTTTTAGATTATACTCACAAAGTATAACTTGGCAATAAGACTAACCACATTGATATATGAGCTATTATGGCCTCAGGTTAAGCAAAAAGTCAATGCCAATTTGCACCATCTTCATTTTCATCGGGGGGAAAGTGGGGTGGAGGAATGGGGGGTTTTGGGCTAGGCAAATTACCTAACGCCACCGCAAAAGCCGCAAGCTGAAGAAAGAAGTCTTCGTTCATTTCGTTTTGGCGCTGCCGCAGCTTCTTAACTTTCCAGGCTATTAAACCTCAGTCTGATGCTGACGATGCCACGATGTTGTCCCCCCCACTCTCCTTCTCATTCTCTTCCCCCCAATCAACATTTACTTTTGCAAGCCATTAAACATTGACAGCCAAAGCTCTGAAACGGTGGAGCTCCACCGACAACTGTGCAGGGTTGATAATTTCCATGGAGCGTGAGTAGCCTCCAACATCCACTCTGCATGCGTCGTTAATTGTTGCCAACTCTAAAAATTTATCGCCGGGAGCGGGCCAAAGAAAAATACCTCAACAAAAAAAAAAAAAAAAAAAGTACAGCCACGCACTTTAATTAGGCTCACTTCCCCAACAATTTCCTGCCCTTTTGCCATCATCATCATCTACCTCTCTCTCTCTTTTTCTCTTCCCTGTTGGCTAATGACGCATTTCAAGTTGAAGGACTTTGTTTGTACTTTTCTCTTGCACTTTACTGCGGTTTGCCACACACAGCAAACCCAAAAGAAGTTTTGGCCGGAAAAGCGCTTTAAGTAGTTTCTGCGGTGACGACAAGTACAAAACTTTGTTTGTTACTCGGAAAAACTCCTCGCAATATGAAAACTCGGCAGTTAAAATCTGTTCACTTAAATTGGCATTTTTCATTTTGGGACGGCCTAAGCCCGAGCCCGAACCCGAGCCCAAACCTGGCTAAATGTCATGTAAATAACAGCAATCGCTGCTCATTTATCTTATCAATCCAATTAATCCCCCAAGTTGGCAATCCCCTGAAGAAGAAGCACCACCAGCAGACAATTATGCTATTGACAAATTGTTGCAGTCTGTCTGTCTGCCTGTCTGCCTGCCTGCCTGCCTGGAGTAGGTGTTCCCGGGCACCTAACTGACCCTGAGAAGGCGTTGTCCTTGCTAACCCATTTCGTGTCTGGATTAATCTAACTTTTCGCGACAAACTTTTCGTAGCAGACAAGCAAGACAATTTCCGGCTTCTGCCCGGAATGGAAGCTCAAATTATTAATGACGCTCGTTATCATGCCCTTTTCAGTACATAAACTTTTCGCTTAGCAGTCAGTGAGCTTTACCTTTTACCTCTCTTGCCCCCTCTCCACGAGTGTGACTACCTCAAAAAAAAAAAAAAAGACTTCCGCAGACAACTTCAATTTTTCCCTTACTAAGAATAAAGCATTTTTCATGCACTCGGGCTGATGGGTTTTTCTTATAATTATTTAATTATTTCATCGTTGGCATGACGACCTTCAGTGTCATATCCTTGTCAACTTGGTTCTTTCAGTTGTTAGCCATTGTTGTTGGTCGTGTGGAAAATGTGGAAGGGTGGCCGGTTTGGCTTTGGCACGGCTGTCTCTCATTTACGCTTCACTGAATCTTCGTGCTTCCCCTTTTCAGGATCATTGAGCGTTTTCATAAATTTCCTTTCATAATTTCAGCTGATGATGAGGCTGCTGATGTGATGTGATAGTGAGGGTTGTCCCTTTCAAATGTCCATTTAGCAAGTCAGCTATGGTTTGTGAATTTTTAAAAGCCAAAGCCCTTTTGGTTTTCCCTTTTTTTTTGGTTTTTTTTTGAAAATAGATTGTAAAAAGCTTTAGCAACTTCGAAATTGGTTACCATTTTGCCAAAAATTGTCTGCCAGCCATTCAAAATAAAGAGATTATTTCGCATAACTCGTAATTAGTGAACAATTTATTTGATAGTTCATGCGTGAAATGTCCATCAATCGATGAGTTTTTGTAAATATAAATTAATCGAGAGCTGACATCATGAAGGGTAGACTATTCGTACTCCAAATCGGACTAATAGTGCCATTATTTCTTGTACTGAATATGGACTTTAATGTAAGTACAAGAGAATTCATTTGTTAATCCGTTGATTGCAATCATTTTTGCAGGTGGCCATCATATTTAGATTCACAAATGCACTTTGCGAATCGGTAAACAAGTCCTGGATTGTCTATCACACATGTCGCCTAAAGGCTGTGGCCCGTAACAGAGCAGTCTTCAATATGAATGCCACGATTCTTGTGCCGGCCAAACGTATTCACATACGTGTGGAAATCCTTAAGAAGGCCAATGGCTATAAGCCCTGGCTATTCAATGCAACCATCGATGGATGCAAGTTTCAGGAGAACAATTATAATCCGTTGTTCATCTTGATTTTTAAACAATTTCGAGAGTTTTCAAATATGAATCACACTTGTCCGTATGTGGTAAGATGAAATCTTAAAATCTTCAAATTTCATAATTGTTTTTAACGTTTTCCAAAGGGACCCCAAATTATCAAGGGTCTTTACCTAAGGCACGAATTGTTAAATAATTTACCTGTGCCGACTGGAGAGTATTATATTCGTATTACTTGGTATTTTAATGGTAAGCATGTGGCCTACACTAACTTGTATTTCGAATATGTTGAGGATCTATAGCCAAATAAAGATTGCTTAATTTATGGCCTCAACCATTAGGAATTACAACTATCCTGGATAAAGTAGAATAAACAGATTTATGAAGGATAACAAAAGGGCTATTTACTTTTAGTTAATACAAATTAGGTGAAAGTGTTTATTACGTTCCTCTAACTGGAACTGTTTAATAGTTAAGATGATGATGAGGCTCATGCCAACAAATAGAAGTAGTTACCTAAACCAGGAAACAACAACGCCAAAAGATCATTTACTTTTTGATTCTTGGCATACTTTTAGGAACTAGAAAATTAGGCAAATTAGTTTATTTAAAAGATACACTTTTATAAGCTGATCAAATAGTTATCTACTATAAGTTAACTATTTTAATTATCTATTATAAGCTGATCAACTAGTTATGAACTATATTTATTGATTAACTTAAACTGAAGCCAACTATCTTATATTCTATTGAGTTAACCCAAAAGGCAAATGGCATAAACTACAATAAAATGAAAGTTTAGGGTAAAAACTTTACACTGATTATTGTTCAACTTTGAGCATGATGCATGCATAGAAGGACTTTAAGCCAGACACGCCAAGTTCTGGCCAAATATGCGGCATAAAGTTTTTAATAAGTTTTACGAGTGGCGAATGTGAACACAATAAATTCGAGCTGCAAACTAACCAAAAGGAAGCTTCAACCGGCGGCCAAGTGCACAACTTAAGTTCCAGTTGAAGTTGCTACGCATCGAGAAGAACTTCACTTCACTTTACCGACACCGACATCGACACCGAAGCGGACACGGACACGGACAACGATACGGACACCAATACCGACTTTGGACCCGCAGCTAATAACAATGCAAATTTAGTTAGCATAGAAAGGGCCGGGTTTTTTCTTTTTTTTTTGCTACTATTTCATGGTATTCCCTTTGTGCTTTAATGCCATTTCATTGCAACGCGTTGGCTCCATTCACTTTCGTCTCAGACACAAAAAACAGAAAAAGAAAAATGAAAAAAAAGAGAGAAACACAAAAATGAAACCTTTATGTTGTCAGAGCCAAGTCACTGCAATTGTTTTTCTTGCAACAACGTTTCGACTTCTCTCTCTCTCTCTCCCCTCTCTCTCTCGTTTTCTATGCCGTTTGCTAAAAGTGTACTTAATGAAATCTTTTTGTCATCTTTTATTTCAAGACGTTTGAGTTGAGTTGGCTTCTCATTGTTTTTGCCCCATTGTGGCATAAGAATCTCTGCTTCTTATTTGTTTTTTTTTGTGTTTGTTGTTGCTAGGATAGGAACAAAAAACTTTACCCAGCCAGGCCAAAAATGAAATCGAAACTTTTCTGACAGTTTTTTTTTTCGTTCGTTCGTTCGTTTTTTCATCTTTTTGCTTTTACTGCTTTGTTAATCATAAAATGCAAATTCTTATCACAATTAAAAAGAAGGAGAGAAAACTGAACAAAAAGTATTGTGGGTGGTGACTTCTTATGAAACTTACCCCCTTGCAGGGCCTTTCATCGGACAGCAGACGCACAGCTCCACGGCCAAGTGCCTCCCGTTTCCTTTGGGCCGAGAAGATGCGCAACTCCTTGCGCTCCTCGTCGCTCAGTGAGTGGCAGTAGCGCACCTGCAGACAAAAAAAAGATTTGGAAGACAGAAGTTGAGCAAAGTTTCTGGTGTACGTAAATTTTAATTAAAAGATCTACTTAACAACAACAACAAAGACTAGAAAAATGGCAACAGATTTTCAATCTGGTCGGCGTCTTGCCTTACACTTTATATTCATGCTATATCTTTTAGGAGAAGCAGTTTTGCCACTTGCTTTTCATCTTATTGGCCTTATACTCACTTCGTTATCTTGGGGCGGCAGCTGGTGCAGCAATTGTTTGACACGATACTTTTCGCCAGGACTGTTCACATAGGGCACTTTGTCATCGGGCAGTTGGCTAAAATACAAACGAACCTGTAAAACAAGAGAGAGAGAGACAGGGAGAGAGAAATGACAAATGAAATTACATGAAAATACTCATAAACTTAAGCCCCGAACTTATGACAAATCATGAGGAATTAATAACCGTAAAGACTTTCACTTAACTCACCAACTAAGCCATGACAAATACGCCTATAAAGTAAAAAAAACTTGTGTATCAATAGAGCCGCACCTGCTATACCCATTAGAGTTAGCTGGTTTTGCAATTTATCTAAGCTCAAACAGCTCAAACTGGACAAATTAAAAATGATTGTTATTGCCATTAATCAATTGTCAACGAAAAACAAATTTCTGTTAATACTTTTTCTCTGATTTTTTTCCCTGCGACCGATTGACTTACATATTTGGCTGCAACTGAGAGCAAGAGAGCAGGGCACTCTTTGGCAAGTTTTTTTTTCGAACCAATTTATAATAGATTAATAGGAATTAGCCAAAAGGTTTGAAAAACATTATTTCTGTATCGATGAAGCGTAAAACAGATGCAATTCGAACTTTGAATTATGAGTATCAAACGCTTGATGATGATTCATCATTTGCTGCTCACTATATTCCCAATACTTTTCATCCTTAACATCATACAAATTAATGTAAGTGTAATGTAAATTTATAAATCTAAAAAAAAATACTTATTTCTCTATTTAAGGATGCTGTTGTATTTAAGTTTACCAATGCGAAATGTGAAACTTTTAATAAATCCTGGATGGATATACACACTTGTCGTCTGAAGGCTGTGGCCCGCAATAAAGTTGTCTTCAACTTCAATGGAACAATCTTTGTGCCAGCCCATCGCATTGACATTCGTGTGGAAGTCTTTAAGAAGGCAAGTGGCTATAAGCCTTGGCTATTCAATACAACTCTCGATGTCTGCAGATTTCATAGGCAACTCTATAATCCTTTGGTCATTTTGATGTACCAACAGTTTCGAGACTATTCAAACTTAAATCACACTTGCCCCTACATGGTGAGTCAAAAAAATGGAGTCCCCCTAAATGGACTTAATTTAAAGTTTTTTATTCAAGGGTCCCCAAATTATTAAGGATCTGTATTTAAGGCCTGAATTATTGAATAATCTTCCTATGCCAACTGGAGACTATCTATTCCAAATCACTTGGTTTTTTCATGGCAAACATGTGCTCGATACATTATACTACTTTGAATATATTGAGGATCTATAATTGGCGAATTAATAGATCAGAATAAACAGAATATATCCCGAATCGATGTGGAATAAGAAGGAAATGCCAATGAGTTTCCAAAAATAGATCTTTTGGCCAATCGAATGTATATTCTAAAGCATTTTTAAGTGGAAAAAGAAGATTTTAACTTAACATGAAATTATTTTGTAGAGCACTTTTAATATTCATCATAAATTTGTTTCCCTTTCCCATTATTTTAAACTATAATTATAACCACGTTTTCGAATTGCTCTAAGTTCAATCTACATTAGATTAATAGGATTTAGCTAAAGTGAACGGAAGTCGTTTAGATTAACGATAAGATCTAACGATTTGGCCTAACATTGGCTTTAAAATTAAACCATTTTGTCCAAGCAGTTACAATTCGATCATCGTAACATGGTTTACAAACATTATTTTAGCCAATTGTTGCTAATATTTTCCATACTTCTGATCACCAACTACAGCCAGTTGAATGTAAGTAAATAGCTTCAATTTAGAGAATTGTTTCCAATTGTTCATTTCAGGAGGCAGTCGTCTTTAAGTTCACCAATGCAAAATGCGAATCATATAACAAAACCTGGGTGGACTTTCATGTTTGTCGTTTAAAAGCCGTGGCCCGAAATAAAGCAGTTTTCAATATGAATTGCACAGTTTATGTTCCTGCCCATCGTATCGATATTCGCATAGAAGTTCTGAAGCGGGCCAATGGCTATAAGCCTTGGTTATTCAATACAACTCTCGATGTCTGCCGTTTCCATAGGCAACTCTATAATCCTTTCGTTATTTTAATCTACAATCAGTTTCGAGAATTCTCCAATTTGAATCACACTTGCCCTTACATAGTGAGTCATACATATGTCTGGCCCATCTGTGGTAATCAATACGATTGTTCCTTTGCTTTTAAGGGACCCCAAATTGTTAAGGATCTGTATTTGAGGCACGAACTATTAAATAATCTTCCTTGGCCTACTGGAGAGTATTTATTTCAAATAACTTGGTATTTCCATGGACAACATGTGGCTAATACAAATTTCAATTTCGAATATGTCGAGGATTTGTAAATATCGAATAAAGTTAATTTATTTTATTCTTTCACTCGATTATAATGGGTCATAGATGAAGTTCATTTTAATTGCTTTCCGTTCAATTAACTATAGATTAATAGGAATAGTTTAGGCATGGCATTAACTTAAAATGAGGTCATTTGTGAAAAACAAATATAGACCGACCTTTGAAAGATGAGTTTCAAAGGCTTCTCAATCCACTTGGTTCTTATTCCAACAATAATTCTCATTCTCATTAGCCACATTAATGTAAGTACGTAACACACAGTTTTTTCAATCGATTTTCATTAATTTATGGTCTATTATCTTAGGATGCAGTCGTATTTAAATTTACCAATGTTAAGTGTGAGACATTTAATAGATCCTGGATGGATATACACACTTGTCGCCTAAAGGCTGTGGCCCGAAATAAGGTTGTCTTTAACTTTAATGGGACTATTTTTGTGCCAGCCCATCGCATCGACATTCCTGTAGAAGTCCTTAAGAAGGCCAGTGGCTATAAGCCAACTGGCTATAATACAACTCTCGATGTTTGTAAATTTCACAGGCAACTCTACAATCCTTTGGTTATTTTGATGTATAGGCAGTTTCGGGACTACTCAAACTTAAATCATACTTGCCCATACATGGTAAGTCCAAAAAAAAGGCACTCTAAGTGGAGTTAATCTAAAGTTTTTTATTTAAGGGTCCCCAAATTATCAAGGATCTGTATTTAAGGCCCGAATTGTTAAATAATTTACCAGTGCCTACTGGAGAGTATTTATTTCGGATAACTTGGTTTTTTCATGGCCAACACGTGCTTGATACATTATACTATTTTGAGTATATTGAGGATCTTTAAATGGCTAAAGAAAACCCATAAATTGAAATTATAAAATAAATTCAAAAGAGAATTTGTCATTAATCGAAATGGAATGGGAGGGTCTCCCTATCAAACTTTTAGATCTGAAATGGAATCTGGTTAGTTCATCTTGATCTGCGGTTTTCCCTCATAGAAATATGAAATGAGAAATTCTAGTAACATTTGCCAACTGCATGATAACATTTGAAAAAGAGTATTATGTAGTTTTATAATGGATATATAGACATGTGGTATGATTTAGCTCACAGGTTTTTAATTGCTTTCCGTTCAATTATTTAGAGATTAATAGGAAGAGTTCAGGCGTAGCATTACCATTAAATAAAGTCATTTGTGAAAAACAGATATAGGCCTACCTTTGAGAGATGAGTTTAAAACGCTTTAAATTACTACTACTTCTCTTCCTCAACAGCCAAGTTAATGTGAGTAATTTTCCAATAAATTTTCGACAATATGTAGCCTTTCTTTCTTTTTTTTAAGGACGCTGCTAGGGCTAAGTTCACCAATGTGCAGTGTGAGTCATTTAACAAATCTTGGATAGATATACACACTTGTCGTCTGAAGGCTGTGGCCCGAAACAAGGTTCTCTTTAATTTCAATGGGACAATTTTTGTGCCAGCCCATCGTATCGAGGGTCGTGTGGAAGTTCTTAAGAAGGCAAATGGCTATAAACCTTGGTTATACAATACAACTCTCGATGTCTGTAGATTCTATAGGAAACTTTATAATCCGGTGCTTATTTTAATCTACAATCAATTTCGAGACTACTCAAACTTGAATCACACTTGCCCATATATGGTAAGTCACAATATTTGTTTGTTAAACTGTAAGCTTGTTTATAACCCTTTCTATTTAAGGGTCCACAAATTATCAAGGATCTATATTTAAGGCCCGAATTATTGAATAATCTACCAGTGCCTTCTGGAGACTATTTGTTTCGTTTTGGTTGGTTTTTTCATGGCCAACATGTGATTAATGCCCTATTCTATATTGAATACATTGAGTAAATTTCAATCCTTTCAAAAATAAAAATATTTTCCGATTGGATTTGGTTTCAATAATTGTTTAAATGGCATTCTGATTATGCGAAATAGACGACTGAAATTATAAGTATTATGTCATTAGATGGCGTATTCAAGCGGAACGCCAAAAATCATTGGGCCATCATCGGAGATCAGTCACTATTCAATTTTTGAAATATGACATTGACGCGTTTTGGCCCTCGTCTAGTATTAATTTCTTTATTAGTTTTCATTCTTTTCACCAGTGAAATGAATGTAAGTAGAATCAATATCAACCAAATCCATTTCGTATTATTTTTGATAAACTGTATTTTAGGAGGCTGTTGTCTTTAAATTGACCAATGCCAAATGCGAATCGTTCAACAAATCCTGGGCAGTCTTTCACACTTGCCGCTTGAAGGCTGTGGCCCGAAATAAGATTTTGCTCAATGTCAATTGTTCGCTAATTGAGCCGGCCAAACGTATTGATCTTCGGGTGGAAATTCTAAAGAAATTGAATGGCTACAAACCGTTTCTGTTCAATACAACAGTCGATGCATGTCGATTCCAAAGGCAACTATACAATCCATTTGTTATTTTGGTCTTTAATCAGGTTCGAGAGTTCTCCAATTTAAATCATACCTGCCCCTACATGGTGAGTTGTGTTTAATTGTCTCTATTCGATCTATTTAATTCAACCATTTAAGGGATCCATAATTGTCAAGGATTTGTATTTGAGACCCGAATTATTAAACAATCTTCCAGTGCCCTCAGGAGAGTATATGATCCGTGGAACTTGGAGTTTTCATGGCAAACATATTGCTAATACAAATTTCTATTTCGATTATGTAGAGGATCTATAAATAATCATAACGAAATTTTAGTGAAGCGAAACGACAATATAATTTATTCAATAATTCGTGCGTAAAATGTTTATTTATAAACCGAATCTAAACTACGAAAATATTGTAAAGTCAAAAGAGAACCACAAAAGACTTCTTTAACTAACTTCAAAAACCTGAGCTCATAAGTTTCTTAAACATTTAAACAAAACTCTTTTCAGTTCGTTGCGAACTTCATTTTCTTAGGGTAAAAGAAAAATGTGGAAAAAAAAAAACATATATATGGAGCAGTTAAATGAAACGTTTTCCGTTTCGTTTTCCCAGAGTTAACTTAAGTTATGTAAGAGGCAAAAATTGAGGCATTTGATCGGCTGCCTGAGAAAAACACTGAAACAAAAAACGTTTCCAAATGCGGCGGCTTTCGCTTTTCCATCGATATCGATTTAGTGATAATTTTTGGATTGTAATTAAAGTTGTTGTTGTTGTTGTTGTTGTTGTATTGGAAACTGGATTTTTTGTGTGTTTTAAAATGAAAGCAAAAACTGACAGCGGGTGGCTCGACCCCGGGGGCTTTGCCTCGATTTCACTTGATTAGTTGCGACAAATTGCTGCATGCAACAACGTACGCCACCCTTTCTTACCTGATCCGGTCGCAGACCTGGGGGCACCCAAGTGTATTCCTCCAAAGCGCAACCGCTGTCATCGTCCGACTGTGAGTTCCGCTGAAAGTCCAACTGCTGATGGTGGCTATGATGATAGCCACCATGGCTGGCCTGGACAGCGGCTGCTGACTTGTAGCTGGCCTGCCGCAATGGCGTGGCCACCGAGTTCAGTGGCAAGTGGCTGGGCGGCTGGCAATGGCGACGCTGCAGCGGCGAAACGAAATGTCCACCGCTGCCACCACCGCTGCTGCCACTGCTGGCTGATGCTGATGCTGGTCCTGGAACATCCAGATTATTGGCCTGCATTGTGGAGGACACCGATGCGGCGGCCAATTCATGACGTGGCTGTGCCCCGCCAGAGCAGGTGGATGAGGTTGTGGAGGCGGCATAGCTGAGATTAGCACCGCCAGCCTCCAGTTGAAGCAATTCGCTCTCCGTTTGGGTATAATAGCTGCTATTGGGTTGCTGCATTTTCATCTGTTGCCGTGGTGCGGGTGTGGGCTTATATTTGCTAATCAAGGGATTGAAGTGAGCACAACTGCAATAAATCAAGAGCAAGTGAAAGAAGAAGAAGAAATAAAGAAAATAGCATTAATAACGTTTAGATTACTCATACGCAAAGTGGTCGCGTTGTTGTCGTAAATGCTCATCTGCATTTATGTATCCAGGCAAACTCATTTGCAATTAGTCTTCCAATTTAATTTCTACACTGTATTTCTAATGGCCCCCTCAGTGCAATTATGGCCAAAAAGGTGGCAGCTGCAGCTGCGCGCATGCGTGCAGTTGTCCAATTTCATGGAGCAACTTCAAATTGCAGCCGCAGCCGAAGCGTCCAAAAAGACATAAAATTTTGTTTTTTTTTGTTTTTTTTTTTTGTGTTTTAAGCTCGCTTGACCGCTTTGCTGGCTGGGCATGTGGAATCTTCTTACTATGGACTTTCACTCGATTTGTGGCATGCATGTGCGAGGCATTACCACCAGCAGCAGCAGCAGCAGCAGCATATGATGAGGCAGCCAACCAGAGAGCTCATCTTAACAAATTCCAACATATGGCACACAGAATACAAGCAAGAGAAATGGAGACTGAAAGGGTGTGAGTGAAATTCCATTTGATCGTTTTGCTTATACCCTAAATTCGTGCAGGTTAGTTTATTTAAAAAAAATGGTTTAAGTGACAAGCTTAAAAGGGTATTCCCTAGTCCACATTTTAAACGGAATTTTTGAAATTGTGTTGTTTTGTAATTAAAGTCATTTGTTTGACTTAATGTCGTGTGGTGCATGATGCTTGCTGCTTGGCTTTTCATTCACAAAATTAAATGATTTTTTTGGCCTATCAAATTGCAACACATTTGGAGCATGAACAACAATAACAACTTGAAAAAGAGAGAGAGAGAGAGAGATCTAGTCTAAAACCCACTCATGGATTTACTTTAATCAACGTGAGAAACATAACACAACAGAAGCTCTACGAAAATCTCTTGTATACGTTTATGCAAATTAAAAGATACAATCGAAACCTTAGTTTAACCTTCGCCATTATTGTTTAGAGCCAACTGAAAGTGAATGGCTGCAGCGGTAGGTAAATAATAAAAAAAAACGAAAGAAACATATATGTATAACCATTATCCATCATGCACTTGATAGATGGATGGCCCATCATTAACACCTTCGGACCAGAGATCACAGTTTATGTTTACCGCAAAGCAAAATATCATTATAGCCTGGCCAACACACACACACACACACAGACAGACAAAAAAGCATAGGTCATAATAACTAGAAACATGTGTGACGCCTCGTGTGACGAATGGTGAAAGTTTTTATGTGTTTTTGTTACATTTTCGTTTTGCTGTTTGCTTTTCCAATGCAAATTTCATTTCATTTCATTTCATTTCTTTCTTTGCGTTGGGCAAAAGTTTTTGGCTTGCAATTTTGTAGTTGCTTTCTAAATCGATCAAAGTCAAAGGCATTATAATCTGTCACAAGTGAATTGAGATTGACTTTGTTGGAATGAGTGGAGGGGGGGGATTGGAAACTCTAAAACCCACAACTAACAATTGGCCAACAGTGGCCAAACGCCTCAAATCAAATCGTAGCCAAATATGGTTTTTTTTCGGTCTTATGTCGGCTTAGTTGATTTTCTCTTTTTTTGGTCAACTCAAAACCCGTTGACTGGCAATTTCTGCATTTAATGTCACTTTTTTTTTTTTTTTACGCAAAAATATTCATACTCAAACGATGCGTATGGAATTTGGCATAAGTAAGTGTGTTTGTCGTTCGCCTATCAATTTGGGTTAAGAAGATTTGTTCAGTTTATTTGGTCTGATGTCTGTCATTTCCTTGATGTCGCATTGCACTGCAGAGAACTGGCTGGCACACATACATACATATATGGTAATATATATGTATATATAAATGTAGAAACAAGACATGTCACATTGAGGCTAATGAGAAATGAGAGAAAGGCATATTTGGTGAGATGGAAAATGATTAAAGAATGATTGAGACGGATTAAGAGCAACTTATTGCCAGGTGCAAATTTTCAAATATCTGTCTATCGATTTGTCTAGCCAATTTGTAGATATATTTCTATCTTCCATCTTATCTGCAGCTCATTAAGGCAACAATTCAGGCAATTTCAGCACGTTTCGGTGTTATACGAAATGCCAACGCTAATAATATCTCAATTATCTTGAACAATCCAGCTAGCACCAAGACCAACAACCATCGATTGCATTTCTATCGTTTCGTTTTGTTCGTTCCACAATATTTTCACGATTTCATTAAATTTTAGACACGCAGTTTCCACAGAAACCAAAGGAGGAGGAGGAGGAGAAGGAGGAGTAGCAGAAAAACAGGGAAGAGCAGGCAGAGCAGAGCAGAGCAGAGCACACGTAACTGGTTCAAAAAATCATTTAGCCCGAGACAAAAGGTGGGGAGGAAACAGACAACTCAACTCAACCTGTTTCCCATTGCTAAGTTTTTCCTACGAAAAACACAAAAAAAAAAAAAACGAGTTGCACTACGACACGCAGACCCGAAGATGAAATTAAAACGTAACATGCAATTCTTTATAATTGAAAAGGAGCAACAACAGAAACCCAAAAGAAGTCGAATCAATTCGTATTAAATTACTTTCACAATTGGTCAGTTCGGTTCAGTTCAGGGTATTAGGCTTTTGTAATACTTGAGATTATCTAGCACACGATCTCTCGGACTCTCGGACTCTCGGCCTAGCCATTTATTCAAAACGACTCGCCCTGCTCCAGAATGAAATCAAATTGATTGCGGCCGCCCCTCTTTTGCCCGCCCTTCACCCCACACTCATGGCCCATTATTATGAAATCTGAATTCGTGACCTTGTTGCGTGTTGCATTTTGGTCTTTCTTTCTTTCCTTCCGAACACAAAATGCATTATCCGCGACCTGTCTTAACTGCCGGCATTTGACTGCGTTTACGTCACATACCAACAAAAGGCCATGAAACTGAGTATCTATAAAAAAAAAACAACAACTAATAACAAAAACTAGCCGGAAAAAAAAAAATAAAAAGAAAAACATGAAAATATTATAAAAACCAACAACATACAACCTGCTATACACTGACACACACACACACACACACACACACGCACACACGTGTTGCTGTCGCTCAAAAGTTTATGCATTTTTTTCTTGACTGGTTTTTTTTTTTTTTTTTGTTGTTACTATTTTCTATATGAACATGAAAACACAGTTTTGTGTTGCCTGTCAGGCCCGTTGCACAAGTTCTTCCTCCAATTCTGTGCGAGTGTGTGTGTGTGTGAGTGTGTGTGTGGGGATATGTTACGCCTATTTAAGTACCGCGGAGTGATTTAGTGCAAAATCTACCGTTAGTTAATGCTGCTGATAAGCCAAGTCTCCAAGTCTGAGCTAGTTGTAGATACGAAGACAGCAAAAGAGAAGAGTCTACGACAAAGACTGAGAGAGAGAAAGAGAGAGAGAAGCTGGATCGTAGCCACTAAAATGCATAATTAATCGCCAAAGTCGAACAGAAATAAGCAACCAGAGAGACAAAAAGAACTCTTCTACCACGATAGTTGAATACCCTTTCCAAAGACATTCGAAATTCTGTTTAACTAGAACAAATTTGAGGCTCAAAGAACTTCTTCTAGTCAAAGCTTCTATATTAGATTAGATGGATAGATTTTATTTAGCAGATCGATTGTAGATTGATTAAAAAATAACTGAAGAAAGTTCGATATGCAATACGATTTTTCTTCCTTTAACTTTACTCGAAATTCATTGCTGTCTTTCCTTTTGTTTTGATCTACCCTTTATCTGATGAAAGTGTATACAAATGGCAGAAGCCCACATGGAATGGCCAAAAAGTTGGTTACTCTCTCTTGTATGCATTCCAGTTGCATGTGGCATGGAAACTTGACTCCACTCACAATTGAGTAGAATTTTTCTTGTAGCTTGAGCTGCTGATTCGCTACTGTCTGTCTGTCTGTCTGTCTGTTTGTCTACTCGTCTTACCCGTCTGTCATTAACAGCTTTTGGGTAATTTTATGCAGCAAAAGCTGGAGCAAAAGCTGCTCCCCCTCTCCTCACATTCCGGCCCCCTTGCACTTGCCACACTGTCATCAACTGTTGTAGACACGTTTCAGCGATTTTCATGTTGCATGGTTCACTCTAATTTATGCAAAATGTTGTTCTTCTACTGTAATTCTTCTCTCTTATGTTGTTATGTTGTGGCCATTATTGTTTTTTCTTTTTGTTTTTTTTTTTTCTTAGTTTTTGTTGTTGTTGATTTTGCCTTCATTAAGACTTAAGTTGATGGCCAAAATTTATGGGCAAGTAAATGAAAAACGATTTGATAGCTGATTAATGAGATTTGCTGGTATTTATGAGATTTAAATTGTTTTTACATAATCGACTTAAAGATTTGAAAAGTGAAATCGAATTAACTTTAAAATGATTAATGATTAGTGAGAACTATTTGCTTAGAATTAGGAAGTTTCTCAGTTCCGTTGCATTGTACTAATTCTCAGACAACTAATTCAGATCTCTGGCCAATGATATGGGGGATATACATACAACTACACCAACTAATGGAACATTTCTCCCACAGTTCTTTAAGACATAAATTAAATATCTCTTCTATCTCCCTAATTTGATGCGCTTTAACTTCAGATGATGACGATAAAATGTAATTGCTTCTACCCCCCCCCCCCCTTCTCCCTCTCTCTCTCTCTCTCTTTTATCACATTATGGCACATCAAAGCAAAAGAAGATGAAAAATAAGTTGATTAAATTAAAGTGC
The DNA here is from genome assembly GCA_024703675.1 of Drosophila nebulosa. Classification (NCBI taxonomy): domain Eukaryota; kingdom Metazoa; phylum Arthropoda; class Insecta; order Diptera; family Drosophilidae; genus Drosophila; species Drosophila nebulosa. The sequence goes on along the minus strand of CM045725.1, from coordinate 13,986,017 downwards.
GTTGAAAAAAAGAAAAGAAAACGTAACAAACAAAAAAGAAATAAACAATAATTGACACAGTCAAGACGAATGTTTTCGTAGAAATCGGAAAAGAACAAAACCGAATGAGGAGAACGACAACAACCAAAAAAATACATTACAAAAATTTATTCTCTAAGCTGACAAAAAACTCAGTTTAAAAACGAAATCGTCGTACCATGAAACGCGACCAGAGTACCAAAAACAACAACAACAACAACAACACTCTAATCTACTGATGGATGTGTCTGGTGTTGGTCTGGTCAACAACAACAACAGGTGGGCAGAACCAAAAAGCATATGAAAACCTGTTGGAACGTGGGAAACACTTGGCAATCAACCCCTAAAACCAAAAAACCAATTACCCCCTCAACAAAATAGTTATGGTGGGGCGGGGAGAGAAGAAGAAGAAAACAACTCGAGGGCGTGTTGTGGTTTTTGCACTTGCCAGGCCCAAAAGGCAGCTGACCATAAAACGAATTGCATTCAAATGATAATCACTCGACTATGACTCTAACCGGGATGCGCTTCTTTAGCCAAGCGGTGCATCAGTTGGTAACGGAAGTCACTCTTGGCCTGGCCTAAAATAAATGATATGCCTCTCTCTCTCTCTCTCTCTCTCTCTCTTTCAACTTTCTTTCACACACACACAGACGCATTGGAAAATTTTCAATTGAAATGCCATTGAGGCGTAAAAGGATTATTTTTTGCATGTGAACATTTCTTTGATCGGCCGCCAATTCCTCTTCCAATCTCCAATTCCAACTCCGACTGAGAAGGAGTCTAACTGTAACTGTAATAGCATTGGCCATGCCAATGTCAAAATCGTGTAGGTCTCCAAAACAAACATGACAACTGACAAAAGCAACAAGCAGCAGACAGATAGACAAACAAACATCAGCATCAGCATCAGCCTTCGTCTCTGAGTATCTGCATCTGCAACAACAGCAACAACAACAACAACAACATTTCAATTAACAAAAGAAAACTAAAGCCAGAGGAGACTAGGCGACGTACTCTAATCGCCGCCTGTCAAAATAAAGTTGTGTGGCATCCAGCATCCAGGAACCAAGCTAAGTAAGTATTCCTTTTCTCAGCCAATTGCACTGCGAATTGGCTAAAAATCCATTAGTTTGTTAGTCAAAGTTTAATGTTGAATAAATCTTACCCCATTGCAGTTTCTTTCAGTGTATTTGTGGCCAAAAACAAAGTTACTCTGGCTGCATTTCATGTGTATCTGCTAAAATGCGCAATTAAGTCATCAAATGTTTGGCGTGAGTGTCCAAGCGTCGTCTTGACTTTGGACCCCTTTTTTCCCCCTTACGAGACTAATGCACATTTGGGTGCAACCAGGAAGCAAGTCTCACTTGCCACAGCTGGTTTCTTCTTCTACTTTTTCTAATTCTTTTTGCACTTGAGAGCGAAAATGTTAGAACTTGCAGCAACTTTTACTATTTACTTCTACTTCTACATCCAGCACATACAACACATTGTGGCAAGCTGCTAATGAAGCCTGAATGCTCGCTCACTAGCCTCTCTTGCCAACAGGATCTTGTTAGCCAATAATGTCGAAGTCGTTGATGATGATGATGATGCCAATGCTGAGAAAGTTGCCGTTAGATGCTGCTGCAACTGCAATCTTTCTTGGAGCATTTCCTCGCCCAGTTTCTAAGTTTCTTAGTCGAGTTGGCCCCCGTAAATGGGCCGTTTCTATATGATGATTTGGCTTCAATTTATCATCAAGTCAAGTGTTTGGGCCAAGCTCATTAAAGCTGCCAAGTCGCGTAGGCGTTGCGACTTGTACTTGGATTTGGACCTGGATTGATGCTGACCCATGCAGCTCACGTCTCTTTTGGTGCCTATCTAGTTAAAATCTCTCACTTGTTACACATGTTTCCTCAACTTAATTGTGCAAAAGGCATTTGGACATGAATAACAAATGCATTTATTTTTTTTTTTTTTTGTTTCGGCTTTCTTCTCACAAGTGGCAAAAAAAAAAAATATTTCAAGATAATCACGATTTTCTACTTGAAATGCCAACTTCCAGCAGCCGACACTTTCACAAACTTTTGGCCAGAAAGTAAACCAAAAATTTGCTTGAATTTCATAAGGAATTAGACAGATGGATTGATGGTAATTTTTATTTTTTTTTTTGTCCAAGCAATGACAAATCAATTTTTTTTTTTTTTACTCAAAGTGTGTGTAGGCCGTTTAAAAGGTTTCTTTTGTCAAAGTTAGGGTATGGACAAAATGGCGTCGACGCTAGATTAAAGTGAAGGGAATATAGAAATTGACAAAACAATTGACTACAAATTGAGATCAATAAATTACATATAAATATCTAAAAGTCTTGCACCGCCTTTGATATTAATTCTTAGAACTTTTTGCAACTCATTGAACAATTTAGGTTTTATCTAATGAAATTATGATTATCTGAGTCTTTGGCAATTGGAATTTGATTGCCGATACTTTTTTTTTTTGGCCTTTTTCGTGCAATTATAATGTTTCGACCCTCGGTCAGATATAATACTTGAGTTTGGCTACCTTTTTATTCCACCTACATTTCATTTTCATTGTAATATTAAATGATGGTCATTAAATTAATTAATTTATTTTTGCGTTTTACCCATTTTTTTTTGGTTTTTTTCAATTAAACATAAATTACACAGCAACAACAACAACAATAACAACAATCCCAACTGGTTAGCCATCGCTTAACACACACGTTCTAAACCAGACACGACCTTTTTTTTTTTTTTTGTTTTTTTTTTCTGCGGTATTGGTAGATCTCCTTGCTGACTTTTGGCCACTAAATTGCTTGTATATGTCTGGCAAATTGGTGTTGGCGTTGGTTGGAAACCAGCGAACAAAGTAACCAAAAAAAAAAAACGAAACATAATAATAATAGTAATAATAATACAACAACAAGTGGAGTGGAGTGGAGTGGAGAGAGAGGGGAAGCAGGAAACATAATAAGCCACACAACAACGCCCTTCAATTTGTTGTATCGACTCTTTCCCTTCTCTCTCTCTCTCTCTTTCGCCTTGATTTTAATTTTATTTGCGGTTTTCGATTTTGTTTCAAAAATTCAATTTTCTCCCCCAACAAAATCAATCAAATTGTTGTTTTTTTTAGACATCTCCGATTGGGTGTTGAATCAATAATAAAACACAAGAAATTTATAAAAACCATAAAAAAGAGAAAAGACAATGACAAGCGACTGAGGCGAGAACAAAGAAATTTGACAGCCAACTTTAAAATGATTTTAGTGGCTTAATTGGTATGAAATGAGGGTCATTGAGCAGTTAGAAAACTGATCAATCAGTAGACCCCAAGACTTTATCTAAGATTCAGCTAAACGAGGCAAAACAAAAATTACTTAATTGAAATTTTCAACAGAGTAATGAAGAAATTTAATTCGAGTTCACTTACTAAACTCACTCAGAATGGATAAATAGTTACTATTTAGTTTGGTTTTTTTTTTTTAATTAAAACCATTTGAAACTTTAATCTAATGAAAAATAAGAACAACAACTTTAAGTGGCATGGGAAATAATTGAAAAAGAAAAAGAGAAGGTAGAATGAGATGAAATTCTAATTTTTGGGAAGACAGCTAAAGAGATTAGTCAAACGCCCATTTCTAGTTAGGGCGTGTCATGAGATGTCGACGAAACGGTTAAATTCTGATGAAATGCCATACCGCCCAGCCTCATAGCCTCCCACCCCCTTTGGCCATGCCTCTCGCCATTAAGCTTTCTTTGCTATTTGCCAATTTCAATTAAAATGCCATATATCATGGATGAGGCGCACATCGAATGCAATTAAAATCAAATGCGTAGATCTCTCCCTTCACCACCGCCACCACCTTCGCTTTATCCTTCTCTTCACTCCTCTTCACTACTCTCTCCTCTTGGTCGCTGTGTGTGTGTGTGTGTGTGTTTTTAAATCAAAGCAAATCGTAAAACGATAAGCCTCAATGCCGACAGACCACCCAGTCATCCATATATATATATATATATATCTAGATATTTATGTATGTACATACTTATGTATATATCTCTTCTCTCTTGTTGTGTTTTTTCATTGCCAACTTCAATTAACTTACAAAAAGAGACCGCCTCTGGACCAAAGATATGGCCAATTTCTTGGCTACTTCTGGCCATGCCGCACACAAAGTCTGTCGCCATTCCGGGGACTTATTTATTTAGTACTTATATTTTATTGTAGACGCTACCGACCAACAAATTCCTATGCAAAGTAATCTCTTGCTATCTCCTTGTTCCAAGTGGCATGTTGGACAGGGGGTGCTTGGGGAGGGGTATTGGGGCCTAGACGCTTAATTACACTTTAAGTAGCCGCAGTCAATATTGATTTAAGTTGGAAATTTAATAGCCCAGTCTAATGAGTCGCATGCTAGGGCCATGGGAATGGCTCTGGATTGGGTTCGGGTTCGGGTTCGGGTACGGGTTCAAGTTGGTATCTCCAGTTTCCAGCCGTTAAATTTATGCAGGCAAATTTTTCAATCAGCAAATCAGCATTTTTATGGTTATTAGGTTAAAAAATAAAAAAAAATCTAATTAACAGCTTTTGCCAAGATTTATTCAAATAACTCACGCTATAAGTAAAAATCTCAGCACTTACCCAAAATGCAAATGAAGTTATCAAAAGGAAAAAGGATGTCCAAGCAACGACTTTCCTACACTCTTTTGCCCATAAAAGAAACCTCCAAAAAAGTGAGAAGGTGAAAGGTTTTCCCTAGCTACCTCATGTTCGTTCAACCTTCTTCGTATAAGGGTATAAAACCCAAACTCGTATCTTATATCTTATATTGATGCCAAGTGGCACCCAGTCCAGTCACTCAGTCATGTGCAGCAAAGAGAAGAAGTCAAAATTTTAAATATGCAATGTTATTAACAACGACATATGGAATTTATGGCAATACAAAATGGACAGAAGGCAAAGGAGCAGGGGGACGTGGACCCAGCCGACAAGAGAGAGAGAGAGAGACTGACTGACTGAATGCATCCTAAAGTTGGTTTGAAAGTTTTTTTTTTTTATTTTTAACTTTATTTAAGTCTTTCGAAGAGGACAACCTTTTTTCCATTGGTCTCGTTCTTTTTGTTTTTTTCGACTGACTGGCTGCTGTTGGCACTTAGTTGCCGGCAATTCATTTGGCCTGTTAGGAGGAATGAAAAGGGAGCTAAGGAGCAGCTGAAGCTGCAAGTGGAGCTGGCCACGTGCTGTTGGCCAAGTTGATAAATAAGTTTTGTTGTCAGTTTGGCAAATAGCCAGGCATTAATAACACCTTTTTAAGTCGGATGCCGAGCTGCTTTTGAATAGAGAATTAAGTTGTATGAACTTTGTTTTTCTTTTTTGCATAAATTATTTAATTAAGCAGACTCACAGACATCAAAAAATATTCAAGTCATATTTTGATAAACTTAGAAGATTTGGCCATTAAATTTCATTTTAACCCACAACTTTAATGGCCCAATGAGAGAGAAGTAGGGAGGTGTGGAAAGGTGCATCAGAATGCATTTCAAACCAATTTGATTGCCTTCATTTACATAGATTAAATTCCACTTACTTCTTGACCCCTTCCAATGGAAGCGGCATTTTTGTTGTTGTTGTTGGCTGTTGTTGTTTCTTATTCGTCTGCTGCCCATCAATTCTGGCCAATTGTTCTTCAATATCGCTTAACTGTATATCATCAGCAATGGCCACATTGAAATAGCATAAAGTATCCCTTCGATCCTGTTGTTGCTGCTGCATCAGCTCTTCCGTATCCTTGTTGTTTAGCCAAAGAGCAGTCCGATTGCGGCACATATTCAAATTGCGCAAATCGGTAAAGGGCAACGGAGCAGGCGGGCTCAGAGCCTGCTTCTGCTGCATCTTGGCCACTTGGGCTGGTGTCAGGCTACCCGTTAGCATGGCCACTTCAACGTCATCGTCGGTCTCACCGCTGCAGGAGATGCCCGATGAATGGAACTGCTCATCATTGCTGGGACTCGCTTTCGTTTGCTGCATCTGCGAGTGGGTCAGAGCCAGGGCCAAGGTCGGCGCTGGCCTGGCATTGGGCAATTCCAAAGCTATGTCATAGGGTGCTAGGGTCAGCTTTGGTTTGGGTCTGGTTTTGGTTTTTATCGCTGATTTGACTAGGCATTTGGCTGGCTTCGAGCAACTCTTCCTCACACTCAATTTGGTCACTGTGGAGAGGCGAGCCTGATGATGATGGCTCAGATGCGGTGATTTCGCTGCCACCGCGCTCAATTGATGCTGTTCGTTGGTCATCTTCTCCAACGCCCGCTCCGCCGAGGCACTGCGACGGCGACTACGCCGAATGCTGGGCATATTTCTGGGGAAAAGCTTGCCCAAATCCGCTTGTGAAGATTTCGATAGACTATCGCCTGTATATTGGCTAATTGTGGCACTGCTGCCTTCCGAACTACTACCGCTGGTCGTATTGGCCAACACGGAAACCGAACATTCACTCGATATTATAATGTCGCGATAGTTCTTTGTCTGATCCGTTTGATGCGGCGGCAAACAGATCTTTTGCCACCAATGTTTCTTGGTTAACTTGGGCAACATTTCGCGGAATCACAAATTAATTGGCGCGCGCTTCAATCAATCAATCGATTGACACATTAACAAACAAGTGAACTAACTGGCAAAGCAATTAACGGCCAATCATCCGTTTGTTCTAATTACGTGAGCAGAAATCAATCAATTCGCACTAGCGATCGATCGAACGATCGAGTCTACAATTGGCTTGCCGGTGCGGTCCTTTCGCTTTGAGGCTGTTCAAACAACTGAAGTGCTGCTATCTTTGGCAGCGGCTCTAGAAAGTTGGCTGATGGCCAAAACTGGCCAGATTGGTGCAGGTCAAAATTCAACACACCAGCTAACAGCTAACCACCACGATCGCTAAGCCAGCAGCTCACCATGGCTCTCTCTTGCCCACTCTCTCTCTCTCGCACTCGGTTTAGGCCAGGTTTGCTCTTTCAGCAGGTGTCTGAGTGAGTGAGTGAGTTAGTGAGTGATTGTTGAGTGAAATTCTGGCTACTGGTTAGTTTTTGGCCTGTTGATTGGCTGCTGCGGGCCATTTGACACATTTCAGCCTGGTAAGTGATTGACCCATTTCAATTCATTGGACAGCAGCAGCAACAACAATTGCAGCAGTTGCAGTTAGGCAAAGCAGGAAGACAGAGGAGTAAGGGGATCGCTCAACTGGGCGTTTGATTGTTTAACACATTAGCAAGAACTTAACTAACAATTAAGTTTGAGTAGATCAAGCTACCGTAAAGCTAACAAACAGATCCTAGGATTAATATCTTTTAGTTAGAGGAGAGTTAACAGGCTTCACATTTTAAATAATTTATTTTTGCCAAAGCAAAAGGACTTTTTTCATTATTTTATTTACCCATAAATACATAGAAATCTTTACCATTTAATTTAAGTTGAAATATTTTGCTTGCCTTTTATCAATTAATGAGTGGAAACATTTTCCACACAAAATTACTTCAGAGAAACTTACTTTTCAGAACTTTTCCATGCGCTTTGCCATTGCGTTGCCTTAGCCAAAAGTTCAGTGTTTGTCCAACTGTAATGAGAGCAAATAAATTAGTGTTAAATATTTATTCTATACACCCAACATACACCCACACAACACACTCAGTCAGTCACACAGATAGAGAAACAGAGAGAGAGAGAGAAAATTACCCAAAAAATGTGCAACTAATTGAGGAAAGGCAAATGAACAGAAATGTAGCAAAAGTATTTTAATTACCAGCAGCAGGGCAAATGTCAGACCAGCATTCAACTAAAGGGGAGAGGTGGGGGGTGGTGGTGGAGAACAAAGTGCGTCAAAACTTTATTTGACAGTTGAAACAATATAAAACTGAACTGAACAATTCATGAAACAATTTTTTGATTAAACTTGCGACACGCAGCGGCACCACCAGGAGCAAACGAAGGACACTTGGCAGTTGGCAGTTGGTTGAAATGTCTGCGAATGTAGTTGGCACTTGGTAGATGGCAGCTGAAAACGTGTCCCCAACGACAATTGCCACTTTTGGACACCAAACACCCAACAGCCACACAGCAACCAACAGGTAAAAGTCACAAAAAAAAACAACCAAAAGAAACTGAAACTGAAATTCTAGTAAAACATCTACCATAATGTGTACACCAACAAACATATCCAACTGGGATGCTTTCTTCCCTTCCCTGCTGTGTCATCCATTGCAAAAGGTCGTAAAAGTTGAGATTTCAACGAGCATTGTACACGTGTTGGTTGCTGGATGCTGGAACGGTGCTTGCAGCAGCTGCCACCGATTGCTAGCGCCAACTACGCTACGCCATAAAGCACTAAAAAGTATTAAAACAATTTACACTTTGTAAAAAAAAAACAACAACAAGAAAAACTGTTGTGTGGCTTGTAGAAAGCACGTGTCGTGTGCATAGAACAGAGCGGGAGAAGGACCTTCTCGACTCTCATCCTGCCTGGCATCTCTCACTTGTTATTAACTTTTTGCCATCAGACAACATGGCGTCCTGTCATAATCATAACTGTTTCTCAGCGGGGGAAAAAAAAGACAAAAAAAAAAATATATATATATATACAATATTTTACAGGGAATATCATGGAAATCAGGGCTGCCGTTGACAATCGCGTTATCATAATTTTCGACGTTTTTTTTTTTGCCTTCATTTTTTTTTTTTATCAAGCTAAATTCAAATAGCATTTCTCTCGCTTATTTGCATAAACAACGTGAAAGTCGTAAAGTAAAAAATTGCGCAAAAAAAATAATAATATATATAAGAGTACATATAGAATTATAGTCAGCACAGGAAAGGGAAAAGAGAAAGGTGACACAGACAGAGAGAGAAGGAGAAGTACTCGAATGCGACGAATAAGTGAGAGAGAAGCTACAAAAAGAAATGGCTGCAATTGTTTCCACTTAGAAGCGAACGCACAATGGTGAAAATTGGAAAATTATTGAGGAAAAGCCAATTTAATTTTCAAAAATTTGCATAAAATGATTAAAGAGCAATTCCCAAAATGAAAATTTATATGTAAATTTTTGATACGAATGCACGAAACAGGAGAAATCTAATATAGAAGAAGTTTTTTTGCAATATTTTAGTTATTATTTTCTTTATTGATTTTTTCAAAGATTTTTTTTTTGCAATAGAAATATTTGAATATATTAAACTAGTTCTATTAGTCTATTCTTCTTTAATGACAATTTTGGTTCTTTCTCTCAAGAAACTTCCTTAGAGAATTGCATATGCTCAAACACATTTCGATGCCACAGTGCAGCACGACAGTGGCAAAAGCGAGGCGTAATCTCCACAGCATGCGTACCACTTGCCACAGTGTGTCCCCTCAACCAATCCCCAATTCCGACTCCAATCCCAGTTCCAATTTTCAGTCTCATATTCCTCGGCAGCAACTTCCTCTTAAGACAATAAGCACAAAGCATAAATTCTAGAGATGAAGCAAAGGAAAGTCAGCAGGAGACACCAACGCAGTCAGCGTAGGCGGCAAATGTAGCCCTAATGATGACGACGCTGCCGCTCTTGCTCCTGCCGCTCTTGCTCCTGCTGTTGTTGTTGTTGTTGTTGCTATTTACTGTTGCTGGGGAACAGTGGCAAAAACGGTCTGAAGTGCTGCCAATGGCACACGGAATGGAATGGGAATGGGAATAGGAATGAGGGGAGAATAAAAGAGGGAAAGCTTCGTAATATTTATGAAAAATATTTTTGTATGAAATGTGCTTGGGTAGGAATGACAAAACAACCAGGCGCAATGATTACGTTGATTTGCAAAATGGCGTTGATGACAGTCATCGCCAGTTGTGTGTGTGTGTGTGTGTGCGTTTACTGAAGGGGAGGGAAGAAGAGTACGTGGGTCTACTGATTTTTAATTAAAAAAAAGCAAAGCAAAAGCAAAAGCGAACAAAAAATAAAAGAAGAACGCTGCAGCAAGAGGGAACAGCGGACACAAAAAACAACTCAAAGTGCGCGTCACAAGGTTTCCTTTTGTTAATCGACTTGATTGTAAATATTTTCTTGCCTCTTCCACACCCCCACCAGTACAGCCCAGCCCATCCTTTGCACTCGTCTATTGTGTTTGTTTGTCATGGTGGCGACTGTTGCTGCGCTTCTAACGGCACATTTCGCTTCTGCTCCCCCCTGCAAGCCGCAGTCTCTGCACCTGTCGCCTGCCGTCTGACTGTCGACTGACTGCCTCCTGTTTGGTTGCTTCTTCGCCTCACCTCACCCCCTCTTGACAAGTGTGTCGCAACATTTGCCTTTGTTATTTATGGCATTGTTGCTGTTGCCTGTTGCCACGTGATGTGATGTTTGCCCCACGGCTGCTGATGTGCGTTGTGCGTTCTTTTTCACGCCCCAAGCGCCAAAATAGAAGAAATAAAAAAAAAAACAAATGGAAGAGGTTTTTATGCCCTTACTGATCAGAATGATTATATACTTAGCAATGCTCAGATGTTATCATCTTCTGACCCCATAATCCCTTATGCGGTCGAGGTGGAACTATTATCAATAATACTTTAAAATGAATAATTATTTGCATGCGAAGGGCTTACAATAAAATCATTACAGTGCTCCCCCACACATTTATTATACATACATATGTATATTGTACATTTTATCAGCAGTTCTTTTCTTATTGCTAAATGCGCCGCTTCTTATGTATGAATGTATGTATATACATATGCTCAGAGCAACAGAAAGCAAGGGAGAAGCACCGTTGCAGCGAGCAGGTAGTCCGACGCTCTCCCACTCAACCACTCTTCCGCTCGTAACCACTTAGCATCTGCTTAAAGAAGAAGAAGCACTGCTGAAGCAGCATCTGCGAGCGAGAGTAAGAGAGTGGGGTGGAGTGCAAGAGCGCCGGCATATGCATGTACCTACCGTATCAGCTTCAAGAAGAAGAAGAAGCACTGCTGTGTGGCCGTGAGCAAGCAAGGGTAAGAGAGTGGGGGTGAGTGCAAGAGCACTGGAATACGTGCTCGCTGCAACGGTGCTTCCTCTTCATGTTCTTCTACTCTGAGCATATGTAAGCAGCAGCGCCAGCAGAAGTCAAATGAGTTGCTGCTGAGCCGTCGCCTCACTCGGTCAGATGATCTGCCGACTTTCCAATTAAAAATTTAACGCTGGTAAGTTTTTTAATGGAAATTTCTGTATATTACACTGATTTACGAATAATTTTGTCATCCACATTCTCATATGTTTAAAATATGTCATTATTGCGAATGTAATTACCATACTTTTCAATTAATGTGACAAACTTGTTGACAGGTATTACAGTTTATGAGATATTTACGAATATTAAACAGGATAAATATTTAAATATATTTAAAATGTTCAGGTAGTTTAGGTTTTAGTAGTTCAGAAGCAAATCTAAAAGTCACTTTTTAAAAAGAATCTGCAAAATTAATAATTTTTGTGAAATTTGTAGTTTTTCTTACATGGATTGGTACCAATTGACCACAGTGTGCAGGTGAGGTGAATTCTCCCTAAGCTCACCACTAATTGATATTTAATGATTGTCCAGTGAGGCAAATAATTACTTAATTGAACCAAACATAGTTAGTATATTGACATTGTAAAAATATTCAAAATAATTCAACTAATTCAAAAAGTCAGCAGAATGCCGCGTTTACGGTTCTTTGTGGCAATATTATTAACTCTTTTCGTTTATCAAAATGATTTAGTTCAAGGAATTTTGGTTGGTATATCTAGCATAAAGTGCCAAAGTAAAAATAATTCCTATGCAGTCATTGAGCTCTGTGAATTGAAGCCAGTGAGTCGTGGTGTTAAGGAAATGTCCATATTTGTAAAATTATTGGATATACCCATAAATAATGTGTCAGTAAGTCAATGGAATGGCAAATTTACATTTACATATTTTTTTTTGATTTTTAACTATTTTGTTATTAAGTTCCGACTGGAGTTCAGGCGACGAGGATATTTCACTCAACCGATTTACAAGTATCAAGTTGATGCCTGTTTATTTTTTCGCAACAAGAAACGCAATCCTTTGGCTAATGCTTTTTACGATTTCCTTCACTTGGCCAACAATTCGAATATGAATCACACTTGTCCTTACAATGTAAGTAGCTAAACATTTATTTTGAGATCTTATCTAATAAATATTTGTTTTCAGCATGATTTAATTGTGGATCGCTTTCGCATAGATCGAAATTTAAAATTTTATCTACCGATTGAGAGGGGCGACTATACTGTCAATACATACTTCTATACCTACAATTTGCTACGTGGCACATTCGATGCCAATATGGAATTTCATGACTAGCTGGACAAGTGTGCAAAGAGTATTTATATGTATAATTCGCAGGAACAGACCTTTAAGTGACACCCTAAATTAGTCCGCCATTAAAAAGTGAATCTTAAATAAATAGCATAGAAATTTTGGGTTTGCTCAATAGGAATTGAAACTATCGTAAAATGAGATAAAATTATTTCTCTTATCGACTTCATTTCGAAAAGCCTTTCTGTAAATTGCCCTATGTGACACAAATTAACACTGATGACCTCTCCTCTGAAACAATCGAACTTTGGGGATCATTGGCTCAATGACTGGGATGTTCCATTCACCAAATGTCTATCAAATTGTCATTAATAAAAAAAAAACCAAAATTGATTAGTTGTAAATTTCACTTAGTTCAAGTCAGTTGGCAAAATGTTATATCTACGGCTTTTGCAATTTCTGGTATTGGCAAAATATCAAAATTATTTTATCCAGGCCATAATTGTTCGAGTATCTGGCTTGGTATGCGAAATTAATGATCCTCTCTTTGTGAATTTCGCTCGTTGTGAGCTAAAGCCAGTAAGTCGAGGCGTTAAAGAGGCTTACATAGAGGCACAATTGTTGCAGAAACCAGTGAATAATGTCACAGTAAGTTATCGGTTCAAATTCAAATACCTAATCAAAGACAATTTGTGGGAGTTTAGCTGCGCTTCGAGATCAGACGTCGGAGTTACTCCTATACGCCATTATATTCGTATGAAATCGATGGATGCGCCTTCTTTCGAAACAAACGACGAAATCCCTTGGCCAGCATGTCGTATGAATTTCTTAATATTGGCAAATATTCAAATATAAATCACACATGTCCCTACAATGTAGGTGCTAGTCAAATACATTTGATCTTAAGTATTAATAATTTAATTTCTATTTTCATTAGCATGATGTGATTGTTAGTGGCCTACGTATTGATAGGAATACGACACTTCGCCTGCCCATCGATAAGGGAAACTATGTTTTCCACACCTATTGGATGGCTTACAATGTGCTAAGGGCCACTGTGAAGGGTTATGTTCAGTTGGAAGATTAATTAGCAAAATGTTACTATGACTCAACACTGAATTTAGGTTTGAGTCAGGCGATCATTACTATATATGTATCTATCGGTCAGATCTGTTTATGGGTTTTGCAAATATTTAGTCAACTTGATACCTTCGGGTTTGGTTAATAAAATTTCTATTAAAAATGCATTAAAATCCAATTTTTTATTAAAAATATATTCAATGACTTTCAAGTCATGGCTGTGTATCGAAAAGGGGATACATAACCCCTCATGTTCCGCCCATGTCGCCATTTACACATACATTTTTATTTGATTTGCTAAAGCTACTCTCCATACTCTAGATTCGATTTCAGCGTAACAGTTTAAAAATGAATCTCTCTCGCCTCGGTCTACTCTGTTCGGGAATATTTCTCTATATACGATTATGTGAATTGGTAATCGTTGCCACTGGCATTGAGTGCCTTAGCAAAGATTTAAACTTTGTTAACTTTTCACAATGTGACTTGAAGCCTGTGAGTCGAGGGCTTAAAGAGATAACTGTATTGGCCAAATTGCTGCAGAAGCCAGTGACAAATATAACCGTGAGTCAGTAGGTAACGTCCTCAAGCATAAACCCTAACAAACCCCTTTTGGTAGGTGCGTACTGAGGTTAGGCGACGTTCATCATCGGCCAAGCCCATCTATGGCGTTCAGTTCGATGTGTGCACTTTCTTTCGAAATAAGCGTCGCAATCCTTTGGCCAATGTCTTTTACGAATATCTTCATTTCAAAACCCACTCAAATCTAAATCACTCCTGTCCCTTTGATGTAAGTACGTAGATTTGTAAATAGATCAATCTGTTATTGCTATTGGTTTTTCTTATTTATTTTCCAGCATGATTTGTCTATGAAACGCTTGCCAATCGATCGAAATTTAAAGTATTTGCCAATAGATAAAGGTGAATATACAATTAGAACCGATTGGCTAGCTTACAATGTTCTTCGAGCGATAATCAGTGTAAATTTTTATGTGGTAGATTAACGAAAACAATCAACTTGTATAGTTTTCAAAAATTGTTGAATAAAAATGATGTGTTTGAATTTGAAATCGTCGATCCCTGGATACGATTGATTGAACCGCAGTTGAAAAGCTTTCTCAGCCGATAACCTAAATGCTCTATGTTATTTGAACGTTTTAAGTTAAGTTTTAAACGATTTTTTTTTTGATCAGATTTGATTGCTATCCGAATCAATTATAATAAATACCTAACCCCAATTCAGTCGCAATGGAAATGACTTTAAAAACGTTTTGCATGGAAATGTTTTATAATTGTTTTTCCATTATTTCGTTTGGCTTACCCAACAAAGTTAGTTAAAATTCGGTAGTCAGCTCCATTTGATGAATGAAAACATGGAACTATTTGTGATTTTGTTGTTTGGCTTTCTTGGCCTATGGCCGATAGTTTCGACCATTGCCATAAGCGTGAGTGGCGTGAATTGTGAAGTCAACGATCAGTCATTTATTTCCTACACACTCTGCGAACTGAAACCCATAGGCCGAGGAGTCAAGGAGCTAAATGTTACCGTCAAATTGCTACAGAAACCGGTGACAAATGTCAAGGTCGGTTAACTTATTTAACTGCAATCGATAAGTACATTTTATATTTTCCATTAGCTTAAACTGGAAATAAGGCGACGTAGCTACTTTGCCGGTTCGTTGTTCTCCAGTGAAATCGATGGCTGTGCTTTTCTCAAGAATAAACGACGAAATTATTTTGTCAATGCCATCTATGAAACATTTCAATTTATGAAGTACACAAATGTCAATCACACTTGTCCCTATAATGTAAGTTCACTCAAAAACGATTTATCTACATGTACAATTTGCTTTCAAGAATTGTCTTTCTATTTTGCAGCATGATATTATTTTGCAAGGTTTTCCCATTGATAAGAAATTTCGATTTTATATACCCCTGGGAACGGGTGAATATGTGCTGGATTCTCAGTGGTCGGTATCCGAAATATTGAGAGCCACTGTTAAAATTTATTTTGTAGTTCATGATTAGCTTTGACCTTTGACTTGAATAAAGTTTTCCCATCATTCTAGTTTGCTTGTCAATTTCCACCTCTCATATTGTTTGCTCATTTGTCACTTTCATGTTATTTTTTGTGACGAAAGTGAAAGGCAGCAAAAATGCCAAACGCACGCATCAAACTGGCCAAACATGGCATGTGTGGATATAATTAAATGGCCAATGCCGATGCCCACCCCTATCCCCCCACCACCACTTGAAGCCGATTTGGTGACTGGTTCAATAAGCTGTCGACTAACCAAGCTAACCAACACCCTCAATTAACAGACGACATTAAGTCTATAAAATGAAAGCCCAAAGGCAAACAACATTGCCGCCTTTTGTTACAAAATTGCAAGAAATAAACAATGCACCCTTCCCACCCACTACAACTCTCTCTCTCTCTCTCTCTCTTTACCCTTCGTTCCCGATTTTTCAGCCCTTGTTTTGCATCTTTGCTTTATGAAAAGTTATGAGTATTGAAAACCCACCCACACCCAAGAATTTTCCGAGCTCAAATCAAGTGAAAAGCCTTTTGGATATGAGTATGTAGAGAGAGTGTGTGTGTGTGTGTGTGTGTGTGTGTGTGTGTGTGTGTTGTGTCTAAGCTAATAAACATTCTAACATCCTAGCTGGGTGGTGTAAATAATTAAATTCTTAATTATCTCATACCAACACACACACACACACAAACAACTCAGCCCATTCGCTTGTGTTGTAAACTTTTCCTAGTCATAGAGCAAGAAGAAGAAGAAATAAGTGGATAGCTTTTCCTCGGTATTAGTATTTGTGGCATTAAACTTCATTTACACTCGACGCTGACATTGTCACATTCATTTAATTAACTTTAATAATTCAGATGTCAGAAACTCGTATGAAAATGAAAAGAACTTTGCTTTAAGCAGGTGAAAAACCAAAAAAGCTAAAAAAAAAAAAAAAACAAGAGGAAGGAAGAGAGAGTAGAAATAATGTTTTTCCAACAATGTCAGAGTGTTAATGAGGAAATTAGTATTCATTATTAGGTGTCGCTTTAGAGGGGAGTGAGCGTGTGTGTGTGTGTGTTTGAGGGCTTATCTCTATGAGTGGGCGTGCCCACACACTCAAGCAATGTTGAATAAATTAAAATAAATGTGGATTATTCATTGTAATTGTTGTTGTTGCTAAGTGATAATGAGTTCAAAAAAAAAAAAAACCAAGAGGGGGCCAAAGGTATAGGGAATTCTATCTGCGTGCACATAAACTTGCTATAATATACTATCTAGGGTATTATTCCTTAAGGAATTCCAATGGCACTGATAAGCAAGTTGATGGAAAACCTAATTAGCAAATAAACAATTTCATTTAATTGTGTCATAAGGAACATTTTTCTTTATTTAACTATTCTCCACCTCCATTAGGGTTTAATCATAAATAATGCAATTGTTAATCACTTTTATTTAAAATTTTTAATATATAATAAAAATGTAAGTAAAATGCTTCTAGGGATTCTTTTACTGTACACTTTAAAGATTTCAGTCGTCATTTATCTTCTACAGCTTTTTCTATCTCCTCCTTTAAATTTTCATGTTCATCCTAATCTGTTAATTTTGAGAAACTTGATTTTAAGGTACTTCAATTAGTACAATTCATATTCTAGACAATTATAATATAAAACTTTCTATCCGAAAGCTAATATCTCCTAATCAGTCTTGCGACTTTTTGTACCAATAACTAAATACTTTTTAGAAATGAATAATTTCTTTTTAATTTAGTTATATGTTTATATCCACTTCAATTAGCGCATTATCCGTTTAGTTTAAAAAAAAATTGATAAATATTTCATGGTCTCTAGTCAAAGTTTTTCTGCCTAAACTAGTTAAGCAATTTACTCTTAAAAGGGTTTTAAAATTTACTCAACATTTAATGGAATCTATAGATTCAAATTTAAAAACAAAAGAAAAATAATAAAAATAGAATTTTCATATTTTTTAAATAACCAATATTTATTTAGTTTTATCATGGACAAATAGTTGCCTTAAGCTAACAATTTAGCTAAGTCTTAAGCATTGCCTTTTTTTTTTGAGAGTTTATGAAATTAAATCCTTGTGTTTCACTTTGACTTTTTTAACTTTTAGCAATTAACCAATTGAAAAGTTGTCAGTTCTGGGAATTTCATTACTCACCAGAGTCCTTAACTCAATTATTTGGCATTCATTGGCTCTTTAGTTGTTTAACAAAGCTCGTCAATTAGTACACCCTCCGAACAAATAACATTTTCGAGTATTTTGATTTGAAAACAGGAACTCTGGCAAATTAAGCATTCACATCACATGACACCTTTCTGACTCATTAAAAAAGGGAACTGGCTAACATGACCTTCTGCTGCTCTCTCATCCCTCATTCCTGAACCCAACCCCCATCTCCTGTGTAACAATTAGACGACCATCAACCTTGCCTGGCCCTCTGACTACCAGCCAATTGATTGTCAGTTGAAACCACTTGGACTTGAAGTTCATTACGATGGCTTACCTTTCTTTGGTGGAGCAATAGAGTTGAGAAGAAGATGACCTCCGCTCACTTTGGGTCTGGGTTTGTTGACTGCTCTAATCCAATTAGAATTTTTTAACTTTTCCTTCTGCTTCTTGGATCGTTAAGCAATTTGGCACACACACTTGCACACATACAAACATACATACATAGAAGCACAATTCAATTGCAACTTTCTGTGTTGAAATGTTTTAGAACAGTGAAAATTCAATTTGTTAACATTTCAATTTTCACGTTTTCTTGTTATTCAATTAAGCACAAATTAAAGACACCGAAAGACACGCGTCGAACACAAAGAAAAACCTTTTGTCAACTTGCAAGACTTAGAGTAAAACTCACAAAGCGGAAACTGTCGCGGAAAATCGCAAATGCGTAGCGTATATTCTTTGGTCAAATGGGGGAAATTCAAGTAAAATTTCCGCCTAACACGTTGTGTTTTGCCGCGCTAGCAAACCGCAACTGAAACTGAACTCATTCTGAAACTGAAACCAAGTCGAAACCGGAGTCGAAATTTGTGTCGGAGTCGGAGCTGGAGCCGTGCTGTCTGCCAAGGACACTGCCGGAGACGGCAAGTCTAACGGCATCGAACTAAATGCCACAAACGTAAAGTTAACCCGTATCTGTGCTTTGTTTTGGTTTGCCAAGCAACCGGCTTCAAACCGTGTTGCATACGCACAGGCGCAATGCGAAATTCTCTCTTCAATTGAAGTTTGCTTAAGCAAAAGTTAAGAGAGAGAGAGACACCTTGTCAATTCTCTTTCATTTCTATTTTGATTTGATATCACAGTTGATTATAGTTTCTGCTTGTTATCTGATTAAAGAAAACACGTCAACAATGTTGACCAATTTAACTTAGAAGTTAATACTTAATTTAAACAGACGAATTTTAAATTACATAAAAGTCATTTACTTTAGGAAACATAAAATTCTATTCTAAATTGTCTCTTGACTAATTTGATACTTTTTTTGCCTAATTTCCAGTTAGTTGCTAGCCAATTATTATTATTCAAAAGCAATCGATCAAATGGCTAAAAGTTTTGGTCAATAAAACTCGCAAGTAATGAATGTAAATGCATGAAAATTAAAATCAATCAGTTTTAGTGTTAGTTAAACCCCCACAATAATGCAGCCACTTAAGCTATGAGCCTGGCCCGATTGCCAAGTAACTTGAAGGACAACACATTTATGCCACCCCAGAGACTTCTTGGCCATTTACGAGAACGATGACGATGATGGCTATGACGACGACGACGACGATGGCAAGTGTCGTCCTTGTGGCTACCCCAAAAACAGAAGTAGAAAAAAAAAAGGGAATGAAACAAAAGTAAAAGAAAAACCTAAAGGGAACGAGAGAAAGAGATTCAGGAAAGGGACGCACTGTCTTGTGGCCAGAGGACTGTTTCGCGGTGTTTGAGTGGGATGAGTTTGACAAGTTCTTGCTTAAAGTTATTTGCAATTCCTATAAATGTGCATGCGATACGCACCGTTGCCCAATTACGTGTGATCCCAGGGATGAGAAGACATCTACGGGGAGAGGGGCGGTAAAAGCAATGAATAAAATCCTGCCATACTTAGCCACATTGGCTGATGATGAAGGTGCGAGACGAAAGATTCACCCACCCCGAATAAGAGTCAAAGTTAAAGGTGCATTTACCCCTGAAGGATTTGAATTATACTTTTTCCTATGTGACTTGGCAATTTCTTTTCTATTGGCTGAAATGAGGGCGCAGAGGAGAGGAGAGGTGGGCGAGTGGGCAAGTGGGTGGTGGTGGTTAGAAATAGGGTGGTTTGTATTCGTGAATTTTTTGAGAAACTGAAATTGAAATTGGTTTTGCTGTTCTTGACGATGTTTATGACCCAACCCGCTGACAAATAAATTAATGAATGTGTGAAAAACTCTAATAAAATCTGTCCGCTATTAAACGGTCATAACAATGGCCCAGATCGAACTCTATGGAATGCCATGCCATGCTACGTCTCTCCCTCTACCCTCTAACCTATGCAGTAGTAGTCACTCAACACTTTTGTTCCCATGTGTCGAACAGAATTTTTACGACGAAGGATGGCAAAAACCTTTTTTTACAGCCAACAAGCGGAAATGGCATTTTTACTGACCATCTAAACAGTTGCCCCATGGCCAGTGCCATGTAACGAAGGGAAGGGATCCACTTTGGTGTGGGGTAGGAGGAGCTGGGGGGGGATGAAATTGAAGAAAACTATGAAAGAGGGAAAACTTTTTCTGCTGCAATGGCACAAAAATTGATTTGTTGTCGATTTCAGTTTAGCTTTTTGGCTAAAAGGGCAGCAGAAGCAGCAGCAGCTCTGATTCCGTTTTCAATCTAATTTATGGCCACTGCAAGTGCAAGTAAACATGTGCGACAAACGACCTTATGAAGCCAAAACTTTTCTCTTGCCGATGACAGATGAGGGGCAGAATGGGAGGGGCGCATTGGTGGTAGCGGGGGAGCAGGCAATGCTGTTAAATAAAAATACTTTTCTCGCTTTATTGGCATTTGAGTACGAGAAGTGAACTGGACTTGGTTTGTCGATATGGACAGAATGTTTGTAACTGAGTTCGTTGTCAACAACAGAAGCTAAGGCCATTTGTCTTCCTCTGGCTTTAACCAAAAACGTGTTGAATGCTCTTGAGAAAGCGCACAAAAAAGATTGTGCACAAGATGGAAGATGCCGGCCGGAGATCGGCAGTGATCGATTGCAGTGTGAAAACTTTTAGCCAATGGCAAAACGACTTCCACATACTCTGCTTTCAAATTAAATATTTTTATGATCCACAAATGAAATAGATAAAATTAGCACGAAGTTAAATGAAGACATTTGGATTTTAGCCAACTATTGAGTTACGCCCATTAGCCAAGCTCTCGTTTCTATTGCAAATTCCAATCTCAAGTCAGTCGTAAATGAAATATTACTTTGCCACTTTTACTACGGCTGTTTGCTTTAATCAGTCTTGAGGCTATCGAATAGTATAGTATTCTTTATGAAATGTGTGAGAATTGAGCATAGACTAGTTTTTTATGGTGTCTTGACCACACCCACTTTTAACGCCCATGAAGGCTGATGTGATGATGATGATGGAAATGTTAATGTACGCCAATTTTAGAGTTCTTCCAGACACTATAGCCGTTCAGTTCATTCATTGAGTACATCTTTGGTGGAATATTATAACTTTGATATAATCTAACTCTAATTTCAAAAAAAGTATTTTGAAATTAGTTTTATTAAATTCCGATTGTCTCCTAGGAAAAGTTTAAGATTTAAAATTTTAATTACTTTTATCTTCTTTGAACTTCTGCTTTAAATGTAACAAAATGATATCAAAATTAATGTTGACCAAGTCAAATTATATACGACTTCAATTAGATAAAAAAATAAAGTAAACAAGTTCCCTCACCGATTCGAAAATACCTCAATGCTTCCTTTATTCTCGCTTTGTTATGTTTATTTGATGACTAGCCCTATCTCTTTCTTTCTTTCGTATGCGAAAACCAAACACATACCAATCGCATGCCATCTCACTCACTCCAAAAAAAAGTTTGTGCCTATAACTTGGCCATTTTTCATTCGATTTTCATGAAATTTGGTAAGTCGATACATATTATTAGCAAATATATGTGTACCAAATTTCATTACGATATACCGATTTTCAGAGGCGGGAGGGGGTGTGAAATAAACTTGATCTGCGTACATACTATACGAGTTTGCATGTCAATTTTGGTGACTCTAGCTCTTATAGTCTTCGAGATCTAGGTGCTCATACAGACAGACGGACATGGCTATATCGAATCGGCTGTTGTTGCTGATCAAGAGTTTATATATACTTTATAGGTTTGGAAACTGCCTTCCTTCTGCCTGTTACATACAGTACAGGGTATACAAATTTATCATTAAGTAAATAAAAATTGACAAAATTGTGGAATAAATAACACTCAAGTTCGTTACGAATGACTAACATTTGAAATAGCTAACTGATTGACCTTTAAAAAGTAACTAACTCCGATGGGAAGTTGTTAACTTCTTTGTTGAAAATTTAGTTAGTTTGCCTCGCTTGATTTAAAACCTTTCAGCTTTTCATTTTAACAATTGAAAGTAAGTAAATAGGTAAAAGAAAAAGAAAAAAAAATAGACTGCTGCAAGAGTAAAACGCTTCACTTAATTGACTTTTATTACGATTGGCAATAAAGTTACAAACTACCCAATAAATCAAAGAGTCAAGTTTTAATTAGAACTATCTCTATATATTCTGATTGTTATGGCAAAAACAACTAAACTCAAGCCAAACTAATCTGGCCATTTGCCTTTTAGCTGGTGGACTGTAAAAGTAAATGCACCAAAGATTCATCTACTAAGCTTCAAAAGTTAAAGTCTTTAACTCGATCTCTTGGCTCCTCCGAGCCAGTTCTAATGCCAAATCTGTAAATTCCTGGCTATTGCCGATTGAGCCAATTCTTTGGCTTTGCAAATGGAATGACCTTTCGAAATGGTTTCTCATTAGCATAACTTGCATTTGCTGGATTCATTAGCAAACTGAGTTATGCCCACTCATGACCATGCCCATTCACATGCCCTGATGCAATGCATTTTGTGTGTTTTGCCCTTTCTCTTTGGCCACATTTCTTGGCCAATTTGGTTGAGGCAATCTGTTTGGTGCCGTCTGCATTGTGCGTTCCACCTACTTAATTATTTGAAGCATTCGCACAATTTTCACAAACATGTTTTTCTTATTCACTTAATACACTTTTTTTTCGTTTTTGCTTTTTGCCCAGCAAAACAGGTTGCCCCGGGTGGAAGGGAGAGGGCAAGACACACACACACACATACACACAGACTAGATGGCTTCTTCGTAGAACATTCCTTAGCTGGAAGCTTCACATTTATGCCAAAGTTAAGTGAACTTGAAGCCTTTTTTCCTTTGACTACTCTTGTCTTCTACTGCACACCCTGTTCTCCCTGCATATATATAAAATATATATATATATACCTACATACATATATAAGTTGTGAGTTTTTTAATTGCAGTCTAAATGGACTTCAATGAATGCAGCAGCAACAACAACAACAATATCAGAAGAGTCAACTAAGGAGATTCTCTCTTTTTCTTTCTTTCTCTTCCTCTCTCTCCCTCTCTTTCTCTCTGTGTGTGTGTGTGTGCAACTGGCGGCAGTTTATCTTTTGATTGTTGTTGCTTCTGCTGCTTCTACTCCTGGCCATGGTTCCTACTTCATTCGATTCACTCGAAGTGCTCTTAAAAGCGAAACGACGTCGCAAGACAACAGCAGCAGCAACATCAGCAACAGCAGCAACAGCAGAACAGCAGCAACATCAGCGACAACGACAAGAAGACGCCTTTTTTAGTGAGCTGAAGATTTTAATTACAGAAAAATGTTTCTATAGCAAAGTGCACTCGGCCGTCAGTTAAAATGTATTTAAAAGAAATTAAAAGTTTGCGCAAAATACTCTCTGCCCCCCCCCTCCCTCCTGTGCTTTTGCCACTGCCTCTGCTTGCAGACTCCATTTTGTTCAGAACTTAATGCCACGATTGATATAGCGCATTAAAAGTGGCCAGCAACTGGCATTTTGGCCAAGTCCTGGCGACCAACTGAAAGATTGATGATGCCGAAACAGAGTCCAGCAGCCTAGCCAGAAAGTCGGTTGCACAAAACGCACATACTTTGTCTAACTGCCAATGTGCAGCAATGCCACTGCACTCCCCTTCATTCTTCCACCCCCCCCCACTCATCAGAGAGACCAATCTGCAATCCGCAATCCCATTGCCATTGCCATTACCAATACCCAATGCCAATGCCAATGCCAAGTGCCTTGGCCACATGCCGCGCTTGGCCACAATTCGTAAATTTATTAAACGTCAACACGGCACTGAGCGAAATAAACTTGTCTCACGACAACAACAACAAGAACAACAACAGCAGCCAACAACATGGACTTCGGCTTTAGGTTCCTCCACTCCAGTGGTTCCATAGTTGGCCCCATGTCCATCGATGGCCGGCACGCAGCAAACGGTTAAAATTAATAAAGCATCTTTGCTTTCGCCTCTTTTCTTTTTTTCTCTCTCTCTATCTCTCTCTTCTTCTACTTACTAGTTCTCGATAGTCTCGTCTCGTCTCGTCTTACCATTACCATTTTCCGTATTCTCTCCCCTCTCACTCTCTTGCTAACCACTTTTTTCTGCAAAACCAACTTGAGCCATCAGAAGACTTGCCACAGACTTGGTACACGTTCAAGTCGTGTGGGTTTTTCTTGATTTTTTTTTTTTTTTGCCTTTTTTTCTAACAGTGATATTTATCTTCTAGTGCAATTACCGTTGTATGGGCTCGATTAGGGTTCGGTTTGGAGACTTCGGTTCGGTGGCAGCTGGCTCATAACTTGTATATGAAGTGGCGATAGACCATGCCTTTGACATTTGAGAAATGTGGCAAGAGGAAATCTTATCCCCCTCTTCCATTTCTTCCTCAGCATGTGGAGCATAAAAACATACAAAAAGCATTTGCAACTCGGAAATAATATAAATTTCTAATTAGCAACTGGAATGATCTATAGACAAGTAGTTCAATGAGATATCAATTATTTAATGATCTCAATTGATTATTATTATTTTTTTAAATGTTGTTATAGAAATTCCCTTTCTTCCTATTCCCTTTAAAAATGGAAACATCGTATGTGGAACTTTCTATAATGTTGTTTCTTTTCGGAAATTCACAACCTTTTATGAAGCTCTTTCGAATGATTGCTTAAGTTGAACAGAGCTTAGCCTCAATATAGTCTTCATATAAGTTGCATATCACAAGCGTTGATTCGGTTTGTTAAATGAATTTCTTTCAAATCTACCCAAATATCAAGCTTTTTTACCAGTCCAAGACTTTTTATGTGATAATGAACGGTTGATTTTGGTATTTCTAACTTCTCTCCTATCAACTCGATTAATGCTTTGATTTGGTCATCATCAACTTCATATGGCCGACCTGAAAATCTCCAGAACGGAATTTGCGAAACCAATTTTGACACTGTCTTTCTTTTAAGGCTTTATCACCATACACATCACGTAACTTTTTAGCAACCTGCTTTGCGTTTTTTCCTTTACGGAAATAATAATATAAAATATGACGGAAATGCTCTTTTGTGGACTCCATATTAAAAAGGGCGCCAAACAAACAAATGTAAACAAAATTACGCGCAATTTTTTTCTAAAGCAAGCTAATAGTGACAGCCAATAAATGTTAAAAGAAAAAATACAATTATATAGTCACAAGCTGTTAAAAAAATTATAAATGCTGACTGTATGAAAAATCCGCAATTACTTTTTGGGCAAGCCAACCTTAATATACATATTACAACTTTCTTCATTCTATTTAAGCCTAAGGACAATGTAATACCCTAAAGCATATGCTTCTAAAATTACAGCTACCAATCTGTTGGATGTTAGTAGAATTAACCAATACTAGACTAATCAATTTCGATTCCAGAAATCTTCTAAAAAAAAAAAACACTGTTCAAAAGTTTCCTACTCGGTTTTTATTGATCAACCAAAAATTGTTTCCCCCCATTCCACTTTGGTTTGGTCAACTGGAATTTTTTTGTTAAATCTGTACAAAATGATTAGAAATTTAATAACTGTGGCAACGTGAGCAACATAAGTAAGTAGCAGATCTTAACTTGTTTTGCCTAGCCCCCTTTTCTAGAGTCTTGTTGTTGGTTGTTGTAATTAAAGTACGAAAATGGACACGAGCAAGTAACAAAACAGAGACAAGCAAAAGGTGAGGGGGAAGGAGAGAGATGATGATGATCATGATGATCAGCAACATGAAGAGGCAAAAGAACAGCAACAACATCTCGTAATTAGACTAAGAAGCAATTTACAATTTCAACTTTAATCTTGTTAGTTTTAATGCGGTTGCAGCTGAAAGTGAACTTGATGCCAACGGGGTCGGTGGGGAGCCTTGGCGATGGGTAAGGGATTGCGTGCCTGGCATCGGTCTGGCTCTGCTTCGTTTTTCTTTTTTTTTTTGGGGGTGTGGCTAACACGCCCCTCCATTCTCAAGAGCGGTCGAAAGAGGGGTCAGTGTCAGTCAGTCAGTCAGTAAGTCGGTGAGTCAATGTACAACAAGAAGAATTGAGCTGTTGCAGCAGCCTTGGAAGTTTTGAATGCCTTGCTTGGGGGAGTCCTTTGCGTCAGTCGACTTTTGTTGACTCTGTGACTTATGTGGCAAATTACAGCGCATCTTGCTGCCTTCCAAGAAAAAGAAAACGAATTGAAAAAGCGCCAAATTATCTGCATTGTGTTTTATTGCCACAGCAACGGGCAACGGGCAACGGGTAAGAGCAACTCGCCCGTCATGGCGCCTAATTGAATTCTGCCCGGATCCTTGGTCCTAATCCTTCGTTCGTCGTGTAAGTGATAGCTTTGTTTTGGCTTCAAAATGGCCAACAGAATGAGATGGGGGGGGGGGGGGGGGGCAAAGGAGTAGGAGTGGCATTTGGGAATGGGTAACAATTAATTTCACACAGACACCCGAACTTTTTGGCCTGCACAAATCCCTGGCACTTTTCAAAAAGTTTCTGCCGAAGCTCAACCCGGCTCAAGTTGAGTGTGTGCGGCATAGTTTTGCGGCATGAGGATTTGGGTAAGGGACTGGGACTGGGAATGGGAATGGGAATGGGAATGGGCATGGCTTTTGCTTTTGCTTTTGCCAAAAACAATTTACCGGCTTCCACAAAACTTGCCTGTTTATTGTTTATGGCATCATTGTGCTCTATTGTTGCTGATGTTGCTGCTGTTGCTGCTGCTGTTGCTTGCCAAACTTAAATCCTTTTAGTGCTTTGTTTATGAACTGGCATATAAATTCAACAATTTCTGCACTACAACGTAAAACTTTTCCTCTTTTCCCTCCTTTTATACCATTCTCATTCTCATGTTCATTCTACCGTTCCTACGACTCCAGCTCCTACTTTTCCCCCTCCCTCTTGTACACTCTGACATCGTACATTGTATTTTTCCATCTTGTTGTTGTTGTTGTTGTTGTCTCTCCCTTCTTCCATATCGTATGCAGATAATCCTGTTGGCTTTTGGGTTGTGGTTTTTGTGGCATGTGTTGCATAAATGAGTGGAAATTGCTTTATGCATCAGTTGAGGCTTTCAAATGCATAAAAATATGACTTTCGAGTTATAAAATAGACAACAACAACAATTATTATTATTATGGAAATTGGTAAAAAAAAATTTTCTTTTAATTTGAAACTTTTGGGATTGTAGCTCATAGATGAGATGAGAATCAATGGATTACTCTTCAATATGGCAACCAGATCTCCGTATTTTAAAGAAGATCTACTTGCCTACGTGTGAAGTGACTAAAACTATATTGCAAAATACCCTTAAAACTAATATTTTTGGGTAATATCAATATATTATAAATTAAATAAAAAAGATGTTATAATTTATATTGGATTAGCAGCACTCATTTCCGTTTCCGATATGTTTACGAATGCCGTTTTCAATGCGTTAGCAGCGCTTATTTCAGAAATTAATTTAATTAAGACAAATAACAGCAACAAATTAGACACGCAGACTTTAAAAGGATTGCTTCACACCAAAAGTGGATTAAAGAAAAACGTAGAGCTTTCTGAGAAACACCTAAAATATTTTAATCAAAACATGTATAAAATTTTGTAAAACATGCACATAAATTAGAATGTAATTTGCTTTCTTAAACGACAAATGAAATTAAAAACAACGAAATATAATACAGCTTATTTAAAAATGTAATGGTTTATTCATTTTTTTATTATTGTTAAAAAAAAAGTACGTAGATCTAGTACGTAGACGTAAATTTTGGAGCCTGGCAACGCAATGATTTAGCATCCCTGATGGCAACACTGTTCATTAACAACTAAACAGTGTTGGTTAGCGATTAGCAGCAGCTACGCATTAAACAGTGTTGGTTAGCGATTAGCAGCAGCTACGCATTAGTGTTGTTAAGCGCATTTCTCTGCAATTTGACAGTCTGGAAATTCTTTTTTCTTTCTTTTTAGCAGCTTACATTGGATTGGAGATTAAGTAAGAGACTTAAAAGAATATATTTTTTTTTTTTTTGTAGCCAACTTTTAACTTTCCTTTCGTTTAGCTATGCTTTTCCTATTGCTTCCGTTACTTTTGCTAATCAATGCAAATTGGATCCTATTTTGGCGCCTGCCCAATTCGAATGCACGTGATGCATTTGCCTGCAATTTGTTTCAGTCGTTACTGAATTGGGAGCAAAGTTTGTATCAGCCGAATTATCCGATCGTCCTCTTTTCGCCTGCTTCGGTACAAAAGCTGATGGCTGTCTTCTATAACATGAGCGAACTGGAGCATATGGGTCCATTGGCCAGGGATTTGGGTCTTCTAGACTCGCATCCATTCTCACATCACTACCAATACAAGCTGGATGAACCCACCCACTTTATACAGCCTTATCTGGTGATGGACTTCTTTGCCAATGACTTCGATGAGTTAGGCGATGATATTTCGGTGCGGAATTACTTCATTTTCGACGGCGGCTTTGACATAGCCAAAGGGTTTCAGGAAAGTGTTCGGGATTACTTCAACATAACGGTTATGGCCAAGCATCAGCCGGTGATAGATAATCTTATGCAGGAATTTGGCCTCAACTCACGTGGCCTGGAGATCTATAGCTTGATCAATTTCCATGCCTATCTGACGGAGGACTTCTATTCGAGTCATCAGTTCAACTATGGCCGAGGATATTTTCGCTATGCCGACTCTCTAATGTTGGGTGGCGATCCATCTCATTACATAAAATGCAAAATGCTGGAACTACCTCTTATTACGGCCAGTGAACAAGGATTGACCCTGCTGCTGGTAATGCCAGGCAAGAAAGTGTCACTGCGCCAGCTAGAGGAGAAATTGTTAGCGCTGAATTTTCATAGCTTTTGGCATTTGGCCAATCAATTGAAATACACGCAAGTCTCGGTGCGTTTGCCCAAACTGAAATTCATGTCCAAAATCAATGTGGGAACGCTTGTCGGCCAGGTGAGACTGCGAACCAGCCTGTGGTAGAATCTTTTCCCATCTTTTGACTGATCGTCATCATTTGTTTCTTGATTGTTTCAGATGTCCTGGATGCGTTTGAATAAGCCATTCAACACGGAAATGCAGTATCAGGGAATGTTCGAAAGCGCCTTCAATCGACGCATTAAATTGGAACATTTCGTGCAGTCGATCAACATGCAAATTCATGCTCCCGGAGCTGACCATCTGATAAGTAAATGATTACCATAATCATGTTAAGGCCCCTCCCCCTCTCACTCTCTCTCTCTCTCTCTGTCTTCCATGTAGAACCTATCAATACGCTGGAGTTTTTCAATGTAAGCGATACGTTTGATTGTGCTGAGGGACCATTCCTATTTCTAGTTAGATCGAGGGATGTCATCTACTTCATGGGTCACCTTCGACGCATCCCTTTCGCTGTCATGGCCAGTGCTAACTTTGAACAATTCTAACAACAACATGATGGTCTGCTCAACGAAACGATCGTTCGATGGATGGATGGATGGATGGATGGATTGATGGTTACTTTCATTAGGCCCCATCCAAGACCCTCACGCTTGACAATGACGTATCTTACAAAGCATGTGAAAAATTGCAGACATGCGAAACAAAAACAAAACGAAATACAACTAGGGGAACAAAAAACACGGCAAACAGCGAATAAAACAAAAAAAAAAAGACAAAAAAACAAAACCGGCTCCAGTTAAATTGGAATCTCTCAGTATTTGTTTCCATCTGCCTCTGGTCTCCCTCCCAGCCATCCCTTGGTTTCACATCTGTTTGTTTAAATGTTGCATTGTTGGCCTCTTAGCGTTCATTTGATGAGCATTTCCAGGGCCCGGACACAGACCAGACCAGACCAGACCAGGCCAGGCCTGGCTTGGCCAAGCGAGGCACTTGTTCTTTTCGGCCAACAGCCAGCCAAAGAGGGAGCAGCCGGAGAGGCAGGGAAGTTGGACAAACAAACGGTAGCTAGCAGTCGTCGCCACTCCCTAGTCACAAGTTGGAACTGGGAGTCGTTTTAGTCGGAGGTGGAATCACAGTCTAAATGACTTTGACATTCCACGGCGATTTGAATTCAATTCAATCAAACTGAAAACGGGCCGAAAGGAAAAACAATGCCAATAAATTGGCCTCATCGTCTTTGATTTTTATGTTTCCTGTTTGCCAATTTTCCACTTTAATTTCACAATTTAAATGTGCGGCATGTCAGAAATGAATACATGAACTTTGCTGACCGCCGCCGTTAAGATTTATGTGCGCATGAGCGACCAGTTGTAGTTCAGCCATGATCGGGTAGTTTTTTTTTCCCCCCTTTTTTTTTTTTTTTTGGTAGTTTGGAAAAACTGCGTCTGCATTTGTGGCATGGTTGTGCTGTGCCTGCCACCAAATTGACGTTAATTTATGGCACATGCACAAACTGGGAGAGCCAAGTCGAGGCCCAGTCCCTGGTCCTGACCAGGCCAGGCCAGGCCAGACCAGACCAGACCTAACAAGCCCCCTCCCAGAATCAAATCAAAACGAAAAACGAAAAAACGCAAAAACAAAAGGCAAGCAAAACTTACTTATGAACTGCTTATGAGTGTTTATTTATTTTTTTTTTATAGAAATCCTATCAAAATGACAGTCAAATTTATGTACCCGATCAACAATAATCTATAAAAGGCGAGGCTCCTTTTTTAATTTCATTTATTTTGCGTAATCCACGAGAAGGAGAAGGCATATTGAACGAGTTGTGGGGAAGGGAGCTTATCTCAAATTTGGCTAAAGCGCTGACATGTTTAATTTTCGAGTCTAATGGCAGCTAAAATGAGTTGCCAAAGAAGTCTTTGACAGCTTAGCAGAAAGTTAATGGTAAATTCTATATTCTTTAAAATCTAACAATAATCATTTTTTTTTTTAACAACTAGAAATCAAAATCTATTAAACAAATTAGCACTTTTAGCTAAAACTTTTTCAGAACTAATTTCTTTGTTTCTTTTTAAAGTAAAACTTGACTTGAAACTCGACCTGATTCCCCATAGAAGTGCCCACTTTTAGATTTGTGCAAATCCAATATTAAAGCTCCCAAAAGTATGCTAAAAATATTCAACTAAATCCTGCCAGTTAGCTGAGTTATTTTTCCTGTTTCTGACTTTGGGAAACTTAGTAAACCCCCCTCTTTTCGTAACGAAATGCAATTTAATCACATTTCTTAGCTACCGAATGACAATTTTTATGGCCTGGCTTATACTAAGTGCATGCCTTTCGATTCGCTTTAAGTTATCGGCCGAAATGTGTTGCAAATTGTCTATAGCCAAAAATTTAATTGAAAACGAAGGCAATTTAAGTGCAAATGATATGCCAGACTTAAGCGAGACTCTTGTCAATGTGCTGAAGCGGTAAATGGACACAATTTATGCCAAAGTCATTTATCGCCCGATGGCTATAAACCTGAATGACTAGATGATATATGTATGTGTATTTATGTAGGAACAAGCCAGAGAGTTGAACAATTTTTGTTCCTGGAGTTAAATTTGTCAATGAAATGCAAGCAGAAGGCGTTTCACCAGGCGTTTCCAGTGCGTTTTGTATATTGACCTGGCCAATAACTTTGGCAACGGCGGCAACGGCGGCGGCGACCCTTATCTGTATTTGAGATGGAGGAAAAAGGGGGAAACCAAACAAACTGCAACAACTGTCGATTTTTTTTCAATCTGGACAGTAAAATTACATGCAAATCCAATTAAGTTGTTAACTCCTCGCGAATGTTGTGACGTTTGTTTCTTTTTTTTTTTTTTGTTTTTGGGCTTGTTTTTGTTCCTTTGGCAATTTATTTATTCCAGCCAAAGTTAAGCTCTTTGAGGTCAGTGTGGCGGGCTTTTAATGAGCAAGTGGAATTGAGAGTTTTGTTGCTGTTGTTGTTGTTGTTGTATTTGGAAAGGGGTCTGGCCAAAGTGTTGGCATTTCTGGTCTTTGTTGAGATTAAATCACAAGGAGTTTGTTTTTTTTTTTTTTGAGCATTGGGAATTCAAGTTTTGTTTTTGGGTTTTTTGTGTGGCCAATTACATTCGTTTTATTTATTTTACAATGCAATCGACAAAAAAAAAATTGTTGGCTTAGTTTTGTGATTTTGGCCGCTTTATCGCATATCTGCTGAAATATAATTGGCAATTTAAAGACCACAAGTCCGAGTCTTATATAGCTTGACTTACCCCAGCAAACTAAATCGATTGGTAATCCAATGTGGGCAGTTCCAGTCTATAATTGAATACGCACACAATCACACGTTGATGGTCGACTCGACTGGTGGGTTGGGTCGGTTAAAATCAGTTAAAACTTAAACAGCGATTTTCACGCTTTAATTACCCCGAGTAAAGCGGAAAAACGATGACCAACAACACTAATAATAATAGTGCCTTAGCTTAGTACAAGTCACCAGTCACTAGACACAAGTCTCACCGTCGTTGCCGTCGCCTTGGACTATCTTTACGCATGCGCCGCGCCGTTTTTAGTAGCTGTGGGTAACACCGAAACGGCAGCCAACGACCTGGCTCTTAAAGTCTGGTCTTCCTGGCCTCGGGGCCGCAATACGAAATGTATATAGTACGGAAAATGGAGGCGGCGCAGGAGGAGCAGCAGGCGGAGAAGGCAAAAGGCAGCCGCCACCGCAAAAAAAAAAAAACTGCAACCGTGTAAACTGCAACTGAAACTGTGCAACAAAAACTTTTTTACGCTCACTTTGCACAACACACACACACACAAACACACACACACACACACACACTTGACCCGGGGCTGTTTTTTGGCTTAATTTATTGCCGTTTTGTCAGCTTGGCAAACGATTTTAATGCCTTAATGTTAGCCAAAACGCAAAAAGTTTCATTTAGTTGCAGTTTCGCTTTTTGGGCCTTCTGTCGCTGTCTCGTTTAGCGTTCTGTTCGCTTTGAGCGTGGTTTTAGCACTAAACTTGGAATATATCAGACCAAGCCGTGCGGCATTGGCCAGGTCCGAGGTAAGCAACAAGTTTGAGGCGGTTCATGTGTTTTTGTTGTTGTTGTTTTCCTACTTCTTTATGTGTTTTTTTTTCCTGTGCTTTCCTTTCTTTGCGTGTGCGTCTTCTTCTCGAGATGAAACGAGAGAGATTGCTGGGTGATGCAGCGAGTTTTGTGGTGGGGAGAGGGGGGGAGGCCTCATGCCAGGAGCGGAAAGTGGCTCGAGCGGGTTGGGATTGTTAATGTGCAAGTTCTTTGGCCTGCTGCAAGTTTTTCTGCTAGTTGCTTCTTTGTGGTTAGAATCTACACAATTCCCTCCCCTTCCACTTCGTTCGGCGAGGAGCAAGTGAAAAGCAACAGAGTTGCCATATTTAGCAATGAGACATTGATTATTCATTTAATTTTTGCTTATTGCAAATTGTAAAAGAGCTAAAATTTAAGGCATTATTTGAATCTTGTCAAAAGTTTTGTTTTCTTTAGTTTTAACTTTAAGAAGAAGACATTGAAATTCTAAAAAAATTTGAGTTAAAGAAAATTGTTCATGGATTTTGGGCCTATACCTAGTGCTGGCTAAAACCTTATATACCTGATATATTTTATTAGAAAATATCATTTTGAAAATTCCACATTCCTACAAAACTTCCTAAAGGCTTATTCCCCTTTGAAGAAATCACAAAATTTTTACATTTTCAATCAAGAATTTATGGTAAAAGAACGAGAAAAAAAGACTCGGAGTAATATTTTTCTTTTTGTTTTTTATGTTTTATAACTTAAAGTATATAAATATTAAGAGAGTTTTTTAAATATTTGTGTTAAAGTAATCAAAATCCCGTCAATCATAAAAATCATGGAATGATTTTAACTGATTGCCATGATTGCAAGGGATCCAGAACAAATTCCCAAATCGAATAACAAAGTCACCATAATTTGACAGAGAGTTGCTAGGGATAAGAAGAACCCATAATCTTGACCTACTTCTAGGTTAGAAATGCATCCCGATCCTCGAGTTTGACCAAAGAAATAATTAGATAAATGCCCCATAGAATTAAAAGAAAATTTAATATCTTATCTTTATTTCTTAGTAAGGAATAAAAGTTTAAGCAATTCCATAGAAAGACAACACCAAATTTCATGATTGTCTTAAATTTGTTCCACTATCTTTGTATCAAAGTGGCAAAGTATCCTAATTTAAAAAAAGTAATAAAGTTGAGAATTTAAAATTATGCAAAATTTTATTTGCCATATTCCAAGGCGGAATACAACATATTCCTGAATAGAAGTTTTAGTTTAAAATTTTATCTCTTAAGCTTTACAGAAATATAATTAAAGGCAAGATGGTTGGTCGATCGCTTTATAGGCTTTTGAGAGCTATCTTTTATACTTATCTTGAAACTCACATCCTTTGCCAGCTTAAGCAGAGATGCATATTCCCTTTCAGAGACAGTAACTTAGATCAGCAGCAGCAGCAGCAGACTGAATGGATCCTCCTCTCCGATGAGAGAACCGCAGACTGCGAAATGTATTTCCTAAGCTCATTTAAGCAACTTAACTTCAAGTTCTCACTCCTTTTGCGCCTGTCAACTTAAAAAAAAAACGCCAAAGTTGTCGGAGCAGAAGATAATTTTGGTTTGCTGCTCATATAATATTCTGTTGCTTTATAGCCAGATTCACTTTGTTTTTATCTGATGAACGTTTGCACATTTAGTGCATCATATTTCATGTGCAATTTTTGTGCTTTCATGGGTTGAGACAAGCTGTCGGGAATGGGTTGAGTTAGGTTGGAGGAAGATGTGTGACCGGGCTATGCAAAATGCCTTGGGAACACACTATAAAAATAAGAGGCTCGTTAAAATTACATGGGCCACTATATGGCCATAGAATATAATTGATTTTCAAACACCTTTGGCTGCTTCCCTATACCTGCGTTAGTCGACGTGCCAGCCATTAGATAAATGATAGTGTTAATCGCTGTTCCACATCGCCTTGTAAAACAGGCTATAAAGAAGAAATTCGTATTTCCTAGCTCGATGCTCAGAGATTTTTAATGTATT
Source organism: Drosophila nebulosa (assembly GCA_024703675.1). Lineage (NCBI taxonomy): Eukaryota > Metazoa > Arthropoda > Insecta > Diptera > Drosophilidae > Drosophila > Drosophila nebulosa. The sequence goes on along the minus strand of CM045725.1, from coordinate 13,950,956 downwards.
TAATACAATATAATAATTAAGCCATAATAGTAAACTACCGTTACTTTCTAATTTAAATGAACATTAAAAACTAGAGCTAACCAGTTGCCCACGGCCAAACGGGCATCCCATCCCATCCCATTCCATCCCATTTACTATCTGTCCTCCTCGTCAAAGTCAAACTCTTGGCGATCTTGGCGACAAAAGCACAGAGCAAAAGACTGCCCGGGGGACAGGTTCACAACTGAGATTTAATGATGATGCCAGCCAGTCCCAGTCCCAGTCTCAGTCCGAGTCCATGTTGAGTCTATGTCGCGGCGTCTCGCAAACCTGTGAGTTTGAAAAATGCAACACCATTTCCAAACGACGTTGATATGGAAAAAGTACATAAACTTTATCGCTAAACAGGTTGCCATTCCATACCCCTTTCCCCTGCCTGAACTCCCTGTCGCCCAGCTTCTACATCTCTCTTTTTTTTTTTTGTTTTAGTTGAGGCCGTTAATTACAATGTTTTTTTTCGGGGTTAAAAGATTTAATAACAATTTAACAAGACCATAAAATGTGCCTTGTTGTTGTTGTTGTTGTTATCCGACAAATGTGGGGGCAAAAGAATGAGGAATTTAAATTGCTTTCTAATTTTACAAGCATCGTTTTGACCATTTATGGCCTTTGTGGCTCATTAGGCCTACACACACTCGCACACACTCACACACACACACACACACACACCATGTGTGGCCAGGTAACGACCGACTGACGACAGGTGCAACCATTCTATTTGGTAGCAAATTGCTTTTGCCTTTATATTTGACTTCTAATTTTTGCTCGCATTTTCTTGCACTTTGCTTCTTTGGCATTTTTCCCACCAAAACGTGGAAAACACAAAAACCAAAACAAAACCAAAAAAAAAAAAAAAAACACTCATCACGTTTTTTTTCTCTCTGCCTGAGCTGAACAATTTTCATTTCTTTTATCGCACATTAAATTTACAAAAAAAAAAAATAGTTTTAACACCTTTTAAGCTCGGCAAGCATGTGTTGTTCTGCTTCTTTCAATGTCGTCGTCGTCCAAGTCCAAGTCGACGTCGACGTCTTCGTTGATTTATCCTTGCTCTCGGTGCCTGACTGCTACATGATCTTTGCTGTAGACATGCCAAGACGGCTCGTTGTTCTGACCATGGCCAAAAAGACACCACCAGCAACAACAACAACAACGTCGACATGATTCGTACATAATCCAGCCATTATTTCTTTTGGTCTTCTCTCTTGCTCCCTCTGGCTGGCTGGTTGGGTTCACTCTTGGACTTGGGAGCTGTCGACTTATCGCAAAAAATTGCGTCAAGATGTTTTAATGCCATGCCGCGGACTTGGCCATAAAAAAAAAAAAAGAAAAGAAAAATGAAAGCCCAAGGATGCCATGCCGAACATCCTTTTTAATTTAAAAACATTATCGTAAATTCTCTGGCAATTATGCGCTTGTTCAAACGTTTTCACATTTGCATTGCCATTGTCAGTCGGAGTAGTCACAACACATGAGAAGCAGCAGCAGCAGCAGCAGCAGCCACAGAGAGTAATGCTAATGAATGACTCTGGGAATCGGAGAATTATTCTCCATCCTGTCTGCTCTCTCTCTCTCTCTCTCTCTCTCTCTCTGTATCTGTTGGTCTGGCGTGTTGCCAACAGATTAGCGTAAATTTTCTCAACTTACCACCTGAAGGCCAGGGCCAGGGCCAACATCCTTACATAGTTAGCCACTTGGCTCTGACTAAATAGACAGGGCATATCTTATCGCCTGTTGGCCTGTCGACACGTCGTTTTGGGCCCAAAAGATATCACACACACACAATATAGTTGGCAATGCCAATGCCAAAGCTATGCGTGCCTTCATGTTGTAAGTCATGTGTTTTGGTACGCAGAGTGCAGCCTTTAACATAAATCGCAGACAGACGTCCAAAGCAAAAGGTGTAGATGAGTAACAAAATAATCAGCAACCAGCAACCAGTTAAAAACCCTCAAGAATCGAGATATGGCATTATGACCTTTTTAGGTTCCTTTTCACGCTTAGCTGAGCTACCAGCCAAAGTAGAAACTAAAACAATGTGAATTATTTCCAAAGCAAATATCTATAGAAACGCTAAATCCTGCTCAGATCGGCTTCGTTTTACGATCCATAAAAACTCATTATTCTTGTATCCCATAAATTTTAGCTGAGTTTAATAACTGGCAACTGGTATGTATCTATGCCTCTTACAAACAGTTTAGTGTTTTGTATGCATTTAACATTAAAACTCAATTAACTTTGTCTTTGTAGTTAGTTAGTGAGAATACTAAGCTGCATTTTATTATCATTTTTTAACTTTGATTTATTTTTCTCTTTGCAGTTTTTGAAGGCTGAAACTAGACTTTAATAAGTCCTAAGAATTTTATATTTAAACGTTAAATTAGACAATGTTTTGTTCATATTTTATTAAGAGAGAAACTTGAGGAGTAAATTTCATTTGAAAATCCTTTCTAGAGTCAAGGAAAAATCAACTTATTTCGTTATTTACTTTCATGTTTTCGCAGGTTCTTCTGATGGTTTAGGAAATGTAAAAAATCTTGAGAATTTAACAAAAATCTTGCTGTATTCTGGCTTTTTCTTCAAAACTAATTGAGATCCCCAAACATAAATTTGAAGCATAAAATTAACTTCTTATTTATAAATGCTTATAAATTTATCACCCACTTTTAAACGAAAAAAACACATTGACAAATGACATATTCCCTCACAATCTTCAAAAATAAATAACTCAATATTTGAATTATGAGCGAATAGCAACTTTTTAACTTAAAATTAACGATTTAATAACGATTTCTTAAAAAGAAGTTAAAACAAAGAAAAAAAAGCACCCATTTAATGTATCAAAATTATAGCCCAATTTGATGTTTTGTTTAAAAAAATCCGAAACCATGAGTACTAAATGGAGTAAAAAGTTCCGTTCGAAAGTAATTTTTCAAAAATTTATGAAAAATGGCGGTTATATGAAGTGGTCAAAGTATTTCACATATTAGGTATATTTGGTCCTTTTATCTAAATTGTGGTTCGATTCAACTCAAAAATGCTTTTATCACTTGTTTTAGAAGTCCATAAGATTTTCGATTTAAATTATGCTTTCCATAATAATTTAAAAGAGAAAATAATATATAAGAATTATAAGACCAAAGTTAAAATTTCTCGCGTTAGGAAAATAAAATTAAAACTTTATTCTTTCATTTTAGAGATTATCATATATAAACCCTCGTGAGATTATGTGAGGTTATATACGGCCCTTATTTGATGCCCTTTGAAGTGGCATTAACGAACAGTTAGTAGACTAGTTAGCGGCGCTTTTTTGTTCAAACTTCGAGTGAGCTAGAGGTTTACTTAGTCAAATAAAAATCACTAAATAGTTGATTATTTAATCAGTGCTAACGACGTTTTTAAATTTGCAGGTCACTGCCATAAAATATGAAGTTTCTCCAATTGTCCTCGCTAAAGCAATTAAAGTGGCCAGCTGAGCAAACAAAAAAGTTGTGGAAAACTTTCTGTTTATCCTTTCCCTGTTTTTTTTCTTTTTTTTTGCCTTTTTTTCTGGCAGTTTTTCCTTTTGCAATGGCCCGCCGACTGAGTGCAATTTCCAATGGCATTTTCCATTTATTTCGCACTTTGCATATTTTACGAACTGCAAAGTAGACAACTTTTGTTTTAAAACTGTCAACGCCTACAATGCGCCTTAAAAAACGAGTGAAAATGGTTCTGGAAAATGGGGGAGAAATGGCAATAGATGCTGCGTTTCGAAAGGGATTGGGGGAAATCCCTAATAAAATAAATTGTTTCAATGCACGAAAAGTAATCCGCTTTACGGTCTCAGTCCTCCCAATTCTCAGTTGTTTCATTCCTTGCGGTCTCAAGATTTATGCACTGCAAAGTCTCTTTTCCATTTCTTTTAGATTTCTTTCGTTTTCGCTGGATGAAAGCGAAAGGGGTAAGAGCAGGAGCAGGATCAGGGCCAGGTTTTGGGATGGGCCACCGACACGGTGTGCCCATAAATTAGCTACACGAAATGTTTTTCTTTTTGCCCCGTTTTTGTGTTTTTTATTTTGGTCCTTTGTTTGTTGTCTTGGAGCTTAAACACAGTTAATCCTTGCAACAAAGTTTGGCAATTTCTTCAGGCCCAAATTTTCAATTAAAGTGTTGAAAATTTAAAGTCACCATAGCTTAACGGCATACAAAACACATGACAAATTAGCTTTCTAATGAGCTGAGACATAAATCTTGACATGTTTTTAGTCCTTCTCTCTCTCTCTTCTTCCCTTTTGGTCTGTGTGCGTTGCCGCGACACGTGTTCCTTTACCTTGATGTTTGGCAGAAGGCATTAAGACTTCATTACAAGGACATGTCGCAATTCCACCCTGCCTTGTGTTACCCTGGCCTGAAGTGTTAATACAAAGGCAAGTAACTCAGAATGCTTAACTAGTTGAAGTGATTTCCACTAATGATTCAAAATGAAATCCAAGAACATAAAACATTTTATCAAATTTACATGAGAAACTTGAGCCAGCTTTTGGTATGGGTAGGCAAAATCTTTTACTGGGAGCTTAATGTGACAAACACTTGAGCGGTCTGATGTCCTCGAACTAATGAAACCCATGACACAATTGCTGCGAATTCCAAACACTCTATAAAGAGTAAAAATATTACAAACTCTTAACTGGGTTTCTAATGTAGCTCTAATTTTGAATGAAGCACCATAATGTCTATGAGAGTGTGTTCCTTTTTTGGAATAATTACTGCAAAAGGTAATCCAACAAAATCCTAAGCAAAACAGTTTCTACTTTATTTTTTTAAAACAGGTTAGGAAAACGTTAAGACAATTTTGTAAATTGATTATTTATTTTTATTTAGAAGTGTCATTTTATTGCCATCAAAGCAACCAACTTCTTAGCTGTTTTTTGGACTATCGATTATCTTGACCATCGATAGCTTTCCATCACTAATGCCTATGAATATTTTCGCTTGGAATCATATAAAATAAATGCATTTTTTGCTTAACTGATATTTTGTCCTTATAAACTTTTTAATATTGTTATTAAATGTGCCTTTGGCTATATAAAATAAGAGTATTAACTATTTATTAATATATTAAAAGTGGGCTAAAAATAACTTCAAATTGGCTTTAGCATTTTTAGAAGCAATCTCTGTTGAATATTTGCCAATTTGATGGCATTTTTCATTCACCATTTTTCATATCAAAAACAAAAAAAAAAAACTTTTAAAAGGCAAAATCCTCATCTAATTGAACTCAATGGCGCATCTAGCCGAGCCTTAAAGGTCAATGCCGTGAAATAACTTGTAAATATTTCAAAAGCCACTTGAATATGCCGACATAAATCTGTAAAGCAGCTGTTATAAATAATAAAAGAATCATGCCTACATACATACATATATTTATATTTAAATGCACATAAATTTGGCTTAAGGGGACTCTTGGTTATTAAACTGTAGTAAAACTGGCAACAAAACTGGCTAAAATCGCTGCCTACTTCAAGGCGGCAGGCATAGAAGTAGACGACGCAGTCAAAGTCGAAGCTCATGCTAGGCAGTAAAAGGCCTAACACTCAGACTATTATTAGCATAATAAAAATACACACACACACACACATGATAGCCATGGCCAAGGGAGTGGAAATGGGAATGGGAATGGCAATAGCCATGACTACAATGATGACGATGATGATGATGTTGATGATGATGAGGGCTAAGCCAAGAGGGGATTGTCAGAAGTCAGTTACAGTTTCAAAGTTCCAGTTCCAGTTCCAGTTGCTGTTGCCATTGCTGTTGCTTACGGATGGACAATATAATTTTATGATCACAATTTTTATGATTGTTGAAAGGAGGCACACGAGATTGCTCTGCATTTCGAATCGAAATCTTTTTTAGGGTAAGGCGTTGAAAGACTTGGCTAACATAAAATTTAAATGTTATGGTCAATGATTCTGCCCCAACACGTGTATGCATAAATGCATGAAACAAATTTCTGCCTGTGTTTTGTACATTAAACAATTTTTTGCCGAAATGGCCATGGAAAATGCAGCTGATATTAAATGATTCTCATCCCCTCAATCCCTTCCCATCCAACATCTGACCACAAATGGTGTGCGTCTGGTACGGCCACCACACTCACCTGGACCTGGTTACAGGTGCCAACTGCTGTTACGGATGCCTTTGTCTGGTGGGTGCATGTTTTAATTAAATATTCCATTTGCCTAAACCTCGGAAACCAGCAAACGGCAACCGGCAACGGCGCAGTTAGTTTCTAGTTAGAGGTGAAGTGGACTCTAGTGCATAAATTCCAGCTACATACGGCGCCATGTGCCACGGTGTGTGTGTGTGTGTGTGTGAGTGTGTTTGCATAAAGGATTAAATTTTTGAATCTACAGAGTGTGAGAATTACTTTAAATTTGTTAAAGAGTTCTATCAGACTCATCATATCGAATTTCAATTAGCCATAAAAATCACAATTTTTGGTTCATGCCAGCGGAAATGTAAATGCATTTTGAAATGCCATGGCCAATAATGAGCCACAAACATTTTAACAACTGAATAAATAAAATAATGTTTATGTGTATGCCATTAATTGCCGTTGGTCGTGTATTTAATGTAATCTTTTAATTACGTATACGCCGCATTGTTCGCATACGACTCACTCTCAACCATTTTAAAATACACTTTTTGGGCAGTGTTTTATTTGATTTGATTTTCTGTTTTTGGTAAATTAATTTTCCAAAACGCACTTCTCATTTTACCATTCTTTCTCTCTCTTTTGTAATCAGAACTTAATTTCGTGAAATGCCTTAGAATATCTACGCCGATAAATGAACAAAAATCAAAGTCATTAAAATTCAATGAAATCAAACATAAATTAAAATTGCGTGTGGGCAAGGCAACACAACGTGACACATAATTCACTTTGCGCATAAAAATTTTTAATGAAAAAAATGTCAAAAGAAAAGCGAAAAACTTTTCTCCCGAGGGTGGTAAGACGAAGGTGAATGAACAATAGGCCAAAGCGGCAAGGGAAGCGGAAGTAATGCCAAATAGGAAAACGAAGCCAGGCGCCAACACATAATAATGCCATCATCATCATCATCATCATCGTCTGGGACCATTGATGGTAAGTAAAGGAAACCGACAGGAAAATGGGAAAAGGAAAGAAAAACCCCCAACAAACACACCAACAAAAAAAAAAAAAAAAAAAACCGAAATGTATCGACAAGAGAGTAAGCAACAAATGATGAAAGATGCTTTAAATTAACAAGAAGCTCCAAGGACATGGACATGGACATGGACATGCAAATACAAGTCAGGCAAATAAATTAGATTCTTGGGGGCCAGCAAACAGAAGCACAATGAGCCACAGCAGCCGCAGCACGCGCAGGATTACGCAAGAAGAAGAACTGCCAACAAAAAAAAAAGGACAACTTCTTCTTCATCGTTTCTTTCTTTTGTATTTTTGCTGGTTCGTTAGCCGTTTTTTTTTTTATTTTTTTTTGAAAGGCCAAATGTCAATAAGTTAAGTGGGCATGGTCACGTTAAACGCCCGCAGGCAACAGAAAGTGCGAGTGTGTGTGACTGAAATGAGCAACAACAAAAGCAAAGTCTTTGCTGAATATCCCATAAATATGATTAAAACATTTTTGCCAAAGCGCCGCCAAGTGATAAATGCTAAAAGTTTTGTCTCTCTCGGCTTAAAGTTATGCATCTATCACTCTCTCTCTCTCTCTCGCTCTCTCTCCTTATCTATCTCTCTAAATTTTTAGCCCTTAGTCTTGCCTGATGCCTGATATAAATCCAATTTAGTAGAGCCCATAAAATTGTTGGGGGGAGTTGCGCCCACTTAACTATTTGCATGATAAAAATCTTTCATCAAGTCGAAAACAATCTCAGCGCTCAAAACGAAACTCGAAAGTCAGCTTCTGCTGCATAATTCGACAATTCCAGGATTTCGCTTTTGTGTGGTAAACACCTAAAGTAGTAAACTGGGATTTAAGCATCCACACACAGAGACACACACACACACACACACACACACACACACACCGACACACACACACACATTGGGATGAGGGAAATCTCTTGGTGCTCACCTACGTGTCTATAAAAATTTTACGTTGTTGCCAACAAACAGCAAGGACAAAAAGTTTCTCTACTCTAACAGCAGCAGCCAATGGTTTTTCCTTTTTCTTGTATGAAAGGAAAACTCTTATACTATATACAGGATATGCCTTTTATTGCTATGCGAGCATGGGAAATTGTGATGCCCGAATACATACATAAATTGTTTGTGAGAGAAAGAGAGAGAGGGGGAAAGGGGGGCAACTGATTCGCTTGCATCCGTTCAGGCAGCTAAAATCCAATAGGGACATTATGTCGTCAGAGAGAGAGAGAGAGAGAGAGAGAGAGAATCTATAGAATATGCAAAATACTTTTGCCAAAAAAAGATTAAAAAATTTTGCAATTTTAATATCCCAGGAAGCTCAGCGAGAGAGAGAGAGAGAGAGAAGCAAAAGAGAAACAAAAAGTAATACAAAATTGAAAGAAAATCTTACGGAGCAACAGACAAAGTCGCTGAGCAAACAAAACAAAATAAAGTTACTTTCAAAAATTTTCAAGGATCCAAGGGTTAGAGTGTGGCATTCGATAGATGGGAATACCCATAATGTTTGCCAGTTTGTTTGCCAGTTTGTTTGTTTGTTGATCTCTGCTGGGTAAGTGAAATTGTTTTTTAGAGAAAAAGTTTAACAAAAAAAGTCCCCAGCTGGTCGCTAGCGAAAAACTATATAATTTGAACAAATAAAAAAAAAACGGACTTTAAATTGAAATTCATCATTTTTGAATGTGCACATTTAGAGCTAATATTTCTAAAAATTAAAGTAAATTTTAAACTTTTTTAAATTCAATATTTATTTTCATTCAGCATTGGGCAGTGTGTCCTGCCAAAAAGAGAAGAGAAAAATGAAGCCCATAAGCTGCTTTAGTATGGTGGCGTCCATTAGCATTCGCTTATTAGGCAGCCCGCGTGCACCTTGCCAACCAACGACAACAACAACAACAACAACAACAACAACAACATCTTCCGGTTGCCCCCAGAAACCAAGACAAAGGCAAAACCATAAGACGAAGAGGTTGTAGAGGTTGCCTAGCCAAAAATACATAATATGATGGGAGGCAAGACCAACCCAACCCAACCCAATTCAAACAGGGAAAAAAGAAGACGTTAGCACACACACACACCCACACACACAAAGGAAGCCCCATCCCCTACTTGCCTGGGATGGGTATCCATGCCTTGGCATTTAAGATAAATGATCGCCTGCCAACAATGCACAAAGAGTCACAAAAAGTTTGGTCACGTTTGTGCTATTTGGCGGCCCGGGCATATGCTCCAAATGCTAACTGCGGGGAATGGGCAATTGAGCTGGCCGAGATGGGGGTGGGTTTGAGGGTTGGGGTTCGGTGTTGTCTAGCATGCATTTACCTTGGCGCCATTTTAATATATTTTCGGTTTAAAATTCAAGACACATGCAGCAGCTTAAACGTTTTAGAAATCTATTTTTCAAAAAATACCAAGGACACCCAAAAAAGGGGAGACTGGGGGGGCGAGCGCACCATGTGTGTGTGTGTGTGTGTGTACAATATTATAATTGAAACGTCTGCTGTCTGTCGTCTCATTTTGCAGGTGAAAGTTTTCGCTTTTCATTCCATTCGAAACAAAAGCACCAGAAAATAGCTCACAACTAAAATTGCCAAATAATGCAAACATAATCTAAAACTACCGCCGGATGTGAGATTCATGTGATTCATCACCTGCTGGGCCATGCGCATTTTGAGGCACTGTTCATAGAGATAGATATTATGCTCGATAATCGTATGTTCCGCCCATTGCCATTGCTGCAATTTCCTATAGAAATTGTCATAGCTCAGGGTAATGGCTTGCTCATAGATCTGGGCCAATATTTTGGGTGGTATATGCGAATCGTTGGTAGAAATGCCTTTCAAAGGCTGCAATTTTCCAACAGAAGAGAGCTCTTCAGCATTCTGCAAACGCAACACTATGCGCCGCAGGATATTCTCCTGCAGAGGTGGCAGCGATATATTATTCAATTGCCTGGTTATGGTCATTGTTCTCAAGGCATCGGCATAATTTCCACGAAATATCTGCAATATAATTGCATCGGCCAATTTGCGTTGATGCTGGGTCAGGCACAAGGACATCGTGGCTATATTATTCTATTATTCTAGCCGAAAAATTTTAAAATTTACATTCAAGAAATTTGCAGTAAGAATTTATTTTTTTTTGTCTAGGCATGCTTTATTTTAAAAAACCTTTTTTGCTCTCCATCGTTTTCGGTTAGCAGCAGTCACATATGTTTGCAACATTACAAGTGGCGTCTGCCCCGGCAATTGAAATGGAAATCAAAGTAGGCGTTCATGAGTTAAACACTCGAGGAGCACACAGAGCGCACATGGAACAGTGAAAGGCGAATGGGGAATGGCGAACGTAAAACGGAAGTAGCAATGTGACAAAGTCGCCTGCCACCAGTGAACACTTGTGGTTTACGACCTGAAGGCTTCCAGCTCCAAATAAAATCACAGGACGACTGAGCCAGGACCAAAAAAGAGTGCTGCTGTTTGCTACAGCTTCAGGAAGCTTCTAGCTCAAGTGTTTCTGCCATTTTGATGCCCTGTCTTTGTAGCATGAAAAGGATATATTAAGTTCTTCAAAATTTATGAGTCTCAAACGGAAAAGAAATTATTTTCGACTATATAACTTTTATTTTTTTTATCAGCAATATGATTTAATTCCTTTGTCTGCTAAAAGCTTACTTTTAGCCAAGTTCATCTTTGGTAGCAATTCGCAGCAGCCCTTTGTCTGTCTGTTCCCAAACAAACTAGTCTTTCAGATTTCAAGCTATATTGATAAAAATCAGTTATATAAACTTTATATAATTGCAGCTAAAACATTTGTAAAAATCATAAAAAACAGAACTCCATAGTATTAGTTATAGCAAAAAAACAAGAAATTCCCTCAAGTGTTAAAAAAGATAAAGCTTATAGACCGATTAATGTTTCTGCTAGTTCCGATTATGAGAAAACAAAAAACATTTTTTTAAATAAATAGTCAACTTCTTTTTAGTTGTTCATTTTAAAAAAATTATTTAAGATCTGTAAGAGTCTGATAGGAAGAGAATCTTTTTAAGATTAACAAAGTTTTGGTTACAAAAAATGATTGTAAATGAGAAATAAAATGAAATAAACCACAGCCAATTGAGTTATACATAATAAAAGACAGAAGGTTAAACAAAATATTCCCCAATCGAATGCCAGTTGAAGAAGCAGAGGAAGAAGAACTTGATTATAAAATGGATAATAAACGAATTCGAAAGGTTTCAACTTTAACAGCCGTAATAAAAATAAATCAAGTTAACACACCCCCATTCACTCCACATCTTGCCCTCAAGAGGGTATTCACTAGTCGAATATGGCCGTTTGTATTTTTTTTTTTTTTTTTGCTCTGCACACATTGCAAAAATTTATTATTCTCGTCTAGATGAGTTCATTATTCCAGCAGCGGTTGTCGAATGCGAAAACAATTTAATTTTATTGTTTTCCACATAAATATAAATTCCTTGAAACGGAATTATGCATTGTAAAAAAGAAGAATGAAATATCATATGAAATTTTCAAAAGGACACACATAACCAATGTGCATACATACATATGTATGTGTGGAGGATTGGAGGACTGCTTGGCCATATAATTGAGTCACGTTTGCCCAGGGATTATTCTTGTTTTTTTCGCTTTAGAGAAATATTCAGATTTATGCCGCGTGGGAAATTATATGAAATTGGCTTTTCTTAGTGATTTATGCCAAGCACCGAGGAGATACGAAATCGATGCGTGTGTTTTAAGCCAGGTCAATAAATATATATTTGGTATACCTATATATTAATCGAAACTACAAATACATGAAAAAAACTAGACTTTAGCATGCATTAGGAGCACAAATAAACATATTTTCTATGATATTCTAGCAGAAAACTACGTGTTTATAATGCCAATAACCTTTAGCCCATCTCTCTTTCCCGCTTTCCCGCTCTCTGTCTGTCTCTGTCAGCATGTTAGCAGGCAAAAACTAATACAGAATAAAGGACACGAAATGTACAAAAATCAAAATTCGTGTTGGCATGCAAGTTCAATGCCTTTTTTCCTCTCTCTCTCTCCCCCCCCCCCCCCCCCCCTCGAAGTTCACCCAACTTGTAAACAGGCAAACGAAAATTTAATTTATCTGTATCAGTTCACCCAGTAAATGGAATTGCCGTCAGCTGGAGAGACAGGGAGACCGGAAGACAGAACACATGTTTCAACAAATTCATCTGCCATGTCACAATGCGCAATGGTATGCAGAAATTTTCTATGAAGAAGGGCAGGCAAAAGGGGATTCGGCAGAGTCCTTGCTAGTTTTTAGCCAGGCTGCTGCTGCTGCTGCACGTGACAAGACTCTAGGAAAAAAGTGAAACTGAACTGAAAAAAAATCTATTCTTGGAGTCAGCTGGGCAGGCTTTTAAAGTGAAAGATGATCCCTTTCCCTTTCTCCCTACCCCCGTCTATATTAAAGATGGGCTCCAGTGCAGAGTCCTTTTGGGTCTGACGGCTGTCAGCGCTTGAACGAGGCAAGTGTCATTAATCAAATGATGCCCAATAAGTTTCAACCCCTTCATTTCTCTCTCTCTCTCTTATTCTCTCTCTTTCTGTCTGTTAACCCATTTTTGTTATATGAACTTTTTCTTTGCTATTTTTTTTGTTGGTTTTTGGAGCCCGGCAGTCATTAATAAATTAAGGGTTAAAATGCCATAACAACAAAAAGAGCAGATGAAAAGTTATTTATTTAATTGAAAGCGAAACCCAAGCGAACGGATTTGTTTAACTCAATTAAATTAGTGGGCAAAAGGGAAAGGGGCGTGAAGTTAAATTTAGATTTAACTTTGATTTTTACGAGCCAAACAGTTGGCTTACCCCTTTAATGTAATGTTTATTTTCAGTTTTGATTTCATTTTGATTACACCTAAAAAAAAAAGTTAATAAAGTTTCTAGGAAATTTAATTTGCAATATGTGGAATTTTGAAAAATGTTGCGCCTTGGGTCTGCCCAAGATTGTCGTTGAGAATGAGAGTGAAATATTAACGGTTAGCGAGCTGTCCTCAAATCGTAGTTTCAATGAAGCAGAAGAGGAAACCGATTTGGATTTCATCTACGATGAACTGGAGGCCATGAAACAGAAATTGATGTCGCTGCGCAATAAATTGATAATAACTCCCATGGAGAAATGCCAACAAGAGCTGGAGAAGGATGAGTATGAGGACACTGTCGATGAATCATTATCAACTGCCCAGCAACAGCTCATCACCTTGAAGCAACAGAATTGTGTGCTAAGATGTCAACTACATGAAATGGCTAAGCATTTGCGTGCCACACGTAAGGACATCAAGGAGCACAAAGCTTGGCTATGTCAACTCTCTGAAAATATGCCAAAGTTTAGCAAAGAATTGAAGAATTTTGCTGCATGTAAAGCGAATGCCATACATCAATTTGGCATATGCATTGAGCGTTGGGAACAGCATAAGAACAGTAAAATTGATTTGGAATCCTTCATGGCAAGGATATGCAAGTTTCGTCTTCGTCTCAAGGGCATGCATCGTGGTCATGTGACCCTGCGTTGCCATCAGCAATTGCGCTACGATGTGATAATGGAATTGATATTGGTGCGAGTCTTGCTCTGTCATCTCTATGAGAATCTGGAGGATAACTTCAATTACTTTACCCGACGCATGAGTTCAAAGTGTGTTTCCGGGACAGACTGGGCAAACGTATTTAAACTATGATCAACTAATGAGAATTGGATTAGTTGAAGATAGTTTTAAAACGCTTTGCTCCTCCCCCCCTTCTTCCACGCACATTGATAAATTGATCTATTGAAATACTTTTCAGAGTGACTAACGGCGAAAGTTGGAACTCATTTTTGGATCGCGGCAGCATGTACCTCAAGTCACCGAACAATTCCTTTATATCCTATTACTCCCTTTTGCGTGAATAAAAGAAAGCTTCACTCGGCTTCACTCTGGGCTCCCATTTAATTAGATTTCGTTTTCTAATTACTTTTGAATTGTGGCTCAATTAAATTGATGGCAATTCGCTGATGCTCCATGGCATCAATTTCAAAGTCCATGGACAGCCTTAAAGTTGCTGGCTTTAGCGGAATTCCGTTGCCAAATCCGACTTAGTTACAACAAATGTGCACGCATTCCCACCAGGATAAGAGCTAAATACGAAACAGCATCAGATAAAAACAAAAGCAGATTTGTCTTTTAGCCTGCCACAGGAATATCCTTCCATATACTGAGATACAGAGAAATGGGAGAAAAAACAAAAAAAAAACAAACAAAAAGCGAGATGTGGAGCTGAGGATGACAGCCCAAGGGCTAAGCGCCAACAGCCATAGATGACTTCCATATTATCCTTTTTGGTTTTTGGCGGAGAGCTTGTCGAAATGCGTAAAAACTCAATTGCTGCTCTCCAGGATGCCAGAAAATCGACGAGCAACGAGCGACCTATGTGGCTTTCGGTTTGGGTTGAGTCAGATGTAGATAACTTGGGGCTGAAACGAATTTATTGGAGTCATGTGCTGATAAGCGATGGCCTCCCAAATGCCAAAGGCAATGGCCAAATTACATTGTAACCACCAAATATTGCAGACAAAGAGAACCATTAACGACTACTGAATGCCCTTTGAAAATCTGAAGAACTGGTTAAACTTAGCTTTCAAAATTGATAACAACAAACTACTCCCCTTCTTCAGCTAACGAATTTCATTTATCGGGCTTTCAATTTAACCAAATGAAACTTGTAAGAGCTTTAGCCTAGAGGTGGAAAACTATCGATAGTCCATACCATTTAAGAAGTTGGTTGCTCGATACCAGAATAAAAAATAATACTTTTATATGACAATAGAAAATCGAATTGATAAATTGTTTTAATATTTTCCTCAATAATGTTTAAAAAAACAAAAGTGTTTTTTGGTCTGGTATTAAAGTAAGCTACGTTTTAAATGCTTTTAGGACTATCGACTGTTTCTGCTATCGATAGATTTTCACCTCTACTCTAGCCTTACATAGTTATCTATTCTCTAAGTTTAGGGTATGAGATCTACGGTTAGAAGCAAGTGGAGATACACGACTACAACACTCGCTACATGGCTAAAAACACAGGAAACGCATTAGATACTTTGGCTAAATCGCTGGCAGGCCACATTTGTAGGTAGGAGTTGAGTACGGAGTAGGAGTTAGAGACACACACACGCACACACAGACAACTGTGATTCGCTTCTCCAATTTTGGGATGTGCGATAAAAATCTGCGTAAAATGATGCGGCAATTTGATGAGCAACTAAGTTCGGGCAATTAGTTTGGCAAACGTTTCAACTACGTTGTTGTCGTGCGTGTTGCTGTCGAGCTAAACTGTTGCACGCTGCGGTGGGGGAGGGGGAAAGGGGGGAAAATGAGTGTAACCAAGTTGAGTCTGAAAAGGGAGGCTGTCCCTGAATGATGTTGCCGAAATGCCATTTAGTGCTAATGTGTTTAGTGGGGCCTGAAGTTTTCGGTGATTTATTGGCTTCAAGCCAATAAAAGTTATCCATGTATGATTCCAGGAAAATCCACTTCAACTCCAACTTCAATTCCTTTTATGATTACCAGCAATTAGCATTTCCAATTTTCACGTGCCACAAACATTATTCAAATATATGTAACGGCATCTTAAGATTGCCAGAATTGTGAGATTATTTCCTGATTTTATGCTTGTTCTTGCTTTGCTTGCTCCACTGAACTCTTTGACAACTCGGAAAACGTTTCCCCATCTTGCTAATAAGCCAATGCCTAACCAAGGAAGGAACAACAAGGCAAGAAGAATATTGCCTTTGGGCTGTTTTCCAGCAATTTCAAAGATACATTTCAAGTGCTTAAGTTTTGCGTCGACCACAAAAGTACAAATAATTTCCATTTGTGCCAAAGCGGCAACATTTGCATTTTTCTTGCTGGGTTTTTTTTTTTTTTTTTTTTTTTGTATCTTAGACACAAACATGCCTGCCAGGCTGCCAGGCTGCTTAACTTTAACTGTAACTTAACTTGGAACCGAGTTTCGCTCAATCGGAGTTGAAGTTGGAGCTGGAGAGTCGCAGATGAAGACAAAGTCTATTTGTATTTAAACAGCATAAGAGGGAGCGAAAGATACAATTGTATATGTATATATATATGTGTCTATCTACTTATAAATAAGTAGTTTGTGGACTAGGCACAAGTTTAAGATAAATATGGCATAGAATATGCTTCATGACTAGTTCTTGGGAGCAAGATGGGTGTGTATGTGTGTGTGTGTGTGTCTATATACAAATATCCCATATTTGCATTCAAAGGCAAGTCCCATTCAGTTGCCTCTTTCATATGAGCAAACCCAAATAGCTTCAAGATATTCGCAAACAGCTGTTTTCATTCACATACAACTTGCATCAGCAATTATTTGTAGAAATTTAATATAAATAATGAACTATATACATATAGAAATCGGAGACTAACTTTTCTATTAACTCTTCACAACATTAAGAAGATTCTTTTTGGTTGGGTCAAGCAAAGTCTTAAGTAGTAGCAGAAATTGTTCTGACTTCTTCCTAGTCTGCAACGCCACCTGGTGGCGAGTGACATCAATGAGCATATCATGAAAATCCTCTATATAGATTCATAGCAAAAGGAATCTGTGGCTTTTTACCTTTGTTGAGGCTCTAAGCTTTTCCTTGTCATCTCTCCTGAACTATTACCCAAGAAAACAGAGATGAAGATAGTTGTAATAAGATCGTAAGGAGTCAAATAAAAGAGTGCGTAAAGAAAAACTTCACAAACTGAAGATTCTGATTTTAAAACTAATCTTGTACGCGTATTAATTTAGTTGCCAGTAGTTAAAGTTCCTTTACTTTGAATTGGTTTTTATGGTTTTGTGAAAATGGACTCAGTTTTGCTCGACGTTATCTTTCGAAGTCAATGCCTTTGACAATCTACAAGCCATTTGCTTTGTTTTTAAAGAAAAATTTTTAAATTTTAAAGAATTTTTTATTTCATGTACCCCACATTTCGCACTGCCACTTGGGCATTCGCTCATTAGGCAATGTGATTTATGACCAAAATTTTGACTGCTGTTGCCATTGCCATTAGCCACTTATTGCTGTTTACACGTTTGGCATTGCCTGTTTTAACTTTTTTGGTTAATTTCCAACAGACGGCGTTGCCCCCAATGCACATTAACATTGCTCGATTGCCGCAATAATTGTTTCAATAATCGTTAAAATCACGGCAATTGAAAGCTAAAGAAAAGCTTTTGAGCCTTTATTGGATTTACACAAACTTTTTGACAGTGGTTTTTTTGCTTTTCACACTTAAAATCTAAGTAAATGATATTAGAAAATAACAAAGGACTAAAATTCCAATCTGGAAATTAATGGGGGTTCATACCATGGCTAAATAACGGTAACTTTCAAGCAAGCTTTGTAAGCTTTCACAGCTTTTGCGCAAGTCGACACTCTTTCTCTTTCTTTCACTCTCAATCCTTGTAGACCAAATATAGGACAACAATCATAAAGTATGTGGGACGCTCAAAGACCATTTGAGTGAAATTGTCACGTTTCTCATCCATTAAATGGCACATCCTTTGATAGATGCCTTGATTCTGTTTCTCCACAATCGACAGCAGGCAGACAATGCGATGCCTGTTTAAAAGAAGGTTGATGTTGGTGTTGCGGTGGGGGGGGGGGGGGGGTGGAAGGGATAATCACTCATTATGTCAAGTCATAAGCGAATGCGTTCGCACACTCACTCACCTTCTGTGGTTTAACTTCTTGACCCGATCTCGTATCTCGGCCGCCAGACCTTCGACCAATTGCAGGGCCCGCCATGAATCATAATTGCGGCTAAATCGATCCCACAGCAGACGCTCTTCAATGCAATCCTCAATAATTTTGTGAGCACGTTCCATATTGAAATTGGTGTGAAAAAATTTCCAATCATTTTTCGGTTTCTCCTTGCGTTCAATGCCATCGCCACCAGCGCCAGCGCCGCCCTCACTCTCAGGATTCTGCAAGGCGCGCCGTCGACTTAACATGGACTCGGATAGCAAGGCATTCATACGATTTGTGGTTCGCACGGATGCGGTAATCCTAGAGATAGATGGATGGAAAGATGAAACAAAGATGTATAAAATGGTACGCTCTCTCTCTCTCTCTCTCTCTCTCTGTTTGTTTGGTACTACCGCGTTTTCATGGTATTCCAAGTGGCGGTCATGTTGTCCTCCAGATAAAACTTCCGCGAACACTGGCCAGCCGGTGAAAAGGAAAACAAATTTCTAGCGCTGCTATCTGTACACTGACAGGAACGTCAACTAACACAATATGCCGACACGAGGCGCCCTGTCTAACAACAATGTCTACCTGGGCACACACCCACACATGCCCCCCCCCCCCATGGATATCCACACATCATCAAAAGTTCCTCGAAGCTTTGTTGATTTTTCCGCCCACACTCTTTGGATTGCAATCATACTAGAGATGGCACCCAAGAACAAACAATTGAGGATAATTCTTAAGATCTTAAGTCTAGATTGCTAACCCATTGGAAATGGAAAGAACTATCAATGACAAATTGCCGACCATTAGGATAAGTTGCTAACACATTTCTTTGACTTTCATCACGTTCACATCGCTAATTACCGCTTCAATTTCCATTTTGGCCTTCCATCCTTGCGTGCCGCTTATCATAAATCCGAAAGCCAATGGCGGCGCGCTCCAATTGCAGGCATGCGGTGCCGGAGACGTGGGTGTCATCGCCACCAGCCACTCGTCGGAGGAGTAGCAGCAGCAGCAGCAGCAGCGGCAGCAGAAATACCGAATTGCTGGCAAAGTGTTGCCATATGGCTGTACCTTCTTCTTCTTCTTCTACTTGTATTGTGAAGCAACTTACTGTACTCTTGGCACGCGATTTCTCTTTCAAGTTGATGACTTTTGATCGGTTGCCTTGCGCGACACCTGTAAGACGTGCAGGTAAGTCTCAGCGCGGTTTTCATATCGCAAACTTCAAGCACTTTGATTGCTTTTTATCGCAAAAGTTTTCATTCTTTTTTGGAGTTCTTTCCATTTAGTTATCTAGTTTGCTGCAGCGTATACAAACTTCGGGACGGACATATAAAATTGATTTATTTCTGAAGTTATTGAATTAAAACCAACTATCTAGTCACGTGAAGAGAATGCAGTCGTTCACCCATTGTTGAAATGGCCAAACCGAAAATTGAGCATTAACTTCGAGTACGAAACATGTAACAAATATCACAGACAAGGGCATTGGCATAGAAACATTTACCCCAAGACAAATGCAAGTGGGCAAATTTCTCTTGTGAGATCCAAAAAAAAAACTTTCTTATGCTAGCTAACAAATTATTTAGCGTTAAAAAATTATAATTTTGCACAACATTTTCAAATTCTAAGATCTTTAATCTTTCAAATTCTAAGATGTGATTTTAAGAAACTTTTTAGTATTTTATTTAGCTTTAAATATCTTTTCTTTAAGAGATATAACTTTAATCTTAAAAGTTGACCTTTTAACGCGCCGATTAAAGAATAAAATTTACGAATTTATTTAGCTGTTGATATTTTTGTTTTAACAGTATTAATTTGTCGTTAAAGTTGATAAAACAATTTTTTTTAATTAAAATTTAAGAACTGAAAAAAGTATTTAAAGCCATAAAAAATAATATACTTCAATTTATTTACTAAAGGTTCATTTAATGTCTTCCAAAATTTCGACACTTAACTAAATATTTTCGACAGCTAAAAAAGAATTATAGAATATGGTAACTTTGTCTATAACAAATGACACTTCTAGTTAACGTTTTATATTGTTTCTTTTCCTTCCTCAACAAAGACAAATGAGAAAGCATTCATAAAGTTTTAGTTACTTATATTTTAATAACTAGTTTTGCTAAATTCCTAATATTTTTACAAAATACCAAAATAAATAATTACAAAATAACAAATGGTTATTAATATTTTTCTATTTTACGTGTTAAAGTAATTGGAGTAATTGGAGTAATTTTAAGTCTCGCTTATCGTAAAAAAAAATCAACAATTTTGTTCTTATTATTAAATATTAAGTTATTATTATTTTAAAAATGGTATTCTAATTTAAAAAAAATTAAATAGGAATCATTTCTGCGTAAACGTAGCCTTTTTTAGTTGTTTTTTTTTTGTGGTTATTTGACACTAAAACACAACAATATAAATTTTAAATATTATTCAATTAAATTCTCCGTTTTAAACATATATTAATAATTTCTTCTGCTTTTTATTATACCAAAAAAAAAGTTAAATTGGTATCTCTTTTCTTTTATTTTCACATCTTTAATGCAATTCTCTCACATGTAAGTCATTCGTCTAAGGAAATCTAATTGATTTTCCATAACAAACAAATAAAAATTCGAGGCAGTAGTTCACCATCTCCCGGGTAACATGTTTAATTAACGCCACAAAATTGTTGTTGGTTTTTTTTACGATAAACGAATGGGAATATGTGCCAAAAATTGGAGCGTAAAGCTAAACAAATTAAGCAATTTGTAGCCGCACAATTCCGCCCACAAC
The DNA here is from genome assembly GCA_024703675.1 of Drosophila nebulosa. Classification (NCBI taxonomy): domain Eukaryota; kingdom Metazoa; phylum Arthropoda; class Insecta; order Diptera; family Drosophilidae; genus Drosophila; species Drosophila nebulosa. Next base: position 13,930,174 of record CM045725.1, on the reverse strand, counting down.
ACCTTAACAACCGAAACAGGTATGAAACTCATTAACACTGCCAATGCACGAATGGTGAATGCACGAGCAACGCCAACAAAAATAGGCAAAAAATTTGCATAAACTTACATTTGCATGCGACTCATTTTGTGTGGGGGCGCCTCAAAGTATGCTACAATTTGCTGGTTGCTTAGTTGGTTACAAAAGGGAAATTATTACGTTGGGGCAACAAAACTGAACGTAAGCTCGTCACAAATGAAACTGGTCTGAGACTTTTGGCTTTTCGGGGATTCCACACAAACATGAAGGCGTAAAAAAACAAAAGGGGTAAGACCATCACCCACGCCCACGCCCCCTAGTTCAAACACATCCATCCAACCAGCCAGCCATCCATTCAGTTATCCATCCATATGTAGTTAGTTAGCTTTCAACTTGATTGGGTTAGCATGTCTGAAGACAACTCTGCAACGACTTTCGTTTAGGAGCTCCACCAAAATGTGTGCCAATGCATTCTAAATTGTGTTTATTTTGGCGTAATTTACTTTATACTGGACTCGCGTGTTCGCTGTGTGTGTGTGTGTGTGTGTGTCAGTGTCAGGATGTTTTGGCAATTAAAATTGTAGGTTGAAAACTGTCGACACGCCGGCATGCAAAACTATTTAGTTGGAACTAAAGTTAAGGCCTTCATTTTGGGAATAGTAGAAAGTTTTCACTTTTAAATAAATCGCGTGTGTGTTGATTGTGAGTCTGTCCACTTACGGATTGAAAGAGAAAAAAAAAGAAATTGTCGTAAGCAAGGTTCTACTTTATACCAAGCTTAATCACAGTCTTTTCTGAGAATAGGTTTATTAATTTTACATTTCTTAGTCACATTTAATTGAAAATATTTGTCATAACCGCTGACTCAATATTGTACTTGAATATAATTTGTTTTCTTCGAGTGTAATTTAATGACCAAAAGAAAGCCGCAAACAAACGAAGTTGCCTACCGAAAGAAATCCGTTTAAAATGATTTAAGCTCTCAATTTGACTTACTTAATCTTACCTCAAAAATCATCATGCCAATATCGAATAATTTTAAATACTTGAAATCGTTTATTTGCAATGCCTCCAATTTCGAGCCACAACCCTCGTATTCCTTGCGAGGTTTGCCCTTATCGTAGCAACTGTCAGGCAATCTATATCCTATATAATCACCTGATCCTTCTATGCCGCAACAATGATACTAAAACGGCAGATTAATGAACTAAATTCAATCAAACAATTAAATAATTTATATTTTTATTACCAACCACTTTTTGAAACTGTATCATGCGATCCGTTTCGGACTCAAAATCACTATCTCTCGTTTTCTGCAATTGCTTTTGTCCTTCCATGGCTTTTTGCAACAAGTCCTTAAAATTATTCTCAGCTTCTATTTCTTTCATATACACAAAATGAAAATGGCAGGTGCAAATCAAAAGGATCAACGTTGTAATAATAAACTGAAACGTTGTACTAATTACAAGTAATTGGTAGCAAAAGCAAAGTAATTAGCAACTCACCATCCAAGTCATACAAATATTTTCACTACTGCTGCCAATGAAACCAAAAACCGAGGTCACAATCATGCCCGAGCCCAAAAAAATGAGTATTATAAAAACTGTTCTCAGCGCTGGATTTGGTTGAAGTAAAGATAGCGAAAACTTCACAAGAACTATTAAACCATACAACTAAAGCGATAGAAGAATTGTTATTACTTTAGCTTTAGCTTTCAGCAAATCATAATTAAAATTACTCAGATTTAATAGTTCGAATTGTCAGTTCCTTCAGTAGGCAACGCCTAGCAATCACAGCGGAGGCGACCCGGGGGACAACCTATCGACGCGGCTATCAAAAATGCGGCGACTTTTGACATTGCATGTCTTAGCTTTCAAGACAAAAAAGACAATTACTTAGCAACATTTTTCATCTAGTCTAAAAGCCTTGCCAAACGCCGGGACAATATAATGTTGCCTCTTTCTTATGTCCCTCCAATCCAGGCGACCAGATTGTCCCATGCATAAGATTATGTCGCCCAATGGTCTTGTGCATGGTACAATTGAGCGACAATTGTCCCTCCTTGGGGCGCCGTCGGCTATCCTCAGCTATCATATCATACGCTGGCAGAATTTTTATCTGCACGAAAAGCGTTAAAAAAAAATAATTTTCTTTATAAACGCTTTTGGCAAAAATAAAAAATTTTAACGACAGAGAACACCTCAAATAAAGCCAACAGATTTTGAAAGTCGGCTAACAATTGTAGGTGCTAGAGCTCTTTAAAGTTACGACTTTCTTAGTAAGTACGAAAATAACTTCCAAACTTTATAATTGGTCAATTAAATCAATTGAGCTTCCTCTTTTCTGAAAATTTTGTTCATTTTTTTTTTAAATTTTTTAACATTAGTGAAATACTTTTTAAACTAAAAACGTGTAAAAAGTTTACTAAATATGCCATTTTCTTAACTTTCATGGAATAAAACTATCAAGGATAAATTAGTTTCGACACCGGATTGAATATCATGATCTATCATTTGTATATAGTGTCGGTTTGGACATCTCCGTTCATTGGGAGCAAAAGCCATAAAAAAATGCTCGGCAGGTATAGGGAAGAAGAGGAAGACCGCTTATAGCATTTGTATTGCTTATAAGAAACATAGTTTTATGTTGTATTATACTATATAACTGTAAATCTTTCCTTAGGACCTCGCGGCGATAATGTCGACGGTGACAATTTGATTCTGAAGGCTAGTGTTGCCCTATATTATATTTATTTTTATTTTTCAATATTTTTTAATATTTTTGTCCCTTTAGATGTTTTGAGTGGTGCCTCATTTTGGGGTGTTACTTGTGTGTGAGATCCTGTGGCATTGTAAGTCCTTCTGTTCTTAAATAAGTAGAAAGCCTGTCAAACTTAGAAGGTTTTTCAATAGCTCTTTTCTCTAATTGATTTCTCTTTCGTTGTTAAGTTTTAGTTGATTGGTTCGTTTCGATCATTTAATTAAAAAAACCAAACTGAATTTATTTTTTCCTTTAGTTAACTTTAAGTTTATTTTCACGATTTATATAACGCACCGCACTTGCAGCATTCAGAGTATAAATTGTGGAAGACATTTTTCTTCCACTTTCCGCTTGACTTCACAAACGTTGTAATAGAACTAAAATCGTAGAATGACTCTCTGAGCTTATAAATCTTAAATTACATATTTATGACAAAGATAAAAGAGAAAAAACCGCATAATATAAATGAAATTGCGTTGGTTAGGAGCGTCAACCAGATGACTAAACTGCGATATGTGGTCTGGTCTGGTCTCTTTGGGAGCAAGCAAAGTTCAACTTTTACTTGTTGGTTTATTTGTAAAATGTATTTAACTCAATTACAGAAAATTCTTAATTGCTATTTAATATCTAGAGCGACGTTGTTCATTGTTGAATGAGATGGCCAAAATGGCGCCACTCAGGAAGGTACCAGCCTGTGGGAATAGTCAATGAAATAAAAATCCAAACACCTTGCCACACAATCATTGAACTCACCTCAATGGCAACCAATATCCAACCGAATGTCTTGACCAGTTTCAAGGCCGACTCATAGAAATCAGTCAGTTTGGTCAAACAGCCCACGGTGTATGGTGTGGTCACTGTGGAATTGCTGTAGCAGCTTACGGGTACTGTCAAATGGGCGTTACTATAATCGCTGGTTCCATTCACCCCACAACAATGCCACTGAATAAAGATAGAGATAGAGAGTCGGGATGAGTAACATGGGAAAATGGAATAACTATTGTGATACATACATTTAACTGATAGAATGACATGGCATCGGTGCCATTCTTTTGCTTATTCCAGGCCTCATTTAGAACATTCTCAGCCACTTGTTTGCCATCGATGCGTTTGGCAAAGACAAAGACCAAAATGCATGTGAGTATCAGCAGAACCAGCAAAGTGATGGCATACTAAAGAGAGAGAAAAAAGTGTGCTTAAATGATCAATTTCGTTGAAGGGGACCACACTCACTGTCCAGGATAGGCAGACACTCTCCTTGATGGCCCCGCAGCAGCCAAAGAATGAGATCAGGAATATAACAGAGCCAAGTACAATGAAGAATATCAATATGGGACGTGTCTCCTCGGCCACATCTTTCAGGGCAAGCGAATTGACCACTATTACACCAATGCCAAGTAACTGAAAGTTTCGAGAATATACACATGAGTATGATATCCAACAGTTTACGTGGCCACACCCCAATTTCCATCACATATATGTATGTATTTAGGTTATAACCATACATCATGCGAATAGATAGATAACGAAATACGTTGGTCGGTTAAACCTTTTATAAACCTTTGATCAACAAATGACTCATGATCATTCACTTGCACTCGCACTCGCACTGGCACTCGCAATTTGAACTACTCACCGCACACAAGAAATTAAAAAAGAACACCAAATATTTAATAATTGCCGTTGTACAACCCATTTTATGGAAATATTTTCTTTTTAGTTTTTATAATATTTAAACTTATTTCGACCAACTAATGCGACAACTTTGCTCTAAGACTTCGCTTCGACTAAACAAAATAGGGAGACAAATTCGATTTCGTTCCGCTTGTGACTGGGCTAGTCGTGATAATAATTGGTTGGAGCAATTTATGTTTGTTTTTTTCCCTCCTGGTTTTCGGCGTTGGAAAAATAACAATAATAAAGTTAATCAGTAAAACTACACTGTGAAAAAAACAGTGCTTACTTCCCACCTCAATTGGCTCAATTGGCATTAACTTATCAAAACTTATGGCCTGGCAACGGTTGAGTCATATTGATAACATTTATTTCCATAGCTGAATCAATTCTGTTGGCCTATTATTTAGACTGAAACTAAATGACTAAATCGCACTTACTAAGCAAAAGTGTCGAAAACTTATTACACTAGTTTTTCCCATGTTTTTTTTTTTTAACCCTGAGATAATAGCCAGGTAAATTTACTGATAGAAACCCAAGTACTCGTATCTTGAAATGGCCTAGAAATAATGTCACAATCTTCTTTTGAAATAGATGACTTTTGGGATGGACTTTCGTTTGCAGTGTAAATGTTAAAATAATATTTGCAAACTAACTACAAATTTCTTTCAACAGTGCCCCAAAAAGAAATGTTTATCATAAAATAAACTTTGTAAGCGATGAGTCATAAACAAAAGAAAGAAATTATAGCATAAAAATCGGAATATTTTCCAGTATATTTTGTTAAATTTCAAGTAAAATAATTTGATTATTTTTTTTACAATCTTTGACTGACTTTTGAAGTAAATAAAGTAAATAAAGATTCCCATTAAAGTTTTAAATGTCAAGAAGTGACTTCAATAATTTTTATAGCGTAATAAAATTGTTAACTAAATTGTAAAACATAGAAAAATACCATCCCAAAGAACTTAACTCTCTGTTACATTATCTGTGAGAGAGTGCTTCCACACCCCCCCCCCCCCCCCCCCCCCCCCCACCGATAAACCGATGAAAGGTATGTATGAACATGCATTTATTGATGGCTGGTGCTCGAGTGCTTATCAAACAAGTTGCCTAATTAAGTACACGAAATGGCTGAGAGAATCATATTCGTATTCGTAGTACGTATACGTATATTCATATTCAGATTGCCTGGCTCTCTCATTTGTTTGAATCGCTCAAAACTGTTCCCAGCATGGCCAGCAAATCTTATCAGTCTGTCCGCCTAAGCTCTTCTATAGACTTTTCGGGCAACTTGTTATGCTTGTTTCAATGTATTTTTTGTTTTGCCAATAGTTTCAATAGTTAACCGAAAGCACTGAGAGTGGTCGAAACAGAGTAAACGTTACCATCCGAAAATGAGTTGCGGTACACAAACATTAAAAATCTCCTCATTCATTTTGGACTTCCTTTGCTGTGTGAGCTTTCTTATCAAAAACAATAACAAATCCCTGGCTGATACGCGCAAAATTTATATAAATTTATATACAAAATAAGTATAAATATATATATATTTGTTTACTTACGTCCCTCCCTTTCTCTCGCTCTCCCTTAAAGGTATTTGGCGCCTTGTCGATAGCCGCTTGCTCTTATGCCTTGATAAGCTTCAGTCATAGTCTGGCCATACGAGTACCCTGTATTTTGGGCATTGTCCTGGGTGTTCTAATATTCGGTGGCACTATTTTTGGTTGTATAGCTGCATTAAGGGAAAGCATTCGTCTGACATGGATTGTAAGTATAATCGGAAATATTTTCCAAATTAAATGGACACATTATAAAATTGTCTCTTTAAAAAGTACTGTGCAATCTTGATGGCCCTCATCTGTGGACAAATCACTGTGATATTCGCTCAGCCAATTAATTTTGAGCTCTTGGCCAATGAGACAATAGCAAATGCCTGGCAAAATCAACTCTACCAAAGGGGCAGTATGTCCTACTACGAGATCAAGGTAAGGCAGTTTCCTTTCGCGACTTACGAATTATGCTTTAGACGTTTTCCCATTTCAGTATCACTGCTGCGGCAAGACGGGAGCTGTCAATTACCCAGACAGTGGTTTAATTATTCCGTCTAGTTGTTATTACAATCAGAATTCCACCATTGTCACCGATCTTTATACAGTGGGCTGCAATCAGCAGTTGGCTGCTGCCTTTGTGAAGGGAACACGTTGGGAGCGCATTAGTGACTGGTCAATTGTGGGCCTAGAGGTGAGTTTACCCAAAAAAATATTTGAATAACTAAGGAAAACTCTTTTTTAATTGTCTTTTTACAGCTACTAACGGTAATTGTGGCTGGCTTATTGGCTATAACATTGCAGAATGCAGAACGTAGACGACTTTATCGTTAGAAATGAATAACAAATTAATGTCTAACAGTATTAAAAGATAGCAAATTACAAAAAAAAAAAATGTATGCCATTTGAATTAATTTCGATAAGCTATAATAAACCGCCAAAAAATCGATCAAAAAATAAGTTAGTGGTGCACCTATTTATCAGCTCCTATTCGTCATTTATACCAACATGAGTGATCGTTTGCCGCTACTGAAATATTATTTTCAGTCGCTGTAATTATCGCAATTAATTAATTATTCTGCATATTTGTGTTAGCCAAATAACGGTTTACGAACAGTTTACACAGTCTCAGTCACTAGTCGCAGTTTTCAAAGCCAGTGTGAACGTCTTTTAGTCACCAAGTTAGTTAGCCAACACTATCGCCCAAATATTTATCGATAAATATCGTTTTGGTTTTGTTTTGGTGAAAGTAAGAAGAAAAGAATGTTGTTATTTATTTTGGATTATTGCTAAGTAAACAACTATTGGTCTTACCACGCACCTGTCATCCGCTGCTACTCCACCGCCCCACTGCCACCGACGAACGAAACAAGCGATATGTATTCATTAGGAATATTTGACACAATTTGCAACGCGCGTATTTGAAAGCTGGCAATTGTATTTTCCCTTACAAAGTAGCAGCCCGAAGAAGCAACAAAAACAACAACTAATAGCAATATCTGGTTTAGTTGCCGTTAAACAGAGCTGGCGAGCAGACCAGACCCCAAACCGGGCCTAAACGACGGGTCAATAGCCAATCATCAGCCAAGTTAAGACCAAAACCCATCAACTGACGACCGACGATGGGCCTGCCCTTTCAGAAACTAAAGAAGCTCTGGCTTCTGTACCTATTTTTGCTGTTCTTTGCATTCTTTATGTTTGCCATTAGCATTAATTTATATGTGGCAAGCATACAGAACTCGGACCCACAACAACGGTGAGTAAGACCCAAAAGATAATAAAAATACATTTACTGAAACCCACATAAATGTATGTACACCCGTGCGCCAAGATAGTGAATTAGGTTTACACTTCTTTAAAAAAAAAAAAACCCATTTGGCACTTGGATGCGGCTCTTCTTCAATTTGGCATTGCATAATTTCCTTTGGGCCATGTCTGTCCCTCGTACAAGTGGAGTTGTGTCTATGTTGCAAGTGCCTTTTGATGTTGCCACACTCGAGTGACTTGCATTGAAGCCCAGGAGCGGTTTCAGATGAAGGCATCTGTCCCTTCCCTTCATGGTCTGGTCTCTTCGATTTCGTTTGATGACTTGCTGTTAAATCTTTGAAGAGTCTTCGCCAAGTGCAATTTAGCCTTCCCCGAAAAACGTGTTTTTTTTTTTTTGCTCTTCAAACTACCAGACACCGGAATCTCATTAACTAAATGACGTAGACATAAACCTGTAGATTGTTTTGGTTTTTTATGATTCTAAAGGTATTCGCATACCTTTCGTATTTATTATGATTATCGCTTATAAAGTATTTGCGAAACGGAAATCAGAAAGTGAAATCATATTACAGAATTTGTATTATTTTTACTTAGAAGATCATTTAATATAAAAGTGAACCGAGCTCAGCATGCATTAAGATTTCTAAAGCTACATAGGTTCCCATATAACGATTTTTGACATGAGAACAACAATTACCATATCATCTCATCACCAAGTCAAATAGGACCCCTTAAAAACCCATTTAAATAACACCCACTATTAATACACATATTCAAGCTATAGAAGAAATAGTTTGTTAATAGAATTTCTTTCTTTCTTATGGACCCCTTTAAAAATTTTCCAAAAATTTTCCTATCGCCAGTCTTTATGTCTTGAAGACTCGTTTTGTATGTTTTTTATATCACGATATTGTCAAAGTGCAATGTACCTTCTACCAGTGTCGATCCAAGGGTATCTTCTTCTTCAATTTAGGCCTGGCTGTGAGTGCCAGAGCATAGACCGGCCCTGGCCTCGGCTTTTGATTTTTAAACCACTTTGCATTTAATTTGTTGTTTTTTATTTTATGCGTTTTGGGCATTTCTTCTTATTTGTTTTCCTTGTATACGCTTCGCATCGTGCCAAGTCTATTGTAAAATGCTAAATTTTATATTTACCCATATGTATTTTATTATTCACCATTGTCATATATCTTTTGTTGTCGCTGGTGCTTGCTCTTTGTGGATCACTTGCCCTCGCCTGGCTTTGCGTGGTTTCGTGCATAGTCATCCGAAGCCAGCGCCCAAGCGTCGCTCGCTGTGGCCGCATAAAAACATTGTGGCTCATTATATTGGCAAGGGAGACATCTTCGGCCACATGACTGCAGGTGAGTAGCAGCAACAATGACACCATAAATCCATTTATGAATATGTCTAAATCGAAACGAATTCATTTGCAGACGATTACAACATTAACCAGTTCCAGCCCGTTGAAAATGAGGGAGCCGATGGCCGTCCCGTTGTGGTGCCACCTCGAGATCGTTTTCGTATGCAGCGTTTCTTTCGTTTGAATAGCTTTAATTTACTGGCCAGTGATCGGATACCACTCAATCGCACGCTCAAGGACTATCGCACACCAGAGTGGGTAGCACTACAAAGGGCGGCAAAAGAGTTTTATTGATTGAAATTGATTTTGATATCATTTACAGATGCCGCGACAAAAAATATACCAATGATCTGCCCAACACTTCGGTGATCATTGTATTCCACAACGAAGCCTGGTCGGTGCTATTGAGGACCATAACAAGTGTGATAAATCGTTCGCCGAGGCATTTGCTTAAGGAAATTATATTGGTGGATGACGCAAGCGATCGGAGTGAGTACCAGATGAGAGTGTTATACTAACCGACTGGTAATCCAAATCTTTATCTAACCTTCTAGCCTATCTCAAGCGTCAATTGGAGAGTTATATACGAGTACTTACGGTACCCACGCGCCTTTATCGCATGAAGGAGCGCAGTGGCTTGGTTCCTGCCCGTCTGATGGGTGCTCAGCATGCACGTGGCGATGTGCTGACCTTCTTGGATGCCCACTGTGAATGCTCTCGCGGCTGGCTAGAACCGTTACTTGTGCGGATTAAGGAGTCACGCAAGGTTGTCATCTGTCCCGTCATCGATATAATTTCCGATGATAATTTTAGCTATACGAAAACCTTTGAGAACCATTGGGGAGCCTTCAATTGGCAATTGAGTTTCCGTTGGTTCTCTTCAGAGAGAAAGACATCGACCACAGCAAGCAGTAAAAAGGACCTAACCGCTCCCATTGCCACGCCAGGTATGGCTGGCGGTCTCTTTGCCATCGATCGCAATTATTTCTACGAAATGGGCTCGTATGACAGCGAAATGCGTGTATGGGGTGGCGAGAATGTTGAGATGTCATTCAGGATTTGGCAATGCGGTGGCAGAATAGAGATCAGTCCATGCTCCCATGTGGGTCATGTGTTTCGCAGCAGTACGCCATACACATTCCCTGGAGGAATGAGTGAGGTTCTCACCAATAACTTGGCTCGTGCGGCCAGCGTTTGGATGGACGATTGGCAATACTTTGTCATGCTCTACACCTCGGGTCTGTCGCTGAGTGCCAAGGACAAGGTGAATGTAACCGAACGCATGGCTCTGCGTGAGAGATTGAAATGTAAATCATTTTCTTGGTACTTGGAGCACATTTGGCCAGAGCATTTCTTTCCGGCACCAGATCGTTTCTTTGGCAAAATCATTTGGCTGGATGGTGAGACGGAATGTGCTCAGGCTTATAGCAGGCATATGAAAAATCTACCCGGGCGAGCTCTGTCCCGCGAATGGAGTCGGGCGTTTAATGAGATTGACAACAAGGCAGCTGAGTTTACGTCTCTTATCGATTTGGAGCGTGACAAGTGCCTGCGTCCCCTCAAAGATGATGTGCCGCGTTCTTCCCTGCAGCCAGTAACCGTGGGCGATTGCACCTCGCATGCCCAGACCATGGATATGTTTGTTATCACACCGAAAGGACAGATAATGACCAATGATAATGTCTGTCTAACCTATCGGCCGCCCAAGCAGGGTGTTATTAAGCTGCTCAAGAATCGGAATGCCACCACATCGAACGTAATGCTGACACAATGCGCCAGCGAATCAAGTCAATTCTGGACCTATGATATGGACGTAAGTTTAAATAAAAGAAAATCTCTTCTACTAAAATTTACTTTTCTTTCTTTTTGCAGACACAACAAATTTCGCATAGGGATACAAAACTTTGCCTTACCCTCAAGTCGGCCACAAATACACGTAGTCAGAAGGTGGAGAAAGTGGTGCTAAGTATGCAATGCGATTTCAAGGATATAACACAGAAATGGGGCTTAATACCATTGCCATGGCGCTTATAGATGACCAAAATGCTAATGCCTGCCGCTAAACTATATCTCTTTCTCTAACATAATGTGATATTTTTTGAAATTGTCTGACGAATGCCACTCGTTGTTTTTTGTAAACACACAAATAACACAGTCACAAACTCCACACACACCCACACCCACACCGAAAAACACCCACAAGAATTGTTTATAAAACATTTTACTTTGAATGCATTTCCCATTGAATGCATTGCGACTTGATAGAACTCTAATGTGCTATATCTATGTCATAAATATTAAGAATGTTTATACATATATATGTAGATATATATGTATACATAGAAATAGTTAATTTAGCTTTAAAGTACTTACTACTTTTGAACATGTTTATATGAAAGCACACCCTTCAAATAAATTTAACAATTTTTAACTAGACAAAAGAAAGATGCGCAAACCCTATAAGCTCTTATCCATTGATCACTCGCTTGTCATTGCATTGCCGTATCTGTTATGCTGAGGGGTTATCTTTGGCCATTTCAAGAGGTCGCTGCAATTTCTTTAAAATCAGAACAGCTCGTACAAGTTTGCATTATTCGTAAAATGATCGGCTGCTACAACACAATCAAGTATACCGGATTTCTCTCCAATCTGCTCTATATGGTAAATTATAAAACAATTTGTTTACACTTGCTCCGCTAACCTGATCTACTTTCTCTCTCATTGCAGCTGCTAGCATTGGGCATCATGTCTGCAGCAGATTTGGGTCTAGAAATGGCTGAGCCTAATACTCCGGAACATACCTATTTTGTGGAGAGTCTAGTTTTAGGTGGCACCATTTGTATAATAGTCATATTTGGCTGCTACGGTCTGGTCTGCAATCTTCTCAGTGTAAATATTATAGTAAGTATTTATTTATCTTTACGATTCTTCTTTTAACTCTTCTCTTCAATTTCCAGTTCACTTTGTTCATCTTGATTGTTCTGGGCGTGGAGTATCTGCAGCTGCATAATTATGGCAATACGCCACATACGCGCTCTGTCAGTCCGTGGCATCAATTGGAATTGGCCTGGCACGGCCTGAGCACACAAAACCATTCGGAGCCAATGGAGCAATACGAAAGAAATCAGCATTGTTGCGGCTACAACAATGCCGATGACTATAAAAATTTACATTTACTGATCCCAGCGAGCTGCTATCGTTATCAACACAATGCCAATGACACATCGGCCACCGATAAGCAGATAATCTATCCACATGGCTGCCTGGAGACTTTGTCTAATAGCCAGCGTTACGTACAGCAGCGCGACAGAGTCTTTATGTGGTCCATTATTGGCCTTGAGGTAGGCAATTGGCAATTAATCTCTCATCCTCCTCTCATGAACTCTTTATCTTCAACAGATCTTTATACTTGTGCAAACCATTGCCCTCAGCTGGCTGCTGTATAAGCTGAAGCAACGTCAGCGCATCCGTAGACAGGTGCCGCCAGGTGTGAGGCGTGAACCGCGTGCCAATCATATAGCCGGCTCACGAGCGCAGCTATTACAAAATGCTTGATTAATGCTTTAGCTTAGCAAATTGTATAAAGTTTATTTAAGAAAATGCTTTTGCATAAATTTAATCGATCTGGGTTGGCATCAGTAGTTGTAGCGACGTGTTTTGTTCGTCAATTGACAGCTCAGCGTAATGCCTAATATAATGCCCAGAGTCTGTAAGAAAATAATGCAAGAAAAATGTAAACAATTGACTAGACTTGATCGGAAATATATGAAACTGCACTTAATGTGCAGCCAGTTCCCTATTTCCCATTGCTTATATAGACTATTTACAACTTTGTTTACTGTGTGCTCAGAGATATTTGTTAATTTAAATTTCCTAATTTGCATACTACGTAAAATATCGTAGATAGGAAAGGCTTTTTCATTCATTTAAGAAATCTACTCACTTCATAGATCATAAGGGCACAATGTGCCCACTTTTCATAGCGATAGATTTGTAGATAGGCTCGCTTTACAGCTGCCATACAACCTTCGCTATAGGGATACAAGGCATGAAGACCTTCCTGGACATGGAAACAGCTGGCTGGCACCTTGATACTCAGGCTGGTATAGTCCGAGAAACCCTTATCGCCGCAGCATTCGTACTGAGAGCAAAAAAAAAAAACAAAAGGCTTAATTCCACTTTGGGAGAAGGTGAAGCCTTAACTTACAGTGCGTTGCAGCGTCTGCATGGCTCCCGGATGAACCAATTCCTCCATCCAAAGGGCCATTACATGAACTTCGGTGGCATCCAATTGCTTCGATTCATTGTAATGGACCAAACGCCAAATGTGAGCACCAATCAAGACCAACAGAAATATCAAATGCTAAAAAAACAAAACACAATTACTTAAAAGTTAAAAGAAATTTTTTGTTAGTTAGTTAATTTGCTTACCACAACCATGACCTTAATGGAACCCAAAAAGGCACCCAGACAACCGATAAAGGCTGCCACAATCAAAGTTCCAGCCATGCCCAATTGTATATACTTTTCCAAATGCTCAGCGGAACCCTCATCGAACTTCTGCAATTCATAGACACCAGCCAGAGCGGCCAGGATGCCGAGTAGCTAAATAATCCGAAAATTAAATTGAAATTGAAATTATTTTGTTAATGGTCTATAAAAAGACAAAAATCAAAAAAAAAAAAAAAAAACCAAGAAAAACCGCTTCAAAGGCAACGTCATCCGTTCGTATCCAAAATAACAGCAACAAAATGTGAAATATAAAAATAAATTAAATTACTTTTGCTTGTATTTTTAAATGGCGAACGCAACAATTTTTTGTTGTTTTTGTTGCTGGCAAATATTGAAATTGTGAATTGTGACATCTTGTCTGGTTAAAAATTGGGAATTTGGAATGTTTGTTTGCTGCCAAATTGGCCATATATAATGTACATAAATATATTGTAGATATGACGAACTTACAGGCGAATGTCAAAGTAACCAAGTCGTTTTCATTAGTCATAAACATAAATCACTCATACGCAGAGTATGCACTTAAAGTCTAAACGTAAATCTTACCAAAGTAATTGTACTAAAGACAACTGAAGTCCATTGCAGGCAAACTCTCACCGTGGGCATGGCACAAAAGGATAATAAGTTCAAATAATAGATTTCGTATATTTATTATAAATTTTTTAGTTATATTTTTTTGAATGAATTAATTATTTAAAGACACGCGGGAATGTCCGACGCACGCTTCTCGTGACCCAAACTGTTAATGTTTTCGGCGGCGTCTGATAACCAACACAGAGAGTGAAAGAGATTCAAAAAGAAATGAAATGAAAAAAAAAAAAAAAAAACGACAACAAGCCCCGCGAAAATGTTTACAAATCCGTTGAGTGGCTGCTGCCTCCGCCTTCGGTTTGGTCTCGTTCTTGGTCTCGACCAGCCCAGCCCGTCCGTCGGTCATTACTCAAGAGACGGCCAGCCAAACATCGAAGCAAACAGCATCTCCATCTCCCGTCGAGCGACAGGCCTTGTGAATATACATATATTGTAGTTGTACGTATTTTTATATGCCTCTTTAATGGCCAAAAATATGTAGACACATCTCTGATCCGATGTGAGAGTAAAGTACATACATATAGCTATATACATATATTTTATATAGTTTGGAAAATGCCAAAAAAACAAAAACAACACAAAAACAATATTTTTTTATACACAAATCAGTAGAGGATTTTCGTTTGAAAACTGGAAGGCAAATTGAAAGCGTTTAAAATAAACTTAAGCAAAAATTTGTGATCATTTGATCTTAAGCGAAAAGGCAGGTCAAAGTTTCGAAATCCTTTTAAACAAAGTCCTTTAGAAGTTCAAGAATGGTCAAAATGGTAGAATATTAACTATTTTTATGGTTCAAAAACCCTTTACTGATTAAATTTCCTCCATCGTGATCAATCGATACTTCAGCATTTTATCCTATTGTCTTTTTAATGACTTCATTTATGGCGTTTTGATATCAGATTTCAATTTTGCCAATTCCTTTAATTATTTCTTTTGACATCTCTTTTGGCCTATTTACAAAAAATGTATATCACTATCACTTATTCTAATTCAGTTAAAATAAACTAAAGGTCAAATTTTATTTTAAGAAAAAATGAATTCTGACCTAGGAGAACATAGAAACATGTGACTAGAGCCAAGAAAATTATATTTTTCAGATAAATTCATTTCAGAAAAACCAAAAAAAGCTTGGTAAAAAACATAGAAAACCTTAATTTACCAAAAGGTAATTTTTAGGACATCTTACTGTAACCATCACAATTCACTTAATAACATTTTGAAATGAAATTTAGAAATTAGAAGCTTTAAATTTCTAGCTCGCCCAATTTTAGGTCTAAGAAATGAGAAGGTAGTACGATTTTGAATATAATCTTATTCACATATATTTTCTATATATAGAAAAATGTACTCAAAACTTTCTTCAAAATCAAGTCAATTTACTATTAAGGTTCAATATTTCAGCACGGTCAGCAAAATCAACTTGTTATTTGGTTAACTTTGCAACACAAATGTAAGCTAAATAATAATAGATATAAACAAAATTAAAAAATTTCATAAACTTTAAAACATTAATTAACATTTCAATTATTAAAATAAAGAAAAATTACCATTGAATTTTTTTTTTAAAGGGACAGACTCTTTATTAGTTAAAAAAGTACGTTTTGCAATATAAAAAAATGGTATTTATTTTTCAATAACTTTTATAATATCGATATGTAACTGATTTTCAATTTGATTTTATTTTAATTTTACATATAAAATCAATAAAAATGTTTGCAACACAAATCTTTGGTGTATCTAAACATTTATTTATAACAAACTTTTGCCTACAACAAGATAGAATGAAACTTATTCGATTTAAATCCGCTCCTGGCATGCCGGTCTTTACGATTCTATATGGTTGAATTAATTTTCCATCTGGCCAGATCGATTTGAGGTGTTTTATATTTTTTTTGGTTACTGATCGTTTATTTTCTCAATTGAAATTCGGTGATGCTACATTACAATTAACTATAACTGAGTGAGGAATTGTGTGCTGGTGGTTTAATGGGAAGTGGGGTGGGCCAGGGTGAAGTTGTATGGGGGGGGGGGGGGGTTTGACTGGTTAAACCTTGTCTAAAATCTCTCGCGACGCAATTTATTGCGCACTGTGATGCCCAAGTAAGTGGCGGCACCCAATGAGGCAAGCTGCGAAAGAAAATTCAGAAAATTTAATCTATCAGTTATATAGATAATCTATTTCTGGTATACTACTTGGCCTTGACTGCTTAAGCCATCTATAAATTATGTTATGATTTTATACATACTTCCACGATGAGAAGAAGCCACTTAATGATGAGTCCATTGATTACATTATCGGTGGCATGAGCCTGTACAGCCTCCAGGCAACCTTCGCTAAAGAGTTTATTCTGCTGTCGTTCCAGATTCTCAAAGCAATTGAGGGGAATGCCACCACCGAGAAGTATATAGTCCTGAGGACCACCCTGGCCGCAGCAGGAGTACTAGAAAGAGAATCAAGGACTCTATGATAAAGAATGAATATTTTCTAGTTGCACTCACCTTCTGCTCTATGTAGGCCAAACGTTCGCTGCTGCGTCGAGGATCCGACCAAAGGGTTAGGAAATCATTTCTGGCACGATCCACATAATTGGTGGAATGAGCTGCCACTATAATATAGATTTGCAGGCAGAGCAAGATCAACAGGCAAATGACATACTGCTCAGATAAAAGATATATATGTATTTTCCTTAAACGTTTCATATGAGAGTTCTACACTTACACTCCAGACTAGGCCTAGGGACACACGGCCGGCAGCAAAGCAGCCCAGAAACGATGTTAAAACCACAAATGAGCCAACAAAGATCTGGACTATAATGGCTATATGCTCGAAGGTGCCAGGTGTTGAGCTATTTAACTCATAAACCGATAAGGCAATCAATGAGACACCAATTAGCTGAGAAAATAATGCAAGTTACTCAATTTATGAAGTTGTACAAATATTACGTATACGCACCGAAAGCAGCACATTCAATATAATTAATATGGCTTTAAGAAAAGACAAACGACAAGCCATGTTCAAAAACAAAACAAAAAAATAGAAAAGAAATTTTCAAATTTCCAATCAATAAACCAATTTAATTACGTTGTAAAATAATTGTTTAGTTTCTTTTCGACGTTATCCTTGACTGACTGAGTGCCTGAGTGAGTGAATATTGTATTAGAATATTGTCTTTATCGTGCTAAGCATTGGAATGGAATGCCAGCCCTTGTGCCATAAACGTTGACGAGCGACTAACGAACGCAACGCATTTCATTTTGAAATTATGGCGCCGCCTACAAAAGGGCAACGCAGGGCAGGGCTGCCCTGCTCGATGGATTTCACTTTGTTGTGGTTGCTGGCTCTCCAACTTAGTTAGGTGTTCACCCACTGGGCGTTCAACTGGGCACTGTGTTGGTATGATGTCACATTAGAGAGAGTGAGGGAGAGAGGGCGAGAGAGAGAGTGAAAGCTTTCTCCTCTACACTTCTCCATTGAGCTTTCTCATTGATAAAGTGCGCCACAAAATAATAATAATAATAATACTAGACAAAAAACGCAACAATAAATAAACTGTGGTAATGGCCTTAGATAACTGACAGAAGGATAATAACAGATGTTACTGCCAAATCACAAGAACTGACGTCATTTTCGTCTAGTTGGTCTACTATGTGAAGGAATTTTCTCTATACAGACGCGACTGGCAAGCAAATTAATTTCGAATTGAAATCAAAAACAAAACAGATGATCAACAAGTTGCTTCGCTGGCAATATATATTACCATATGACCAGGCAGGGGCCTCAATTAAAAGGGGTACAGAATTTCTAAAAGAATTATCAAATGCAAATTCTGAAAACTACTGCTATCTCTAGACCTTGTAAACTAAGCTCTATATCAAGTCATATTTCCGGAATTGGATTTTCATTTCAAATCGTTTAAGTAGATTAATACCCAGAACTCATTTCTCTACACTCGTCTATAGCTATCTTTAGTACTGTTCATAGATTAACCAAGTCGAAAGCTTCTATTGAAATGTTCTTTCTAAGATGTTTCAGCTTTTAGATCAAAGAAAAATCCCTTTACCCATTTACTTACAGGACGTCCTTGTTTACAACATTTGCATGTCAAGAGATCAGTTCAAGTAAGTTTTTCAGAAACAAGTCTATATATGAACTGTCAGTCAGGGATCCCAATTATTTAAAAAAACACAGCACGTAAGCAAATTAAATTTTTTTAATTGGTTGCCATAATTTTTTTAATGGCATTTTTTTCCAGGGAAAACAATTTTTTAATAAAAAGAACAAATAGAGAAAAATTTGCACTTGACTTTGACTTGACTTGACTTGACTTGCACTTTTAAGAAGAAAAACATTTCTTAAATGATGACTGAACATTTTTAATTAATTGATCTTTAAAAAGAAAGCCAAAGAAGCTTAGCTTAGCGAATTTTCTTCATCCGTCAACAGCATTTCAAAGTGCCCAAAAGTAGGCAATAGCTTTTAAATTGTCTGAAGTTTAGTCCCCCTTTTGTATAATTAGTTTTTGCCCTCTGCCTCTGGGCTATAAATATTTTCCCTTTCTTGTGCCCTTAGCCCTGGACCTGTGGTGCTTTTTTTTGCTATTTATAATTGGGCCCAGAGTAAAACAAAAACTTGTCTGGCCTTTAAAAGCTTCCGTAAAATTCATATTTCAGAAGGCTCGTCCATGGTTGGGCCTTTTGCATAAATAAACAAAATTCTTTGTGATATATTTTTGGAGATAGAGCACAGACACACACAAAATATGAAGTTGATTTTATTAGGTATTTAAAAAATAATTATAGTTATACATAAATTAACTATAGATTATAATTAAAATTGCAATTAATGGTAATAGGCATTTTGATGACTTTTGATTATTAGTTCTTTAAAAAATGTCATTTCGAGAAATACTTTTCTGAGACTCAGAAGGACCGAAAGTCTTCTAATGTTTTGTACTCGAACGCGGGGGGGGCGTGCCCTCTCAAGGTTCTTGGCCCATTTAAAACTGCATACGCCTCTGCTTATTGCGAAAACTGATGGCCAAAAATACAGCCAAGGCACAGCAAATCAGCTGGAAAATAATTCAAATTTTTCCATCATTATATATTAATAAACAGGTTGACAGGTAACTCACCTCAAAGGCCGCCAACACCCAAGAGACAATAATAAAACGCTTTTTGTCGCTCTCATAGAAGCTCTGAACCCTCTCAATGCAGCCCTCAATGAAGAGGTTCTCCGAAGTCTGTTGCAAGTCCATATAACAACTGGGCGGAATCAATTGACTGAGATGTATATAATCCTGGGCACTATTCTTGCCGCAACATTCATATTTCTGCTGCAATCCATCCATATTGTTGGCCTGCCAGGCCACCTCGACTATAGCCTGAGCACTCTTCACCTCGTGCCCATGCAGGACCAAACAAGTACTCACAATTTGGGGTATGGCCAGGACCAATAAGAAAACGGCACTCTAAAGGATATACACACACAGGGAAACCATTCAAGTGAAAGTCTTTGATAGTTGGCATCAAAATTTTTGGACTCACCGTTGCAGTCAGCACTACGGATTCACGTATGGCCGCAAATATTCCCAAAAAGGCAAATATCACAATTATCGAACAGGCTATATAGGCGGCTATAACAAATTCCTCGCTTTCCGAATCCGCGTTGAAAGCAATCCAGCCAATTGCACCAAAGGCCAAAAACTGCAAAAAAAAAAAACAAACAAATGTAATTGAGTATCATTACACTGAGAGAAAATTTAATCGCTTAAGTGGCTCTAAACTAAATTCTTTTGCCTTTTATAATTCCTTTCAAGTCTTCAATAAGTAATTTAATTAAACTTTTTAAAAAAAAAATCTCTTTAAACAAATTTTTTTATAGGTCAAATCAATAATCAAATCATAATCAAAAGAGATTGTGATGTTATAATAATAATATTATTTAACTAGAAAAAAAAACCATTTAAAAAAGATTAAAAATAGTTTTCTTCAATATAAACATATAAACAAATTGCTATAAAACAACAAGACAAAAATTTAGCAATCTACAAAATGGTTTTTCATGTTGCTTCTTAGAACTTTTTTTAAAAATTAAAACAAATATTTAAAGTTCATTTTGTTTTAGAAAAATCTTGAACAAAGTATTCTTGTTTTTAGATATTTAAACATCAGTTTCGGGTTTTTTAATATATATTCTTAAATAGACCTGATATTAACTTAAATTCTAATAACCGAAACAAAGCAAAAGCCAAAGTAAATAAATAATTAATTGATTCGATGATTCACCTAAGAGAAATGATGCAGATTCCGAACTACTAAGTTAAAGTAGATAACAGTACTTTGAACTACTATGTTTTGATTTTAAGTGCTCCCTAAAATATGCAATTAAAAAAATAAACCCCAAAAATAGATGCTTTGAGTCATTGAACTTAATCCCACAGCGAAAAGGGCGCCATCCCGGCACTACACCCTACACTCATTAAATGGGCAAACTTAAGAGTAAATTTTTCAAAGTGCATAGATATAGTATATAGCCGATGTATATATATGATGCAACTGCAATTCATTTGTGTGGCAATTAACATTTAAAATGATGATATATGGAATAGTATAATCATTTCCTGTCGATGATGAATTTTAGCTTTTGCTTTTGTTTTTGTCTGCCCGTCTTTGTTCTTTCTGATGCCCTGAACTTGTGCAAAAAAAAAAAAAAAAAGAAGACAGAATAAAAAAAAAAACACACCCTCAAGTAATCAGAGTATTGTACAAGTAGTACTCAGTTTGGGTTTCCTTTTCGAGTATATAGGTCAAACTATAAACCAGAATGTAAGTAACTGAATGCATGACATCATCATTGGTCTCCCATTTTTCCTATATTTAAGGGGGAACGAGCAAGCAATTTGGTACCAAATTGGGTTAAGGCACTTCCTCCCGGCCATGCCACTAACCGAATTTTTCTTGTCATGGTAACCAACAACAACATTTCGATGGCATTCATTCAGGTGTGTGTGAAAATGACAAATGACAGAATTTAATATTATTAAAAATATTAAAAATTTAACAAGGACAAGTGAAAAATATTTTCACAAAAACTTGCAAGGCCCCTGCACCTACAGATATATCTATCTATCTAGCTATCTGTCTATATATATTCATTCCACTTACTCTCAGTATGAACTAATTTTAAAATATTTTGCGTTTGTTGTTTGAAGTGCTGGCCACCTCTATATGACATCATTTGATGCCTGTTTTATCTGGTTTTTTAAAAAAAAAAATATATATTTCACTTTCTCTCTCTGCAATTGCCTTATTATACATATATGAAATGCATCTCATATCGGAAACTTACCGCCAAAATGGCATTCATTATAATCGAGGTAATCTTTACGCTTGTCGTAGCACAGCCCATTTCGAGAGAGATCTGTAAAATAAATAATACAAAAAACCAAAAATGCACAAAGAAAAATTGATTACTCAAAATGCTGGCACTTAATTAGCTGATTCAATCACATGAAAGTATATTAACCTTTTGACTTCTGCCGAGTTAAGAATTTTCAAAAATAACAATAATAAATTTCCGTTAAATTATATGGCCACTCGATTCCAACTGATTTTTAGCTTTTGAAATTTTTTTTGTTTGAACTTTCTCGTTCTGCGTTCGCGTGCAAACTGAAAGCGGGAAAATATATTTTTGTTTGTTTTTTTTTTCTTTTTGGCTTCCTCTTTATTTGTATTTTGGAGGGAAGAAACAGAGAGCGAGAGAGAGAGAGAGAAACAGAGAGCGAGAATGCTATGGAGAGTAGGCAGAGATAAGTACATATATGAACTCTCTCTTGAATCCCATGCGCTTGCTCAGGTCAAGAGTTCCCGAGTCGCAACAACAATGACGTCAGTTTTTTTTTGAATGCAAAACGAATGCGCCGGAAAAACGAAAAACAAGATATTCGAAATTTGAAAACAAATTTTAGGCAATTTCGAGTTTTTATATAAAGTTTCAGATACTCTTTGAGATTTCTCTTATGAATCTTCACTTTGTTTCTCCCCCTTTTAATTTTCGTCAAATCGTCAAATTTTCATACTGTCTAAAAATTAAAAATTAAAGCATATTACTTCATATAATGGACAAGAACTTTCTTTGATATTCTATCTAAACCACCACAGGTATCCATAGAAACTTCTAGTTCCTATAGAATAGACAATATAGAGCACTAAAAATTCTTATTAAGAGAGTCTTTCATAGAGAGGATCAAGGAGTGATTCATTTTTAATATTTTTCCCTTTTAATGGTATTGAATAATTTAATATTGATAAGAATTTTCTGAATTTTTGGACAGTTTTGCTGACCAATTGATCGATTTACACCAATTGGAGGGTATCTCGAAGTCGCCGCTTTAAATAATGATAAATGGAACATTTTGTTTTTGACTTTGTCTGTTGTTAATGTTGTTATGTCTGGGCTTAGCTTCGAATATGCCGTTTTGTTTGGGAACGCATTTTTCCGCCCTCAAAAGGCACTTGAAAACTACCGATGGCTTCTGGAATTGTGTATACTCTTTCCATTCAATGTTTATTGAAAAGTTTATAAATAAGTAAACAGGAAATGGAGAAAAGAAAACTGTATTCTAGTATAAGAGAAATATGATCTATGAAAAAGATTTAGACAGTTGATCAATCTGAATTATCTTATAAAGGACTTTTGAATGTGTGTCTATAACTTTTTATTTGAAATTTTTAACTGCAAATCGAATCTAAGTTGATCTATTTTATGATTAACGTTTCTAAATATTTTAAAGTTTTTAATCAACTTGTAGAAGATTCTTAGAAATTCTTAAAAAGTTCTCAAATGTCAACAAGTTGAGTTCGGCTTAATTTTTCTGCCCACCTAAACGGATCTAAATCTGATCTATTTACTCACTCATTTCTGCTTTCGAGCATATGCCTTTGGTAAGGGTATACGAAAGACCATACAAAACATAATGCCATTTAGACGCTTAATTATACATATTTGGTTTTCCGTTTCGTTGAAGTGTGTGTGTGTGTGTGTGTGTGAGTGTGTGTGTGTGAGCGTTTCCCCCCTATTTGATTGATTTTGAAGAGCTTTCCAATGACGCAACTTCCTCTTTGGGAACCCAATGGACAAAAATTTTGTTCATAAAGTAACATTTAATAAAAAAATCTTCGCAGATTGCTTGGCAAGTGAACACATGGCTAAAGCAAAAGGTACTTGGGTGACACTTAGACATGGTGAGAGACTTCGGCAATAGTTTAAGTACTTAAGCTTAATTAACACTAAAGTAGCTGCTAATTAACGAAGCTAATTAATAGTTATAGCGACGTCTGCGATTTGTATAGTGTACGGCCAGAACGAAGGCCAGCAAAAGTATCACCAACTGGCAACGAAAATGAAAAAGAAACATTAAATTAATTAAGAACGCAAATTTTCACATAATTAATAGGTTAACCTACATCGAAACCCAGGACAGTCCATTCAAAGTAACGTGACGTTCTGGCCTCATCGGCGAAAGCCTCCTCCACCTTGGCCAGGCAACCGGTCACATAAAGGTTCAATGGATTCACACAGTTGTTATCCTTGCAGCAACTAGAGGGCACACTGTCATTCCAATGACTAATCTGCAGATAGTCCTGGGCGCTATTACGTCCACAACAAGAGTACTGCAAAAAGGGAAAAGAGTTCATTAAACTGTTTGAATATTGATATATTCTATAGTAAATTCCACCGTTATCTGGGTGCCATCCATGCTTCCTGGTTTAGTTTGCTCCAACTGCCAATCGTGCTCCACTAACTCCAAGGCGTATTTCTTAAAGACATCCCTTGGATTCAGGATGATAAAGGCCACAGTTAGAGCCAGTAAAAGCAACAAAAGTGTTATATACTGCAAATGAAATGAAGTATAAATTCAGTTTCTTCTCTTTGCTTGGCCAACCGAAAATGATCAAATACAAACCGTCCAAAGCATACGCGGCGACTCCCTTATAGCACCGCAGCAACCGAATAGGGAAATCAATAGTATAACACCGCCAAGTACCAGAATGCCAATGGCAAACTCATTGGGCATGGCTCCCCAGCCGAGGCCACCAAATACTATGACCAAAATGCCCAGAATCTGAAAATAACCAAAAAAAAAAAAACATGTAACCATATGGATAAGAAATAAGACTTTATCATTTAAAATACTTTCATTATATGAAAGTATGTGCAAATGGCAATCAAAACTGTCAAGATAAATTCATTTTGATTACTTTATATAGCTAACATTGACCCTGCATAGCTCAAGGTTTGTGGTTTTCGAAGTTAAAATATTAGGTACACTCTTGAAACCCCATTGCAAATACTCTCTCCCTTTTGGAAACCCATCCTAGAGTCTAGGAACTCTCTTCCTCTTAAAAACCCATTCCAAAGACTCTCTCCCTCTTTAAAACCTATCCTAGAGTCTCTCTCCCTCTTGAAAACCTATTCTAGAAACTCTCTCCCTCTTAAAAACCCATCCTAGGAAATCTCTCCCTCTTGAAAACCCATCCTAGAGACTCTCTCCCTCTTGAAAACACATTCTAACGACTCTCTTCCCCTTGGAAACCCATCCTAGAGACTCTCTCCCTCTTGATAAACCCATTCTAAGGACTCTAACACTTTGATCTTTATTTTAGATGCTACAAAAAAGCAAATGAGCAAGATGATATCAAAACCAAGAAGGATTCCAATACGTAATCTCAAAGCAAAGTTCGGCTTAAACCATTTCTCTAAATTGAGTTCATTTTATTACATTTTAGCCAAATCAGATGAGTATTTTATCTACTTATAGCCAAGTATTACTAATTGAATTATAAATAGATGTTGAGTATCTTTGGCTTAAAATGGTTATGTAGAATGAGTTAAAATCACGTCTCACTAGGCCAAGTTTTGAGATCGCTGGCATTCTCGGAATCAATGGATTACATCTATGACATTTCAATGAGTCATTGCATTTAATCTCACTGCCAAAAGGGGCGTCATAAAGGCATTATAGCACCCATTATTAATGGGTTGAAGAGATGATCTAGACAAATTGTCACATACAAGTGAATGAATGTATTTTTTTTTTTTTTAAGTGTGGCATCATCTTTTTGACTCGATTGTTTTGTCGTCATCATCTCTTTAATCCGGTTTTTCTCAAATTCATTATAATGATATCTCTCGATGCATGACGTAGTCATGTTGCCTTCCATAAGCTTTGTATTTAGCAAAGCTTTCCTCGCGGCTCAAGAAACAGACAATATACTAAAAAAAAAGTATAAAAAACCATTAACAATAGACGCACACACACACACACACACTCACACACACGGTGCTATATTCTGTCATAAGGTAGAAGATGATATCATCTGCAAAAACGAAACGATTTCCGAAATTTGCGAATTTTTTAAATTGAATCACTTTTCTTCTTATTCTCTCGAGTCTCTCGAGTAAGCTAATTGAGGAAACTTACCGCCCAAAGGGCATTGAACAGAAATAATGTGTATTTAATGGTCCCAGTAGCACAACCCATTTTCAATATTTTTTCGAGATTATTTTTCAAAAACACGTGCAACAGTTGGAATTGGTTTACTGAGAGAGTTTTTATGTGTGGAGCAACTGCGGCCACGGTCACGAACGAACTGAAACTCTCAGGCCCCAGACCCGGTATTCCAACCAGCTTGCTGCTGGCTGCCAGCCCTCTGACAAACGAAAAAGCAAAGCAAAGCGTTTGCTAATGCAAACAACAATAACAACAACAACAACAGCAGCAGCACATAAAAAACAAACAAACAAACAAACACAAAGAGCAAAGGCAAAAAAAAATAACAACAAAATGAAAAAACGTTTTGGGGTTTCTACTAGGAAGCCAGCACAGAGAGAGAAGAGACTGAGAGAGAGAGAGAGGGGAAAGCGAGTGAGACACGCTTGACAGAACTGAAGTGCACTGTGGTCTATGGCGCTAGCTTTCAGCTAGGGGTAACCCAGGTGTCTAGCACGTGTCCCCCATACCCCCCTTTCCACAACTTAACCATCTATTTACGCAGTCGATCGCTTAAAACTAAACCGGTGCGATTATTGGAACATATTGCGTCATTTGGAGGCAAACGGTTAGAGCTTATACAGCAACATCATGGCAATAGATAAGATGATTTAGCAAATTAAAAAAAAAAACAAAAACAAAACAACTGAAAGATCTTTTCAAAAGATCTTGTATGAAAGTCAGCGAGAGGGCGGCGATGCGTAACCGAAACTATAATTAACAACTTCACAAGCCGATAGAAGTAATCGGTACAAAACGCTTAACAAAATACCGTTAAAAATATAACAAATTAGCAAATTGTTAACATAAATGGCAAATTACAGTCTCCTTTTTACCCAAGATGCTCATTGCTAGTTAAAAGTTTTCTAAATTGCAATTTTTTAGTTAATAACTTTATTATAAAATATATTTACTAGGTTAATTATTGAACACTACATTCAATAAAAGTCAAAAAAATTTCTTTAAGGGTTTAGCGAGAGAAAAACCTTCTGAGGTTTTCCTATGATCACTAAAATTTCACCGAACCCTCACCTAACTGACAATTGAACCCATCAAAATCACAAAGTACCTAAGATCCTGAGAATTAACCACACCGAATCCATCAACTACTTAAAGAAGATCCCAAGTGCGTCCTTGGAGTCCTATCCGCTAAAATAAAATTAGTTTTCAACTCATTTATCTCTTTCTTTCTTCACCTGTAGCCAATGTAGATTTCCCTAAATCAAGCCATTATCCAACAATTTGATTTTTCAGTCAAAGATATTAAACCTATTTTAAATAGTTTTCTTAACACAAGTTAAGCAATTGAAATTGATTATCCTTTCCATGCGTCATTACGATGATTTATTTAAAAATATTTTAACGATTTCAGCATAGGAAAATGGTGACCACGATGAGAAGGGTTTCTTGTTAGTTTGTTAAATTTCGATCTGTATAATTTCTCTACGATAATATTTACAAAAACTCAACATGGTTTTTTTTTGTTCTCTAATTGAGTTTGGAAACTTAGAATCAAAACAAAAGAATTGAGTAAAATTTGAATTTGATTATGGACTTCAATTTGAGGACTTGAAATTTCAATTTTGAGCTCACTAAGTAATACCAAAGTCCACTTTAATATGCTTCATTAGAATTTCGGTACTTTTCTTTCATAATTAAGGTTAACACATAATATTGTAATAACAATGACAAATTTCTATTTCCAGTCCTAAATTGTTTCCAAATGTTTTTCTATGGTAACTAGACTAAAAGTCATCTTTAATATATTATAATCTTTGTTTAATACAATGAATTCAATTCTAGGGTAACTACACTTTTAAAAGTCTTCCTTAATATTTTATAAACTCCGTTTTGAATCATCAAATTCGTTTTGTTTGATATTCGTTTTGACTGCAAGGTTTATTAAACCCAAAGAAATTCGATAATTGAGCTTGTTAAAAAAGGAGAGCACATTCAATAACGATAGCGTCTTCGGTCGTTCTGGAAACGTCTCATCAAACAGAAAGTACAGATGCACATCAGAGCCTATAGAATTGAAGATATACATTTAAAAATTTGTTTGTTATGAGAACGCATTAGCTTACTGTGGAGACAAATGACACCCAACGGGTATCGCTGGAGTAGTTATACGAGACGAGTGACTCATCCGTAACAGCCTTGGTGCAACCTTTGCTATAGCGTGGCAGACTGCTATTGTTGCCCGGATAGCAACTGCTTGGCCATTCTGCAGCTCCCCTGATGGTAAAATGATCTTCGGGCTCATTTCGTCCGCAGCACATGTACTAAAAGAAATAGGGAAAAGTGCAATAAAAAGTGCATAACAGACCATGAAACTTACCATAGTTTCTATAGAATTCATGGCACCTGGTTGCACTAGCTCCAAATTCCAGCTAGATTGAACCTTCTCAGCTGCATAACTCTTGATGTGCTCCTCATCGAATGTAGTGGCAAACACGCTAAGAAGATGCACCGTCATTATGGCCAGCAACACAAAGCCATACTGGTTAACGGGTAAGAGGTAAATAGAAGTACTTATTATAAAGATAGAAAGGTACGTTCCACTTACCGTTGCGGTCAACCACACGCTCTCCCGACAGATGCCACAGCAGCCGACAATGGATGACACAAAGAGCACCCCACCAAAGGCATACAAATAGATAATATATGTGGTTGGGGCTTGGTCCACACTCATCGAGGCAATCCCTATCAGCAGAAGGCCAAAGAGCTGCCAAGAGTGTTAACGAGATTAACAAGAATTTGTTGTTATTATTTCTGTTGTTGACTCTTGGTAAAAGTCAATGTACATATTAAGAATATCAATTCGGATAGGCGACAGTAGATCTGTTCTTTTCCAACTTTGTTTTGCTGATTTCAACATTTAAAATTCCTATCATTTTTGTCTGTTTTTTTTTTTCGCTTTGCTAATATTAAAATTTGTTGGCCTTGTTTTATGAGTTTTTGTTTTGTTTGAACTGAGTGAAACAAAAACCCCGGCCGCATCTCATGAATACACCGATTTCTAGTATACACAATATGTAAATTTCTATATCCAGACAACGTGCCCCTATACATATATGTACATAGATCCGCGCATATGCAGCCAGCTTTCATTGTATACATTTATTAGTTTTCAACCATCAATTGATCATCAATTATGATATCACACATATTGTATTCCCTTTCAATGGGTACTATTAATTTGTTGTTTAGTTTGTTATACACTAAATGAGATATAAGAAGTTTAGTATTTCGAACCCATTTATAAGCAATGTAAATCTCAAATTTTAAATAGGAAAGACATTCTTCATATTAAGAGAGCCAAAGAAATGGATAACTTTTTGATATAATCCAAGAGAAGTAGAAGAATAAAAATATTCATTTTTAATTCTTAATTAATTTTTTTTATATTTAAACAAGGTCTTAGATACTTTTGTATGTATATGTTAGATATTTTAGAATGCAAAGAAAACTAAGAACTAAGAACTTTGGTAAAAGCGAATTTTAAGATCAGTGTATCTTTAGTTTTCTAATTTCAAACAAACTTTTAGAAAATTTAAGATATGTTTTGTAATTCTGTGTTTTACTTTTGAAATTAATTTCAATGCTTATTTAAAGATTTTCTTAATAAGCTTATTTTGTATTATATAAGTCCTATGAAAATGATCTTTTCGAATAACTTAGATACCAATACGTAAGGAAGGTATAACAAAAACTTTGCAAGGGTATACCAATTTCGGCATGGCCGAAGCTATTACGGCTTTCTGGTTGTCTTTTCAAACTTTAACTTAAAATTCAAAACTTTCAAATTTTCGTTAGGATTTTATAAATAATTGGCTAAGTTTCAGTGAGTTGTCAAATAAAACTCTTACATGCAGCAGTTCCAACCAATTGATTTCCAGGATACTTACTATGCCAGCCTTGGCTTCTGGTATGGCTTATTTATTGGTGATATATTCTTACCGCATTCAGAGTTGTGAGAATGTTAAGAAAACACTTCATACAGCCGGTGGTGCAGCCCATGGTGGTGGTGAGTGGTTGGCGGCGGTGGCAAATGCAAATCTCTAACAATAACCAGAAGCAGAAGCAGAGACAACAAATGAAAACCACAACCAGCCAGTTGGAAGTCAAACAAGCTAATGATCCGGCCAAGCAAATGGATTTCAAACAGCTCTCTTAGGTCAGTGCTACCAAAAATTTATGGGAATTCTTTAGAGCGAACAATAACAATAATAACAACAACAACAACAACAAAATTGAAAGAGAATTCGCGAATTGGCGAGTGCTGAACGAGTCTGTGAATAAGAGATAAGTAGCTACGATTCCGGTTGATAATATTAATATTGTTATTCTTTTTTGTTTATTATTTCTAACTGCAAATCAACTAATTGAATTAATTAATTTGTTTTGGAATACATGTAATGGATAGTAATTCAATTTCTGTATATGGAATAGATTTAATCATCATTGTTAATGGGCGATTCATCGTCCTTGATTTTAGTTTTGGCATGTTTGCGAGCCTTGCCCATAAAGAAGGCAGTCAGTAGGCCCAAGAACTGCAAAGAAATCATAGAAATATATATACGTACGATCCTGGAGGACTCTCCATGCTTACCTCAAGGCAAAAAATAGCCACACAAGCATAATAATTAATTTCCGCTTGTAATTTTAAATTTCCTGTCGCCTTGGTCGAGCAACCCTCCTCAAAGACATGCGAAGGATTGGTACAATCGAAACTATAACAACAACTGGCCGGCAATGCCCCCTCATGCCCCTCATTCTGCTCGGACAAGTAGTCCTGTGGTCCTTGTAGGCCGCAGCAACGGAAAAGACTGTGTATGGGTTGCATTGTATCCAAGTGATGGGTCTTTGCATCGAACAAACTTTGAATCCGCTCCTCGAATTGTGTCATCAGTTGATCCTTGGTCGAGGAGAATGTCAAGAAATATGTGGTCAGCAATCCCATTACCAATAGGGTAGTCAGTAGATACTGTAAAACAACAATCAATTAGTTTATAGAACTTCCAACTGAATTAGGTGGCTTACATAAAGAGAGTATTTATAGGATTCCTTTAGAGCCACATAGACACCAAGAAAGGCGGCCGCGAAGACAGAAACTCCACACAAGGCCACCGCATAGCTGCCATAAACCGAAGAGGCTGAGCCCCAGGTGACCACTCCACAGGAAAAGAAGAATATATTGCACCCCTGAAATCAAGAAGAAAAGAAAAAGATAACACGAAAATATTAACATTTTTATCCTTTGCTATCCGACAGTTAATAATTAAGTCATTTACAAGCCCTTCACTTTGTTAAATTAAAATTTTACTACAAGTTTTCCTCGTAAAATACTTTTCTTGATAGTTCTTTATTCTTATTCTCAGAGCAGGGCCTTAAGCAGGATCTAGCTCAAGAGAGAAAGAGGGGTTTTAACCATCTAGCATTTGTTTTCTCTTCGTAAATATCAACTATCAATAACCGACGCCATAATTTGTACGTTTATTAACACTGCTAAATAGTTTCGATACACAAAAATACATAAAACAAAGATCATTTTCGAATTTCGAACGAGCAATACGGGAGGTTTAAACACCCAAACCCCTCCCCTTGCACACGACCCATTCTCAGACATTTGGCCCTTAGGATGAACTTTGTTTTGTTTTATAACGATTTTTAATACTGTCGTTTAGTGGCGTTCAGAGGAATATGTACACCTTAAGCTTTGATAATTTAACTATTTTTCGAGGAATTCATTTAAAAAAACCATATGAAAGTCTTTAATATTCAAAGAGAAAACTTCAGAATCTTCGGGTGATTTACATAGGTTTAGGTTCAGCTGTATTCAGAGAGTATGAATTTATCTAACTTGTATACAATATGTAACAAAGATCATTAAAGTTGACAAAATTTCAAAAAAAAAAAAGTTATAATTTTGTTCATAATTCGAGTCGAAGGCTTTGTAGCTAGTTTTCTTTTTTTTATTTAATTTTTTACATTATTTTGTAAAATTCTTTCATATTAGTCCAGACAAGGCCCTAAGAACTAAAAATAAAATTAAAATTGATCTGTTTCAAATCAAATCAATCTTTTGCATAAATTTATTCTTTACACCAGCTCAGCATGAACCGACAACTCTTGAGTTGATTTTTGGCCCAAACCTTTGCAAATTAATGATTTGGGTTATGTTTGTGGAACTTAAAGGTGTCAGATGCCTTTTATAATGCGGACTTATATTCGGGGTTTAGATTGTTCAATTTTCTTTGATGTAAATCGTCTCCTCGCTAGTTTTTATATCATTAACCATCTAAAGGGCCCATGCATATGGTCTTCATGAAGTTTTCAAATGAAGTTTCTTAGAGGTACATACATACACACCTGATCAGCCGATTAGCACCACTTTTGCAAAGAAGAATTTTAATTCCAAATATTAGGGGTATCTGTGATACTTTCGTATAATCATTCCTATTAAAAATTTCTATCTTCATGCACTTGATAAGAGTTTGCCCTAATCATAAATATTTGTTCTATTGACATTTCTTACCCAGGAAGGCACTCGGTTAAACGATTTCTATAATAATCATTTAAAAGCATTCGCCAATCAATTAGGTCAATTCACACGCATTAAAAGTCAAAGCCTACCCTAGGGAGCACAAGTTTTCTAGCTCTTATGTGAGAATGAGTTATGTAAACCAATCAGCTTGTCCCTCAAATGTGAGTGATTTCGAGAATGATTTGACCGGCCTATGAGATTTTTTGTGTACATATTTTTTCACTAACGGATTCGTATTCATTTATTTATTTTCGACAATATACTCAAACTAATGGACAATTGGCGGGGGGGAGAGGGAGCGCTGGGGAATAACCAAGTGTTGACGGCTGTTCATTGAAATATAAATACATTTCCTCTTGATGTTTGTTTAGATATCAAAGAATGTTTTTATATTTTTTTTCCTTTCTCAAATGCATTTTGAAAAATTTATTGATTTTCTGTTTGGTATTTTTATTTTTTTTTTTTACCATATGCAGAGGAAGAGGAAGATAACTTACCACAATCAAAATGCAAGTGGCAAATAGAGCATATTTCCAGGGAGATATGGAAAACGATTTCTCCATGTTGCTAATTGAAGAAGAAATGTTGTTAGTTAGTTGTTATCTAGTTTATTGTGACAAAACAAACATTTTTTTTTTTTCGCTCACAATTCGCGTGACAATTCCGAGAATCTATTTCCCGAGGCGTGTCACTGGGAGGTTATTGGGTCTGGGTATTGTTTTTGTTTGTTTACGCACGATTAGGTCAAATTCGATTAGAGGTCTGAGAGGTCGCAAAACTGTGTTGATGACACAAATGCTGGATATGGACTAAAACGACAACGACGACGGTCATGGACGACGGTCTTGTCATGTCAGACATCGTGGCTGAATTTGTCAGCCAAAAACAACGCAGGCGCAGTGCATAGGGCCTAAAATACAGGGTGTCTTTCGCATGCAATTAAAATTCGATTAGGTTTTTAAGCTGAAAATAGATAGATTCCGGTACACATGGCTATAATTGGATGTTTAATCATTTTATTTAGTTATCCAAAAGCTACCCAATGGCCAAGTGGTTAATTTTAATTTTGGCGCTTTTCATATGCCTCGAGGAAATAGTCTATATAAAGGTACGATTAGAAAAAGTTTCAACGTTTCATTAAGTAATTTTACAAACATTTTTAAGGCAACATTTCTGAAATTCAGCAATATAACCTGTGAGAGCAAAGATGCATCTTTGGCCAAGGTGAATTACTGTCATGTGAAGACGCTTAACAAGGGCAGAAACAGTTTCAATCTGCGCTACGATTTGCTCTATCCAGTCTATAAGGATATAGGGGTAAAGAAGTATAGAAATGCTTGGCATACAGATAAGTTTTAGATAGTTTTCTCATTTCAGTTTCATTTGCGTTTAATGGTCAAGGGTAATGGCAGGTGGAA
Organism: Drosophila nebulosa; assembly: GCA_024703675.1. Classification (NCBI taxonomy): domain Eukaryota; kingdom Metazoa; phylum Arthropoda; class Insecta; order Diptera; family Drosophilidae; genus Drosophila; species Drosophila nebulosa. The sequence goes on along the minus strand of CM045725.1, from coordinate 13,896,422 downwards.
ACCGTTTCTCTATGAAATCGATATTGATATGTGCAAGTTTTGGAAATCACGCTACAATTATATAGCCAAAATGGTGTTCGCTTTCATCGATGGTCATACCAATATGAATCACAGTTGTCCCTATGCAGTAAGTACCTAAGTCCTTTGCTTCAGCCCAACTGACAATCAAATGGAATACTCTTCGCTTTGTTAGAAGGAAAAGTATATAGCAATTGATAATGTGCTCAATACTGAGGTATCGACCAAGCTTCATGGCTTGCCCTTGGCCAAGGGTTTCTATGCTCTATTCACACGTTGGTCAACCAGCAATGTAACCAGAGTGGAGACAAACATCTACTTTGAAATTGTCAGTAACTAAAAAAAAAAACATGTTTTTTTTTTACTATAAATTATTAGTTTGATCAACAAAAAATAAAGGTTACTTAGTTAATACTATGACTTCTCATATCTGTAGCTACATCCAGACGGCATTATTTCGACGATTCTCGTTCTTAAGGCTGCTAAACAGCAACCAGCCAAAGACAGCTCCCACAGCCTATTGAAAAGAAATGTTATATAAACTGATATATTAAAAAATTAATTTCTCTTCTCACCTCGCCAATGATGAGCAGCCAGCAAACAATTTTGAATACCAACAACTTGCCATCCAAATAGTCCACAAATTTCACCTTACAACCCGAAGGATATACACTCGATTGATCCACACATTTGCGATCGATACAACAACTCGACGGAATGGCATGATGTATAATCCAATAGTCCTCGGAATTGTTAACGCCGCAACATTGCAGCCAAGTCTCATAGTAGGCCAGGGCTCCAGTCTCATTCCGTTCGGCATCCCAGAGACGTTCGAATCCCTGATTAATGCTCCCCGAAATGCCATCTTTGGTGCCATGCGAAGCCATGCTAAGGAATAGCAGCTGGGCAAGTATTACCAGTACAACTGCCACAATGTACTATGGAAGAGACAAGAGAAAGTACTTTAGAGATCGTTGACTGCCTTAATATCTCTCACAAGCCAGAAATTATGCCCAATAAAAATATGAATAATGACAAATCAGACATTTTATGGGCCATTTTTATAATTCATATTCATTCAATTCATAAACCACTTTGCACATCGAAACATCTGTTGTCAATAGAATATTGTGAGAATATTCTATTTAATTTTTTAAATTTTATGTTTATTCGTTCACAATTTAACAAATACTTTCACACTTTTCAGTGCCGTTTTCTTGACTTTAAAATTTTCATTAATTAAAAAAGCAATTTCACACAGTTTTGAGGCTAAAAGAGGCATTCTATAAAGAGGAGTTCTATTAAGATATTAGTTTATCAATTTTTTAAGTAGAACTTTGGTCTAATAAACTGTCCCCAACCTCCTAGACGCCCAGCTAAAGTTGCTAGATTTTAAGTGAAATTGTATAAGACATCTTATATGGTTCTTTTAGTTTTAGCTTTGTTTATCTAAGACTATTTGTAAAAAAGTAATTTTCTACTAAGACAAAACTTTTCCCCGGACGTGAAAAATTTTCTTTCCAAAACAAAAAATTAGACGAATTCAACATGATATTCAATGAGAGTCTTTTACATAACACCAGGCGCCAAAAAAAAAAAAACCGAATGATCCTAAATCTTTTTATTAAGTCGTTGCTGCAATTCAGATGCAATTTCTACAGCATTTTTAAAGCGATCATAGAGGCAATTTGTGCTGCCTGATCTCTTAATCATTTCTAATTTATCCGTCTTACAATATTTTTCAAAAAACATCGAACTGAACTGAACTGAACACATTTTTTCAACTTGGCTTTTCCAGTGACTTTTTCTTCTAAGCAACATTTTAAATGTTCACCAAGCTTCGCATTTGAGAGATTTTGGCAACTGACATACCGAAAATTTTACTAAAAGTGAAGAAAACAATGGCGGGGACTCCCGATAATAAAATTTAAGCGCATAGAATAACATTTGGGAATAAAGAAGGCAAAAGTTGTACATATTAACCTTAAACCAAACCAAAAGTAATCCATCCCATCCATCCCATCATCTATTACAAATTTTTAAAATTAAATACTGAAAAGTGTTTCTGATACTTTTATGTTAAAAGTTATCAGTTGGATATGGAATATGCCATAATATAGTCTGCTATTTTCTATTTATCTTTTTAAATTTCCATTCGTTTTTCTATGCAAATGTAGAATCATCTTGGATCTCGCCCAGTGGTTCGTTAAATTCATATAATATACCTTAGCAAATTCCAGTTTATTGTAAACACTATAGAAATTTCAAAGAAGAATTATCTTAGAGAAGCTAACTGAACTAACTACCTATAAAAGTTGCCTAGTTCATTGATTCACATTTAATTCGATAAAAAAAAAACAACTTTTAAATGTCTCCATCAAAGTTAAACGTAATTGAGTACTCACAATTAGCAATCGAACCGGTGCCTCCTGTATGGCCGCCAAAAAGCCAAAGATTGCAACGATCAGTATAACAATGCCCAGGCCAATTATAAGGCCCCCAGCCACATTCTCACCGATGCTAACCGCATTCTCTGCGGCGCTGATCAAAAAGAATATGCCAAAAGCAATCAGCACTATGCCAAGCACCTGTAGAGAAACCGAAAACGAAATACAAAATATTATTGACACGAGTCATAAAGCTCACAACACATCGCGGACAGGTGATGCTGATGCTGATGCTGAGATGAATGATTACTCACACCGAATATAAAATTGAGTAACAGTAGCAGATGTTTCACTGTAGTCACTGGAAGACCCATCTTGATGCCAGAGTGTTAAGAGCAAGACTGAGCAAGATCCAACGAAGCGGAATGCCTGGACAGATTCTGGAGGAGGCCAGCAGCAATGCCTGAAGCTGTTGTGGGCTGTGTGTGTTTGCTTTTTAGTTTGCCTATTTAAATCGGCGAAAATGTACAAAATGCATTAAATTAAAACAAAAAAAAAAAAAAACCGAAACGGAAACCAAAACAGAAAGAAAAACTGGTCCGTATAAGGTAATAGCGAGTTTCGGTTTTTTTTTGTTTTTGTTTTCTGCTTATCCGGCGTATTGGCGTTTGGCGTTGGTTGTAGCGCGCTGACCGTTGCCTCTCAGTGACATGAATCAACTGAAACATTGTGTTTTTGTTTTGAAAATCGTTTTCGATATATGTATGTATATGTATATGTGTTCTAGCTATCTCGATATATATAGAGATAAATGATGAGCAACAAGAGCAGCGCCGGTTTCCATTTTGTGGGGCCTTCTAATTGTTTCGGTTATAGATTTTGTTAATTTTTTTTCATACTCTGTAGAGAGAATAAGAAATCAAAAAATTATGTTTACCTTTGTTATTCCATTTTATTTAGGGCCCCCTTTCGCCACTCTTTAGTCCGCTCCTGTTGTGTGTATTTAAAAAAAACGAGAGCGTATACAAACACCCACCCGATTTCTTGCCTATATAATCTTATATGTATGCCAATATACTATATAAACTTATTTATCTTTGAAAAATCCTACTCAAAAAAAAAAAGAAAAAAAACATTTCTTGTTGTGTTTATAGTTTTTCATTTTTAGTACTGAAATTAGTCAATGGCAACAGGTTTTACAATAGAAAATAAAAAGAGGAAGGTATATGTGGGAGGGCAAGTTTATAATATTGACTTCAAGTGGTTTTCATTTATTGCTTTAATTTTTTTGTTCACGTTTTCGTTTCATCAATGAAGTTCATAAATAAATAAATATACATACATAGATAGATAGATAGATAGGTAATCACAATGTCAGCAAAAAAAACAACTTACTAGCTTAAAGAGTTAAGAGTTAGGAAAACTAATTATAGAATCGTATACGATCACGATGATTTCGTATGCTATCCGCCAGATAGCAGCTGATCACGGAGCCAGCAAACTGTAATTAAAATGTGATTAGCACACGGGAATCTCTTTCATTCATTCTTAGCTCCGATTCTTCTTACCTCTGTGATGATCAGCAGCCAGCTGAGTATATTGAAATTTGCTGTTTTATCGCTAACATATGCCTTAAATTTCATTTCACAGCCCGACATAAAGAGATTGAGCACCTTGGTGCAATCTCTGTCCAGACAACAACTGGGCGGCAGTTCCTTGCCCACCAGCACATAATCTTCGGCCCGATTGCGACCGCAGCAATGGAGCTGGGCATGATAAAAAAAAAAACAGGAATTTGAAATGTTTATTAGTAAAAGTATTATAATTGAATTAGTTGTCCAAAATGCTAGTTGGAACTTTAATAACTTTTGTTTATCATTCTTAGATTTTACTCTGAATTCTACTTTCTGTTTATGTCTAATTAAATTATATTTTAGTTAAGATTTCAAAAACAAAACTTTGTACGTTGCCGACTGAACTATTTTGTAATCCATTTGAGCTTGACAATCTTAACTTATGAAACCTAAAAATCTTGATTAAAAACACAATTTGAAAACATTTTAAGAAAAAAAGGAATCAAAAAAAATTTGCTAAAAACGTAAGATATCGTTAAGTAGATAGATATAGTATTATTTTTTTGTGCGTAGTTGGTAAAAGTGGCCCATACGACACCTGGAACGAGCCCATGCAGAAAGCTGACCAACTCCCACCCAACCGAACGATGGGCGCAGCTGCATATGGTCCGACATGGAATACTTATATAGAGAGATACAGCTAACTACGAACTAACTGGGAGAGAATCGAGATTTTAATTAAGGTAAGAGAGAACCCAGACCCAATTACAGAATAGAGAAGATTGTAATCAGAGCAAAGGACTCGAAAAGGTTTAAGTAAGGCAAGGGCAGTGTTTTAAGAAAAAAAATATGGCGCAATAGCTCATTGGAAACTAATTTAAACATTTTGAGACAAATGGCAAAACGATCTATCTAAGTCAAACGAAAGCCGCTTAAGATTGAAATGATTTAAGCTAATTTGAGTGATGATAATGTAAACAAATAAGAGACTTGCTAGAGTTAGATCAATTCCTCTAGTCTCAACGAAACTTTGAAAGATCTCAAAACAAGACTCAAATCAATAAGATGAGCTAAGCTAATAGTTAGGGGAAGTATCCTATTTTATATAGCCAACAATGACAATACTTACCCACTCCTCGTAGATATTTAGAGTGCTATTGCCCACATGTTGAGCATCCCATAGATCATCGAAACCCTGCCTTAGAGTTTCGGGCAAAGCATCGCGACTGGCGGCAAAACTAATGCTAAACATGATCACTTGTATGACTAATAGAACCAATAATAAAACTGCATACTAAAAACATTTAGTAATGGTAAATATTAAAAACACTTTTGAAATAAAAACTCCAAAACAAACTTACACTTATTAAAACAGTTCTAGACTCTTGGCATACGCCCACAGAGCCATAGATGCTGCCCACCACAATGACAATGCCCAGGAGAATGGTCAGAATGGCTGCCAGATTCTCACCATAATCGATTTCAATGTTCTGAGAATTGGTCAAATTATCCAATAGCCAACAGCCATACCAGATCAGCAGAGATCCCCAGAGCTAAACAGGTAATCCGATTAGATGTAAAAAAAAAAAAAAAATCAGAAATGATGACGACACTCACCGCACATAGCAAATTGATGAGACACAGTGTATAACTGAGCGTCTGACGCTTTGTACAGTACATAATGAACTATTATTTCTATTTTGATTTCGTTTAATTATAGAACTCTCTTTTCACAACAACAATAACAATGGCAAGTTTTTCCCGAAACACCTTGAACGGCAACATCACGACGACTGGCGATTGAGTTTTTTCGAAAATCTCTCATAATCTCATTTTGTTTGGCCACCAAATCAACGAAGACAAAAATGATGACCACGACGATGGCATCTTGCTGACAGTTGGGCAACGATTAAACACAATATTTTTGGGCGACAGACATTTGCCTCCAATGCAATAGTCACAAACGGGAAAACACAAAAATCAAATAGAAAACCAAACAGATGAAAATTAGCGTAAGTCGCCCACGCCTAAAATCACATAAACCAAAAAAAAGAAACAGCATGTGCCTCATTTTCTGGCTCGGTTAGAAGGGAGTATAGTGGGGGGCAACTGCGGAAACTGCGGGCAGTCGTCATTGAGGGGCATCCAGAAATGATGTCAACACAAACAAATATTATACATATCTTGCTTTTTTTGATCTTGTTTAACATGGGAATTGCCTTTCAATATCATAAATTTTAGTCAAAGCTTGAGCCAAAAAGGAGAGAAAGATAAAGTGACTTGCCCTTTAAACTAACTGTTATCTCGCTCTTAACTCTCTAAGAACAAAAGTCGATCACATAAAATGTATATATTATTGATCAATGGCTTTAAACGAGTCGGCTTAGTTGTATTTTTCAATGAAAACTTCTCTCTATATTTCTCATATGCAATTAGTTCGTTCTATTGTATCATATATCTAATCTCAAGAGTAGTCGGTCGTAATTAATCACTTAATTTAGTAGTTGTAGTATCCGCATTTGTAGTATTCCATTCAAAAAAAGAGAATAGGTTTCCAATGCTTTGCAGAATGTATAGAAGGGTTTACGTTATAAAATGATTTAAACGTCTTTGATCGATCTTTGGGTCATTCGTTTCTATCAAGCCTATATGATATCCGAATTTGATTAAATTTGACACTAATATGCAATTGACATATATTATTGTTTATAACAATCGCTTGAACAAAAAAAGAAACTATTGATTTACATTTTTCTATTGAATATGGTAGTCCAATCTTGATAAAATTTGGCAAGGACGTTTAAACATAAAGCAAACTAAGATATGTGAACTTGTTTTTTAATATTCCATAGAAAAGAATAAAGTTATTAATCCAAAACTTTTTATTTGAACGATAGTTCCTCTGATATAGTGGTCCGATTTGGGATATACAATGCCTGCAGTATATAGAAGACTACATGCAAAATTTTAGGTATGTAGCTTTAGTGGTCTAGAAGGAGTTTGGGCTGATCCCAACGGACATGGCTATATGATTTCGTCTCATCGTGCTGATCAAGAATATATATACTTAATAATGTATTTTTTAATGCGTTGCACTCTCCTGGCCAAAATTAATATGCCCTTTCTGCATGAACTCCTGGCTAGATAAGTTTAGTATACTGGCAGAATGATTAAGGCCCTATTAAAGTCTTGCTTATCAATATTTCTTCATTTTAGTTACTTAAATATTTTTGCTTATTTATTGCTTTGTTTAAGTACAATGAGCAAATTTTATTATAGAAACATTAAAGTCACAGAAGTATTTAATATCAAGCCATTGTGTCTGATGAAAACTGTTTTAACTATTGCCCAAGAGATTGAATGCCAAAAGGTGGACCGAATTTCAAGGTTTTAAGCTGTGATGAACATTGAGTTACTGCATACTCCAGTTTCCTATGAAGACCAAATGGGTATTCCCATACGGTCCAAAAATTGAATAGGCCTATGGAACAATACAAACAGAGAGAGACACTTATCAGCCTTATAGTTAAGTTGCTTGTCAAGGATAAGAGCGAAACCTTCGATTAATTAGATACTTTAAGAATCCCTCATCTTGTTGTATAACCAAACTAAAAGTAATGGGAATGCAAATTTAAAATAAGTTTCTTAAGGTATTGCCCTTGTATGCTTACAATATCTTATGACTAACATACATATGTCCACCTATTTTCAAGTTCCATTAAGAAACCAAATCCTTATGGGATCCTATAGAAAATACAAAGCAATGCCAAAAGTAATTCAACTTTTCCAAATAACTTGTAACTTCTTTTGACGAGACTTTTATTTTATGAATTTGTTCTTCCTCAAACATTACAAAATATTTGTTCTTAAGTAAAGCTTAAAAAAGTATTACATATTTGTATGTATCATAAACTGGCAGTTAGATTCTGTTTTCGGAATTGACATTTTTTGTTTGGAAAACTTTTCTACCCGATTATGATTAACCTCGGCCTGCCGTAAGTTAGATAAATACATATGAAATATAAATAGTTTAGTAATTTAGTAAGTAAGTAGACATCAATTGTGGCTTGAACACTTTTCCCTTTTGCTTTTGGTTTTTTTTTTTTTCCTTGGCACACACTTCTACATACAATTTGTGTTTTGTTTTATTTTTGATGAATGATGAGGTAGCGACTAGTTAGAAATGTGTGGAAATTCTATTGCATATTTCATTGGATTTGTTTGTTTCGTTATTTTGAGAATTCTTTGGCCTTGAGTATGTAAATATGTGATTTAGTTTGTTTTTTGTAAGGGAAATTATTTGGGAAAATATTTCGAACGTCGCCAGCGATTTACAATACTATTGGCCAAGACATAAGCCAGCAGGGCACAAATCAGCTGCAAAAAAAAGATAATATTGATGAAAAAAAATACAGAGGATATTTATTTTTGTCTTACCTCTACGCCAACTAGGAGCAAAGCAAAGTAATTAAACCAGGTCCAACGTTCGGCTATGAAATCCAAAAACTTTTGCCGACAACCCTCAATATTCAGTTTATCTGTTTCACTGTTGTAACAGGAATTTGGCGGCAATATATAATCCTGGGGTCCCACATTGCCACAGCAATCCAACTGGAGAATGAAGAGAGAGTAAATTGGACTTATCCTCGGAAATTCATTCAACTTACCCAACGCTCTATGCTGGCAATTTGACTTTGATTGCCAGGCTTAATGGGCACTGGCTGATCGTGCCACAATTGATCGAATGTCTTGTCCACATTGATGAGCAATGAAGTTTGGAATATCCAGAAGAAGCCAACCGACAGAACTTGTAGCACAATTAAAATAATCAAAACTACCACAAACTGAAAAGGAAAAACCAACCAAAAATTAGTCAATGCCCAAAAGAAAGTCTATATAGTTTACCGATTTGTTCATATTACTGCTCTCACGCCAGGCAGCCAAAGTGCCGAATTGTGAGGCCAAGACCACAATCACGCCGAGGGCTATAATGACGAAGGCGGCTGTGTTGAAATGCTCGAATTTGATAATGATGTGCACACCAAGGGCAATCAGCACCAGGCCAAAGAGCTGTAAGAAGTTGGACAAGAGCAGTCAGCATCATTTTACATTTCAAGGTTACGTCTAGACTACTCAAAGGCATATTACTCATACGCCAAGTTCTCCAGCTACAAACTAGAACTACATAGTTGGGATTATATACGCTGATCTAAGCCAATGGGCATTTATTTTTTTTTTTTTTGCTCCCTCTCTCTCTCTCTCTCTCTCTCTCTCTCTCTCCCTGTTGAAGTGAAGTTAAGCATACGCCATGTTGGCTTTCGGTTGATAAATTTTCCTTTCTATTTCACACTCGTCGGCTCATTGGCAATTGCATTTAAATTTTTGCATTTTAATTTTAACAATGACTCACTGTATCACAAAATGCCGCCACTTTTGGCACACTTTCGTTAAATGCAAACAGTTTTCATTTAAATTTTTCTTTGGCTCACGTCCAAAATAGCAACTATAAGTAAAACAAACAAGTAAAAAAAACAAAAAAAAGACACATTCACCGAAAATAAATTATAAACTGCGTAATAATCGCATACACATTTACATTAACATTTATTTTTCCATTCAATATTCGTCAACAACTTGTTGACTCAAAACACAACAAGTTTGTACAATTGTCACTTGAAACGGTCGCATGGACGGAGACGGCCACACGTAGAGGGGAGAGATTTTAGTGTTTTGAATGTGGGAGAGATTTGCTGAAGTCAGAAGGAACGTTAGTCTATTAGCATTTATTTCATCTAAAGTCTTCTCGAGAGTTACAAAGTATTGAAGTCCCCTTGTGTGGAATGGATCTGCGGTCAATTGGTTAATAAATAGTCCAATAACCCAAGTCCCAACCCAAAACTCTGTAAGATAGTTGTTAAGTCTAGGCTATATATACAAATATCGAAAGTATAATGTAAAGTTTTGACATCTATCATGATTTACGACTTTATTGAAATATATCAAAATTGTAAAACAATTCGCTTTCAAAAAAACGAACAAACGGCAAAAGAATGTTGGGCAAATAATTAAAGAAAAATAACATAAAATCCCCCCATGTTTGTTTATACGTCTTTCACAAAGGCCTCATTTGGTTGTATAAAACACGTTTTAAAAATCAAACGATTTAAATGATTTAATTATGTTAAGACTTTTGTAAGGGAACATTGCATTCTGAACATTCTTTCGAAAAATAAGTTATTTAATTAGTGTTTAATCAGAACTCATGAGAATGAATGAGAACTGTATTAAGGTATAATACTTTAAATACTCATTTTTAACAGCATAATTTAATTGATTGAATATAACACATAATCATTATCATGTAGTCTTTATTCATTAATTTGTATTGTATAACTTATAAGAATAACAGCCCCGGATGTATTCCTGTTCTATATAGAATATATCAATTTTTTTCCATTCTTTATAGAATACAAACATATTTTCTGTAAAAAATGAAACCACTTTAGTGTACTTTTGTATTTCAATATGTGGAAAAACAAAAGTTATATGCAGTTTGTTTTTTGTCAAATAATAAAAAAATTGTAAATGTAAACAAAAGTCATAGATAAGAAACATAAGAAAACTTTGTCTTTTTGCTATGTGTTTATAAATTTGCTTAGGAAATATTTAAAGTATATCGATATTTTCCACAATGCGAAACCTCGATCATTGTCTGGTATCGATTTGTTTGGTATCAACCAAAAGTAAGCGAACATTTTTGGCACTTTTTATATAACACTTTCTATGAGACTTTATAAAAACTGAAACTATTAATCCAATAAACTGAATTAAAACCAAAATCCTATCTCACTTTTAAAATCTAGTGCCCAAATATGAAGTCTTTTCATTTATTAAAATTTTAAAGACTTTATAATAGAAAAGTAATTACTTACAAGGTGAACTATAATCAAATACATCATGAGCATATGAATCTATTTAAATGGTTATGTTTCCGCTTACAATTCATCATCGTTGACTACACCCATGTGGAAGTGTTTTCGAAAAAGGTAAAGGTGATGTCTGAACATCACGTATTCAGGTAATATATTTTCCTTTGATTTTTCTTTTGAACATACGATTTGGTCAATTAATCATTTGGCATTTTTGCTGTAAGTAATATTCATTTAACCAAAACTGGTTTCAATGTCTCTAATATTCTTCAAATTTGGCAGCCAAAATATAATGGAAATGAGGTCAAGCCTCTTGAGAGGGGTGGTGTGTGTGGGGATGGGGATAAGCAATCATCATCATTTGCTTAAGGCAAGTCAAATGTCTAAGGTTGTGTCTGGTCTGTGACTTTTAATGAATTACAATTATGCAAATGTTCAATGCTGGCTAAATATAGACACTTAAACTTAACAACTAAACAATACTTGTAATATTAATAGACTTGTTGGTAATGTTGTTGTTGTTGTAAATAATGTTGTTGTTGATGTTGTATTTCCTCACCCATAAGCCAAAGTAAATTAATTGATGATAAAGTGTTTACGAGAGACATGAAAGTATTTTGAATTGTTTCGGCATCTGGCAAAGTGGCAACGCCATTTAATTGTAATTTATTAGGCTTGGCGCCTCCAAAAACGAAGAAAAAAAAAACACACACACACACACATACACAAATTTTTATGGTAGGCCCTGACAAAATAAAGAAAAAAAGGGCCATAAACCAAATAGATAAAATGAGGGGCGAGAGGGACCGAACTGGAAACACGTGGCAGCATGAGAAATCTCTAAAGAATTTCTAATTTCAAAATTCTCAACCTGAATTACCACAACAAATTGTGGCTTAGTCAAATTTAAACCGATTTCCTAAACATCAAACTTTAAAATTCTGATTTGCATTTGAATGAAGAGATATATCATATTTCCGCTACAAGCTCAAGTTTCTGTTTCTGTTGATGATCAAAAGCCAATTTATTCGTCAAAACTTACATGTTATAAACAGAACCTGAAGCCCCTTAATGCGATCAAATCAATAGATTATACCATTTCTTCCAAATCGGGATCACAGCAGATATGGCAACAGATTTTGCAGCACATTTTACAGCAGATTTTGCACAAGATTTTGCAGATACATTTTCTGCACTTAAAGTAAATAGGTTAGGAAAATTTAATTATTACATAAAGCCAATAAAAATAATTTAGTTAAGAGTTAATTGTTTTACCTTTCCAATTTAAAATTGACTTTGAACTTTAATTTATTGGTTTTTCATTCAAAATGTGGGCAGAAATTATGCATAAAAGCTGCATCTAAGCGATTAAAATCGCAAAAAATATAAACAAAAATGTAAATCAATATAAAAAGCAAATTTTAAATAAATAGATATATTCAATTAACTGCTATAGACTGATTGAAACAATATTCAAGCTTTCCAGTCAGCCTTATGGGTTAAAGAAAGTATAAAAAGCTTGTTAAGAACCTATGAATGTGTGGCCAAATAAAGCACAGAATTATTCTTTGATCTGGTTCTTCTTATTGGCGACCTTTGCATCTTTGATCTAACTGGCATCATTAAATATTTCATCTTATGTAACTTTTGTTTCTTTACTTCCCCGAAGAAGAAAGAAAACACATAAAAAATGCACTCAACTGTCCGAAATTACCTAATATTTTTCGTGTGGCCCATTTCTCGCCCTCGTTTTAACGTAATACTCTAGACGTTGTCTCTCGTGTTTTTTTTGTTTTTATTGAGTTATTGCCTGTTACTTAACAACTTACTTAAGTGCACTTATCGTAAGCAATTGTCAACTACCTCAACTAAAACTTGGATGTCACATGAGTAGTAGCTTCTCCAGAGTACTAAAACGAATTTCCTACAATGAGTTGGAACACCGACAGAGAAATACTCTTTAGCAAGTCCATTGCAGCGGTAAAATGCTCTTTTAGGTAAATTGAATTAAGTGCTTATTCACATTTAATACGCCCACTCATTATACAAAAGTCACTTGCCAAATTTGGTAGACCTAACTTAGTCACTGAAATTGACCTAAAGATGGGCAGACATAGTCATAGACATGACTTGACCGGTTCTGCTATAAAAGGTGATCAAGAATATATATATTTTATGGACATGCAAATGGCAATGCTATTAAAAAATGTATACCCATTCATTCTAGAGTAGAGTCAGATCTGACTTGGAAACAGTGCAAAATTTATTTGCTTATTTGTTCTAATTTCGCTCTGTCGACAATAAATAATTAAGTAAATAGAATAATACTAACGATGACAAGGCCTTAGTCCACATAGGCGTTTATGTAGAAGCTAATTTGACTACAGTTGATAAGATAAGTGAATGGACTAGAATGGCCTAGACACCTCCGAAGTCTTTGGTCCACAACAAAACTAGAATGACAACCCAATTACCAGATTTATGTGGGCTTTAAACAACAATTGAAAAAAAAGAGGGGTATGGGGAGGTATAGGCCTAGGTTCGCCCTACCCTAAAATGAAGTAAGCAAATAAGTAATTAAAAACTGTTGAAAAGTTTACTCGCTTGGAACCAAAAATGCGGAAAATTGTTCATACGCCATGTGGACACAAATTATGTATGTATGCTTGCGTGTGTTCATGTGTGTGTGTGGATCTAGTGTATTTCCAGATTTTCGCCAAAATGTCTAAGAAATGACATCAACCAATAAGAAATATATATGTAAAATTAAATTTTCTATCTACTTATATGTTTGCCTTTGCCTGCCTTTTTCATGGGCAAATTATTCTAGTTGCTGTTGTTGTTGTTGTTGCTCTTGGCGTGGGTGACCAAGTTTTGCCAGCCAAAAAGCTACTAAAACAAATAAGCAATAAACACAAAAAAAATATAAAAGACGAACAAAAATCTTATTAAATCATTTCAGTTAAGCTATTTATACACACTCAAAAATCAAGCAAGGACAAATCTTTTAGAAAGAAAGTTAAAACAAAAAAAAAAAAATTTGCATTAAAATGCCATGAGTTTGGTTTTAATTTTTCCAAAATAAATACAAAATACGCACAAAACCTTGAAATGTAATTCAAAGCCTAATTATACAATCAAATTGAAAATGTATCCAAAATCGTCATCTGTCTAGCCCCTCAATTACAATAAATAGCATAAATAAATGAGCTATTTGTATGTAGGTTCTGAGAGAGACTAGTGGGAAGAGTGAATAAATGATGGGAGGAGGTCAAGGTGCTTTGTATTTAACATATAAACAATCCAACGATATTTTAATTTATTGAGTATTTCAAAAACATCAAAGAAGCACCCTAAATTATTTAGTACATTGATTAACTCTGAAAGATTACAACACATTTTGATTGGCATGGAATACTACTACATACATTCTCAGTTTGCTTAAATAGTGATTTTTATGATTCATTTAAAAACTGATTTCGTAAACATAAAATTTCCATATCAGATGAAAAGTTTAAAGCTGTAGCCAAAAAAACTGTCTGGACATTCCCCAAAATATCTCTTTAAAGGTTTTTTAAAAGGTAAATTTTAGTAACTTAAACAATTGTAATCCAATTTTCTTTTCTTTTTGGGGCGTTAAATAGAGAAAACTTATTTCTCTGACAATTCAAAATTTCAAAAATATTTGCAATTTGTTCTGTAACCGAAACAGCAAAACGAACAAGCAATTTTGTCTTTGTTTTTAAGCTTGATACCGTTTTACAACACTAATTAATAATGATGGACTTTATTTTTAATTTATGGGATAAAAGCATTGATTAAGCTATGTAACTGTTTTAAAAGTTTGACCTTTTAAGAGTTTTAGATTTTTGTTTAAAAGGAGGAACATAAATAGAGATTTACTTTTTATGTAAAAAAAAAAAACATCTTAAGAAAGAGCCAAAAATTATGCTTTAATACAAATTATATTTTATTCACTCATTCAATAATATCAAAAGTCAACTTTAAAACAATATTTATTTGATTAACTTTTTTTAATCAAATTTTTTTGCAAAACTCACTGGTAACTTTAATTTAAAAAGCATTTTAAATATTCTAACAAAAATTATTGCAACATTTTGCAAAAAAATTCTGATTATCCCAATGAATCGAAAACGAAAATGAATAAGATATCATAGAGAAGATTTAAAACAATTATTTTTTGGTAAAAAATAATGAGAATAAACTGTAAATAAAAGAAAACGAATTTCCATACTCTAATTTAAATGAAATGTCACTTGCTAAAATTATTTTGACACTTTCTTTTGCTTTTACAGTACTTTCTTAAAAACAGTTTTCCTGGTTATAAAATCGACCTAGTTACACTTACACAATAAATGATATCACAAATTAAGGATAACACTTTTATACAAATTGTGGAGCAAGCCATTTTGTTTGATTCAGTTTTATTTTTGCACTTGTCTGTGATATAATATCAATCTAAATCGGTTTCATGCACGGATATATATACATAAATATTATTTCTTCTTCTTCTTTTTGTTGTGCCGCTAATGCACTTTCGCTAGGCAACAACAATAACTAAAACACTTGCACTTGTTGACAAATTCCAAATAGAAATATTTATCAAATTATTTGTATCTAACGGTCGCTCTGGGTAACCGCCTCCAACATGTTCGCGACACGAATGTTAACTGAAAACTAAAAAGAGTTTTGTTGTTTTTTTGCTTTTGTTGTTTTGCGTTTGTTGATAGCGAAACTAAGAATCAACAAAAACAACAACAGCAGCAACGGCAACTATTTTGTTTTTGGCAAACGGAACGAATGGAAACTGAAACACGGACCGATGTGTCTGGGTGAGCGAACGAGCGAGCGAGCAAGCGTAGCGAAGCTTGTGGAAAACTCGTCGGCGACTGCGACATATGCGTAGAACCCAAAGGGGGTCAATCTTCTTTGTGTTAAAAGAGTTGCGCTCTATTTTCATACCCTTTATTTGAGATTACTGAATTGATTCTCTTTTTATGCGCCTCTTGAATCAGCTAAAAATTCATCTCGATTTTGCCATTTTCTTGATCCCTGACATGGCGTCAATCCTAAGCAAATTATAAAGAGTGAGAAAACACAAATTGCTTTCACGTTCGAGATTCCACAATACAAAGGATTCGCCTCAAGGTCAGTGGTAGAGAATGCTCAGTCCATTTAAGTCCAGGAATAAATACTAAAATGAAAAAGTGACAGCATGCTGGCGCCAATGTGTCTCCGTCATTATAAGAATTAATGGAATGCCAAAGAAAATATTTTCCTTTAACTCCACTCCCACACCAGACAGAGTACATCAAGGTCGACTTTCAATTTCCATGCAAATAGCAAAATTTTTATTAACTTTTTAAGCACTTTTCATAGATTTTTTTTAAATACTTTCCGTTTGCTTTTGCCAATTGTAAATTGAAATAGACCAAACATTTTGTTGAGTGTTCGATGAGAGATCAAATGTTATTCATATCGTTAAAAGGGTGTAAACATTTCAGCAAGATAATCATTTTTAGCCAAGTTGTGGTACATTCCAGATAATTCAGACATGCTGTTATATATCTATGTATATATATAAACTAGCTGAAGCATAAATTTAGTTGCCATACAAACATGTGGACCATGGCCAAATATTTGTCGTGTTTTGTTTTTGTTTTTAGAATTTGTTTATATGTAGTAAAGTTATTTATGAATTTATTTGAGAGGAAATTACTTTTTAGTTACCTGATAGATAAGGAATAAGATTACAAATGAACTAATTACCTTCAATTTCTCTTTTTTGCTGAATTGGTAAGGCAAAGTAGTGAATTGTAACATATTAATTTGAAGAGTTAAATTCTTTCAGCTATGCCGATACTTTCCATGATAAACCGATATAATTGACAGGTAGATAAGTATTTTTAAATAAAGATGGGTAATTCTCAAGTAGATTAGAGTTTTCCTTCGTTTTGATAAACTTTTATGAGCAGATGGCCATATTTTATCATCTTCTAGAATGCTTTAGAAATCTGAACAATCCCTAAAATCCAGAGAAGTGATTTAGAATGCTCCTAGAGATTGTCTGTGGCATTTACATAGCAGGTAACTTAACGATTCCGTCGTAGCCATGCACCTCCAGCAAGATGTGTTAAAGGAGAGACGAATCCTTGCGGCATGGACTGTGATACGTCAATGTACTGAACGTCAATGGCAGTGAACGGCTGGGAAAATCCTTTTAAGATGTGCTAAGATGGTTTATTAGCTACCAAAAAATCCAATAAAATTACTGCTTAATCAATGTTGGTACAGTTGAGTTCTTTAATTATTTAATTAAAAACATTTAGTGAGCTCTTAAAATTCCTTTCTGCATTAACTTGATTAAATAAACCAAAATCTAGCCTAGCTGTTATTTAGCTTTTACGTTATTTAGCTTTTAAAAGTCCAGAGCAATGTTTTTGAATATTGCAATGTTTCAAGTGACTTGATTTAAAATTTCTTCATCTGCAGCAAATAAGTTAAATGTGATCACATAATTTTAATGTTAAAGTATACTACAATATTATTTTTTTATTAAAAATTCTTTGAATAAATAGTAATTACACAATAAATAATTAACTTTTCGTGCTCTCTAGTTGAGCGAGAATATACATATATAACATTAGAATTCGTCAATATATATATATATTCGTTTAAAGGAGCCGTTCAAGTACTAACTAATGCAAATGGGAGAAGACGAGGGTCCTAAAAAACGTTACGATCCGTTAGAAACGTTGTGAGTTGAAGTGTCATGAAACAATAATGAGAACGTAAACGATAAACGAAAACATTTTTGTGAGGGAGTCTTTAAAATCTTTAAAAATTGTTTTAAATAATACTTGAACGGCCCCTAAGTTAGACCTTTAACAAAAATGTTATCTTAAAGCTTTTCGTTCATTTGCCAATAATAAAATAACGTCCAAATCGCCAATAACTTATGTATATATAACCATTATAGGCATATAGAGCACAACGCACAGTAATTTTTATATATATTTTAGTTTTTGTGTTTTTTTTAGCCGATTTTCAGGGTCAGAGAAGTGTGGTAGAACCTAGTTCGAGTTGAGAACATCTTCGGTAGACAAAGGTCAGTCGATAAAACACAGAACTTTGTTGAGTTTCTAAAAGTATTGCCGACGACGATCATTCCGAATCGTATTACACAGACGGCACGAAACAAACATGAGCAGCAGCTGCAAACAAAAAAAAAAAAAAAATATTAGATACACTGAGCGATGGGCAATTGATGGCGAAACTTTACCTCAAGAGACACCAATATGCCGCTTAGGATATTGAATACTTGTATCAAATTGAGCCAATAGTTTTCGAATTCCACCCGACATCCATTATTGATGAGATTTTCGGCTTTACTCGTATCGTGATCACGGAAACATGTCGCTGGCGGCAGACGTTCGTTGACAATGTAGTCATTAGGACTGCCGCGCCCACAGCAATGGAACTGTATAATTAAAGAGTATGAGAATAGGTTTCTTAAAAACCACATGGTCTATATGTATACACATACCCAATTCTCATAGAGTGACATGGCGCCGGGACTGTCTAGCTCTTCCTCCCAAGTGGTTTCCAGAGCGTTGGCAAAATTCGAGGCCACCGATTTTGAGCTATTAATCAAAAAGTAGAGTGCAACCACTTGAGCTAGTATTACCAGTAAAAGGAATACCACAAACTGGAATATAGAATTTTTTAATTAAGTTATATATTTAAAACAATAATCTACAATATAAGAACTCACCGTTATGGTACAACAAACATTTTCTCTCCAAGCAGATAAAAAGCCCCAAAGTATCAGGACAAGAGCAGCAGCTCCAATTGCCACATAAGCATAGGCGGCAAAGGTTCCAATTTGATTGGAGTCGTAGGATAATAATACATAAGACCCAAATCCTATATCAACGAATGCCAGTAACTGTAACAACAACAACAACAATAACAAAAAATGGTTACCATAAATAATCAAATTACTATGTTTACTATTGATAGTTATAACCTACTTGAGTGCTTGCGACCTCAGACAAAGCGCCTCAATGGCTAGCCCAACTGGCGTCAAAAATATGTATAGAAAATGGGAATATATGAGGGAACAATGAAAGGGAGAGACTACATCAACAACAACATAACTTCTTGGAAAATTGAGTGTCGTATAAAGGTCAACATTGGCTTTTTTGATTGCTCTTATCAATTCTCTTTGAAGGAACAGTGCAAAAAAAAAAAACAAGAAGTTTGATTGTTTACTTCTTTAACCCAATTTTGGTGATGATTCAACTTCAATTAGTGGAATTGCTTTAAATTGAAATTCACAGAAAATTCAACGTATTTTAATTGTTTAACGAAAAATTGGTTCAATTTGTCGTCCAATCGTCCAATTTTGCAAATAATTGAAATTTAAGCTCATCTGAACACAACTCTGAGTCAATATTTACAAATATACCTTCGACACAATCTAAGCTTTGTTTACTTTGTGTATTTACATACATATGTATAAAAGAAATCAAGTTTAAAATTAACCGAGTATAAATTAAAAATCAAAAAGGTTGATGTCATAGATTGAATAAGTCACGAACTTTTAAAGGTGATTCATCATAACTTGTAGAATATTGTTAATATCAACAAACTATGGGCATTTCAGATGCCTCTATAAAACCAATGCAAAATAATATTGATTACAAGAAAATCGCAATACAGGAGATGTTGTATTTATGTACAGATACACGGATAGAGTATTGTATATGCCTATAGAGTAATTTGAACACACACGAGTATGAATAACAACGTGTGGTTACACTCATTCGGATACATTGCTTATAATTAAAAATTGTGTTGAACAAACAAACGCATTCGGAACTTCGAATTTCGCAGCAGATCAGTCTGGACATTATGGAAATATGTATACAATTTCAAATTTTATTTGTTACCAGAGACGTAGAGAGATATGGGGAAATCATTTCTGGATGTGCCTGAATCTTTTGTAATGATATTCAAGTAAAATGAGTAATTAGCTTTGACTTAAAAGGTCAAACTTAAGATTCGATTACATCATTATAATATAAATCTTAATCAAGATTGAAGTAAAACTTGTTTTGTGTGTTTTTGCTGATGCAATCCCAAAATCCCAAAACTCTGCAATTCAAAAAACACTGCACAGTTCCAGTTTTCGACTTTCGATAGCTGTAGCTTGGTTTTGTGTTTATCGGAATCCCTAATTTTGGTTCTCACAGCTCGATAATAAACCTGAATTTATCCAATGTTAACGAGTAATGAGAATCAAATGCCTGTTAACTCATTAAATTGTCAAAATGTTCAAAGCATAAATTAGATCTTACATATAAAATGACAATAAACGACCTGTCCCAACTTTTTCTATGACTCACAACTGCATAACAAAACAACCAAGTTTATTGCAATTCGCTTAAGATCAATCAAATCTGGGTACCATATGGAAAGATAACGCTTTTGCATTTCTCAAGTGCCAAATGCATGGAATGTATGTTAAACTTTCAGTTTACATTAATTTAAGTCTATTGACACAATTGCGCCCAGGCATGGCATACACAGTGAGTGATAATTGTATTTGCTTACCGTACATATTGTGTGAAGTATATAGATGAAAAACTTCAGACAACTTGTGGCCGACATTTTTAAACAACGGTTCGTTTGCCTCTTTTGTTTTGGTTTTTTTTTTTTTTTTTTTGAATTGTTTTGAAGCTTAAATGAGATCTGTTCTCTTTCGTTTTTTGAAATTTTTTAGGTGTGAACTGAAGCTGATCCCGCTTCCATATACTGGTTTTTGCGTTGTCTTCTTTGGATCCACTTTCTTATGCTGTGAGAATGAGCACAGTAGTCAATTTTGTCTGTACACTGATGAGAGCACCAGCAATCTATGACATCATTAGTTATCGTTCCATGGTCTATAATACACAACACATTCGTTTATATTAGTACATTTATTTCGGGTAACTCAACAAAATTCATCAAAATATACGAAATTGTCCCTATAAATATAATATACACGGAGATAGCAACAATTTGGCTTTCTTTTACTCTCTATTTCGATTCGATAGCAGGAAACACGCACGCCGATATGACACTCTTCTGTTGGCGTTTCAAAGAGAACTGAATGGACACACGGGGGAATTTGCCAGCCGGCGAAAGCTCTTTGAAACATGTTTAAATAAAAGCTCATCGATTGTGGTCGGTGAAACACTCTCTCTGAGACGTGCGTTCATCATAGGCATAAACCACATACAGAGAGCTTAAGCTGAAGACTAAAGGTAAACACGGCGATAAGATAAAGATTGCAGATCAGTTCATTATGTTGGAATCTACCTTCTAAAAACAGGCAAGTGATCCCCATGTAGGCATCAAATTCTTTGGGATACATGACAGCCAAAAGTACGTCATAACAAATGGAAGTAACAGTCAGTGTCGATGAAAAGAAAGTCCATGAAAATAACATTAAGCTGTGCTAAAATTTAGAAAAAAATATATTTCAAATTGAAAATTTTTAAAGTGTTCTTTTCCTTCTAAATTCTGCAAACAACTTTTAACCTTTTGTTTGGAACACACCAAAATTAAACCATATAGACTATTTGCCATTAAAAGCACACTTTGCATTCCCCATATATTTTCCGTATCTAAAAAAAAAAGGTAGGTCAAGCAGATATTGGCAATATATTGGCAGTCAGTCATACCTTCCATTTCAATTTCTTCGGATTTCGTATAGTAATTTAGTAGATCTTGCCCTGAAATCCACAGACAAAATAAATTACACAAACAGAAACCTAAATGCCATAATATGCTCCAAAATTGGCATATTCGAAGCGTTAACTTTGACATCTCGAGTGAATGAACACACTGAACTATATGAAGCATTTCCCACTAAAAGCGAAACAAAGTGGAATTAGGGAATATAATTAGAGACTAATTTTTTTCTAATGGGTTCAATTAGACTAGTATATTAGTATATTACCTATCACTTACACAAGTTTCAACAACTCTTAAAGCGGCAAAACTTATTCCCAAGCTAAATCGATTAATGGCTGAGATAAGGATACTTAGATTCTAACATTATAAGACAAAATAAATAATAATAATAATATAAAATAAAATGAATCAAAAAAAAAGTTTGAAATATTCCCCTATTTTTTTTTAAAGTTTTATTTCTCAAGCTTTTTCCTAAATTAAATAAGTTCTCCGCATTAGAGATGGCAGAATAAATCATTTGATGAGCAATAATCGATTAATGATAATTTTTTAATTTCTATCACCATTTCTAAAGCACTGCCCTTAGGTAATTGAGCCGTACAGTTTCACTTGATTTATCTTGACGTGGCTTTTGCCTTTTTGTATTCATCAAGGATGATTTGACGCTAGATATGATATTTTTAAAGCAAAGCAATAACAAATGATGCGAAAGATTTTATTTAGTTTCCATTAGAGCTACTGGTGCCATCGATGGAAATATCGATAGTTTTGCTAACATCGATTTTTTTCTGGGCCATCATCGTTGTTTTCCCATCACCATTTATTATTTCACTTTTTCTTTGTTCCAATTGAGTAAGCTCATAAATATGTAAGAATTGACAAAAGAAAGAGGAAGGCGGCACATTGTGCACCCTATTCTTCGAAGAACAACAAAAGACTATTGTGTGTTTACTTTGAACGCTTGATTATATACAAATATAAATATATGTATATATTTTAAAATGAAACTGCATAAAATAAAAAAAATAAATAAGTTAGTGCGCCTTTTCAACTTTTACATTTGAATTAAAAGAGCACCCTTTCGATAAAAAAAGTTATTGATAATTGATGCTTTCCACTGCCCACTCGTAAAAGAAATCGATGTATGCGTTCATCGCATTATGTCCATCTCTAAATTCAGCGCACGCACACACATATATAGCTAGCGGAGCCTATCTGTGTGAATAGCCGAGTCCCTGCTATAGACGACATATTCCCCCTCATTTAAATTTGCCCTCTTTCGGATTAAAGAAACTAAAGTCAAAAGGGGTAAACCTAAATTATGACATTGACATAAATTAACCAAATTATTTTAATATCCTTGTTATTAGCATTAACAATAATACTAATCGTTAAGACTCCCCAATATAACCGATCCAGAATATTATATACAGTTTTTTTTTTTTTAGTAATTTTCCATATCCGAGCAATAATGTGCTGTGTTTCTCATTTGTTGGTCAAAGCTTTTGCCATTTTCATTTCAATGTTTTTATATTTCCTAATTTCCATCACGTTCTGTTCTTGTTTTTTAATTTTACATGACGGAGCACAAGGTAAATATTTTCTATGATGTGAAAATATCGCTCCTTAAATGCATTTAGATGTGATAACGATTTTACAGACTGGGAGTCCTATGGACCTCAAAAAAATTTCTTTTTAATGTGGGTCGCCCATAGCATGATTGGCACTTTCATGACGATTGTTAAATTTCAGGTAAACAGAACGACTTTACATAAACATATGAATTCTTTAATACTTAAATGTTTACCAGGACATTTGCTATCTCCAATGGTGGCTACTTATAACGGCTTTATACATAATCATGGCATCTATATTGCTAATATGGATATACAATCATCCCTATTTGATAGCCAATAACATGACGCTCGATGTTAAAAATATCTTTGGCTTGGGTATAGTTTTTGTTGATATTAGAAAAACCCCAATAACTTTTGTTTACTTAATAAATTAGGTTACATGGTTGTTGGCTGGTTTACATTTGCGGCTTATATGAAAACACTAAGTAATAATGCAGAAAATTGAGATACGTTTTGAACAGTATTCCTGGTGTTTTGTATTTTACAAAAATTATATGTTCATTCACAAATATTTTTTTTCTTCTTTAAATGGGATTGGTTTATTTTCAAAGTTGGAACATTAATGGGCAAAATAGTTGTGGAACTAAAATAAAACTTTGTTAAGAGATAAAATACTGAAATAAGTGTTGGCCTTCCACGTATTTTTAGTTCAATGCAATCTTCGAAATACTTCAAACATATTTCTCTCTGTTGTTCTTTGAAAGAAATGCCGCCATCGACAAATGAACAAACCTTTCTATTGACAAAGCTTAAGAAACTCCAAAAATAGAAGACTTTGAAAAAGCCATATGAAATATAGGACTAAACCGACCTTCTAAGGCAATACAACTAAAGTCAAAGGAGTTAAGTAATTGAAATATGTCCACTAGCATAATTCAACATAATTATGAAAAATGAGTATTATTTGTGTCAATTAAGACTAAAACGAACTATTACATATCATTAAGGGAATGGTAAACTTATGTTCATGATTATGCTCGAAAATAGTAAATTTCCATAACTCCAACAAAATGTGTTGCCTTTTGAATATGTTCATCAAAGTGTCCACCATTTTCTTGACAATAGTTTTCTTCTTTTTCACAACGATTGTCTACCTCCTTTCCCTGGGTGTCATTTATTCAGGGAATCGGCGTAAGTACTCAATCTTTGTCTTAGTACATATATAAACTTTATTTTATACATAAATCTCTATAGAATGGCAGCTTCCAATTGAATATTTTGGCTATCTATGGGTCATTCATAGTATGCTTGGCACTTTTCTGACGATTGTCAAGTTTAAGGTAAAAGTTAAATGAGAAACTAATTGGATTTTATCATAATATAATAACGCTTTTTAGGATATTTGCTATCTGCAATGGTGGCTACTAGTAACAGCTTTGTATATCATTATGGGATTTATTGTATTGATAAGTGTATATATACATACTGATTTGATACCTCACACCATGAAGACTGATGTTAAAAATATTTTTGGTTTGGGTAAATATTTAAACAATATTTTTGTGTGCTATATCCAAGTGTATTTACCCGTATTCATATTTAGGTTATTTGATTCTTGGCTGGTCTACCGTTTCTATTTACATAAGAACTATTAAGATAGAAAATGAAATCTAGAAAAATGTATTATTTTTTTAATATTTATAAAACTGTTAAAAATATGTAAAATCTCACAAACTTTGCATATGTATTGTCCTAATAAGCCCTGTATTCTTTGATCTACAACGTAATTCTTGAAAAATACGTCAAACCCAAAGATTTTGTATGTTAGGCAAGAATGACACAGCGAAAAAGCTCAACAAAAGGAGTCAGCCTGAGTCAGCAACTAGTATATCCTTGTCGTTTTTCACCCTTTGTTTTAAATAAAAAAAAACATTTGTAATTAAACCTTTTCAGGGCTGTTCCAACAATTTTTTTTTCTTTTAGCCAATTGCTTAAGACGGCACACAATGAAAAATATTCGTAACTTTCCGCAAGGAAAAGCTTAAAAAGAGAGAAGCTAAAATATATGTAATTAATGTATTACTAGATAACTGGTGCTTTCGCCAAAAGCTTGTTGTATATAAAGCTGCTTAGTATAAAAATACGATTGATCGACCTTTAAAGAGGTACAAAAAAACCCGAAACTAATTAATTGGTGTGACCGCGTTGTTTTTTTTTAAGATCTTTCTATTCCGCTGGATAAAATAAAATAAGTAAGTACATAAAGTCAAGAAGGTCCTGACTACTAGTTTCTTTGAAATCATTATTTTTACTGTTGAAACTACCATACAATGTTTGCAGACCTCAATATATCGATTGTCATAGACTTATGTGTTATCGATATGCCCCATTTTGTGACTTTGAACTTTTGTCTTGCTTCCTCTTCGTCCTATCCATGTAAATAACCAATCCTAAACAATATTGAATGAAAATAAGCCAACGTATATATATTAATTATAATTTTATTAAACGATTACATCATTTAAAACATTTGTTTTGTTTAAGTCTCGCAAATCTTTAAAAAGTATGATCCAAACAGAACCCACAAATGCTGAAAGACAAAATCTTAAAACTTTTCCAATCATTTAAATTGAATATTACCTATACACAATAAACACCGATGCATTTGAATTGCTTGTGGTTTCAAAAATAAGATCCAAATAAAAAGTACTAACGCCAAAATAATAAGAATCAGCCAAAAATAGAGTAGGCACTTTGTCTAAATAAAAATTACTTATTATATGCACATGGCAATCAAATCAGATTGTTTAATTGATTACCTTCAATTTTGAAAAATGTAGCCAAAGCCCAGTGCAGCCGAGCAAACACAAGAAGACAGGAGTCTTATATTCTAGCCATTCCACTAAAATATGAATGTTATATTTGTATAAACTCTTTATACAATTATAACTACTAACCAGTTTTAATGCTCCTAGGGAACATCAACTCAAATTGATCCCTATTAATTAGGGCTATTTCTATGGGAAACACAATAATAAAACTAGTCACTAGAAAGAAACCATATCCGCAAATCTGGCAAATCGGACGGCACATTTTTGGTTATTTCCCCCAAAGAAACAACTTAAACTGAATAAGCATTGCTCTACAATTTATCGATAAAGTCCAATAGATATAATTGTGAAGTAATGTAGACGATTAACTTGATGGTTTCAGGTAAATACGACATCAGGTGGAAATACTTCTACAAAAAGTATAAGAGGATTCCTCGAAAGCATTAAGAGGTGAAAGGCATTTATCGATAGAAATTCTCCCCTTTGGCATAGTTATCCAACAGCACAGGGCGGAGTTGGCCGCTAGGCGGGGTTTAGTGCTAATGTGTTTGGATGAGTGAGCGACCCAACGTCTAACTTACTTAATCAAATAAACGACAAACGCTGAGTTAATGTATTTATTTTGTACATTCATCATTTAAAACTGTTTTATCCTGTAGGTCTCTTAAATCTACAAAGAATATTGTACACACGAGAACCTCAAAAGCTGTAACAGAATAAAATAGGAAAAGATTGTAAAATTTCCAACGAGCATCAAGCTAAAATATTACCAAGAGTAATACCAATCGACTTTAGCATCTCAGTTTCTTGGGGATTAAGAATTAGAAGCCAAATATAAACAACTATCGCTACGACTGTGGAAATCAAATATAAATACAGAATCCATTTTATCTATAAGATAAAAGCATAAGATAGTATTATAAATATATTATTATTTAACACATAATTTACTCTCAATTTGGCATAATGTAACACAAGGCCACACAAGGCGCTCCAGCATAAGTAGAAATTAAGAGAACAATCAGAAAGTTTCGCTAAAACATGCACCAAAAAAAACTTAATAAATTAACTGTTTACATTTCTATTTCTAATTAATATTACTCTTTTTAGACTCGCGGAAAAATATTCCAGAATATTGGCTATTAATCAAAGCGGTTTCAATGATAAACACAAAAATAATACACATTAAAAAGCAAAAAAATCCGAGGAACTGACAAATTAAACGAAACATTTGAAGTGTTCGAAAAGCAAACACAAACTGAACAGTCCTGGCCAACAGAAATAATACTACAACCCAACTTAATGTAAATAATGAACTCTGATGAGAAAAATCATCAATTTAATGGGTCAAATTATTCAATTCATTTAGGAATATGAGTTTTTGTAAACAATTTCTAAGAAATATCATAAGCTGCATTATAAAAAATTAGTTTAATCTCTTTATCTTTACCATTATGGCATTTCGGCCCCTGAAAATATTATTTGCTGGTTGATTATTATTATTACAATCGATCGAATAAGCGTAACCCCAGCCCATCAATTAGTTGAAAAAAGCATACACATGAAAATACTACACATTTAATAAAAGAAGTTCTCAAGCTTTGAAGGCAATCTATAAAAATGCATGAGTATATGAGAAGGAATAATTTGAAAGAAGTGAATGAATAAGTTGGTAAGTCATTCGAATGCTTTATCATAGCATTGATAAGTTTAAGAGCAGCAATTTGGCACTTTTTAAACTTCAAGTCTTTGTAAAATCGGTTTACTATGTTTAAAAACGTAATATCAGGTTAAGGAGCTCACTTTTCTGGCTATAGCCATGTAAATTAGTTTCTCAGTTCAAAACCTTTAAAAAGGAATTGGCTTTAAGCAGCCGATAAGTCGTTGTAGAACTTGCCTTCTCCTTGCACCTCCTTGGGCAAGGTCGGTGTAGCTGATGCAGCGGCGACTTTGTTTACTACATATTTTTCTTCTTCTTATGCTGCTGCTGTTGGATTGCAACTATTTGGTTTGTATTTATTTATTTTTCAAATCTTTTGGGAACTAGTTGGCTGAACTCTATTGTTTGGCAAAAATGTCAAATTTCTATAATTACCATACACCAAAACAATTACGAAAAGTACAAGAACTGCAAAGATAAAAGATATGATTCAGAGTCATTTTCGATAAGACAGCAAACTTACCCATAGGTAGCAAATCGATTATTTGGAATAAGACATTTGACCTTAGGTAGAGCAGAACAAAAACTACAATACTTTCGAAGAGCGTTAAAACTGTTGCAAATAAGTAGATTAGGAGCAGAGATTTGATCTAGAAAAAGACTTGTTTATGTAGACAACATGTAAAATGAGATAATATCAATTTACTACCCTCACGTTCAGGTAATACACACAAATGCCGCTAAAGCCAAGTATTATTAAGTAGAAGCGTATTACAAAAAGCACTTCATAGCCCTCTGAAAAGTAACAATCGGAAAATGTATAATCAATTTGACATTTTTATTTGACATTTTAAACTGACCATACTGGAAAAAGAAACAATCCCAAATATACACAGATTCCATGCCCAACAGGAATGTGTCACTTAACAGAAAGAAAGTAAATGCCAGAGTATAGAAGATCGGTCTGCACATTTCGAGTGACGTTGATGGAATGAGACTAAAATGGAAAGAGTGCCCCATTCCAAAACTTCTTACTTTCAATTGGTATAGGAGTGTGGTAATGGTTCATTTTAGTCTTAATTGCTAGTAACAACATTAACCCAACATAATTAGTTCGATGCTTGGTTAAACACTTGTGGAGAGGGCACTCTACTTTGGTCACTCACAATGTTCAGACTGATCTGTTATACTCTAGTATTCACTGTCTTCCTGTTAAGCGATGCTTTGCTGCTAGGAATGGAAGGCACAATTATTTGGGATCAACTTTTCAAAAGTTGTTACTACTGCCAGTATGGTCAGTTTAAAAAATCAATTATAATCCAACATTGATTATTAGTTTTTCGATTGTTATGTTTCAGAGGCCGGTGAAATACTTTTTGCAATGCGTGTTTATTTAGTTCTAATTGGGTGTAGTGGAATCTGTGTATATTATCTAAACGTGCCGGTAGTGAAATGATATAATCGTATTTTACGTATCAAATACATTTACAAGTCTCTTTCTATATTATTAGATCAAATCTCTACTCCTATTCTACCTAATTGCATCCGTCTTCACGCTTCTTGAAAGCATTTTCGTTTTTGTTCTTTTTTAACTGAGGCCAAATGGCTTATTTCAAATAATCGATTTGCTATCTTTGGGTAAGTTTTTTTACAAATGTTTTTTTTTATTGAGACTGACTCTAATTTACATATTTTTCCCTAACAGTTCTTGTAATATTTGTAACTATTTTAGTGTATGGAAATTACAAGAACGTTGCGTTCGTTCCAAATAACAGAGTTCAGCCAACTGATTAATTAAAGATCTGAAAAATAAATCTTATTCTAGCCTAAATCCAATGTTAAAATTCCAACTGGACTATCGACAGATCACCTGAACAATCGAGGTAAAAAAAGATTCTGTGATGGAACCTTCTAGGAAAGACGTCTCATTTAGCATTCTCGTAAGTTTAGGTTAGTAATCGATAGCTCACTTACCTGTTTTTCAATCCGTTGATGATTACCTCTTAGCTATTTAATAACATTTCTGCTTATGTTTTGGTCTTCCACAATTACTTATACGTACACTTAGAAAACAAACAAAACTTTTATGTTTAATAGTCGAGTGTATGGAGCAAGTGTATGGAGATTATGTTGAAATTCAACAAAATCTGGAAAAATAAAGTTTGGCAAATTTAAATTAGAGCAAACATATTCAAAACGTAAATATTTAATTATGGCTTTTCTGTCTCGATATTTCTGTTAGTTTCTACTTCAATTTTCAGTTCTATTTTGATTCTATAGTTTTTATAAAGTTGAAATAAAGAAAAATTACATATTAATTTATTTTAATTCCACAATGACTCAGCAAAAATGTAAACAACCGATCGACGCGACGCCTTAGCAACAACTCATTTGACCTCTGCTGGCGCAGCCGCTTATATTTATACCCGCAGAGCAATAGAACATTAAGAAGAAGCAGCGTCGCAGCGAGCAGATAGGACGGCGCTCTCCTTTACCCATACTATCGCTCGCACCCACTCAGCACTTGCTTCAAGAAGAAGCACAGCTGTGTGAGAGCAAAAGCGAGAGCGCTGGCGTAGCTGCTAGCTGCAACGCTCGTTCGCTCCCACTTAGCGTCTGTTTCAAGAAGAAGCACAGCTAAGGCGGCATCAAAGAGGGAGTGACAAGTACGAGAGCGTCGGCGTAGCTGCTAGCTGCAACGCTCGCTCGCGCCCGCTCAGCGTCTGTTTTAAGAAGAAGCACAGCTTCATCAGCTCCTTCATTCCTCCAACATAATTCACCTATTGAGCCCTAATTGTCTTTTTTCTTTTATTGATCATTTTAATAATTAAATTAACAGATATGTATAAACTCACACTCCTAAATTGATTGACCAATTTTTATCATAACTTGACCCATTAAGTTATTCAATTTTTCATCTATGTATGCAGCGATTATGCACATTGAACTAAATTATGTTTATTAGGATTGTTCAGTTTGTGTTTGCTCTTTCAGTAAAACACTTCAAATGTGCCGTCTAATTTGCCAGTTTTTAGGATTTTCTTGTTTTCTAATTTCTATTTTTTGTGTGTTTACCATAGAAACTGCTTTGATTAATAGCCAATATTCTGAAAAAATTTTTCCCAACATGGAGCACAGTAATATTTATTAGGAACAAAAATGTAAACAGTTCATGTATATTTTGTGTAACTTTTTTAGTGGAACTTCCCGATTGTGTTATTAATGAGCTCTTCTGTTCGAGCGCCTGTTGTGGCCTTGTGTTACATTATTCCCAATTGAGAGTAACTAATGTGATAAATAATAAATTATATGAAATACTATCTAATGCTTCTTTTTTTTAGGTAAAATGGATTCTTTATCTTTTTTTGATTTCCACTGTCGTAGCGACAGTTGTTTATATTTGGATTCTAATTCTCAATCCCCAAGAAATTGAATTAATACTGCCAACTATTTTAATTCTTGGTAATATCTTTGCTTGATTCTTTTTCAACATTTTAAAAAATTTCCCATTTTTATTTTTTTTACAGCTTTTGAGGGTTTTGTGTGTACAATATTTTTTGTCGATTTAAGAGACTTTCAGGATAAAACAGTTTCAAAAGATGAGTGTACGAAATAAATACATTAAATCAGCATCAGAGTTCTTAATAATTAACAAAGTAAGTTAAACGTTGCGTTATCTTTATATATTCAATTTTGTAATTTTTGTAGATCTTAGGAAGTTGAACAGAAAAAAAGTTTTACGCCATAAATTAAATAAATAAAATCGAAAAGAAGAGTTTCCTGGGTCTTACAGATAAGATCAGGAGACTATAAAAGTTGGAGACATAGATCAAAATTGGATTATTAAATAATTAATAAGTTAAGTAATCAAAAAATCATTAATTATGCTCCAGAGTGCCGTCAAATGAAAAAAAAATGTAGCGAATGAAATGCGTTTGAGCATTTTGAGTAACGTTTCTAAATTACTTTCAAAAAAGATTCAAAAATAGCAATTGATATTGGAATAATTGTGTTTAGGAAAAAAAAGAAAAGAGAAGAGAAGTAATAGATATTTTGCCTTTTATATTAAGTTATAATTATAAATTATTGAAATTTATTTTAAGTTTTGGTATTAGTATTAAGTATAATATTTATTTTAAAAAAATGTCCTATCTCGTACACACGAATTGCTTGATACTCTCTTCTCATAGGACTCTCTCGAAATGCCACCTCGTTCAGTTCTGCCAGAAGTCTGACCATTCGACGTTACCATACCATTCCCACATCAATTAGCCTTAATGGTTGGGAGTCCTTCAACTAAAAGGCACATTTATACCCTTACTTAAGGGGTATATCTCTATTGATCGGAAGTATGGAACGGAGAGGCCGAATTTATGTCTCTTTGTTTTTACTTCATTCCTAAAATAATTTGCTATTTGTTGAACAGGAATTCTCAGACTAATTATGTTTAATATAATTTCAAAAAACAAAAATTTGATTATATATCGACCCTTGACAAGTGTATAAAAAGTTAATGAGACATTACCAATCGATAGCTACAGCAATTTTTCGAGCATATAGAGAAGAAGAACTACATATATCAAACTAAACCCATTTAAAGAGTTGGTCGATTGGAACTTTTAGTTTTAGTTTATGAAAAAATGTGTGTCGGCATTTACTCCAGCTTGGCGTTTACATTGTATTTTCCGATTCCTATATGGCTACTAATTGAACTACTGCCTTGCATAGAGAACTCTATTTCATTTAGTGAGTAGAAATTTCATTTGAACGGCATTTAAATGATTCAGGGTTTTCCATTCTTAAAAGAAACTTGGATCGACGACTGCGGAAATACAAATTTCTCGGATTTTTGTCTACTTCTATTTGCCTTGCATGGCATCACGGGCATAATGCTGGTTGTAGGCAACTACAGGGAATATCATATGCTATATCATTGGCTGATCATAACCCTACATCAAGTCGTCTTTATGCTGAGCTATATATATTATGACATGCTTTTAACTGATCAATTTCATTGGATATGGGCTCTCATTACTTTTGGTGAGTGTTTTTTTTAAATTACAATCAACTTTCTTAATCAATTTAACAGAGTTTTCTTTATGTTTACAGTAATTCTTCTGGCTGGTTTTCTTTTAGTTTTAATCCATTTACTGGTATTAAAGCAAATATTGAAGAATGAATTTATAAACAAAATTATGAAAGCAATTTCAACGCCAATTAGAAAAGTTGTGCAGTTGGAAAATGTCTCTGATAATAAATGATTATAATAATAATGAGAAAAGTAGTTAATTAATTTGATTTCCTAAAACCAAATGCTTGGTTCAGTTTCATTGGTCGTCAGTTAAAAGATGATTCAAACACGTTACATAATCGTTTTTGGTGCAATTCTTATCAAAATTTTTTCAACTTTGTTTATATTGATTTTCCTAATATTCGACGCAGCTTTTCTTGGGCTTTTGGGTGAGAAAGCCGAGCAAGATGCAAAGAGTAAGTAAAAATTTTTCTTTTATTTCGAAAGAGTTGGGAAATCATCAGTTCAACATCAGTTTTCTTGGAACTGATTTGTTTTTACTTGTTCATGATTTAGCTGCCATTTTGTTGCTGTACGAGAAGATAAAGGTAATTACTTTTGCCATATTTAATGTGATTAATTCCAATTTTATTTCATCCAAATAAGGTAAAATCTATTATAATTTTGTGGCTGCTCTTGAGTGTTATGTTTACTTTGTGTCAACTTGTCATACTTATTAAATGCTTCAATAATCTAAGAACTTCAACAATAATCGTCTCAATTTTTGTGTTTGGTAAGCGAAAGCAATTAACAGAAAATATATTTAAAATTTACGTGAAATTTTTAATTGTTAGGTATTCTAGGCAAAGTTTTTGTAACTGTTTATGAATATAAAACGCAATTTCTGAGAATAACACCAGAGCAATCGAAAAATGAGCAAGAGCATCCAAATACATCAATCCCACTGGAAAAAAATTTGTTTAAATGGTAAAACTATTTGAAAAATTTGTGAATGCATTCTCTGCGATTATTTGGGCCAAGTTGCAAGTGACAGGTGCAGGTGATCAAACTAAACTTAAATTTTAAAAGCAAACAATGGTCGAAGAGGCGGTTTTTAAACTTTTGTGGATGTAATTCGAATCATTGAGCTCATCTTCTTTTGAAGGCATTGCGGACTCTTATACCACAGTAGAACTCCAATTCCTTTTCTAAATATTATTTAGATTTAAACGTTTATAATATGGACAAAAACAATTAAAAGAACATTTTGTAACAAGTGCATTTCGATTTCTGATCATACACTAAATATGTTATTAGTTTATTGTATGTCTTTAAAATGTGGAACTGGGTACCAAATTAGTATGAAAAAAGTATGTATAGTCCCCATTATGATTATTTGTTTAAATGTGTTAGTTTATAATTAAGACTTAAATATTTTGTCTTGCGTCGTTCGTCTCCTCACATTCGCCTTGCCAGATCGTCGTTGTGTCGCCAGGGCTGTGTTGAGTAGACCAGGGCTGGTTATACCTGGTTGCCAGACCATACCCACAAAGATAAAGATACATGTATTTTACACAAATCAGATTCAATTTAGGCTTACAACGTTTGGTGTACGTCTGGCTAAGTTGTCTACTTTTATATCTTCTTTTCTGCAGACGATTTTCAACGACTTCTACCGACTTCTCAACACCACCCTGATTTTTAATACCAGGACTACCAGACAAATAATAATGCAGCAAATCATTTTATATATTAATGCCTAACATCGGATTGTTTGGCAAATTCTCTATAACTCCTTAAGGAAAGATCAATCACATGAGTTTAAAGTCAGGATATGTATTCGATTCATGTTTAATAAGATCTCTAAGAATTTCGAAGATCTACATAAACCAAGACCCACATAAAGACCACAACAACTGAAAAAGACAGAGAGAGAGATGAGATTCTTAGAATTTTTAAAATTAAAAAACACAATTAAGAGGCTTACCTAAACTTAAGCCACACCACCATGGAATCTCGATGTGTTGGCCAATTAAATAAAAAGACCAAAGAGTTGCTGCCGTTATAATAATTATGACAGCCAACCACAGCCAGAGAAGAAACTTTACCTAAGAGACTAGGAGTATATAGTTTAATGTTTCACCAATAAATTTAAAATATTTACCTTTAATTGCGCATAGTGCAAATAAATGGCATGACAGCTGCAATAGAGCATTATATCATTAGCGCTCTGAATATATGTCTCTAAAAAATGAAAAGAATTTGTGAGCAGTTTTTTACAAACAATTAAAAATTAGATTATAAATTATTACCCAACAACTCTTTGTTATTTATTTTGTCATTTCGGGTTTGGCCCCACTCAAATTCTTTGTATATTTCCATTTCTGTATACACAAAACACGTAATACATACTAAAAAGAAAGCTGAAACGCAAAAGTGACAAATTGGACGGCACATTCTATGTGGCTTATTCATCAAGTAAACTCAAACTGAATAGGCAGTTTGTATTGTTATTCAAAGAGAGAACTTAAAACACTTAATTGAAACATTATGTAATTGGGAAAATCATTTACTCGATGGTTATTAGCATCCATCATATTAATGTAAGTTTAATCTATCAATGACTTTAATTTCTTATATTCAACATAGAAATTATAACTTTTCTGTAGTTTAGGACATACATTTTTTAGAAAATTAACATAAAACTAAAGCATTAAGAGCTACTTAATTTTTTAATCTAAACTTTGTTTTTCTTACAGTGGCGCCCTAACTAGTGTTCCCTCAAGGTAGAGATGGAAAACTATCGATAGTCCAAGCTGTCGATAGTCCCAATAACATTTAAAAAGTTGATTGCTTGATGCCACAATATTGAGGCTAAAACCATATCTAGCTGATATTTTTATCTATATGTATATATAATGAATTTCAATTAACAATACCTCATTTACTTTCTTTTGTGGTTCAAAAGTAAATAGTATTTTCAATTAATTAGTACGAAAAATAAAGCCAAGCCAAAGCATAAAAAAAATCCCATACCAACGTCATAAATTCTATGGACCCTTATATGAAGTGTGGGGATAAATATGAAATTTCAAATATGCAGTTTGTCTCAGTTCTACCAGACCTAAAACATCTTTGAAGGATTCATCATCTACATGTATTAAACACATTGGATCAGGTGTGCTAAATTCGTGACGAGGCCAAATTGGAGGTTCAATAAAGTTGTTTAAAAGTCTAAAAAATGAAGTTGGAACTTCAAAAAACCAACGAAGCACTACGAAAATAAGTGCCAATTGTGCAACGACGCAAAACGAAACTTTGCAGAAAAAAATGAAATTACGAATATCTATGGATCCACAAAATTTGATAAATATAAGAATGCAAATTATCCAGTTATATACAAATTTATCTTCTCAATAAAAATAAAATTGAAAGAGGGTTTGGGATAGATTATTAGTGTAATTATTATCAATTACCATAAATGTTCACCATCGCCTATCATAAACAAATTTAATGTCGTATGCGACATCAAGACATTAGTTGAAAATTGTGCTCCCAAAGAAAAGTAACAAATATGTTAGATATAACCAATCAATAACTATTCAAGAGTTGCTTCAACTTGGCCAAGAAATGGGTATCAACACTCTTACCAGTTTGGCGTTTGTATTGTATTTTCCCTTAACTGGATCGTTGTTAATTAATTTATTGCCTTGTCTGGAGAATTGTATTTCATTTTGTAAGTAAATAATTTGCCTAAAATTAAATTTTAATAATGAAATCTTATACATTTTTCGAAGACACTTGGAACGAGGATTGCGATTATTATTCCTCGACTACTTCTCTAGTATTTTTTGCTCTGCATGGCATTACGGGAATTATGTTGGTTTTGGGCAATTTCCAGGAATATCATATGTTATATCATTGGCTGATCGTAAGCCTACATCAAGTCGTCCTTATGCTGGGCTATATAATTTATGGCATTCTTCTGACTGTTAAGTTTAATTGGATATGGGCTCTAATCACCTTTGGTAAGTTGACAAAAACACGATCATCATCTTCATTATTAATTCGAAGGAGTTTTTATTATCTTTATAGGAATACTTTTGAGTGGATTTTTTCTCGTTTTAATTCATTTATTAGTATTAAAGAAAATATTAAAGAATGAATTTATAAGTCAAGTTTTGAAAGCAATTTCGGCGCCCATTAGAAAAGTTGTGCAAATGGAAAATGTCTAAATGAACAAAATTCTATTCATAATGACAAAAATTGTTATGTAATTTCCTTTAATGATATATAATTAATCAGTTTGACTGCTGAGCATAGCATTTGGTTCAGTTTTAGTTAGTTGTGTGCTAAGTTTCTGATGAAGATGATTCAAAAACGTGATTTAATCACTTATCTTGCAATTTCTTTAATAGTTTTTTCAAACTTTTTAATTTCTTTTTCCTTGTTTGGTGAATTGGCTTTCTTCGGGCTTTTAGATGGTCAAATTGAGAAAGTAGTATTCAGTAAGTACCTTAAAATAAATATTATCATTTCTTAATCCTGTTGTTTTTCTATTTCAGAGGACAGACAATTTTTTCTTGTTTTTATTTTTATTATTGATTTTATGCTCATATTTCATGCTGTTGGTGGCATTTTGTTGATCTGTGCAAAGACCAAGGTTTGTGAGATAATCAAATATAGTTTTTAACTTTGAACTGAAATACTATTTCAATGCTTTAAAGATTAAAAATATCATTGTTGCCTGGCTGATATTGTCTGCTGTCCATGGTGTTAGTCAGCTTTTAATACGAATTATATTATATATGCGATATATAGGATCGGAAAACAAGAGCATCTGCATCTTAGCGTTTGGTAAGTTGAGGCATAAATATGTAAACATATTTGCCTAATATGAAATCTTCCATTTTTAGGATTACTGGGAATGGTTTTTAAATTTGTTTATGCTTATCATAATGATAATTTTGTCGAAATAAAACCAGGGCAATGGATTTATGAGCCAGAGAATCTAAACATCGAACAAATTAGTTAAAGTAACAAAATATTTATAATGAAATTTGTCAAATTTGTCGCGGTAGATGAAATAATAATAACTAATTGCAGGTGAAGCAGGTGTTTATGTTGGCAGGGAGTGAGTTTAAAACTGGTGGGCGTACTTTCGTTGGGTTTTTCCCTTTGCTAAAACAATTTTCATGCTTTTTGTGGTGATGCCCTTTGCCCTGCATTACTGTGATGATGGCCTGGGACAAAAACATTTCATGATGATTAACTCAAAACTGTATGAGCCGCCACATAAAGATTTGGCACAAAGAGAGGACCCCGTGGGCTATGCCTTATCTACATCGTGTGCCTGGAGAGCGGCAAATTGGTAGCAGATATCTACTACGGGACGATTCTGCACCGCCTCACACCTCCGATGTCGACACTCAAACTGCTATCTACAAATTTGGTTCAAGCTTAAAAAAGTTAAAAACTTAAAGTCTACTGAGAAGGTCATTTGCAGACCTTGAGAAAGATGAAGACTTAAGAAGTTTGAGCATGAAAACGGAGACTACAATGGAATTTCTAGCATTCGGTTCAGCACACCTGAAGCTAGCTTTTACTTATAATAATTTGTATTATTTGATGCACCCTAAATGAAACTAAACGTCATATTATTACCATTATGATTATTTCCCATTAAATGAATGGCAATTTAGATTATTTTTCACCACAAATGCAAAACATTTTTTTATGAATTATAGCAATTCCTCTGATACTAATACTAATTCTTGGCGTATTTTTTGATCAGAATGTTGAGAATTTTGCTTGCTTTTTTGTGTATTTTCATAGATATAAGTATTTCCATTGTTCCATGGTTTTTTATGTATTGTTTTGTAACTAATATAAAGTTTTCACAATCACATTTCATGCAACCAGGTAACGCGAAAATATATCTTAATGAATCAGTTACAGTCACATTTAAGTTATTTCAGATTATTATCAAATTGCCGAGAATAGTAATTTAATAAGTGTAAGAATTGTGCTAATATTTATCCATAGCTTTGTGGGTCTCATGTTACAACATTTGGATATTCAGGTAGAGCTTGTAGTCTTATGAAAGGTGTTAGCCAAAAATTCATTTGAATTCATTTCTGTTGCAGCAAATGTGGTTCTGTAACTATTGGTTTGTGATCACAATTGTTTCCATTTTGGATCTGGTGCAAGTTGTGGTGCTGCACCATGAGAAACTTCACGGATTGTTGATTGTTCTATCCTTGATCGGTGTCGGTGAGCAATATATTATATTCAATACATTATGAAAATTACATGAAATTGATTTTACTTTTAGTTCTCAGCATATTAGCTAGCAAAGGAGTTCTTCTGCAAAGATTTAAGTTATTGGCACTTAGAAATGAAGAGTTGGAAGAATCATAAGATAAGGGGAATTAGTCTAAGTCTAAGGCCACAGCAGAAAGGCTCAAAAACTTTAACTTGAGAATTTAAGAAATGACAAAATGTTATTTGTTAAATGCTCGAGAAACGGAAATCCATTTTGTGTTTATTGTTGTTTTTGAAAGGTTTTTTTAAAGTGAAAGCTTATCACAATTCTACAGAAACTGATTTGTATTGCAGGATATACTGATATCTCACTAGATTCAAGGATATTCTCCTACTATTTCTATTACTATTCCTCCCAGATTCTCGGGCATTCCAAAACTATATGCTTTGTGCTCTTCATTACAAGCTGCTAGGACCGAGATGTCTTCTCAACAGCAGTGGCTCTTGAGCAGTTAAAAGAACAATCTTTATGAGGCCAGCAAAGTCACACTTTAAAATCAATTAAGAATTTTATGTATCCACCTGCCTTTTTGGGGCTCATCTTCTAGTCATTTTTTAGATTCCTTGTTGATTTCGAAATATGTGGATTTTCAGATATTTAAAAATGCTCAAGGTTTTCTTCTCTAACCTCGACGACTTTCTAGCCAATATGCCCTTCTCAGTGTCATATCATTAACTGTTTATGGCGCCATGAACTTGGAATTTTTTTGATGTCCTACGATTAGATTCAATTAGTATAATTTTAATGACTGATAATTGACTTAGTTTCAGTGGTCAAAATATAACCATTTTCTTTGGTAATTGTAAAGATGATTCAAGCACGCGAAATAGTTATTTTTGTGGCTCTTTTGTTGCTTACCATTTCAACAACAATGATAGTTTTAGTTTTTGGTACTCAATCCGAATTAGCTGGGTTTTTAGGTACAAGACTTCAAGAAGAGGCAGACAGAGGTAAGTCATTTTAAATCGCTTCTAAATGTAATTCCATTCACAATCGGATAATACAAAATTTGTCTCTTTTTCTAATTTCAAAAGGTGATAGACTTAAGAAACTAAATGCAAGTTTCTATACAAATGATTGTATGATTCTTCTTCATATTTTTTCTGCCCTTT
The DNA here is from genome assembly GCA_024703675.1 of Drosophila nebulosa. Lineage (NCBI taxonomy): Eukaryota > Metazoa > Arthropoda > Insecta > Diptera > Drosophilidae > Drosophila > Drosophila nebulosa. The sequence goes on along the minus strand of CM045725.1, from coordinate 13,856,234 downwards.
TGTTAGTCTATGAGAGAATTAAGGTATGAGTAATATTCCATTTTTAATTTTCAACTAATTTACATGGAATTCAATTAAGATTCAACCTATCATCTCAACCTGGTTGTTACTGACTGTTCTCTATGCTACTAGTCAGATAATAATGCTAATTAACTATCTTAATAGCCTAGATTTTGCTGCAAAAATTTGCTCCATTTTCGTTTATGGTAAGAAAATGCATTTGAAGAGGCAAGAAATCAAAATTATTATAAATTTTTGTTTAATTTTTAGTGGTTCTTGCCTTGACATTTAAAATTGTTTACGATTATCATAATCATTTTCTCCGAATTCGACCAGAGCAATCGATTAATGAGCCAAATCGAACGAATTAGTTAAAATGACTAAATATTTAGGTAATGAATTTTGGGGTAGATGAAACAATTTTCAACTAATTGCAGGTGGAGCAGGTGTTTCAGTGGTTCAGCTATGTGTGTGACTTGGAAACTGATGGGCGTACTTTCGATGGCTCTTTCCCTTTGCTATAGCAGTTTACTGCTCTTTGTGGTGGTGCCCTTTGCCCTGCGTTGCTATGATGATTGCCTGGGACAAACAGCAGGTGAGTTATCAAGAAGAATATAACAAACTAAATGTAAATTTTTTTATATACATAGCATATCCAAAGGTGTGCCACGAATCTGTGGCACTCTACCAATTATATTTGCTGCCCGCTTTAGCTGGAATCTTGATAATATTAACGGATTTTAGGGTAAGATAGAACTCAATTCTACAACATTTGTACAACTTGGCCAATCTTTTTGCTTCCTTAGGACAAATACCTCTTGGAATGGTGGCTGCTTTGCCACGCTGTTGTGGCCATTTGTGGCATATTTAATTGCGCTTGCTACAGTCGATTTTACGATCATATTGATCTGCAATTCAATATCTCTGGCATAGGTAGGTATAATTGATTTGTTAATCTTAGAAAGCGTCTTTAAACCTTGAAAACCGTTTTCTTGCAGCTTCTCTGTGCATTACGTATGCATTTGTGGCTTATCATTATATTAAAATGAGGCAACGAGTTGCAAGTGTCAATGCCAATTAAATAAAATACCTTTATGATTAGTTCTTAACGTTGCCCATTACCTAAATGGCAACCTCAAAATTCACTAAATTTACTTCTTGGTTTGTTGTTGCCTCAAAATGTTACCAAACTTGTGCGTTGCTTTAAGCATTTTAATAGATTTTCTATTTTCCGCATTTCCATGGATGTTAATTTTGCATTTTATAACGAGTATGAAGTTTTTAGACTTTCATGAAAAATGTAATAATAAAAAAAATCAAAATTATCAATTAAATTACAAAATCACATTTCATACCATTTCAGATAATTATGAACTTGTCGGTGAAAATGGTTTGGCTGCTGTTTTAATTTTGGCCATATTTATTCATTCCTTCATAGGTTTTATGGTACAACCTTTGGATTTTCAGGTGCAGCTTCTGGTCCTCTTCGAAAATTTTTACCAAAATTTATTTAAATTCATTTCAATTGCAGCAAATTTGGTTCTGCAACTATTGGTTGATGGTTACTTTTGTATCGTTTTTAGATCTGGCGAAATTTATAGTCGTCATTTATCCGCAAATATCTGCCTTAATGATCATCTCATCGCTATTAAGTTTTGGTAAGTTGCCTACCTTAGTTATTGTTTAATTCTAGTAATTTGTGTAATTAAATTCTGTTTAGTTCTCTCCATGTCGGCAATCAAAGGAGTTCTTATACAAAGATTTAAATTGTTAGACCTCAGGGATAAGGAGTTGGATCAAGAGTTCAATCAAAGCCTTTTCTGAGTAATCAAACAATCAATGGTGAAATTCTAATAAGATTATTTTAATAAAATCAATATTTGATTATTATTTTAATAAAATCAATATTTGAGATTAAGCAGATTTTAAGCAGTTAATGTTCGGTTAAGTTGCGAGATGTTTTACATAAACAGCTCGTGGTTTCGTATGTACTCCTATTGGTTACGTCTTGAAGCGAGTTCAGAAGAGAACCTTTCAGGTATGCGCTGAGCATTCGAATGGAATGTCTCCTAGACGTTGGGCTCTGCTGCAACTGATGTAATCCAGAATCCAGTTAAAGTACTTTGGGAACATCTTTCACTGTTGTTTGTATAATTTGTATCACTTTATATTATGGTAAAGCTGTTAATAAAGTAAACCCAAACTTTATCAAATTGTTTTTAGTTATGGGTAGCTCAATTACTTGATTGAAGTTAACCAATTCCCGGACGAACAGATATTTGCTTTTAAAATTAATGAGCAAAGTAAGTCTTTAAAGCTTCTGATGACAATCGTTTGTTCAAACATTGAAATAATTGAAATCTCTATGCACTTTGTATACAGAATTTGTTTTTTTTTTTTTTTTAATTGAAATTACCTATGACATTGTCCTGTGAGTTGACCATGAACTTTGTCCCATTTTGTGCATGTAAAAAGTTCAATTTACATGGCCTTTGTCTATATATAGTATCGAAACATTAATCTTAACTCACTAAAACTGATACGTATTGTGAAATTATACTAATCGTAAGTTGCCACCATGAAAAGGTGGCAAAATAATTATATATAACCACGTAGGGTAAATCCCAATGATATATACAAATATGTCAGTATGTCAAGCCATATTGAAGGTCAGACGGGAAATAACTATGGCAACTATGGAACAATATTTTCTCACACTGAGGCCACAACAGAAACACACCAAAAACGCCAATTTAATGGGGGTGTGAGAATGGAATTGTTGCCCGCCAAAACTGAATTCAATTTGTGTATTTGGGTATATATAAATACATATTAAATGCTTTATTCATAAATGTTTGAATGCAATTCGAGGGTATTTCACAGAGTTTCGTTCTACTATACAAATATGAATAAAATGAACAGTATATATATATATATAAGTGTATATATATATATTTTGGACACTTGTGTTAGATTTCAACATGACATAGTATAATAAATGTAATTACTTGTTTAAACAAATGCTTGCGGAATATTTCAATTTGCAAATTTTCAACAGGTTTTCTTTTTGTTTTGTGTTTTTTGTACAAAAGCTTTAGATTTGACTTGAAAACATTTATTCAAAACATACAATATATAGTTGTATATATATATATATATATATTTAAATACATATTCAAAAAAACTTGTAAGCGTTTTTCAATATTCGCCTTAGACTAAGCATTTGTGGTTTTTGTTGTTGTTCTTGTTGTTGGTTGTTGTTGTTGTTGTTGTGTTAAAGCAAAGTTGAAAGAAAAATACAAAACAAATATGGTAATTATTTTTCATCAAACCACAAAACATTTGGTTTCATTCAACAGTTTTCATTCGAATTCATTTGTTTTTTGTGTGCGTTCTACGACAATATTTAGTTAAGTATTAATGAGAATGTATTAATGTGTATGTGTGTGTGTGTGTGTGGTGTGTGTGTGTGTGGAGTGTGTCTGTTGTTACTGTTGTTGCTCTTAGTAGGCATTTCGACGCTTGTAATTGCGCACATTATTGGCCAGACAGCAGGCAAAGATGAAGCCAACCAACTGTAAAGTATAAAAATAATTTATTATTTTGGTTTTTTGATTGTTAAAAATATGTATATTTGAAGACACCTACCTCGACGCCAATCAAGCCGATTCCCACATATTTGGCTTTGTCAGTGCTGCCCGACATGAGATTAACAAACTTTTCGCGGCATCCACCATAGTAGTTAAGAGGATTCAGGCATGAGCCTTCACAGCAAGAGGCCGGCAAAACAGACAATGTGGTCAGATAATCCTCAGGACCTGAGCGTCCACAGCAGTGCAACTAAAGGCAAAGAGGAAGAGGCAATTGAAATAGGAATGGCAATCATTTGCTTTAGACTAACTTACCGATTTCTGTATGGCATCAAAGACACCACCCTCGCGAGCCTCACGCGACTTCCAGGCCTGGTCAATTACCTCACCCATGGAGGCTTCGAATTTCTCCTTATTGGTGAACAAAAGCACCACAATGGTCAATTGCAGAATCAATAGAATCAACAGGCAGACGGCATAGCTCATGGTCATGCATACGGATTCTCGTATGGCTCCGCAACATCCCAGGAACGATATGAACACCACAATTGAGCCAATGGCGATCAATACAATCGGCATGGCCGCCTGTGGTGGGAAGCCAACTTGTCCATTGACCTCAATGGTGCCAATGCTATTCAGGATAAGTACTCCATAGACAATGGCCAAAATGCCAAGAACCTGTAAGAAATAAAATAAATACATAAATAAATTAAATTAAGAATCAAAATGTTTGGGCAACAGTTTCGAAACCACAAAAACCACATTTTCACACCACAAAAATACTCTTCATTGTGATGTATTATTTTTTGAAACAAAAATTGTTTACAATATAGTCACGATTAAGAGCTATTTTTCAATTCACACATTCCGACAACATTCTGACCTAGTCCCACAATTCGGTATATTGTTTCTAACATTGTCTTTATATTGAAATACGATCTATAAACACTGAACTTTTGCTTAGTTCAGAAAACTTTTGAAAAAAAGTTGTAAATCTTATGAATTAAAAATGTATTTCCGATGAAAACATTTCAAGTTCTCAATGGAACTTACTCATTTTATTTTTTAAGATTCTTATAGAGAAACTTTTCAATGATTTTCAATGGCAAAAAAAACAAAAAGCAAAGTCAAAACTTGAAGTTTATCCCAACACATTCCTAAGAAGACATAATTTTTAGAAAATAATTCTTTTTAATGCATTATTAAGCATTTTCTGAATGTAGATACATATATAGATTATCTGAAAGAGCTGCCAAACTGTTTCCGGTTAAAAAAAAAAAAAAAAACAGAAGACTTTTATATATATAGTAGTTCAAATTAATCAACTTGGTGATAATTTTCTTTAATTGAAAGTGCCAACTCTGGGGTCATACTGAGGAGCGGAAAGGCAGAATATAGCACAATTAGCATGTTAAAGATAGATTACAACAAGTTTTAATTAGTGCTTGGGGAAGAGAACTGACCTCAGGGATGATGACGACGATGATGAGGGACAGAGACTTTTATGCACGCCATTGACCAACCGACCGACCGTAACAGTAGCCGCGAATAGCCAATGGACTTAATGTTAATTAAAATTAGAAAGCTTACGTAAGTCAACACAAAGTAAGCTACTTAGTAAATAACTCTACTCTACCTCTTAGTATTAAAATTTAAATATTTGATCAAGTTTTAGTAAGCAACACGAGGGGCAAACTGATTAGATAGGCATACAAAGTTTAAATTGTCTGTCAAGTTAAAAAAAAATCTCTCCACAAGGTCTTGTCTTGATCTGTCCATCTTTCCTTGTCCTCTGTCTCTGTTTATTTATGTATATAAATATATATGTATATCTCTTTATATAGTATATCACTCAGTGCAATGCAATTTTGGTTTGCTGGCATCGCTTGACTTTCTCATCACAATTGGTTCCGTCAATTAAACGAATTTACTTAATTTCATTATGTAGACAGAGCACATAACAGAGAGAGAGAAAGAGAGAGAGGGAGAGAGAGAGAGAGAAAGGGAGAGAAAAAGAAATTGAGAAGTGAGGGCATCATTTGGTGGGCGTATGATTTTAATATCTAGAGGAAAAGACAGCTAGAGCACCCTGTCAAAATGTCTGACACAATTGACCTAAATCACAACAATAGTCATAAGAGCCGACAGCTCTCTAGGCCACTAGCTAAAACAATAGGAAGATGGCAACCTATATACATACATATACTTAAAGGAGACATTGCTCTGGAGGAAATGGGAATGGGGAAATCCCCCATTCGAAAATGAGCACATTACAGTCAACATTCTGTCAACAACAGCAGCAGCAGCCTTGTCTTAGGAGGCGGCAGCATCAGCTTTTGCCATGACGTCAGAAATGCAAATTGTTTAAGTAAATAGAATACTTTCCAAAAAGAAAAGAAGGAACAGGCCAAAATAAAGGAAGCCACCCCGTTGTCCGTCCGGGTCTGAGATCATTTCAAGCACCAACGAAACAACCCTCTAACACAAACAAACACAGCATATATTTTGGCCATATTCTCGCATCTCGCATTGAAGACCAAACCACACCCAAAAAGACAAAAAAAAAAAGAACAATTTTGGCATTCCGTATTGCGTCGTTGGTCTGTTTGGCGCCAAAAGAAAGATGTCACTTTGTTTGGGTGTCTGTCTCTCGGTTTGTGCGTGTGTATCTTGTGCACAACAAGTGAAACCGCTTCACTTATTTAACTACCATTGTGCAACAGGATTGACAGATAATAACATTCATTTCATGATTAACACAACAAAAATTCACTTTTTATTATCATTTGTCAGGCAAACCCCAACACAGAGAACTCATTTCATTTCATTCAATCGTATTGAACAACTTTTTTTAACTTTGAGCTTTCAAAAACCAAAAAATAAAGGGTTCAAGAATGGTCGCCTCATATGATTTTCTATATTGATTCTGCTTATGAAAGGATAATCGACAATAAGTTTACATTTCCAATAAAACATCGATTCAACAATTTCCTTCACAACTCTTAATTATTAAGTAAGAAATTCTATTTCATTTAAAGAAAATCGCGTTGATAAACTTTGAATTCCATTATAAGATGACGATTATGTTCAGTACATGTTAAATCAAGTTGAACAGAATGTGTCATTGAGCTAAAGACCAGTTTTAATGTTTGTTTTGAAGCAAACGAAAACTTTCGATTTAGTATATTGCTTAAGCAAGCGAAACACATTTCAGTTCCATTACACAACATTTCTCATTGATTAAACAATTCAAATTAGTACAGTTCACTTTCGATTTGTCATATAAAGTTGGATTTTCTAAATTTGAAATTTCAATACTTGGAACTCGAATTTATCAAATAAAAAAGTTTTCAACCTTTGATCTATTTTAATCCACTTTATTAAAGCTTAATTTATTAATTTATCAAATTTTGTTAATTTTTTAATATTTTCCCATTCAATCAATACCTAATTTACTCTGATTTATACATCAATTTAATTGAAGAACAAAATAATTATTGTATCCGAATGTGAAAGTTGTTTGTGTTCATTGAAAAATGTTTCAGCTACAATGACAGACGATAAAAATTTAATTAAACACGTAATCAGATAACTGCCATTAACTTTCATAACATGATCTGAGAGTTGAAAATATAATTTACCAAAAACTACATGAACATTTTTAAAGTCGAATACTATTTCGATACACACAATTGATATTTAGGTTGGCTCCATTTTGCATGTCAAAGATCAGAAGAATTCTTTTTCACAGTGCATCAATTAAAGGCAATTACATATAGACAAATGCTTTATAAACTTCATTTACAACACACAACTGTACCCAGTAAAACTTTACATTTATTTTGCCACTGCAAATTTTTTACAAGCGGCAATTACGAGAAAATAACAGGCAAACAAAAAAAACAAAATAAGAAAAAAAAAAACGAAATAGAACTTCTGTTTTTTAGATTTCGATACCCTGTAGCTATAGGGTGAGAGGGTACATACTGTCTCTACAGAATATATATATATATATTCCTGAACAGCATCAAAATCTTTGACTGATTATAGGTTTTATCTATCTAAATGCCATTTAAATCGAAATAGAAATAAGCTAGTTTTCCCTTAGTGCACAAACTTGGCCGCTAGGTGCGCAGGTGTGCTTAAGTGAGTCAGTAAGTAAGAAGGAATATGACTTTGTAGCAGGGTATAACCAAGTCTATAAGCCATCTAACTTATCTTTTGTTAATGGTGGCGATTCAGGTTTGTCATTAGACATACTTAGTGGGCTGGTGCGGGTTGGTGGTGCACTCGTTGAGGGAGGTGGGGGCGGTCGACGGCGGAGTTGGAAAGGGCGTGTGGGTTCTAACTGGCACTCAATTTCATAGAGTCAGACGTGTGGAACAACAGCAAAAAAAAAAAAAAAAAGTTGTATTGTGTGCATATAGACAGAGTACATATGTATATATGTACTGTATCTGTATCTGAGCATGTCCCCTAGATATATGTAGTATATAGTCAGTTAGACTTGTTATTCCCTCCCCCCCCCCCCCCCCCCCCCGCCACTCCTTTTCCGTTGTTGTTGTCGTATTGCAAAATGTGTTGCTGTTTGTACTTTATTGTTGTTTCGTCAAGCGTTGCTTTGGGTCACTGTTTTGGCTTTTTAGTGTAGTTGTAGTTGTGTGTGTGTGTGTGTGTGTGTTTGTGTGTTTGTGTGTTGGTGTTGCCAACTCTCAAAGGCGGCATGTTAATTTATTTGTGTTGACTGTCAAGTGTGTTTTTATATACCTACTACCCATCAGTTGCGCCAGATACACACACACACACACACAAACACATGCAAATCCACGTGTAAATGTGTTATATAGGCACAAAAAGAAGGTTAACTTCATTTATAACGAACATTTTATACCTTAACTAATTGATATATCGATTTTAAAATAATCTTTACGACCAAAAAAGACCAAAAGCCCAAAGACAAATTTTCTTATGTGACAAACTCTTTATTAGAATGAAACAACTTTTTACTGAATTATTTTAAGAGTAAGTGCTAATTATTGAGATGAATAAAGTTCTGTCAACTTGAAAAGTAAAGAAAAACTATCTAACACATTTTAATAGTGCTAATTCTGTCAACTTTTGTGAACTTATTTCTATCCAAGTTTTAAAATTACAAAAAAATGAATCACATGATATTTCCTTACTGCATCCAAGTGAAATATTTTAGTTTCACAATTTTCTTATCTAAAAACTACTTTCTCATATTATCCCCCTCGAAGTGAGATCCTCCGCCCTGTATAATTATTTGTTGCCTTTTTTATTATTTCTACACAAAATTTGATTGTATAATTAAAAACTAAAAAGTTGACTTAATGCGGCAAAGGTGACATAAAAAGCGTTTTAGCAATAAAACAATTCAAGGAAATTCGCAAAACATTTGGTCACATCAAATTTTCATACAAAAATAATAATAAATCAAAATTTTAAAATTGCTGTGTAAGTTACATAATTAATACGTGACTTTTGGCACAATAGGCCTATCAAAAATTATTCCACGAAAATGTCTACGGCTTTTACTACCTTTGCTTTTCCAACTAAATTTTTCAAGTCAAAGTTTTAAGCAAATTTTTTAATCAATTTTTTGCAAAGGCAAAACAATTGTTTCATTAAATTAAAATTTTGTTGAGAATTCATGAATATTCATTTCCACATAAGCTAAATGTTTGATAAGACATTTTTATTAATGGCTGTTCTGTCGGTTATGGACAGGAAATACTGATTAAATTGTTTCGAGACTAGAACATTAAATATTAAAATTTAAAAATGTTTACTGCTCGAAACGCACGAAAGATAATTTCAATTCCCTGACACTTGAATTTGGTAGTTCTAAGTTTGGCTTCCATTTTTGTAATTCACAACCAGTTTTAGCGTCGAAAATCCGCTGATAAAAGAACTTAGTACTTCTTCTCATAACTGTAGAGACAACTTGATCAACATTTCTTATAAAAGTCGCACAAAACTATTGAAACAACTATTAACTGTTAAAATTTATTGTCTTTAGACTTTCAAATATAAGGAAAGTGAATCTTATTTAACCATCCTCATGCTTGTACATAGAATTCATATACTCGCTTTTGAAGAGTATAGACATTATATCTTCGCCTCCACCAGTTGCTTGTGTTTCATTTTTGTTTTTTTTTTTCTTGTTTGTGTGTGGTTTTTATTTTTCAGTTCAACAAGTTTTTTGTTTCTTTCGGTATTGTATTTTGCTCTGTTCAGTCTCGTTTACCTACTTTTTATATATGCACACCATGTGCAATATTTAAAATATATACAGGTAAATTGTATATTATATATTGTATTGTATATACATATTTGTATTTATTCCAAAAAAAAAAAGTATTGTTTTATGTGTTTTGTGATTCACAAGGCGTTGTGTGTTTGCTTGTCTCATGGCTAAGCGCGTTAAAAATTTTCTCACATATGTACAGATGTATGTGCACAACTCGTATTCCTACTTCGTACTCATAGTTATTTGATTCAATTAATATTTGCTTAGCGTATCATCCACTGACCGACCATCGTTTCGTGATTCTCTTAGCAGCCCTATATCCGATTTAGAGACAGAGTATCATATTAATGACATCATCATATTTGAGAGAATGTTTATTCTACAGAATGGTATGGCGGCATTTATCACTTGGAGAAGAAGAATATGCAGATCTAATAAACAATGAAATTGATTTTACTTCTGGCTATCTAACCAGATTCTTGTTATTGCTTGTTTGCTTTTGTTGGCTCTGTCTCTTTTGGTTATTTGATGGTGGTGGAAGATGAAACCATAGAGATGCTTGGCCCAAACTCAATGATGTCATCATCTTTTGGCATCCACAAACACAAAAACTTCGTACAACGGGCTTTTTCTCGGTTTTTGTTTACTCAAAAATCATTTTTCCACATTTTTAAGAAAAATTTATGGAAAAGAAAACGATTTATAATCAATATTCATGGCAATAAATGTTACAAAATTGATTTCATAATACGCCTAACTTGCTTAACTTTCACATTGATTAACTAAAGCGGCTTTTTATGGGTTTCATTTTTAGTTTTTGGTTTCGGTTTCGGTTTTGATTTGGTATTCGTTTCGATTGGCTTACTTACCGACACAATGGTATTGAATATGAAGAGAATATATTTGACCAAAGAAGTTCCACAATCCATGTTTTAAGAAGACTCTGAAAAGAAACACAAAAAAATTTTAATTTAGTCGTGTATCTATCTATATATAGAATTATGATCTGTAAGCGGAAATCACATGGAACAATAAGGGTTTTTTTTTTTTGTGTGTGTGGGAAACCAATTGAAGCTCATTTTGTTTAATTGCTAATTGTTTTTCGTTTTTCGTTGGCTTTTTGTGCGAATTTATGATTGCAATTTAACTTTTTAACTTTTTTTGTGTGTGTATTTGTTTGTGTTGTTGTTTCGTAAGTTTAACGCACTTCCTTTTAAGCCAGTCAACAAATGCCTAAAACAAAAACCAGTTTTGTTTCGCTTTTGTTGTACCCTCTGTAACAATTTTGAGGGGAAAACAAAGTCTATTAGGGTCGGCAAAATGTATTTTTAAGCACATGATATTTATACACATAAATTTATTTTGGATCTGCAAGAGCTTCGGTACGTTCGTTCACCTAGAGGCACTTCTTTCTACGTTTAACGCAAAAATTTATCCATATGGTGGTTCTGACTCTTAAAACGACATAGTCCATACCTTATCTGGAATACCAGAATAAAGAGAGAGTTGTTGATACAGTGGTTGGACAGATAAAAGAAGTCCTATCAGCTTATTTAATTGTAGTTTATCCATTGTGGAGTAAGTTAAGACATTTTGATGATTCATTTCTCAAATTGTTGCAATGTTTTACGTCAACTTCTATTATCTTATTGGAATTCTACTGTACGTGGAATCAAAAAAAATATTAACTGTCAAATAAATCTACCGTTAGCCAAGCTAACTTTCCTTTGAAATTGGAAATTAAGAATTTCTGAGGTTATAAATAAACTAAGAGGCAAATGGTTTGAAAGCGAATCAAATAAACAAATTCCAGTTTCCTCTTAACTTAAATTAGCTTAAAAATCAAGTAAAAAGTAAAGTAAAAACATGAAATGAGTAATAATTTGTACGCTAATTGCCGCTAACAGTGTTCCAAAGATTCATATATTCATAATATATATTTTAGCATCTCCCATCGCTTTGCATTGATTGAATGATTCATTTTTAAGTACTTATCCCAGGGTATTTGCAGGTCGTTATCTCATCGTAAGCAATAAGTTTGGTTTTATTCCCCCATTTTTAATGACAAGCTTTGAAAAATCGTGATCTCAGAGACAAGCTTGAGTTGAAATTGTACCAGTTCACCACGCGGTTTGCCTTCAGAATAAATTCGTGCTTCCCCCCTGCCCTGCCCACAACCCCTTCATCAGGTACTTTTTCTGATTGAAATTCCTGGGGCATGTCGAGAGTTTATCATCTTTGTCAGCATCTCTTAATGATTAATTTTCTTTTTTTTTTTTTTTTTGCTTTTTGTACTCTTATCACACACTTGTTTTTCCCCCCATATTGCTTTTGATTTTCCTTTTAACCCCTCATATTTCCTTTTCATTGCCATCACTAAGGTAACCACTGCAATAACAAACAACAACAAGAACAACCACTTTAAGAAGAAAGGCAAAGCTGCATTCTTTCTTTCTTTCTACTTGAGACCGAATGCGGAAAGGTTCACTGCACTGCAACTTTTCCGTTTACATTGTTATTTTAATACAATTTTCCTGTACTTTTCACACTTAATCACACACACATACACATACACTTACACAAAGGCACAGAAGCACATACACAGACAACAAAGTCTTTTGTTTTCCTTTTGAATGCAGCATCAACCGTTGTAAATGGCAGAAGGAAAGGGAAACGAAAAACTTCAAAAATTTAACAAAATTCTCTTTACTAATACCGCCTGCCGTTTATACTGAACTTAAGTTTTAATCTTATTTATTTAATTCTCTTCACATATTTTACCTTTTTGCTGCTTTTAAAAATTCAAATTATTCTCGCTTTTATTAACCGCACGCACAACCTTCCCTTTTCAAATCGAAAACAACAATACAACAACACCACTGAGCATTGCCCAGCTAACATTCAGACTACCCATTTATTTGAAAGATACCCAATTAACATTTTGTGCGTTATGCTATGCATTCCTTCTTTAGAAACTTTACCGGTTTTGGTGCGACACTTCTCACAATTAAAGCAATTTATTTTCTTAGACCTAAAAATCAACATTCGTGGATACGATTTATTGACTAGTTTTTGCGTAATTAATAGAAAAAATTTTATTATTTTGCGAGAAAAGTTCGATAAATAGCTAAAACTAGCTGTTGGCTTGGAAACTTGCGCTGCCAGGCTTTAACATACGCGGGCCATTTGAACAAGTGGTATTTTGCTAAAGCTAAAGCTTCCAAAACGCAGTGTAAGAACTGCAGGATTAAACAAAATCTAAGTTTTTAAATATGCAAGCTACAAAAATTTGAAGTACAAGTTTCAAAACAATTTAACATATTGAAGTACATTTTGTATCATTATCTATCTATTATTGCTACAAAATAGTACGTGAGAAAGTAATTTAATTCTACCCTTGCGGGAATATCTCATATATTAAACAGTAAAAGCGTCCCTGTTGAACTATCGTTATCGACTGCCATATGGCGCCCTTTTCGAAACTGAAATTACATACATACTTTATAGTTTCGAGACTTAGTATGATGTGCCTTGATCGGACAAATTTAAATAAAAATATGCAAGCCTAAGCATTTTATTATGTGAAAAAACTTAAACAAATAATATGGATTCGTACCTCTTGTTTAGTTTGTTTGTATTTTATTTAAATGTCTTATTAAATATTCATTAAAGAGATACATTTCGAGAATTCGAAGTTTAATAATTCTGACGTCTGGCATTATTGCGAGTCTGATTAGCCAGACAGCAGGCAAAGATAAAAGCCACCAACTGCGAAAGAAAAAAATAAAATCTCAGTACTCTCTTTATATTAATATGCTATTAAATACTTACCTCGACGGCAGTCACACCCAAGCCGGCATATTTAATAATGTTGGCGTTCGTATCCCAAACGGAATCCACGGCACTGAGACAACCAGGACGAAAGACGGCAGTAGCAGCACTGCAACTGCCATTCGTGAGGCTATCACAGCAAGAGGCCGGAACGGTTAGAGATAGATAATCGGCAGCATTGTGAAGACCACAGCACTTGAACTGAAATCAAAGAATGGAATTAAGAATTTATCTCGAAATTCTGTACTTCTACTTAATACTTACAGTTCTCTGCATTGTATCGAGAAGAATGCCATCCGAGGATTTGCGTTGATCCCAAATGGTTTCCACAATTTTTTCCAAACTCTGACCAATTTGTACATGCTCCACCCACACAAAAACTATTAAAATAAGCTGGCTTATCAACAAGACCAGCATAATTACCGAGTACTAAACAGAAAACAAAAATTAATCTCATTTTGTAAAATTCATTTCATCACAAGAGGGGAAAAACCAACTTACCGTGGTCAGAAAGCAGGCATTTTCCCGTATGGCTCCACAGCAGCCCAGAAAGGCGACCACAAAGATAAGGCAACCTAAGGTCAGGATGATAATGGCCACACTATTCGCTGTAAAGGTGGCATCCAGACTAGTGAAATCCTTGATCGTTGAGACCATTATGGAGCCGAATGTGATAAGTAAAATGCCGCATATCTGGGAAAAACCAAAAGGAAATGAATCAACATGCAATAAGAGTGTGAGTAAGTGTCTATCATCTTCACTTAGTACAAATCCAACTAGAGTAAACATTTCCATGCAATTCCCTTTGATTTGCGTCATCTACAATCTATAAACTATCACAAGTGCAATGTTATTTGCTACGCTTCAGTTGATTTAGATATATGTATATAGTATATGTACATACATATATGCATTTTGATTTTTTAGAGCGTTTCTCAACTATTACTCATCATTTGTTATCACCTGTTTTTTTTTTTTTTTGTTTTTTTTTGTTTTGCAACATCTGCCCATTAATTGTAATTACGTTTAGGAATCACATTTTTTTTCTTTTGAAACAGTTTTCTTTGCTTTGAGCAGAGAAAAAAAAAACTCACATTTTTATCAAAAGATAAGATAAATTTACTGGAAATTGTCTTTTAATTCAACTGAATCGCTTACGTTTTTGCACATTTTTAAAGAAATATATTTAGTCTCCTAATTAAATATTGACAAAATGATAATGATGGAAGTAAGCTTACCACAAACAATATATTAAATATGAACAAAACATATTTAACAAATACCGCACCGCAATCCATTTTGGCAAATATTATTTATGTGTACGAAAAAAAAAAATGGGTGAAAGTAAATGGAGGAACCTTTCTGGTTCGTTTTCGTTTATCAACTGAACGATGGGGCAGAATTTACATTATAACTTTTTGAGTCGAAAGATAACGTCAGATATGGTCAGCTTTCAAAAGCTTGCTGAAAAGCATAGCAAACTTTTAGGCATTCCAAAGAATTTATAGAACCATTTTCCAGAATTTAGAATAAAATTAATAATAATAAGTTTTATTTGCTTATGAAACATTTCTACCGGAATTCGATTGACGCATACAATTTGTCAAAGCGCCGGCCAGTAAAAATACAATCAACTCAAATATGCAGATACCCAAGCCCGACCAACGTATGATATTGGTATTATCCTCCCACCACTCTTGCATTTTCTCATTGCATCCTTGCTTCAGATAATAGACACTGGCAGAACAGGCGGCGGTACGATTGGCATTGCCACAACAAGTTCCGGGAACAGTTGTATTATAGTTACTCCAACCGCTGTCGCCACAACAATCGAAGGTCAACTCAAGCACGCTCATGGGATAGTCATTTGCCGCCGTATTCTCCTGCCAAACCTTGCTGACCACAGCGCTGATGTCCTGTATAAAGGCTGAACGATTTACAAACACCCAACAGGTTAGCACCAATTCCAAGATGAACAAAATAAAGATCATCGTGGCGTACTGGAAGTCAAATATAAATATTAAATTACTCATTGATTTGTTTCGATTTGTTGGCTTAAATGGCTTACTGTTCCCGTCATGCAGGTACTTTGCTTGAATATGCCGCAGCATCCGAAGAAGGATATCACAAAGATCAGGACACCCAATATGGTTATGCATATGGGTATGGTGTTTGTATCAATTAGGGCATCAATTCCATTGAACTGATTGATATGCGATAGCATTATCGATCCCAATACAATGAGCAAGATGCCAACCACCTGTTAAAATTCATAAAAATCATATTAAGATTCATTCACATTTTGCTCACAAAAAAAATTCCAAAAAAAAAAAAACAAAAGCCCCAGTATGAAAAATAATCCATCATAGATAACATAATTGACAAGTTAATGTATTTTTAAGATACAAATTCCATACACATGTTGCATATTTATCTATCTATATAGTATATTGGAAATTGTCGGCAACAAAGGAAATGCAAAGGCTTTTTCCATGACTTAATTTTTATTACAAAAGGAAATTACATCATAACCAATGTGAAATTCATTTTCATTCGAGTAAGTGAATATAAATAGCAACAACGAAGAATTTTCTAGATTTTTATTGAAGTTAAGACCAGAAAATCTATTTTTACAAGATTCTTGAAGTAACATTTGGGAACTTTTAACTTTTCTTCAAAGTTTATTGCTTGTTTTATAAACCATCAAAAAATATTTTTTATCAAAACTAATAAACTTAGAAAGAGCAATATCCTGCTTTTGGCTATTCATTTTTAAAAAAATAGACTAGAATATTCACATTTTCTTAATACTTCAATGGTGAAAGATCTAAAACAGAGTAGTTTCTTTTTTGATTTACAAAAAAATAAACGAATTTTGCTCTTCTTCTTCTTTAAACTTTCCACAATTCTTCCACAAAAACTTTCAACTTTCCAGCATTATCTGGAGCTTGAAAGAAAGTTCTTGTTTTCTGCAGCTTTCATAGCAATTATATTTTTAATTTCTTTTTAAGAAAGTAATAAGTATAATTTTAACTCAAAAATTCTTCTTTAAACTCTCTTTAATTAAAGTTATTTTTTTGATTGAAGCGTAAAGTTTTTCAAATTCTATTTAAAGATTTAATAAACTGAATATAAAAATTAAAGTTCCTTTTTTTTATGTAAGTAAAAATGAAACGTTAATTTTATTTAAGAGAAACTCTCGAATTGTTTAAGAGCTGATGATCAAAGTCTTTTATGTTATTATCTCACTCAAGTCAAATTGTAATGGTTCTTTGGAACTCAATTCGTTCTTATGACAAAATCTTTATAAATATGCTGAAGTATTCTTGGTTTTAAATTGGTTTCGTAACACATCCTTTTTATTTGGTACTTTCACTCACCAAAAACACAACATTGACAACATATAGAATAAAATTGATTAAGCCCGCTAGACAATTCATCTTGTTGCCGTGTTCTATCCAATTATTCCAATAACAGAAAATATATCCAATAAAATGTTATCCAAAAAATCAGAGTTTTTATTTTTTTTGTATTGTTTTTATCGCGTTTACGCGTCGTTTACTGTCGATCGTTTAGAAGGTCCTCAGGTTGGGGCTACCGTTTTTAAATGAATTGGACGAGCCAAAAATTTGCTATCGCATAGATACATGAGAATATAAGTATCTAATCACAAATGTAGATAGATAAAGTCAAGTCAAGGGCTCAAACAAAAGTAAATAAACAAAATGAGGCCTGTTTTATTTTATTTATTTATTTTTTTTTTTTTTGGCATATCGTTGTGATTCATTAATTGATGGCCAGACCTTATCAGAAAGTTTTTTTTAGCAAAAACAAATGTAATTTTCCCTTCAACAATTTTTAATATGCGCCAATAGATAGAAATATATTTTTAGTATATACAAGACTTTAGATATTAGATCTAAACTTCCTCCCCTCCACATTGAGACAAGTTTCTACTCCTCCTCCTCCTCGGCACGGGCCTTCCGTTGACGCCATGCCAAGGCTCCGGCCAATATGATTACAATCAATTCGTATATGCAAAGACCGACACCCGCCCAGCCTATGGTATTGGTATTGTTCATCCAGAAGGTGGAGAATTTTGAATTGCAGCCCGAACGCAACTGGTAAATTGAGGCCGAGCAGGTTGCAGTGCGATCCGTGTAGCCGCAGCAGGTGCCGGGAATATTATCTCCGAGAGCATCGTAGTCCGTCCAGCCGGTATTGCCGCAGCAATCGAAAGCCAATTCCAAGGCCCCCATGGGATAGTTATTTGTATCATTATTACTTTTCCACACTTTCGTGACCATTGCACTCATATCCTGGCCAAAGGCTGTGCGATTCACAAACACCCAACAGGTCATCACCAATTGAAGGATAAACAGGAGGAAGACCAACGTGGTGTACTGCAAGTTAAAATCCCTTTTTGAATAAGATCTTTAAAATTGAAACAATTTGCAAAAACTTACCGTTCCCGTCAGTGAAACACTTTGACTGTAGATGGCCCAGACACCAACAAAGGAGACCACCAAAATAATGCCACCCAAAACTAGGACACAAATTGGAATGCCGTTCGAGGAGACCAGAGAACCAAAGTCGGGCAGGGCATTGATATATGAGAGCATAATCGAGCCCAGCACAATTAGCAAAGTGCCAACGACCTGTTGGAAAAACGAAGATAATTATTATATTAAGCCATTTCAGAACCACATTTTCCTGTAACGTTTTTTTTTCTTAAATCTGGAGATCAATTTTTTCAACACTTTATTTTATATTTTTCACTTTTGTTTTCACAATTCCCACTCACCAGAAACAGAATGTTAACCAGGTAGGAGGTTATATTGATGATGCCCGTTAGAATACTCATTTTTTAGCCGTTTCAAGTTGATTTCTTTTGGATCAAGTTAACTCTTTGTTCACTAATGATCGATTAGACAACTTCAGCATGAAAACTGTCGTTTTTAAATGATCTGCAAAACCTAACCCATTCGTCCATTGGCAAATGTATCTTATCTATAATAAAGGAAAGTTTTCTCCAAAAATCGCTAGGCCATAAAATTTGGGTTAGTTCTCTAGATCTACGTAAGTACGAGACGAAAGTGCAAAAAGGGCACAGCGTATACAATTTTGGGTGCAATTTTCCACACACACACACACACACACACACGTCTGGGGCTTGGGAATGGAAAATTTCAAGGGAAATACCTAGAAGCCCATTGGCAAAAGAACTTACTTTGATTTCATTATTTGCAAAGAGTAGTTGAAGGCGGAAAAGTCGTAATCAAAATTAAGAAGTCTGAAGTTAAATTAAATTTTAATTTAAAGAGTGGAAAATTAATCAAAGAGAACGTTTGGCCTGCTTGATATAAAGATCCATATCCGAAGATTTCCTTGGAAGATTTGCTTTTCGCTTAGACGAAAACTTATTGGATAGTTTGATAGGGAAAAGTGTTTTTCCCATTAAAAAAGCTTGCTCCATTCATTTTATGTAGGCTAGGACTGGCAATTTCAAAAATTCGTAACTCTTTTAAAAATTAACTAACTATAAATCTTCAACAACATTGTGATAAAGAAATGTTTTAAAGCAGGTCAATAGTTTCTAATCAGCGAGTGATTAATCGTGCCTATAAACCACATTATAAACATTTTCCCCCATGAGGTTAACCTAAGTTAGCTTATCTCAAATTTATCAAAATGGAAAGCATATTTCCTATAAACTTTTAATTATGAAAAACAGTTTTAGATAAGACAAAAAGGTGTTTGATTTTTAGCAAAAGGAATTAAGTGCACACTTTTTATTTGTTAAAAGATGTTTACTTGCATGGATTTGGTTAATTATTATACCTTAAAAAAAGGGTATTAAAAGCTTTAAATCAATCAAATTCGACGTGTCAAACACTTGAACTTGATGTTACTTAGAATCAAAGATCGACTTATAGTCCAAATAAGAAGAGTTGTAAAGAGCAAGAAAGGCAAACTGGTTCAGTTAGAATTTTTTAAGTTTTTAATTTCCTGTACCCATGGAATAAAAGGGTATGTATATAAAAGTCGCCAAAATGAAGTCAACAGGCAAAAGGACGCGTTTCCGATCTCATAAGAAATATGTATTCTTGATCAATATCAACAGCCGAGTCTATATAGTCTGTTCGTCCGTCCGTCGGTATAAACACCTAGATCTCGGAGACTATAAGAGTTAGATTCATCAAATTTGATATAGTATAGTTCATTTCAAATTTTTGCCCCCCTTTCGCCCCTGCAATTTGGAAAAAACTAATTTTCTCTCGCAATATTTAAATTATTGTAATGAAATTCGGTATACAAGTATTTGTTATTACTATTTATCGGCTCACCAAATTTCATAAAAATCGAATGAATAGTAGCTAAGTTATAGGCATAAGCAATGTCAAGGGGGGCGGCAGCCGGGTGTGTAAGTGAGTGTGTGTTTCTTCTTTGAATGCGAGAGAGAGGGAGAGGGAGAGAGATGGGAATAGACATCTTACAAAACAGAACGAAGAATTATAAAAAGAAAGTATATTCGAGTCAATAAGGCGACTTGCTCACTTTAATTAGTGCCTACAAAGATGGAAGGAAGACCCCCCAAATAAGCTGTTTCAGTCTACGCCAAAATATAAAGTGATCCCCAAGGAGCTCTTAATGCTTAAGTAGCAAAAAAGAGCATTTGAATCAAAGGTTTTATTTGGGCAAAACCCACACAAATGACAATGGCCAAGGGAAAAGCCCTTTGAATCAGTCTTTAGAACGATAGAAAGAAAAATTAAGAAATAATTGATATTTCTATGATTCAAAAACAAAGTAGGACTATATTCATTAAAATTATAATTCGATAGTTTCTTGAGAAGTCTTAGAATGTAATAAAACTATCAAAACAACTAAACGCCAAATTTTTAATCTCTGGCTTCTCCATGGACAAACTTGGTTAATAGTGTCTTTAGAATTGGGTCTTTTTGTTTTGTCATTAATCAATATTTTATCTTATCTCTACTCGAGTTGAAACTTTTGAAAAAGTTAATCTTTATCCAATTGAATATGGAATGTTTGGAAGTCAATCATAACCTTGCCCATTCAGGTTCAATGTGATTCATACGAACGATCGATACAGATTCGATTCTGCGAAATGTGGCCAACATGGGCAGCTTATCATATGGCCAATAGATAAGATAAATGTCTATGTATGTAAGTATTTATAGAATAGCAGTCTACTTTATTGTATTTTTCTTCTTTTTTTTTATTTATGACTTACAGATAACTCTACAAGAATTAGGAACTAGTTGGGACTAAACCAAAATGTAGCTCATTTGCTTATTTTGCTCATTTCTTGGTCATGGCACTGGCCAAGCAACAGGCCAATAGGAATATGCCCAATTCGCATAGCGCAATGATCAGTGAGCTCCAACGTATCAGATCCGTATTCGAGGCCCAGAAGTCAACGAATTTCTCGCGGCAGCCTTCCTTGGTTTCATAAATGCTAGCTTCACATGTTCGTGTTGTATCCTTATAGCCACAGCAAGAGGCAGGAACTGCGGAGCCATAATCGCTGTAACTATAACGGCCGCAACATTTGAACTGTAAGGGAAAACGGAAACAGGAACATTTTAGAAATATGGTTCATTTGATTTGGAATATCGTCTTGTCAACTTACAGCCAATTGAAGGGCATCCATGGGAGCACCCTTTGCGGCAGTATTTTCATTCCAAGCCGTATCCACAACTTCACCCATTTTATCTAAGAATTTATCATTCTGCACGAAAATCCAAATGGACAAGGTCAATTGCAGAGCAAACAATATAAACATACAGATGGCATACTAAAAAGATAATAGAAAGCAATTTTAAATTAGTATAAACCAAGTGAGTCGCCCAAAATCGTTCCACTTACGATTCTTGTGCAGCAGGCATTCTCGCGTATGGTGCCACAGCAGCCAAAGAAGGCCACAATGAAGGTAACACAACCAATGACAATGATGGTAATTGGAATGGTCTGTGTATTGACGGCTCCTTCGAAGGCTGTGAAATCACCCATATTGGATAGCATTATTGAACCCACAACAATACATAAAATTCCTCCGGCCACAAAGACCAGATTGAGTAAGTACAACAAGTACTTGAACATGGAGGATAGGCAATTCATTTTCGGTTCGTTTTTGAAAAATATGATTCGATTTGTTTGATTCACGTTCTTAATCCGTTCGCGTTGAAGGCTCTAGAGAAACTAAACTATTTCTGTTAGTTGGAGTACTCTTTAAATGTGCTAAAAAAAAATGCTCAGTTATCTGTGGGGAGCAAACATTATCTTGCCCAACAACCCAATCGGCTTGGGCTCTAACGGTTATCTCGACCCGCTAAAGTTGTTCAATGGACCTTATCGCTCCTACATACATATATACATATATAGTACCCGGAGGTGAGGTGCAATGTACTTGGTTTGGTCATAAAAACAAAACCGCGTAAAATGTACTCATGACTCACAAAATTGTAGGTGCAAAAGCATGTTTATTATTCAAAAAAAAAAACAGACAAAAACTTATGATTCATCTTGATTCATCTATTAACTTTACAATTTCCAAATGGTGTGATCTCTGTTTACCAAACTTCATCTATGTATACAAAACATTGTAAAACTGGAAACAAAATTAAATTCCTCAATTGTCTAACTTATCTGACAGCATCAGCATAATCTAACAATTTTGACACTTTCCTTTCCTTAACTGACTCATGCGAAATACTATCAAAAAATCCATCTATAGAAAGTCGAAAAAAAAAATCACCTACGCCTCGTGAGTCCCCTTCATTATCTATAAATGATTTATTAACAATCGTCTAATAAACAAAAAAAAAAAACAAAGTTAGGCCAAACCGGGAAACACTTTAAAATGAATACTTAATTGCCTAAAGTATTGATCAAGCAAAAAAAAAAACCAAACCTAATCGATTTTAGGAGACTTTGTCCAAGTTATGGTTTTACACAATTTATTGCAATTGAAATAAATTATTTTGTACAATAGATATAAAAGCATTAGCACAATGTTTTTTTTTTTACAAATATATGTAAAATATATATATTTAGAAATTTGTCATGGTATACATTACAAAAACAATTTAACAGATAAGATTGTAAGTAATATATGTATGTATAATCTGTGGGTGTGAAATGGCCTTCTGAATCAAATAATATACAAATCTCTTTTTACATATATATATATCTATAAGTGTGTGTGTGTGTAAAAAAATAAATTGGGCAACATAATTCGTACTTTCAGTTTCAGTTTTGTTTAAAATTAATGAAGATTCATCTGATATGTTTTTTTTTAATAATCCGCACGTCGTCTATAGTTTCGAATGCTATTCGCCAGACAACAGGCAAACACAAAGCCCACAAACTGCAACAAGAATCGGGAAAGATATATCAATTTTAATGTATTTAGCCAAATCAAATAGCTTATGAGCTCACCTCAATGGCCGCTATGACCAGGCCGGAATATTTGATGATATCACTGTTACGATCCCAGAATTCAACAAAGGCCGCCTTGCAGCCACGGCGATAGACGGTCTCCTGGCGACAATTGTTGGTATCCTTGCAGCAGGATGGTGGGAAATAACCCTGGAAAGCATAATCCGAAAAATTGTTGCGACCGCAGCACTCCATCTGAAAGAAAATAACATTCAAAAATTAGCCAAGTGATCAAGTATTGAGAAGACTTCATCTTACGCTAATTTGAATGGCATCCATATAGTCGGCACGACGTGTACGACGATCCCAGGCCTTCTCGACAACATCACCCATGATTATGAGGTATTTATCCTTTTGTAGCCACATATAGATTACCAAAGCCAATTGACCGATCATCAAGACGAATAGCAAAATGGAATACTGCAAGAATTATAAGAATTTAGTTTAGGTCTATCATTTTTTAAGTTTCAAAAGATTTATGTACTTACCGTCATCGACATGCAGTAGGATTCGCGTATGGCGCCACAGCATCCAAACCAGGAGATCAGCAATATAACTGTGCCCAGCACAATCATCGTAATGGGCACTTGCTGGGTACGCAAGGCCTCGGCAAAGTCATCTATATTATGGACATTGCTGAAGAGCAAGGCTCCAAAAACTATCAATAATATGCCGCATATCTGAAAAAAGATCAAATCACATTTAAAAAAAAATTGCTGATTGGGTTATGTGAAAGCTCTGCGAAAAGCTCCAAAAACACACCTACACAACGAAGAGGGGACGGACAAAATGAAACTGCTAAAAATAAGTTACTGGAACTTGCTTTTCCATGGGAGGTGGAGATCATGTTGATTTATCGCTTATCTGGGCGTGTAATTTGTTTTGATAATTTAGATTAAAGGTAACACAAATTGCCAGTAACTGATAAATATGTGAAATATCAAGCGAATGCTTTGATTTGATATGCAAAACACGTCAACAGGTTAATAACTAAAACCTACTAAATAAAATATAAAAAATATTATCTATTTTTGCAAAAAAGTTCTTATTATAAGTCCCATGGATAAAAATATGTTTAAATAAAAATTAACAGCTTAAAGAAATCTATTTTTCACTTAAATTTAAATACTCTATTAAGTATATCTTCCAAAATTGGTATAAGAGTAAATATTTAAATTTTTAATCTTTAATTTTAAAAGAAAAGCAAAACAAATATATGTATAACAATAAAGATTTGTATACTTTAGAAAAGGGTGATTTTATAAATAACTAATACTTTTTAAGTTAAATACCTTTTTTTTAATGGTAATGGAAAAGTTTTTAAAGCATACATATGTAAAAGTAAAGTTATTTCTTTAAAAATAAATATTGCACAAATATTGTTTCTACGCTCAGTCAAGTTGTTATTTAAAAAAAAAGATTTCAAAATACTTCATAAAACAAATATAAACTACCCTAACAGAAAAGGTACACCAAAATAAGCCTTCAATTGCGGAAAAACCTTTGTTAATAAGTTCGTGAAATAATATTTCATCTATTTTCTTTACTTTAGTTCTGATTGAGGCGAAGGACTGCCGTTTTAAAGGATGTTTCTAAGTCTCTCATGTAAAAACAAAATTCTCGCGTATTATTTTGAACGCTTGTGTAGTAGCTATTTTTGTGAATGAATTAATCGTGTATTAATTGAATTACTTTCGAAAGTGACCCACTGACCCCGAGAATTAATGCAAAAAAAAAAAAAAAAAGTCAAGAGTCTAAAGAATTTAGATCAGATCAAACGGAATTACAACACAGACAAGACCTACATAAATGTGTATATAGCCCACACAGTCATAACATGCCCCACCCCCGCACGAAATGAGTTCAAGTGTGCCCACTACAAACCCCGCAGACCATTACCCATCCATCTCAAGTGCGTGAGTAAATGCAATGTGGGGGGGCACCCTAAAATTTTGACAGATAATGGAGAATTCACAAGTTCACATTTAATTAAGTCGGACATTTTGTTTTTGTATTTTGGGCGTGGGGCGTTACAACACAAGTATTCATTGTCAACGTCTGTCTGTCCCTTCCCTCACTCTCTCTCTTTTTCATTCCCCGAAAAAAATCTAATTACGTAATTTTACATTCAACCATTTGTTACTAGGAAAAACTATTCTACGTGACTGGCATACGGACTTAACTTACACTTATTTATAGAGAAAATCAAACTGGTTTACAAAGTACAGTTTGCCCCAATGCATTTTTTTAAAAGTCAGCTCCTCAGAAGTCTGAAGTTAGAAGTTGCAGAAAAAAAAAAAAAGGAAAGACATTTGCTAAAAACAGAAGAAAAATAAACAACCACATAGAAACCTGTTGCCTGTTGCTGTTCTGGGGACCATTCCAACTGGTTAGCCTCGAGGGAACTCTGTGCGTTTCTTTACAACCGACTACAAACTCGTTTGCCCCCCTGTCACTTCCCCACCCCATAAGAAATTCTTTTTAAGATACCAAAACCAACAACGTCACTTCTTTTGGTTAGCCCAAATTTAATAACAAGTTTTGCATACACTGAATGATGATCTCAAAAATTTGTATATACAATCTTGTTTTGGGTGGGAAGTAAACCGGTTTACTTTAGGCCTATAATCACTTTCCTTAAAGCGAAAACTTGTTTTTACCGTTTATGATATCATAGCTGAAATTGAAATTGTTTATACACAACGAGAGTTGTTGTTGGTGTTTTTTGTTTTATTTTTTACTCACCGAGCATAGCAAATTGAATATAAATAATATATATTTAACCATAGAGATTCCACAACTCATTTTGCTTTGAGATTCGTTGTTATTCGTGTTTTTTTTATGTTAAAAGAACTGCAACTGACGAATGAGAGAATGATACGTTATAAATATAAAAATTATATCATTTTTATTTATTCGCACACACAAATATGTAGGAAAATATTAAAGCAAATTCAAATGCGCTGGCGATTGCGTTTACGTTTGGGTTTCAAATTATGTATATTAGCACAAAAACACTACAAAACTCACGTACGCTAACCCGATTGATCAATCCGGCTGAGCAATCCGTTCAATATCGTTTTCTTAAAACTAATTTAACGAGTATAGTTTCGTTCCCGCCTCCCACACTTAACGCACTAGCTCTGGCAATAATTTCTGCTTGGGCAGAATGGAGGCTTTTAGGTCATTGAAACGCTGCCAGATGTAGGGATAACGTGATGCCCAGGCCAGCCAAGCCTCTTTGTTGATGGTTGTGGCCTCCACGTTTTGCAAATGCTTATAGTATTTGCCATTCCTTTTCACGCTCGCCGCAACATCCTGAGCGAACTTGGCAAATCTTAGTTTAAGTAGAGTCTCCGATACATCTAGCAGTTGATTGCCCTTGGGCGGATGAACTAAACACAATTGGCACACCACGAAATCCTGATTGTTACTCTTATTGAGAGGTATAAAGGTCGCCTCGCGTCCAACTAGACACTGCTGGAGCCAAGAGTAGCCATTGGCATTGACTTTTACGCCGGGCAGCTTGACGGGCAACAGTTTCTTGTTGCTGGTGAATATGGGTAGCCATGGACGATGCTTGATCAAGAGGAGGGTATCCTGATTCCGCTGCTGCACCCCACTAATCTTGCCCGTGTGCATGACTCGCTCGTTGATAATGCGTTCGGGTATGTGGGAGGGCTGCTTGAATTGCCGCACCAAGTAGGCGGGCTTACGTTTGACATAGGCCACCAGCAGCATGAGAGAAGATGTTCCATAGATTAGCACCTCGCTGCCCAATGTGTCTTTTTCCAGATAGTTACGCAAGCTCTGATATTTGTCCAAAAAAAATCCCTTGTTAATGGCCGGAGATGTCATGTTGATGCTTTTCTTTTTGTTTCTTTTTTTTTTGGATTATTAAGTAACTTTTGGGCCTGGAATTGTTTACGTTGAGAGTTAAGACTTCGTGTTTATGCAATTTATGACGTCATTTTACCAACTCGCTGGCGTTGTCGTTCGTTCTTCGTCGTCGTCGTCGCTTCTGCAATGGTTTTCGTCTATATATCTATTAAATTCTATATGCAAAACCAGCTAATTTTATCAGATCAAAATCGAAGAATATTTTTGTTCTTTTCTTTTTTTTCTTGTTGTTCTCTATCGGTCTGTGTTGTTTTTAACAAATACTTTGACAGCTCCAAGCCTCCACAACAGAGTAAGCGAGATGACTGTATAGTCTATGTTAATGCTCAATTTGAAACCCAGACGTTTTGCAACACTGGCCAGCGATCAACCACACTCACGCCCACACACACATAGATATACTCTTTCTTGTTTAAACTAACGTATTTTTGCCGTTGTTTTTTATTTCCCGCGCACCGGTTATTATGAACCTTTGCCTTTGCGCTGTCGTTTCAGACTGAATCAAGAGATCGCTTCAACGTGAATGTACCAAAACACAAAAAAAAAAATACACAACAACCGCCTGTTGCTCTCCGTTCGCTGCTCCCCAATTGGCGTTTAGTATTTGTTTTGGTTGTGGCGCTCACACTGCGACGCAATGCTTCCTCCCTCCCCCCCCCCCCCCTACTCATAACGCGACCCCGACACACATTTCGACACAATGTGACGATGGCATTGCTTCTATCAGGGGGAGGGCCAACGAGTAGGGGTACACCTTTTTTCAGTTACCTGTTGGGGTTTAGTATGAGTGGGGTATATATGCATATATGTATAATACATAGTATATAGCTAAACAATTTGGTCATGCTACAGGCAGTTTTTATTTAGCATATATCGTTAAATTATTCATGACATGCGATTCCTATATGCATTTCTTAACGAAAAATTTAATATTTAGGTAAATTTTGATTAAGAATTTCCAAGACTGTTCGAGATAAGTATTTAAATATTATATAAATTTTGTTGAATATATACATAGTACATAGGTTTCAGCCGATAAGAAGCGATTTCCATATGTTGTTTTTGACTGTTTGTTTACCGTACCAGAAGGTGACCTTAATTAAGGACTTTAAAGAATCGGTTAAACCAATAATTCCCTAGATAATAAACTTAGTCATGGATTTTTTTTACAACTGATAAGAAATAGTTTTTAAATCTTTATTTTAAACTCAAGAATCATGTGCTTATCTAACTTAAAAATGTTGGAATAATAGATAATCGGTTAAATTAATATTTTTCTCAATTTTTCTTTGGAAAAACGTTTTAGCAACTGATTGGATTTGATTAGGAAGCAGCTTTAGCCCCCACAAACAGCCGGTTAGTTCTTAAGTTTACACCGATTTTTATAACTTATAAAAGAAAGCCCATTTTAATGAGCATTCACTAAGTCGATCATAGTCCCATCTCTAATATCTCTCACAGTTCAATATGGTTTAATTGCTGTAACTTGTTATTCTGCTGCCTTTTTGTTGGCAACACTGACTAAACCTTTTGTTATTGCTATACCATTCTGATTGTTTGTGTTTTCCTGCCCCGAACCGCAAGTTGTACAACAACATGATTTGCATTTTGGCGGTTTTGCAAGTGCACCTGGTAGGTAGGTGTAGGCGTTAAGCTGCGTGTCTGGCGTCACTTGGAAAAACTCGTTTGTGGCGAAAACTGGTTTTTGGGTAGGCATTTTCCAACCAAAGCCACAGAAGGGCCTTTACTATGGTTTCTAGGCATGGCTTCCGCTTTTAATTACATCGAGCCGAGTGTTTAACTTTTCCCTTGGCATCGAAAACAATAACAAAGCGAAACTCGTTTACAAACTTGTTGTAAACTTACGTAATCCAATTGAGGGAAATCGAAACGTGGCTTTAAAATGTATCTTACTAGACGATAAAAAAAAGACTTCCACTTTTCTTGCTATATTGTCGGAAGAATTCTGGGTGCCTTCGCTCTGTCTCTCTCTCTGCCTCCCTCGACTCCCTGTCGGCTTTGTCAGCATGTCTAATTAACAAGTGTATGCTCTATACAATTAACCTCATGTCGTTCCGTATATGTAAATAGATTTCCAGACACATATAGACACTTTGAAAAATGTTAAAAAAAAAACTTTTAACCACAAAATCAAGAAGCTTAAAAACTTTAAATTTTAATGTCTTTCTTTTAAATCGTAGATTTATGTGCTTAAGCTTTCAAGTTATACACTTTTGTTTAATTTTCTTAGTTTTTAACAGAAGTGTAAAGTAAATTTCTCAACTTAGGGTCAATTGATGCCACTTGATTTTCGTTTTCTTACAGTGTAGACCCCCCAATGGAGGCAAATTATTGATCATCTGAATGTGTATTAAAAACATTTATGAATCATTTGTTTACTCTTCCTCTATCTGTACATCTCGATTGGCTCTCTACGGCTCTTTACGGCAATTGTAGAGAATTACCATTTAGTTAGTTAAATGAAAATGGCCCTCAAGTAAAATGCAATTATCCAGATATAACGAAATTATCATTGGCCCACGGTCTATTTTCCCATGGCAGTAAACCGTACTCCCTCCAGTTTTTAGCTGACGTCACAGTCGAATAATTTCACAAATTAGCTAAGCACTTATCTTCAATGAGAAATCGCATATGGGCAAAGAAATTATTTCTACAGCTGAGCAAATAATAATTTCCATATACATATTCCAGACAACTCGAAATATCAAAACATTCAATTGTATGTGGGTTTTTTTTTTTTTTTTGGAAAATAGGGACGCCATTGTTGTATGTGCTTTATTTCCTACGCTGTGGTTAGCCAGCATAGTCAAAATCATTTCGTTTCTCATTTTAAAACCGTAAAAATATGATTAGGAATTAATATAAGCGTCGTGTGTAATGCATGGGCTGTCCAGGCGGCGGCTGATTGGAACCAGGAGGCGGTGCACCCGGCTGGGCTGTTAGCATTGTTAACTGTTGTCTGGCCAATTGTTGCTGCTGCTGTTCATGGGCAGATGTTCCACGACCGGGCGCATAACCTTGGGTAATGCTGCCAGTTGATTTGGGATTCTGCAAAAGCATAAAAAGGAAATGGTTTAAAAAGAATGAGAATTTGGTTCGGGAATACATTAAAAAAAAAAATACATTACAAAAAAAAAAAGTCTAGGCTAATTTATGCACAGCTATCTTTATCTATACACAAAGAAATCTATAGGATTCGAAAGTAATAAGTAATAATTTTAGTTTGGAAATTCCTAAATTCTAAGAAGTAGTAAGCAAAAAAGTCTTTGTAGTTCAAGTTTCATTTACGTCTAAGTCTATTTTAAGCCCGAGCAAAGGTAAATTGTTAAACAAAAGCAAACATTTAGCATCTGAAGATCTTGACATTCACTTAATCCGCTGATATTTTCTCACCTGCCCGGCGCTACTGATCTGCAGCACATTCGAATGCAATGAGAGTTCACTTATCATCGGCTTGAAGATGACACCCTCGGATAGTAAATGTGGCGGCGGTTGGGGCACATGACCTTGGGCACCAGATGGTGCTGCATCATGTTTGACTTCGATGTGATAACGATCGGGTAACTTTTCCATGGTCACTTGAGGCTTGGATGCTTGTACCGAGAGGCTGTTAACTGTCGCACCTGCCTGGACGACAAGGTCGGCCTGCGATATGGGCGGTTGGTCCAGATTGATGTGCAACACTTGCATCGGCTGAGATTTCGGTGACTGGGCATCGGGGGCCTTGCTCACCGTGGCATTGGGCAGCTCCACGTGATAGGCTTGGCGTAGGGGCAAACTATAGTTATAGATTGACTGAAGGCGTGCTTCGGCCTGATGCTGTGTAGTCGGCGGAGCGGCGGTGGTCTGATAGAACAATGTATTCGTACTCGGATATGAGGCATTCGTTTCTGCAATGTGACAAAGGCGAGAGAGGAGCAAGGAAAATAAGATATTATTTTAATTCAATATTAATCCCATTTGAGTTAGCATATGAAATTTATCTAATCTGTTACAAATATATATTATATATTTTTATTTTTGTATATTTTGATTTCTTTTTTTTTTTGTTTGTTTTTTTTTTTTGTTGTGTTTAATGTTTTCTTACTGTTCCATGATAATCTAGCATAGTCCGCGGCACGACGGTAGTCATCGTGCGATTCTGCGAATCAATTGATAAAACAAATAACGAAATGATAATAAGTTGTGTGCCTGTGTTGGTTAGCAGCGGGGTTAGAGAATGAATTTCCTATTGACTGTGAGCAAGGTGTGAGCGTGTGTGTGTGTGCATGTGTGGGTGATTTTGGGGCGGAGCAGGGTGTAGTGCGGCGCGTTTTAATGTGTTTGGTGAGGATAATGGTTAGCAAAATGTAAATCAAAAGATACAGTGAAAGCTTCAAACAGGTGGACTTAAAGACTTCTTACAGGGGCCATTCCTTGTCAATTGATGTTGATTCAGATTCATTATTCTCTTATGTTGGAGCAATAATAATTAATTTTAAATCATTCACTTCACTCCACCCCAATACCGATATTGGAGTGCAAGGAAAATCATAAACTTGATAAACTTGTTCATTATACTTGGTCCCAATCCAATTTTAAGGTGTAAGGAGATGTCCTCTTACTATAAAACATACTGTACTGCAGTGTCCCTAGTTCACAATTATCAAATAATTGCCACAGCTATAAAATCTGGCGATAAAGTGATAGAGTTTGCGTTATTCTGTATAACCATTTCAAAAGACTTATAAAATTTCCATTTTTAGAAGGTGTTCTTGTTCTCGAAATTGCTTTTGCATTGAAATTTGTGTGAACTGTCCACCTGTAGTTGCTTTCACTGTACTGTCCTATGAACCCTGCGACTGGCTTACTCTGTTGGGCACAACTAGCGGCACTTCTGTAGTACGACTGATGCTGACTGGGCGGTGAGGGACTACGTCCACGTTTTGTTGTCTGGTTGCCAGGCGGAGGCTAAATAGAAAAGAAAGGGAAAAATCAATTGAATGTTAAGGTTATTTAATTTGCAAGTCCCAGTAGTACCTTTTGTAGTATAGGCAAATGGTGCTGAAGTCGCAGGGGCGGCAGAAAGACAGAGGCGTTGGCTGCAGCTGCTGCTGCTGCTTGCTGTTGGGCCTGCTGCAGGGCAAACAATTCTATTTCCTTGGCCTGTTTTTTGCGAGACTCATCGTCGTTGAGAACCTTTTTTAGCTGCACCACTAATTGATGCTTCTGGCTATGCAGATCTGCGAGCTGCTCATCCAGTTTGGTGATCTGGCCACGTGTGTCCTCCAGTGATTGGGTATTCTCGCGCTCACGAGCCTCACGTTCACGTCGTTGCCGCTGCTCTTCGCATTGCGCCTCGTATTCCTCCTGTCGACGTTGTCGATCCGCAACAATGAATCCCTTGAGCGCCCCTCGCAACTTTTCGGCTCGTTCTGCTTTCGCTGCCTGGGCTGCAGCATTGTTATTATTCACCGCTGACGCTGGCGGCATTTTGGAGCTCTTAGTTAGTTTGCCAATTTTATAAGCCAATTTAATGAACCGCTTTAACAAAATAGTGAAAAAATTTCGCCGAAATGGCGTTGCAGATGGCGGGGGCGGGCGTCGAGGTAGTGGTTATTTCGGTCGAGTTGGTGTGAGCTTGGCTTGAGAGCTTGTTGATGGGGTGCTGGGGAATGCTGGGAAAGGCTTAGTGCGTGTGCTTTGGAGCTGGTTTTGGAGTGAAATTGTATGGAAAATGCTTAAAATTTAATCAAAACAGTTTCTGGTCTACGCTTCAAAGCTGCCTTAGAGATGCGCAAGTTGTTAAAGATGGCCAACAAATGTACGTGACAGTGTTGACCTAGCAACAATAAGTGTGACTGGAAAGGTGTCTGCCAAATAATGATTAGCTCTTATACTGTCACTTCTTTCTATATTGCTGTCAAATTGTTAACTAGCTTTTTCAGAACATAAAATAATTATTGTATACAGTATTGTTAGTATTAACAACATTGCTTACTTCGTATCACAGTCGCAGTGATTTCTTAATCTATCGATTATATCGTGAACGTGAGTTCGATAACACAACCGTTTTGAAAAATTGCGAAAAACTAATAACGCTATTGCCATATAAGACAATTAGAAATATTGTTTTGTTTGGTTACAATATAAGAAAGTGTATATGAAGCTATGGCAATCAAGCCTTCAGCTCACAAGTATAATGCATTTGCAAAACATTTAAACATAAGTGAGAAAATAAGAATTATTTTGTTAAGAGAACCGCTGTGTATATAAAATAAAAATTAAAATTAATAAATTACAAACTTTATAAATTTATACCAGCGCCTAGTGCACCATAATAAATTTTAATTTAAACATTGGAGCCAAAATTGATTATTATTGTCTCCGTGCCCAGTATTTTGGCCCCCTATTATTATGTTTTCATCCGAAACACTATTTCTTTGTGACTCATTGTTGTTTTTGTGGTCGAGTGGAGAAGTAGTGCGGTCGCTGAGTTTTCTAACAAAAAAAACGGGGGAAAAAGTCTTGAAAACTGTAAGAAACAAAAGCAACAAAAAGGTGAAATAATATTATTGTTGTTGAATATATTTTGGTTGATTGAAAAGTGAGCGAAGGTAAACCGGTGCCAATGGAAATCTGTTTTCTTAAAACAATTTCCAACCAAAGAGACAAGTGCAAATGCTGTGAAATGTGTTCCGCTCTTTAAATCTGTTTAAACAATTTGTAAATTTAACCATTGTTTTATTACAACAAGTGATAAATTCGTGCCTAACCAAAATCGACGGTCGGCAAAAAACCAAACAAAAAAATTAATAAGCAATAGGAATAAATAGTGACTGTGCGTGTGTCAGTGTGAAAGAGAAAGATAGACAGAGGCAAAGCAGCAACAGAAGAAGAAGAAACAGCGGCAGCAACAAAATCAACAAAGCGTCGGCGGCAACATGGCGAGTAAGTAATAATAATAATAGTAGAAAAATCAAGAGAAAAGCAAAAAGAAATTATGTATTTACTCCCAAAAATAAGAAGATGATGATGAGCAAAAGAAACTGGGAGGGGGGTAAAGGCGGCGAAGCAGCAGATTCCATTCTTTATGTTTGTTTGTTACCCTCCTAATCTAAACAAATGCAACTCAGGCGTGTCATTGTCTGTGTGTACGTGTGTGTGTGTGTGTGTGTGTGTGTGTGTGTCGGTGTGAGTGCAACATTTACGAGCTGCGAGTTGGATTCCAGACCAGACCAGGTGCTCGAGTGTTTATAGCGGGGGTGCGAGCGGGAGTTATGGCTAGATGAGATGTAAATGTTGCATGTGTTTGCTATTACCATCCCCCCGCAAACTCCGGCCCCAACCCCACATGCTTCTATATTCATCTAGCTGCCGCAATCCTCACTGGGAGTCATGTGTGAAAAATCAATATTTACGCATTTTATTTCTTATTTTCCATAAGCACAGTGGGATGCAAACAGATTATGCTGATTGCCCCACAGTAAAGCTCACTTATCAGTGCACAAACACACACGCACACACACACACACACACACACACACACACACACACACATTAAGACAGATGTGGTCATTTGTAGCCTTTATTGTAGTTATCCATTAAAAAAATTCTGGCGGGAATAAAGTGTTTGTTTCTATGGGTGAGTGTATATCTCTCTTCCTCTCTTTCTGTGTGTGCTTATGGCCACCACCTTTCAGCAGGAAAACCATCCACCTATTTGCAACACCCACACCAAAGATGAGGACCCATGGGGGAACAGCAGCAGCAGTAGCAGCAGGCAACAACAGTGACGACGCATTAATAAATGAATATGCCTCCTCTGTGAGGTGCAAAGGTTTTACCGGCTTCTGTTCGCGCTTAACAATCGTCCCCACACTCCGCGCGCCAACACGCCCACACACACCGACCGACCGACCTACCAACCGCCTCTTGGGTCTATTAAAAATTAAAACAAATGAAATACCTAACCGGCAAACACCCTTTAATCCCTATAAAAACGCTTAACTGATTCGACTGTGGACGATTTACACGATATCAAGGATGTCGATGTCTTAAATTATATCGATAAATAATAGCTTAAATCTTTATTTGTGGTATCAGGATTGTCAGTGTCATAAATTTCTTAGTTTTGCCAAAGATAATTGCTCTTTCAATCAATATTTTCTATTTGATACAAAAAAGTAATATAAAATGGACATAATAAATTCCAAAATATTGTTTTCAAATAAAGCTAATGCTTACACAGATTTCACATAGCAAAATATAGCTTATCGGAAACATATTGACATAGTAAATAGGCATAAAATACTCAATATAAATCCAATATCCAAAACAATTGGGAGAATTCTGCCCACATGTTAGGAGCCTTACCTTACATCATGCTCCAACCAATAAAACTCCTCTTTACTTAGTTAGGGTATTCGAAAGGTTAGTACGTGAGCCGGCAACTGAAAGCAGGAAGAAAGAAGGTAGAGAGTAGGCAAGAGAGAAAGAGA
Source organism: Drosophila nebulosa (assembly GCA_024703675.1). Lineage (NCBI taxonomy): Eukaryota > Metazoa > Arthropoda > Insecta > Diptera > Drosophilidae > Drosophila > Drosophila nebulosa. The sequence continues at coordinate 13,820,676 of CM045725.1, read as the reverse complement.
GGAAAAAAATCAGTCACCAAGCAATCTGCAAACTCCATTCCTTCAATCCTGTGGCCCACCAGCTGAGACCAACGTAGCGTTACGTTAGACCCCCTTTCCCTGGCCTCGCTTCAGGCCGTCCCACTCTCAGTTTAGATTTTAATTGGTCCTTTGTGTCTGCATTTTGTCGACGCGTCTTCGACACTTCTCCTGTCTTTGCTCCAAGAGCAAAGGAGTTTGGAGTTTTGACTTGACAAACCTACCCCCTGTCTGTCCCCGCATACAGAAGGGGCACACAAATACGCACACACACACACACAATGATACTGATAAGGCATATCAGTTACGAAAACAGCCTTCAACCCCCTTTTATTTTTTTTTTCCTGGTTTATTGTTATTATTATTATTTTGGGCTTTCTCATTCGTTTCACGCAGCTTACCCAGATTAGCCTAGACGGGCACAAACCATGGCCTAGTCTGGTCTATTGTGCATAGTTTAGGCGTGGGCGAAGGGTAGGGAAGGGGGAGGTAATATTTATTGCCCCAGCTGCCTTTTTGCGTATTCTTGCCTCATCTGTTCCCAGTGACTTGTGATTTGCCTTCTTTCGTTTTTTTTCTTTTTCTTTTCCTTTTTACTGCTAATAAGATTTTCGGGCGACGTCCCTTCTAATGGCCTTGAGAAAGATTGAATGAATGCTATGAATGCTTTTGTGGGTGGTGTATATTTTGGGTGCAGGTGGTGGGCGGGGATTTTTAATTGAGTTCGTGCCCTATTCAAATTGGCATAGAAATTAATTTCAATTAACTTGAGACTTTTTGAAAAACATTTGCCTTCTCCCTCGAAGACCTTGAAGATTCTCGAAATTTCTCCAAGGACTGCCCATTTGTATAGAGAAAACTTTTCAAGAAGTTTTTCAAGTTTTCACCAACTTTTTCAACTGCATAAATGAAGCATACTTATTGGGGCGTTTTGGCATTGACGCGGATTACCCCCCAAATTTGAAAGTTTTTAAAAAAGGAAATTTTAGTTCTAGTGTAAAAATACAAAAAACTTTGTGTACAATTGAAGGAAAATAAGAAGCAAAGAAGTGGAACAATGCCGACGCGGACGAGGTTAAGAAAATCTACACAAAGAATGAAAAAGGAAGGGTGCAAGGAGAAGACAAAATTGTGGATGAAAAGATAAAGATTAAAATGTAAATAAAAAAAAGGAAGAAGCGGGGACAAATTAAAAGAAAATAAATGTGCAAAGGATTATCCCAAAAGTTTAAGAAAATAAATGAATACAAAAGGATTTTCCAAAAAGGACATAATACTTTTGAAATCTTTAAGCAATTTTAATGATTTGTCAATGTTAAGACATCGCTTAAAATTTAACCTTGTATGTTGGTAAACATTCGGAGACTGTTGTTCCACCGTTTCAACCGTTCACCGTGTCGATCGATAGGCAAAAACGATTGGGATATTGAACTGCTGCACCTGCATCGATAACAAGATGCAACTCTTTGTCACCACTAGCCGCCCACTTTTTCTTTACCAAAGTGAATGTGTCTTTGGCTCGAGACACAATTTCAAAGCTATCCAAAGCGTGTGTGAATACAGTGAAAACTTCTTTAAAGGACCTCTACTTTTGGGGGTATCTTGAAAAGATAAAATTTGTCGTATGTGCTAAATGGAAAAGCCTTTGTTTTGTTTCATTTTTTTCATTTCACAGTTTCCCCTTGCTAAACTCTCAAAATAGTTAATGAAATTAGTTATTTTTTACGTCAATGTTTGACGAATTCACACAGATTTTTACATATCGTCTTCCCTTATTACGCTTATTTTCCCACCACAAAACGCATTGATCAAGTGCCGCTTGAAAGTAAATGTGCAAAATTATAAGTTTTAGTTATATGTACGAAAGTTTTAAACAAGCAACGCAAAATTCTGTGTACGCACGCTGCCTGACCTCGCAAAGGACACAAGAGCAGAAGGATTATGGAGGATCAAGGAGAAAAGGTAGATGGCATACCGGCGACGTGCATTGATTATGTGGTCACTGAATTGAGTTTGGGCAACTATCAGAAGGCCATGACTCTGATCAATGAGGGAGTTGCCATGCTCAAGGATCAGGATGAAATTCTGGGGCTGCTGGAACTAAAGAATATCATTGTGAGATTAAGACTAAGACGTGAGAGTCAAATATTCCTGGGACCCACACGCAAATCAGATGCTCTGCCTTATGCTTTCAGCCTCGAGATGCTGGATGTGGTGCAGAAAGTTCTGCGATGTCGCAATCACTACGAAGTGTTGCGAGTCTCGCATCATGCAACCTACTCGGAGGTGAAAAGAGCCTACAAGAAGCTAGCGTTGCGTCTTCATCCGGATAAGAATCGCGCACCTGGAGCAAATGAGGCTTTTCGAAGAATAAGTGAAGCAGCTGATTGCCTTACAGATAGCCAGAAGAGAATTGAATACAATTTACTAATCGCTGTCGGTGACTATTATGGTCGAACGCAGTCTCACGAAAATGCCTCGCCAACTCCGCCACCGCGACGTCCTCCCTATCAGCCGGCCAATCAACGTACACCCCAACGTCAATGGAGTGATACTGAACAAATGGTCATAGGTGTAGCAGCTGCCGTGGTATTCATTTTCATTACAATGCACTATTTGACCTCGTCGGCAAAATACAGTTTCACCGCAACCAGGTGAGTTCCACTGACCCACCCACTGAACCAGATGAGAACTCCTTTTCCTTCGTTAGCTATTACAGTGTCCGGCGTTTGAGTCGTCCTAGCCAGATAACTTACTATATGCCGCCCGATATTGCCGCTAAACTAACGCCAGAGCAACAGCAAAAAATGGAACTCGAAATCGAGCAAGTTTTCTTTGCCGAATTGCGACATAATTGCAAACAGGAACGCAAATTGCGTGAGTTTTTCATCGTGACATATCCTTGATAAAGACCCCCTCCAATATTCCTTCGCCTACTCCTCCTCTCCCTTCTGGTTTTTACAGGTGACACGCTTATGCTACGTGCCCGACAGGGCGGAAATCGTAATCTTCACGATCATGCTATCAAAATGCCCACACCATCCTGTCAGGCGCTCATCAAAATGGGCGTGACCAAGCATAAGCCATTGCTGCTGGAGACATCCCGCTGAAATGATGTCGAAAAAAAGTGTACTTCAAATGGAATTAAATTATATGAAATAAAGCAATCAATTTATATCTTCAAAATAGTTTTTATTAAAGCAATTAATGGCGGGGCTATAGACACTTTATATATAGTAAACTAAAGCTTGGTGACCTGCCAAAAATGTTAGTATATTATTTATTTATCCTTATAGTTATGACCTTTTGCCTAGTTACACATTCCGGTGAATAGTTTAGCTCCGTGTCAGTGGCGTGTCGTGGCACCACAACCTTTTCTTACACAAACAAAATCGACTTTAATAACATGAAAATTGCACAATGAATTAAACATGCAACAAGGAAAATTGTACTATTTCTTTTTTTGCTTATTTTTTTTTTTTTTTGCACTACATTTGGCTAAATTTCCTTTTTTTTTATGTCTTCGGTGTGCTATTTTTGTGTGTGCTACGGGAGAAGTTAACCCGAAATACGGACAAAAAAATATAAAAATCCAAGCAATTGCCCCACAAATTCATGCGGAAAAAAAAGAGCGAAAAGCTAACGAACTCGCCATCAAAATTGGATAGGCTAAAGGCTGGAGGAGCGCATTGGTGGTAGGAAGGAAGTCATAGTCTGAATACCAACAAGTACCAGTTACCATCAACCACCAAGAGGAGCACGCATAAAAGGAGTTTGCCTGACTGACTAACTAACTGACTGGTTGACTGTCAGACGGAAGTGCCACACAAAAAAACTCCTGACTCTCAGTCTGTCCGTCTGTCTGTCTGTCTGTCATTTCAGTGCTCTGCCACCTGTCTGTCCAATTGCATTCAAAATACCAAATGGAGGATGAGTATTGAAACATAGCAAAATGCAACAATTTCCCTCTACTATGGCCTGGCCACACATGCAACCAACTAACCAACCAACCTAAGTGCAACTTGTCGTCTGAGAGTTTGTTGTTGTTGTTGATGTTGGTTCAACAACTTGAAGAGGTTTTCTTTTTTTCTCTCTCTCTCTCTCTCTTTTGTTTGTATGTTGTTTTTTCTCTATTTTACTTATTCATTATTTATGCTCCACAAAGTTTTTATTTTTTATTTCGAATTGCAGTCAGTGCAAAGAGGAAAAATATTTGCCAGACTCCCGACTAACCAACTGTCGCCAGTTGCAAAAAAAAAAAAAAAGTCCTGGAGTCTGGGCCCTTGCCTTGCCCTTCGTCAAGTGGCCAAGCAATAGAGGCTACATCAGCTTAGCTAAAAGGGCAAAAACTTTGACTTAACAAACTTTTTCGAAGAATAATTCTATAACAAAAGTTGGATTATCTCAATATCTGAACGATCCACGTTTGAATAACCTAAAGCAAAGAGTATTTGAATATTCGTATAATTTGCTGTGCAATTTCCTAATGATTTTTTCATTGTTTTTGCTTTTGTGTGTGTGTGTTGGCCAACTGTGAAAAGGATTTATGCAAATTGAGTTTTCAGAGTTGTGTGGTGTGGGGAAGGGAGGGCACAAGGTAAAATGAGCATTTAAAGCATTTTCTGTATATATAAAAAATTGAATGCTAAGCTCCAACTAATGGGATTAGATTTGCGGGGCATAGTCAGCCAAACGATAGAAGGAAATGTGACCACAATTTGTCAATAAATGGAAATTGTCAAGCCATAAATTCAAGTCAAACAATATTGGGGGAGGGGGGAGAACAAGGGGAAAGGGGATATTGATTGCGTGATGGGATGCTAATGGGAAAAACGAAAATAGACACACCCAATTTAATGCCTATGCCCTTGCTTCCGTTTCAGCTGAAATTGATGAGCTGATTGAACAGCTGAAGACAACGAGCGTCAGTCCATCGGGCGATACGACAACATTACTCTGCGAAATATCCGCCACCAAGGATCCAAAATTGTTCGACAAACACGAGTTGGCTGAATGTTTTCTTGGTCTAACGCAATGCGAGGACACAAATGTACGAAAGGAGGCAGCCAAATGCATAGCTGAGATAACCAAATCGGAAGTGCAGCGCAAGAAGTTCACCAAGCGTGCCATCATAGCTGCCTTTCTCGATTGCCTGCGTCAAGTACCCACTCCGGATGGCAGCATGGAGCTGCCCATACAAATATGCCGGGCTCTGGGTAACATTTGTTATCTGAATGACGAGGCCCGGGATCTCATACTGGAGCTAGAGGGTGATGCAGTGCTCTTGCAACTCCTGGACATATCCGATATCGAGGATGTGACCAATGCGGCACAGTTTATCAAAGTTCGCGGTGGTTTGCTCTCCAATTATTTGCTAGGCGGCGAGGGTCTAGCCAAACGGGCCATGGAACTGGGCATTATGATCAAATTGCAAAAGATTATCGATACGGGAGCCACGAATGTGGAACAGCATGAGGATTTGTTGCTTAACACTTTACCCTTGCTCAGCATACTCACCGAGAATGTGGCCGATCTGAATTTTGAGTCTTCGCTGAATATACAATTATCCAGAATACTGGCTGCCTCCACAAATCCAGACTTGGCCGAAATGTGCCTCGAGCTGCTGCACTATCAGGCCGAAAGCGATGAGGTGAAGCTCCTACTGGCCAAAGATGGCCTCTGTGAGACCATATACAATCTGCTCGAGAAGTACAAGACTCTGGCCAGCACCAGTGAGGCGAGAGCTCTTATGAAATTGGCCTGTGAACTCATTGTCCTGATCCTAACGGGCGGTAAGTAAAAATCAAAACTAATATAGAGTGATTTTTAATAGGGTAAAAGCCAAAGTTATTTCTTAAGATTAAAGTGATTTTCTTTTCGAAATTAGAAATGTAAAGAAATATTTAAATTTTAACTATCACATTTCTTTTAGAAAACAATTAATTGCAATTTAACCAGTAAAATGTACTATCCGTTATAATTTATACACTAATAACTGATGAACCTCTGCTGGCGCTGCTGCTTATATGCTCTCAGAGCAGTGGATCATAAAAGAGAAGCAACGTTGCAGCCAGCAGCTACGCCGACGCTTTTGCTTACACACTCACTCTCCCTCTTCCGCTCTCTCTCAGCTATGCTTGTTCTCGAAGCAGATGCTGAGTGGGTGCAAGCGAGCGTTGCAGCCAGCAGCTACGCCGATGCTCTCGCTAACACACTCACTCACTCTCTCTCTTAGCTATGCTTGTTCTTGCTGAGTGGCTACAAGCGAGCGTGGCAGCGAGCAGCTACGCCGGCGCTTTCGATTTCGCACTCACCCTCACTCAGCTATGCTTCGCTCCCTCACTCCCTTCCCAGCGCAGACTCCACTGTGCTCCTTCTTCTTGGGTGCGAGCGAGCGTTGCAACGAGCAGACCAGTTACGCTGGCGCTCTCGCGTTCTCAGACTTAGCTGTGCTTCTTCTTGAAGCAGATGCTGAGTGGGTGCAAGCGAAAGTATGGGAGAGGGAGAGCGCCAGCGTACGCAACGCTGCTTCTTTTTCATGTTCCACTGCTCTGAGAGCATATGTAGCAGCAGCGCCAGCAGAAATCAAATGAGTTGCTGCTGAAGCTTCGCGTCGGTTGGTCATGTGTTTGTGAGAATAATTGGAATTGGAAATTTTACATTGATAAGAAGATCAATTGGTTTTTTCAGTTTTTTGTTTATATGACATAACGGATATAAACATATGGAAGTAAATTGCAACGGTTTTACAAGTATTAGAGACATTAAGTGAACTGTCTCTAAATGTCTTTGGAAATGCTGAAAATATTACTAATTGTAATGGCTTGACTAAAATTTGTTTTTTTTCTTTTTCGAAATTTTAAATAGTAATGTTTCCTACAACAATGTTGATTTAGAAGAAATGTATTAGTTAACATTTTGATCTCTCTTTTAATTTTTGTTCTAATTTTGAGCCTATAGCATCCATAATATTTATTCGATCTTAGGCTCAAAATGTTTCATTACAAAATTTCATCTTAAAGCTTTAAGAAATATTTTAAATATTTATTTACTGTTAAAACTCACTCTAATTTTTTTTTGATTTTCAATTAGGGCAAAAAGAGTGAATGGCCTAAAAAGTACTTTAAATTTGTGTTCTTCATTTTTTAATTCCAATTTGTTGCCTTTCGTGTCCTTAGATGAATCGATGCATTATTTGTATACGACATCGCTGCTGCAGAATATGGTCGATTGGCTGGACTCATCGGACATTGATCTATTGACCACTGGTGTGTTGGCCTTGGGCAATTTTGCCCGCACCGACAGTCATTGCATTTACTTTGTGGAGCAAAAGACTATGAATAAACTGCTCGAGGTTTTGGCCAAAAATAATGGCGTTAAAGATGATGTGCGTCTGCAGCATGCCTTGCTGAGTGCCCTGCGCAATTTGGTAATACCCAAACCGAATAAGAATGCCGTCATTCAGGCGGGTCTAGTGGAGACTATATTGCCCATGCTGGAGATACATCAACCGCCAGTGGTATTCAAACTGCTGGGCACTCTAAGAATGACTGTGGATGGTCAAGGTGAGTAGAGATTTTTGTTTGATGTTTGATCTCCTATTGATAATGTTTTCACTTGTAGAAAAACTTGCCTTGGAACTGCTGAAGAATAAGACTCTGATCGAACAGCTTGTACATTGGAGCAAATCCTCGGATTATGCTGGCGTCACGGGTGAATCACTTCGTCTGATGGCCTGGCTGGTCAAACATGCCTATCTCAATAAAATTGCCTATGCCCTGCCACGTAAAGGTGATGCCCCAGCCGAACAAATTGCCGACAAGATACCCCTCAGCCAGGACTATGATCGCTCCAGTCTTAGTGAATTCCTGTCCAATGGCGGCACAGTTGAGGCTATGGTTAGCATGCTGACAGCACAGCATTTGGTTATGCAAAATGAGGCCTTAATTGCATTATGCATCCTCGCTGTGGTCTATCTAACACGTGATCGCGAAACGGAACAGTCGAAACTTCTGCAGGATGATCTAATCAAGTGTGAAGTGGGTAAAAAGTTGGCCGAACTAATCAGCAAATCATCGGATAGTATGACCAAGGAGATTGTTGAGAATCTACAAAACTGTGTTAATCTCCTCAAGACATCCGAGAAGCTGGTGGCCCATCTCGAAGAGAATAATATCAATGAGCTATTGAAATCCATACCCATACTCACCGAATATTGCACATTGTAAGGAACCGCAAGAAGCCTATACATAGTCCTCCAACTTAATATATATATATAGAGCAACGATTCAGATTTAGACTTTATTGTATGTAGTTTTAACACACACCAATACACACCCACACCTACACACACCCACACCTACACACACAGCGGAATGTATTTTTTTAGACGCAAGCGTATTTCGACTGCATTTACCAGAAAAACAAAATGAAACATAATACGTATGAAATGTATTCATATACACGCATACAATTATATATATATATATATATATAAATATTATTATATATAACATTAATCATAACTTTTTAGCATATGAGAAATCTTTTCTTCTGTTACATGATTTTTAAGAGCACAATAACAACAAATCGTGGTGATATATATAAAACAAACAAATTGTATTTTATGTGTATTGTACTTATAATTTGCCGTTTTCCGATCTACACCAAAAAAAAAAACAAAAACGAAAATGCGAAAACTCAAAACATTTTTTAACGCACAATCTAGAACATGAATTATTTTTTAACATTACTCACCGATAAACAATTTTTAACAAATCTGCAACTCAATAACAATCAATAAGTAAATTAACAAACATAGCTAAAGATTCCAAACACAACACAGTATATAAAGCAAATTTTACAATTGTAGTGTCTAGCATACATACAGATTTACATACATATATGGTGGATATACATATATTTGAAATTTTAACAATTTACTATGTTCGATCACCAAATTACATTACTTAAACCTAATATATAAGACAACAATTCAAAGCACAAAACAAATATTTATATATATACACATACATATATATATATATATATACATATATAAAGCGTTGAAACACACACACAAAGAAAGAAAAAAGAAAAAAAAAATCGAAATGAGAAACATTTATTTATAAACCATTTAAACACAATAATGTACATTTAATTCAAATAAAATTTGAAAATGCATCAGAAATAAGAAAAAACAATTTAATCAACTTTTACTGATGAATATGGCTCATTAAAAATGATTTTTAAACTTCTTATCTTGTTCTCAAGGCCATTTTCATTGTAGTTTTATCTCAAAAATAAGTTTTTAAAAGCTATTTCATCCTGATGTCTCAAAACTAGTTTTGAAATCTTTTTGCTGAGTATTTCTAGAGTAAGGGACGATGAAAAACTGGGAATTTGGGAATAATGTTGTCTCAAAATTAGTTTTAGAATGAATTATTTTTTATATTTAAGTGAAAATGGTTTGTTTCACCTACGATTATGGTTAGAAATCTCGGATTTTGAACCCAAATGAATACAAAATGTTAAGTATTTTAACGATAATTACTCAAAGTCGAAAACGCTCTAAATTTCAGTTAGGCATGATTTTCAAGTTAGTTTCGTTTTAGAATCAATTCTTTTTCAAAATACAGTGAAAAAAAATTAAATTTGAGCCCAAGTGTGTTTTAAATGTTGTCTTTAAAGCTATTTTCAAATTTATTACCAATTGAATTCTGTACAATATTAAGTATTTTGGAGATATTGTTGTAGAGATAATATAGAATAGAAGATAGATTATTTTGAATTTCATTTTGAACAGTTCAATTTGAGTTAACATGGTCGCAAGCAGAGGTGTTGAGCTAACAGCTCATTTTGAGTTTTAAGGGACGCAACACATATTTAAGAGAGCAGAAAGCCATAAAAATGGGTCCAACTCAAACCGTTTGAGTGCAACTCGAATTTGCTTGAAACGCGTTTCAGTGCAACTCGAACTTGGTCATTGGTTTGTTTTCTTTTATTGTTGTTGCACAAACTCTAGGCAAAATTTCACTTTACGAAATTCAAAATTAACAAACAAGTAATCGCAAAAGCAATGTAAGTGTAAGACAATTTGCAAAATTGCAATTGTGGCCACAGATCCTGCTCCTAAACAATAAAAGATGCCATGCCAAAAGGACTAATTGTAAACAACAACACTGCACATCAGTGCTGAGTGCAAAAATGGCTAAATCGAAGAGAAATTGTAGAAAAAAATAAATATTTTGCAACATAACGAAAGGAATTAGTCTTTCCTGCAGTGCTTAAATATGCGAAACTAAAAAACGATTACTATAAAATTTGTTAAGTAGATGGAAAACAATTGTAGGAGTTCATAAACTAGAGGCTAAAAGGAAACGGCTAAACTAGCAACACTGATAACAACCTGTGAATTGCTAACTGGGAAAGCGCACAACCGCCCGCCGAACACCACCTCCTGGGAGAGATATGCATTTTTTATATGCTCGGTTGCATTTTGTCTATTTTAATGACGGCTATCATTAAATTTGCTGGCTATATAAGGCCATATCACCTGCTACCGTACGCCAATTTCCCGCTCCTGGATTTCCAAAATCTCCCTTTCTTTTGCATGATGTGGGAGTCATCGACGATTATCATTAGTCATTATGTTCATATTTGACTCCAAATCGGTTGCTCACCTAAACAACAAGCCCATTTAATGGAACACCAAACTTTGCTACCCATGGCCTGTCTAAGTGATTTGAACTCAAAGGTCATCCATAAATGAAGGAGAAGGAGGTGCTCCAGCAGCATATTTTATGTCTGGTAAGTGACATCATAGACAACATTCGTGTAACTAAATAAAACAAAACTTTTGTAGATCTTTCAATTTCGTAGCAGAACTTTTCGTTATCAAAAGTTCGTCCATTTGAATAACAAAATTTCATTAACAATTCATTTTAACTAAATTAAAGAAGCAGAACCGGAAGAAATTCTTTTATTAGGTTCCGGGTAAATGAAATTAAGTACACCTATTTCTCGATTTACACGCTAGAAACGTGACTTAAAAACCCATGGAAAATCTACACCTCAACTTTTTTTTCGGTAAAAACCTTGTAAATTGAAATAACACTAACTAAAACTACTTAAAAAACATAACAAGATAATGCGAAACACACAAAAACAAAAATTGATCGCAATTGAACATAATTTTCTGGTTTTTCGAAAAATAACGATTTAAAATCGTTATGAAGTCAATTTTTTATTCAGAAAGTTAGAAAATAACTAGTAAAAATTAAAGGAACTACTTATTGGAAGAAGCTTTTAATATTTAAGTGGTTAAGGCGGCCTTTTTTATGTTTCAAACTAGCATTTTGTGTCCTACTACAAATAAATGACTCTCAAAAATAACTCATCATTAATCCCATTAGCTGAATCTCTGCCTTGTATAGAAACAGACTGTTTTGTTTAACTATGTAAATACTTAGAAGTTAATTTTTTTATTTTTATAACTTCATTTGATCATAATACTATGATAGATTGAAGGAGTCTAATGTATGAGGATATCGCAGATTAAATAAGCCGCTTAATGAACTCTTCTTTTAATTTATTAATATTTTGTGTCATTTCTCATTGTAAATTTCTTTCGTTTCAGGTTTTTCTTCAAGGAACCCAAAACTTTTAGAAGAACACCAGAGCTTAGTCTAGGCCAGCAAATACCATCAGCTCCATCTAATCTCCAAGTACACCTGCAGTTTTTACAACTTTTTGTACTTGAATCTTAGGCCACATTCACCACTCTTTGATTAAGCAATTAAAACTAAGTAAAGATAATAAACTAATTACGTTTCTCTTTTGTTTTACAGCCCCTTCACTTGCTCTCTCTCTCTCTTTCTCTCTGGACTGGTTTGGCCTTTGGTTGCTCAATGGAAATTATCGCTTGGCTGGCCAATTCGACGCTGATAACCGTTAGTAGTCCATGACGATGGCGTTGATAAGCAGCCAGGCCAAATAGAGAGGAAATCCAAAAAATATCGATCACTGCAAAAAGACACTTCTAAATATATCTATAAAAGCAACAAAATAGAAGCTAATTCAAAATGTACATTCTGCATCGAATACTGCTCACTGGACTGGGCACTTGCCTGCTCTTCTATATGATAATCAAATACAGTTTGGGTCACTGGAAACGACGCGGCCTTTTGCATGAGAAACCCAAATTCCTATGGGGTAATCTCAAGGGTGTTATACAAGGCAAACGACATGCACAAGAGGCTCTTTTAGATGTATACAAGGCTTATAAGGGACGTGCCCCGTTCGTGGGTTTCTATGCCTGCTTGAAGCCCTTTCTTTTGGTCACGGATTTGGATCTGGTGCGGAATATACTGGTCACAAATTCGGGTAATTTCACCACCCGCGGCATGTATCACAATTTGAAGGGTGAACCCTTGACGGGGAATCTTCTGCAACTGGATGGACATAAGTGGCGTGCCCTGCACGGACAAACTGCGGAAGTGTTTACCCCAGCTAATCTTCAAAAGCTTCTAAACAGATTAATAGTCATCTCCCAGAAGAATCAACAAAAACTGGGCGAATTTAAGTTGAAAAATCTAAATATAAGCCAACTGGTGGAGAATTATAACATCGACGTTATTGCTTGTATGACCTTTGGCATGGATCTTTCGGCTGATAAAGAGGAATTCCATCAAATGTGTGTGAGATATTGGCACAACTTTAGCCTATGGCGTGCCTATTTGGCCCTGGAGTTTCCCCTATTGGCCAGTATCTTGCAGTATAAGAATTACGATGAGAAGGCCATGACGTACTTTTATAATCTAACTCTAAGACAGTTGGCGGAACAGCGTCGACGAGATCGCCAGCCATTGCAGAACTTTCTCCAGCTCTATTCGCGCACGGAGAAACCTCTTAGTGACAAAGAAATTGCTGCCCAGGCATTTGGTTTCATACTGACAGGTTTGAATCCTCTCAATGCCACTCTAAGTTTTTGTCTCTACGAAATGGCTCAAAAACCAGAGCTGCAAGAGCGCACCAGAGCGGAGATTGGAGCTGTTCTGAAGCGTCACAATGGCCAGCTGACGGCAGATGGGCTAAAGGAGCTACAGTTTACCAAGCAGGTGTTGCAGGGTAAGTAATACTTTTTTCTATAGGCTTCCATTAATCTTTTCTTTCTTTGTAGAAACCCTACGCATGCACTCGCCATATCCTTTTGTCCTGCGGCGCTGCACCAAAGAGTTTGAGCTGGACAATTCAGTGTTTGTCATAGCCAAGGGTAATAATGTCTTAATACCCACTTCTGCAATCCACCATGATTCGTCCATCTATGAGGAGCCAATGCGCTTCGATCCCAGCCGCTTTGATGCAGCTGCTCAACAATCACGTCCCGCCATGTCATTCCTACCCTTTGGGGCTGGTCTGCGCGGCTGTCTGGCCTCCCAGCTGGCGGAACAGCAACTACTTGTAGGTCTGGTTGCTTTGCTCCAGCATCATCGTTATGCACCCTGTGCGGATACCACGATACCTTTAAAATATGACACAAAACAGTTGCTATTAATGCCAAAAAGCGACATTCACCTGAGTGTAGAGCGTGTAGAGAGCTAAGGAGTTTCTATTGTTTTCTTTATTGTACAAAAAGTTGAAGTTGTTTTAGTTTTTCCTTCAAGTACGTTGAATATTTTTATTTTGCTAAAAAAAAGCTGTGTGACTACATACATGTGATAAGACACTTGACTTATAATTCAATATTTTTCGACTGCACCCAAGAACAAAAGAGATGAACAAATAAATACCTTAATTAATTAATTAAAAAAAGAAACAAGTGGCGATGTATTTAACATGTTGAAAACCAGTTAAGGAGGAATGTTAACATTTCATATTTTGAAAATGCCGCTAACCTAGTACTTCTAGCCTTTATCGTTATCGCAACATTTTATCGAAATTGTTATCGTCATAAGCACGGTATTTTGTTTTCAAATCGTCCGCTTATTCGTAAAGGATGAGCGAATATTTAACGTGAAGCTGAGCGAATTACGGTGGCTGGGCGAATTCGCTGCAATAGTTGTTTTGTTTTCATGGTGAGCGGTCGATGTGCGGGTTTTGCGCGTGAAAATTGTTTTTATTTTCGAGCAGTTGAGAGAGAGAAAAAAATTGCATTTTTCTTCCCATCTTTTTTCGGTTGCAATTCTGTGTTGTGTTAGTGGTGTTGAAAAATTTTTATTCTTGCTCGTAAGATGAAAGAAATCGCAAAATTGTTGTGCTAATAAGTGAACGCAAATAACAGTAAATTCATTTCGAGAAAAATAACTGTTGTTTGGTCGTTGAAAATCAGCGCAAAAAGGAAGAAAAATTTCAGTGCAAAAGCAAGAAAAGTGTCAAACAAAAAAAGCGTCTGTGTCTGTGAGTGTAGAACAACAACAGCAACAACATCAAAACCAACAGGGCAAAAGGAGCCAGAGACAGGATCAACGCTTGCCGCCGCCGCCGCCGTTCAGGGTTGATTGTTTGAACAAAGCCCAACAACATCCACATAGACGACAAGGAGTTGGGCAGAGGTAGAGCCATGCAGCAAGGGCAAAGGGGAGGAAATTGTGCTGCCGCTGCCGCTGCTGCTGCTGCTTAATTGTTTGCAGTCGCATCTCCCAACAAACAAACGATTGCATTTAAACATATTTGCTTCAGCTTTTGCCGCCGCCGTCGTCGTCGTCGTTGCTCTGCTTGAAAAGTGCATTGTAAGTATCCTTCAAGTGGGGAGCATGAGCGTAGTTTAAAACTCCTTTTAGGGGGTATCACCTTAGCTTACTGTTTGTCATCCCTCCTACCACGTCCATGTAGCTATTTGCTTTTGCTCTCTCTCTTTCTTTATGCCCTGTCTGTCTCTTTTTTTTTAAACCCCTCTTTCTTTTGTTTTTAGCAGATAAAAAGCAACAACAACACTTGGCCTTATTTCAAGTGAGCTAATTATTACTTTTTTTGCGCTCTCTCTCTTCCTCTTGTTATGTGCCACCCGCAGTTACTTCAGTTTCTCATTTCTTCAGGAGTGCTTTTTGTGTTCTTGTTCACGGCCAAACAACAAAAACAATTCACTGCTCCCTTTTTTTTTTTTTTTTTTGAAGTTTTTCCTTCTCTAATTGCGCAAGTGCAAGAACTTTACGTTTTTTGTTGTTGAAACACAAGAAATCTGTTATTTAATAAGTTCATTGACCAAAATCTATAAAATATTGGCTAAGTACCTTGAAAAGGGGGGTTTAGTGGGGGTGCTGCCCTAGTATGTCTGTCTGTTTGTCTGTCAGTCTGTGTGTGCGTGTGTCAAATCATAATAAGTACCCAATAACTATAACTGTAATGTGATTTTCAGTTCACTGTTTTCCCTTATCGCACGTAATGTGCTACCTATGTATACCCTCCTCCCTCCCACCCCCCATCCATGGGATGATGGGCAATAGTGTGAACGCACTTACGTACCTTTCAAACGACTTTATGTCCTGCGTAATGGCACAACTGATAAGCAAAGGTTAGCAGGAAAGTATTTGAAAATGATTATGATTAGTCGTAGATTCGTCGGTATAGTAATAGTTGTGATAAGGTGTGAAATAACACTGAATAGTGTCGAATAATTCAATAAATATTATTCCAATTGTAACGAATTTTATATACCCTTGAAATCGGCCACAAACTAGGTGCTAAGGGCAGATAGGGGGGGCAGTGTCTTCAGACACGTTAGAGGTAATTGAATACAAGTCATTCATAAAAACATTTGTCCAAGCAAACTGATTCACAGGACAGTTTCAAGTTCTCTTTTTTTTTTTGAGATCAAATATGATATGAATGGAATTCGAAAGTCAAAAAATGAAAGATGCATCCCAGTGATCTTGGTTGTGGTTATCTGATTCGTTTCATAGCTTATTGCTTCGTTTGCTGGAATACTGATGCACTTGTAATCCAATCCATGGGCCAAGCTAAGCACCTGTGCAGTTTTTCAAAAATTACTTCAAACGGGAAACGAAGATTCGACTGACGGTTACCTTGCTTTTACCTGAGCTGGCACGTTACAGAGTTCGGAGAAGAGCTGAAGCTGACGCTTACATGAGTTACAAATATTACAAAATTCAGATCTTTTCTAGACAAGCCACGGAAGTCTCCGGTTCAAAAATAGTTTCGACTTAAAACAGAATGATCGCCGAATAAATGAGGTTCGTTCTACTATACCTTTTCGTGCTTCTTTCTTGCCTGCCCTCTAGCTTGATACACTTTCCTAATCTATGTATACTTATTGGGTATGTCATGACCAAACCTTCAACATCTGTGCACTGAAAATAAACTTGCTTTTGGTGCCCTCACCCCTTGCGCCCTCTCACCTTTGCTTAGGTCTGTCGCTCTCTCTTTCTCTCTCCCTCTCTTACCATGTCTCTGTATCAACAAAAGAAGCCAACAACTTGCGTCTTAATAAAAAGCAAACAAAACTGCAATCCACGAAAAGAATATACAAACGTATGTATGTCTATACATATATACATATACATATGCACATACATAGTATCTACATCATGTGTATAAATAATTTAATCTTTCTTCTAGAGAAAGGCTACCGCGCACGCTTCATCCCTTCCACCTCCGCTCCGTTCTTGGCCTAAACAACAATTGTATTAATTGGAAAGGAAAGGAGGCAAAGTTTATGTAAACTTTTGCTCTTGTTTTTTCTTTTGTTGGGGGGTTTCTTTAGTTTCGTTTCGTTTCGTTTCGTTTGGCTTTTGCTTTGAGTTGGGCCATGTAAATTTTAATTATACCATGTGCAAATGGCATAAATACATATATAACTATAACGATTTTTCTATCGTTACACTGGCTAGGAAAAGTATATCCATAGATCATAAAAGAAGAAAACTAATTGGTCAATTTATTACCTTTTCTTGCAATATATTGAAATCTTCAGTTTTATTACTATAATAATTGAATTCTTTTATGCTAACCGACAAAATTAACTAGTTAGAGTTTCCATTAAAATTTTTTTTATTAGGTTCATTAATTTTCTATTAAATTCAGATTTCGTTTATTTTTTGTTTGATACTTGAGTTCCTTAGTAAAAGGAATTTGAAAGTTTTTGGAATTTTCCTTTCGACTTTTACCGTTTACTAATATACAGAGCTGCTTAAGTCTAGCCGTTTCCAACATTTTTGCCTTAATCAATACTTTGAGGCAGGTAGCCTGGGGGAAATTGCAAATAATTAACGTTTACTGTTGCTTTGCCAAAAATTAAGGTTGGAAAGTGCATAAATGCGGCGGACTAAGGCATAATAGTGTTGGTAAACTAATGTTTATTATAAAAAACAACTTAGTTGCCAAAACTGAGAGACTAGACACAGACAGCTTTAGACAGGCAGACACTGATTAATTTTTATTATAATTATTATCAAATTTCTTTTCTATTTTCTTTTCACTATGCCTCATTTTGATGGATCTTTAAATTCAAGCTTGCGGATTGAAATCCATTATAAGCTAACTTTATTTTTATGATTTATATCACTTGTTATGCATAAACTTTTACGACCAACTGTGTAATGCTATTGCTAGTGTGAACCAGCTGTGGAGGAGTATATTATTGCAGATTTTTTTTCTCTTAGTCTTGGACTTAAGTAACTGACGGAATCAATGAGTTTGTTGTTGCTGCTGCTACTTTGTCGTTTGTCTGGTCGCCCACTCACGTCACAAGCAGCACGGGAGGAGGAAGACAACAAGCAGCAACAGCAACGATTTTCGTTTTCATTTGATTGGCCTGAATGTTGCATGGGTGTTTTACAATATACATTTTTTTCTTTTTGGTTTTTCATTCATAAAAAGGCGTGATTCCATTTATATACACATACATATAAAATTTACATATGTATGTGTGTGCCGAAGAGTTCATGCAGTTCCCCACCCGCCGCCCACACATGGCAACTTTTTGACTGCTTTCGTAAGAGCTTTCAATTGTTGTTGTGGTTTCTTTTTCCTTTGTTTCCAATCAAAAACGTGTCGGCGGTTCTTAAAAAACTCCCCCCCCCCCGCCCTACACCTCAAAACATCATTAAAAGTTTGCTTGTCCTGATATGTCAAAAGTTCACCTGAAGCTTTAATGGATTTCATTGTCCCTTCTTACTCTTATACTACTCCATATAATGCAGGCGCAGGCATTAATTATTGCCAGCAAATTAGCAAAAACAAACGGACAAGAAAAAACTTGAAAGCATTCCCCCTCACTTTGCTCCCGCTCGGTGTAATCTTGACTACTTAGAATATGTCTCACCACTGACTGAAAGCAAAGCAGCAAATGGAGGCACTAAGAGTGAATAAGAAGAAGAATTCAGTGACGTGCGCGGGAAGGGACTTATTTTGAGTTTAAAACGCCACGCCCCCTCTCTGGTTTAGCTCCTGGTCACGTCCATGGTGTTAGTAGGAACATAAGCAAATTTTAAGTACTGCAGCAAAGGTTCGACTTGGTGATACCCCAAACCAATGTACTCAAATAAATTGGATTTTTTCATAGAAAAATACATATGCTTCTGGGAAACCCCAAAATACCCTTTTGTCTTTTTTCTCATGCAGGGTATTTGAAGTAAGTAATGTGTTAGTCCACATTTAACGGTACTTTTGTTTATCGTCAATAAGCATTTGTCTTTGCTTAAGACAAAGAGAGACAGAGACAAAAAGTGTAAGCAATAACAACACCGAATGAAAGAGCAGAAAAAGAGACAAAAAGGATATGTGTAGAAGGCAAAGATTCAAAATGCTTTAGGGGATTATAATACGAAAATGTGGCTCAACTGCTGGCACATAGAATATTTATGAAATATGAATATAGCCAAGCAAATGTGCAAAAAAAATTTTCCTTAAAAATATTATACACAAAAGTGGGGAGTGCCCTTGTTAGATAATAACCAATACAATAATTAAATCTCCATATGGGTGAGGCTTAAGCAAGGTTTCTGCAATCATTTATCTTTATTGAATGATATTCGGCAATTCGTTGTGGTTTTTAAGTTTTGCATTTAACAAATAGAATTAAAAATATACATACATACATTCTTGTTTCCGGAACATTTTTAATGTTTTTTGGAGATAGAAATTGAAGTGGGAACATTTGTAAAGGATAAAGGGGATTTTTTACTATATTATTATTAATTTATACTCATAGTTGTAAACGAGAACAAAAATGGCTTTATTTCTGAAATAATCAATTTTAGGTGTTTTTAAGACTTATTTAAATATTTCTTTAATTTAAGTTTCAGTAAAATATTAAATTAACACCCTGAAGCGTGTTAATTGAACGTATTTGTGCCGTGTCTTTTCAATTCAGAACTAAAAATGAAATATTAAGCAACTCACGCGTTGAGGATTTACAGTGGGTTTGCACAGTGGACTTGAATAGATTTTTATTGCACGCGCAAATCAACTCACATTTTTTAATCAAAGAAATCGCAAGTTTTGCTTCAAGAGTCAATTTCATACTTTCTATTTCGCAATTTTAGATATTTTTAATTGCACATCTGTGGATAATTTCTTTTTTTAAATCTATTACAAATTATACTTTAGAAACTGCTTTGTGGTGTCTATAATGTTTTGTTGTGTTGTTGTTGGTTTTCTGTGTATGTATCTAAACATATAATTTTATGCATAAAATCGATTAAACTGTTAAATGCCGAAAGTTTGTTTCTAGAGGGCTCAATACAGAAAAAAAAAATAAAACAAAATCACGCAGCAGACCAGTCCCTGCCCCCTGCCACATTTCAATGTGTTGAGTATATATAGAACCATTGGCAGCGTGGGGCTGGGGGGAGGGAAGGTGTCTAACATGAACCGTGGTGTTTACATACATATTTTGTGGGCGTTTGAAAATTGCGAAATATGTTCTAGTTTTTTGGGGTCGGCCAACAACGACGCCGCCGCCGCCATTTCGTCTCTGATAACTTTCGATCGATAATTGGATTGCCACATTTGCCGTCATTTTTGTATTGATATCTCAAAATTGACTGAGGTGTTGATTAGATAAAGAATCATTTACCAGTAGTTTTCACTTATCAATCTGTAAATGTTAAAAACGACCACCAACAACAACAATAACAAAACAATTTGTTGCCTAACAGTTTTCAATGATCATCGAGAGTTTGGGAGAGAGAGAGACAGAGAGAGAGAGAGAGAGAGTAAAATGTTTTAACAATTGCTGAATTATAGCTAAAATTTGGGTTAATGATGTGTTAGAGCGAAAACAGATTGCCAGCTCGCTGCCGCCCCGAAAAAAAAAAAACAAAAAATGAACCAATTCTCATGTCGAAAATGCAACGCAAACTATTGCCACAGATGACGCGCTAAAGATAGAAGAAATAAAATTACAGATACATACATAAGAAATAAATATAAAATCTCTTAGATTATCAGCATCATCATCGTCGTTTTTATGTTTGTGTTGAGTTCTTTTCGCTTTTCAAAAATGCATTTTCTCGACAGAAAAGAAAACACAAACACACACCACATACACATACACACACACATTTAGAGATTGATGTCAGCGCTTTCCCAAAACGCTTGACAACTTCAACCTACGCCCCAGACCTCGAGACCCAGACCAGACCAGACCGGACCGGACCCAAGGGCTGACCACAGATGTTGACTATTGTGGTTGTTGTTGTAGTTAGTGTTTTTGTTGCTGCTGTTTCTATGTTTGGAGAGAAAGTGTAAAGTCATGGATGATGCTGCCGCCTGCCCCATGCTCCATGCCCCCAAACATCTCGATGTTGCTCCATGCTCCTATGCTCCTATGCTCCACAGCTGCTCAATTTGCCATCTTGTTTGGAATCGTTTACCTTGTGGCATTAGATTTTCAAAATCTTCTTCACACACACACACTCGTATATACATACATATGTATCTAAATCTCGTAAAGCTAAAAAGACATTGAAATTTGTGTTGTTTGTCTTAGAACTTATGTTTTTCTTGAGGTTGACAGAAAGTATATCGCTTGCAGTGGATAAAAAAGCATAATAGTAGATTAATATATTGAGTTCTATTGTCAGTTAATGGGGAATCGATGACTTTTCAGATTAACTGGATTTAGTTGAAAAGAAATAAACCTACATAAATAAGAAGAAGCTAATACAATATAATGATAAATGGACACCAATTTCTATGGTTTACTACTGAATAATTTAGCTTTTCAGCTAAATTAAGTTAGTGCTTCTTAAGTTATAAAATGAATATGGAATCTTGGAACTCAAAATATAGGTTTCAGAATAGTTTTTCAATATTTGATAATTAATGGTAGTTTTTTGATGAGTCTTGACGGGTTTTCACAATGTTTTCTTTTCTTTTATAACTACGCCGTTACCTTTCTAAAATAACCTCTCACTCCAATAGCATAAACTATTTTTCCCCTCTTTTTCTTTCTACCTTCAGCAAGTTGTTCAAACTTTTTAAAGATCATCCTGCAGTGATACCTAATCACAATCCATATTCCATTTATTGTTAATAATTTTAAAAATTCCAATATTTTTTAAAAGTTTCCCTCCTTTCCTCAAACAAAAACAAATTTTGCGTATTTTATTTGTTATTATATAAACTTTAAACCAACCGATATAGAGCAAGGCTTAACTCAAAATGCACTTTAACGCCCCTAAAGACCTTCCATATATCACTATCCTCCACTGACTTTTATGGCCTTTTTTTTTCTATGCTGCTTCATGAGGTAGTCATTTGACTGTCTTAGGTAACACATTGGCATTTCCGTCATGTTAAACGTTGAACGTGAAAAATAAGTCAAAACAATATTCAATTATGTGTTTTTTTTTTAAGTTCAGAGGAAAAGTCAAAGAGAGAACAAAAATAGCTGTCCATAGAGAAGCCTTGGCATCATATTTAATAATAATATAATTATATAAAAATGTCCATTTCTAAATTGACAAAGTTTCTTTTCATAACTCAGCAAAAAAAAAAGAAAAATAATTTCTTGTATTTCTTTGATAACTTCTTTGATATGGTCAACAAAGGAAATGAATATCAATTCATAACTTTTGCTCTAAAAGAAAAGTAATTTGGTAACTACAAATAATTCTCTAGAAATGGTATTGCAATAGAAAATAATTATGCCATGATGTTGGTATTGGAGTGGAACCTACATAATCCTTGGCTCTATGCTTTTCTGTTGTTGTTATTGTTGCTTTTAAGAAGCATTAAATGTTGCCCAGGCACGTCGAATGATAAACTCATCTGCATTTACGCATAATTACACCGAAAACTGAAATCCTATTTACTCTCTGCCGGCGTTGGGTGTGCGTGTGTGTGCACAACATTTGTGTGTTGTATCATTCGCTATGGATGGCAATTAACCAGACCAAAGAACGAACTCTCTCGCCCTTGACAAAAGTGTCTGGGGGTTCTTTGGGTGAGTGTTTTGTGAGTGAGTGGTGGGTTTTAGTCTGTCTGCCTGTCCGTCCGTCCGTTCGTCTGTTTGTTGTATGCTGATTGTCTGTCAAGTCACTTCCTGTAATAGAAACTAGACATGCAGCCCAATCCATTCATTCCATACCAGCTTCAGCCTCAGCTTCCGTCTACAAATCTCACAATCATCACAGAAATAAAACCGCAAAAGCCGAAGACTAAAAAGAGATATGAGAGGAGAAAGAAAAAAGAGTGTAGAGCGTAAATAGGGCGTAAAATTATGCGTAGTTGGAAACGCATTGAAACGCATCCATCGCAGCATTAACAGCAGCAGCATCTCATCCATCTTGACATTTCAAGTGATGCGGGTATCCAGGAATCCAGAATTTCAATCTATTCACACACAAAAATTATTCGTTTTCCCACTTTTTCATTGCCGTTGCTGTTGTTGTGAAATTTGTTATGCACGATTTGGTAATTTGGTCTGTTTAGTGGCTACTGGTTAAAAGAATTGCTCGTCCTCCTTTTCTGGTTTTTGGTTTTAGATCACATCACGATTTGCCTTTTTTCTGACCCAAGACTCTTGAAATTGAGTTTTGGCCTATGCTCTAGATTCCAAAACCAAAGAAAAAACAGGAAACTATTGACTATTTAATACCCTTTTTGATGCAATTCATTAAATTTGTGGAGCGTCTATTCCGGGGGTCATTTATTTGTATGCGTTTGACATTTAACACGATTTAGAGCGAGAGATTTAGAGAGTATAAAAACTTCGGCAACAACAGCTGACTGCTTCTGTGGTTTTATTTCTTATATATTCCTGAATATTATATTTAAAATAAACAGAGAAGTAAACTTGGTTAAAACAAAAAATCATTAACTCTGACTTAAGCATCATGTTTAACCAGTTACATGCTTTAAGATTTAAAAAAAAAAAAAACGAAACCAGTTTTCTGGGTCAATGTTTAAAACACTAACAAACTACCAACTATATGCACAATATGTTTATAAAACCAGATTATTGCAATTGCCAAAAACCAAAAGGGGTAGCGGGGAGCAACAACTTATTTCCGTACTGCCAAAGGAAATTGCAGCGGCAGAAACTACAACAAGGCCTCTGTCATCTTGTTGCTTTTGTGGCAACAACTTTTTTCTCTTCTTTTTTTATCTTGAGAGGTCATTTACACTGCATATAGAAGCGAGAGAAAGATGTAAGTTTCCCCCCTAGCGCCCCCTTCTCTTTCCTATTTCTTTTTTGTAGCCATCTCTCGTTGCGCGTTTTTCTTCAACTTGTTCTTTGATGGGCTTTGAATGCTTTTCTTCTACGCTTTTCCGCACACACTCACTCAGAATGAGATATGCGGAGTCGTCTAGGCTAGGCAATCTGCTTTTGTTGCAGTTGCTGGTGTTGCTTGTTCACGCTCGAGTATCTTTTGTGAACGCTTTCTGAATACATATATATATATGTATGTATGTGTATGTACTTGGGCCACATCTATCGAGAAAGAACCTCGTTGACAGCTAGCTGTCAATGTCATAATCAGCCAAAATATGCCTCAAGTACAATATATCTCAAGCGACCATTTCAAGTTGTGCTTTAAGTCAAGGGACAAAGTTGTACAAATTGTAATGTGGAAGTGATGACAAAGGTTTCGGGCTATAGAGATGACAACGTGACTAGACATTAAATTTGTACATACCTTTTGTTTAAATCTATCAACAACTGACCTTAAAATTTGGTCAATTGAACAAATGTTGGCTCTCAACTTGGATTACAAATAACTTTTTTCAATGAATGTCATTTATGATTTCCTCTTTCTTTTATAAAAGTAAACTCTAGAGATATTCAAAACTGAAAAATTTTATTTACATAAGCATCTTGTCGAAAAATGTTTTGACTTTTGTAATTTGGGAATAAATATAATATAATAGAATATAAATATAAATATCAAATTTGGGTAAATCAATAAATTGATTTATTTTGGAGGATTTCTATATGTTATAGTGGGAATTAGTTTGCAGTCAATAATAATAAAGAAAACAATTCAGAATCAAAAAACCCTTAGCCTTTTTATGATTATTGATTTCATACTTTTTTAGTGTAACATTTTAAATCATGTTGCTAATTCTATGCCAAAAGAAGTTACAAACTGCCATGAGAATACCAAAAGAGACTCCTGATTATTTAGTTGACCTAAAGCGGAAAATAGTTAATTTTTATGTAATACCAATTTGGTTTTGATGTCAAACTATTAATACTTACAGCTTCTTATTATGGTATTTATGAGTATTGAGTAATCTATTCGTTTTGAAAGGAGTTTTGGCCCTACAATTAGCTTGGTTATTTGTCTATAGCCATGCTTGGTCTAAGTATTTTGTTTGTCTGCATAAAAATGGAAAACATTCACATAAAAGTTTGGATACATGAATATTCTGCTGTGAGACGATGTAATTATAGTTATAGATGGGTTATGTAGGGCTTCACACTTACATCTCTTGGGTTTTATTCGAATTTAATAACTATTTGTTGTAAATTTGACGCCTTTACCAAGCACTAATTGCTTTTGAGGCTTGGCTTTCATCACTCGTCATAAAGAAACCAAGAAGAAAAAAAAATCGTATCTTTCTTTTGGGAAGGGAAAGACTACATTAAAACTTGAGTAGGCCACAGAATGGAGGAGTGAGGTGCACTTTCGAAAGCACAAGCAAACATTACTTAGAACTTGGTCTGGTCTCTCTATATCGGAGTCACGTACCCACATAAAGTTTTTCGTATGAGAAGGAAGCCCTAAATGGAAATGGGTCAACTATTGCACTTTCCTTCCTAATGAAACTCGTTTGTATGCGCTGCGATTTGGTTTATGACTCCATAACGATTATCAATCATAATGTCAAACAGCAAAAAAGAAATACAAAAAAAAAAAAAAATGCAACTTCCTGTAGAAAACATATCAATTAATAATTAACAATTGCATTAAAGCAATTAATAAATCACTTACAAACACACAAAATGCGCTGATATCAAGCTGCTTGTTCAACGTTAAATTTGGGTCACTTTTCCGTTCAATGCTCCCTTCCCCCACTCCCTCTTTCTTTCTCTCTCACTGCCTGTGAATGAAAATGCTGAGTTATTAATAAATTATAACAAAAAATCATGTTGCGCCTACGCGTTTCATATTTTTTGTTGTTGTGTTTTTGAAACCATAAAAAGTTCGAGAAAAGAAAAAGTATATTTATAATAAGCATAATTGAGCATAATTTTGTTGTTATTTTAAAATATGCTTAGGGCTAACAATTTGAAAATGATGAAACTCAACTAAAATAAACCATTCTCTTTCTGTCTTTCTTACAGTTTCTGCCCCCATGATGCATAAAAAAATGTCGATTAAACGCAAGAAATTGGAAAATCAAGTCTATTAATGAAAACAACGTCAACGGAGAGAATAAGAGTCTATAACGAAAAAGGATCGATAACGAATCTATAACGAATCAGAAATTATAGCAACAGGATATTCGCAGATAAAACAAAAATGGATCTAAGTCTAGAGCGTGATAGTTCTGCCTTGGGCAGTCTCTTTCAACAGATTATCAATGATATGAAGGTAAGTTTTTTTTTTTTTTTTTATTTAACCCAAAAATAAATAGAGAAACTAGAACTAGAACTATATGTGGGCTGGCTAAAGAGACAGACACATCAGACAATGGTTCGGCTGCTGCAGCCACCTGCTTGTAAATGCCTCAGAAATTATTTTCTAAACGACGCACCACGACTCATTGTCTGGGTCTGAGTGTGTCAAGAACTTATGGTTTAAATTCTCTCTCTGCCATTTGAAATTTAATGTAAACAGAAACCAAGCCAACCCAACCCGACAGCAACAACAACAACGATGACGACGACCAAGAAACAATTACAATTGAAAAACCAAGGTCAGACTCATAAATTAATGCAATGAAATAAGATTTTGTAGATGTAGGTATGTATCTCTCGGCTCTACCCTGTAAACATATTGGGATAAAAGGTTTAGTTTGGCATAAGAATTGGTCAAAAATCTATTTTTATAGCCAGGAGGGTCTCTAATGTATACAAAAATGAGTAACTAGATCTTGTTGTTCGGATTTACTGAAAGAAAAGGTTTTACTTTAAAATAGAATATGTCAAAGTTGTTGAAATAAGATTAGCTCCCCTATAATATTTAATGAATGCAAACTTTTAAAACCTTAATCGACTATCTATAATTCCGAATTTCAGAGAAAATAATCTTTCTACAGAATTGAAAGGGCTTTTTGTTTTACCAAGAATTTATCTATTATAAAGATATCCTATATAAATCAAATTAACTATTATTAACTATATAATTAATTAAATTGGTATATATAAACCAATCAGAAAATTGTCCAAAGAATCAACTAAAGACAAAGAAATTATAACTCAAGCCTCCAGTTTCATAATTTTTAAAGTATCTGAAAGTCCATTCTGTGCTCTTGACTTCATTGAAGTTTTTTATTATATTATGTGTCTGATGCTTTAAAATAAACAAATTGAGTTTTGAGCATTTAAGTAACGGAAAACCTAACTTCGTTTGTTGTTAATCGGTTTTTGGATACAACAACAATGAGAACAAAACATAAAAAGGAATGCCAAATATTTTGCTATATACATGCGCAATTTTATCTAAAGCCTCTCTAAACAACATTTTCAATTCAATAAAAAGCTTTATTTTTTTCGCTCTTCCACTTTTATCATTAATTGATTTTGTTTCGTATCAATAATTTATGGGGCATATGACGCCATACGCCGTACAAGTTTATTATACATACAGCAGAAAAAAAGAAGGAACAACAAAAAACAACAAAAAAACAAGTAAAAGGAAAAGAAATAGCAACTGAAAAAGGCAATTTCAATTAACGCTCCCAAATTAGCAATTATTTAATGTTTATTGATGTTGTTGTTATCGTTGTTCATCTCAAAGCCAACTTTTCTCTGTTCCCTTGGGAGGATTGCTGGCTAATCCCGAGATGAGAATCCACTTAATATAATTAGTAGTTTGATTGCTATGAATTTATAGCAGCTTATAAATTACACATGAGTCCCAATAGATATCCAAAGTCACTCATTCAATTCTATTTTTGTTACTAAAGCGAAATAGAGTCGTTGTCGAGAAAAAATATATCTAAAAATAAATAAAGTTGAGCTAAACATGGAAAATAAAACTCGTGTGAATTTATCATATTTTGTTTGTACCAAAATTTTAAACTTTTGACACAAAAAAATGTTTCTTAACATTTTCAAAAACTGTTAATTATTTGTTGAATATTTTCCGAGCACATTGAATATGGCAATGTATCGAGTACTTAAATATATAATTGAAATTCAATTATAGGTATTAAATGCAACAATTTACAATGCGGTTAATCGGATATCATTTAGAATGGGATAATCGGAATAGTCGGGGTAGTTGGAACGTCAACAGAGTAATCGTTAACAGAGATAAATAATCAAAAATTCGCATAATCGGAAATCGGGATAACAAAAAAATTAGAGTAACGGCAATCCTCATTTTTGAGAATCGAATTTGGGGGTTGGTTGAGATTAATAGCAGTCTATGTATTTGTTTACTATCCATTTTGACTTTGGGCTATTTCCTAAAAAAGCCAAAAAAGATTTCCAAATAGGTTAATGACATTTTTCGCTAACTAAAATTGAAAAGAAAAACCCTAAATCACCAGACCAGATGTTATTCCCTCAAGCGGCAACCCCTTTTTTTCG
This sequence comes from Drosophila nebulosa, assembly GCA_024703675.1. Lineage (NCBI taxonomy): Eukaryota > Metazoa > Arthropoda > Insecta > Diptera > Drosophilidae > Drosophila > Drosophila nebulosa. The sequence continues at coordinate 13,792,487 of CM045725.1, read as the reverse complement.
TTGCTCTTTCTGAAGGGCGCACACAACATCGCGGAAAAATAGATTTTTCCGGTGTTTTTACTTCATTTGCTATTCTAAGAGCAGACGGCGCACGAGTATTTGACGTTTTTTAGAAATTAAATTTTCAGCACGTTGTAAGTACTTGAGTTCAGTTCACTGTGATTTCCATACAGTTTGTCAGTTGTTGGTTTTGCTATATCTAATCTGCTTCCGACTCACAAGTCGTCTCGACTCGGTCGACAGGTGTTGAATTTTTTTCCAAATAAACTAACAAATTTTTGAGACAAAGACAAAAGAGGGAAAAAAGATATTGTTGTTGTTGTTGTTAGTGATGATAATGATGATGATGATGAAAAGTGCCGCCGCATGCTGCTTTCCGCCTGCAGCCGCCTGCTGCCTGCTGTTGTCTGTTGCTGCTGTTGCTTTTGCTGCTGCTATTTTTGGTAGGTAAAAGAAAAATCAACCGTCTATCACTATGCACCTTGGCATCCCATAGACAGCTGCTGCTGAGACTCGACTCTGCCGTCAGTTGCGGGCGACTGACTGCATTTAGTATTTATGAAATTTGGAAATGTGTGTGCACGCAATTGTGTGTGCTTGAAGTTAGTGTGGCCTGAGTGTGAATTAGAGCAGAAATCTCCAGGGGCTTAAGCCAGAGCATGTGCAACATTATCATCATCATCATCATCATCACCATTATCATTATCACTAGAAGTAACATTTGCGGTTAGTTTTGCGCTCTCATTCAAATAGTAAAATTCATAAAATGTCTCTATATAAAATTACCAGCAAAAATTTAAAGCCAACTCGTATTCTCCTACAGGTTAATACTAAAGGCAAAAAAATAAAGCAATTTCCATTTGCCAGAATTTTAATTGCTTAAATTTGTCTGGGAGGTTTGTCTTTGGTTTTTGTTCTTTGGTCTTGGCACTAGACCAGAACAAATTTATGTATATGCTTGGATTGAATTAAATTGAAATAGCATTCTGAATAGCATAGAGTTCCAGTCTCAGAGTACCCGGTCCCAGTCTTAGTCTCAATCCTACTAACGGCAATTGCAATTAAATGCGGCTAATTTCAATTGGTTTTCAAGCAAGTCCAAAGTGCTTATAAATAAAACAAAACAAATGCGAAAAACAAAAAAAAAAGACCAAAATAAAATGTTTGTATAAATTAAGTAAGAAAAAAACAACGCAAAAACATTAAAAATAAGGTTGTTAACTTCTTCGTTGCGCTCCGTTGACCTGGCGCTTGTCTACCTTTTGTGGCTGGCTGGGTGAAGGCAAAGTGTAAAAAAATACAATATATTGTTTAGTTAGATTGTTAACTCGATTGTCTTGCTCTCTCTCTCTCTCTCTCCTCCTCTCTCTTTCGCTTTATGTGTAACTCAAAACTTAAAGCGACAAGTGCGTAAATTTCGAAAAATTGTCATTGCTTTTACAATTTTCCGCAAATTTAAAATATAGAAAGAGTGAGAAAGAGGGGAAAAAAAGTGAAAATAGCTTGAAAAACGCTTTCTATATTTCTTTTCCTCTATCTGTTTGCCGCCAACTGGCTAAAAGGGCAACTTTTGTGGCTTCCTCTTCATAATTTTTTTTTAGGTCTTTTACAATTGTTATGATTACTGTGGTTTTATATCCATTTATCGAGCTGTTCAACAACCTTTTACGATGGGTTTTCTAGCTAAATGCACATCACATTTGTTTGTTTTCATAACTGAAAATATTATTATTATTATTTGTGTGCTCTAGTTTAGTAATTTTACAACACATTCAAGAGAGAAAGTGTGTGTAGGTCTACTTGCGCAAATTCAAACGAGTTGTAAGTGTCACAAGCTTAAGAAATATGTTTAAAATGCTCCCAAAAGTATGTCATAAATTTTTATAATTACTTAAAGCGGTTGGGATTGACCTTTGCATTTTTTAAGATGGACATTAATGTTAAAAAGTTTAAAATTACTGCCTAAATCATGGCAAAAAAAATTACCCCAAAAGTATGCAATCAAATTGTATAATTACCTTATGCTATGTGCTTTGTCTTTTAACATATATTGTTCAATTAAGATCAACATTTTTATTAATAATTTCACCTTATATAATATATAAAGCTTGGAAAACTTTAAAAAAAATTTCAAAAGTGCTCAAAAAAGTATGCTTTAAAATTTAGAAATCTCACAAATTTGCTTACTTTAGAAATAACATTAATAAAATATGTGCTGAGATCAATTAAAGGAAGAAAAATATTTAGATTTTTTTCATTTGACGTCTTCTGAATATTTGCTTACATTTGCACTGCACAATACAGAAATATGCAATTAAATATACTAAACCATAAATGGTCATGAAACTGGCGCCCAAAAATAAACCAATTGCCCCACCAAACGACATAATCAATTGATCAGCACTGAAGACAACACGACGTTTCATGCCCATTTTAGGTAATTCCAGCTTAAGTATAATAGTGCGTTCGAATTGCTCACCCACATATGTTTGACCTCCCTGAAAAAAGCAAGGAATAGGAATTATTTAGAGGAAAAGTGACAAATCTACTTTTTGTAAAAACTCACGCCACTCTGTTCGAACTCTTCGACAATATTGTAAGTGGTTTGTCGGCATAGAGGAAAACACTGACACGGCTTTTCCAACCATTTGTGCTCATTTAAGCACAGCATGCCAGAGATATTGCAAACGGGTGCCTCCTGTGGTAGGGTATAGAAAAAGGGTCTACAATGACAAAACTTTAGGGCCCAGCGAATACGGCACTCCAAACGACACAGACTTGGATGATAGGGCTGCACATTACAGAGGAATGTCAAAGTTAACTCAATCCATATTCAAAAGTGGTGCAAACTTACACTAAAATACTTGAGATTATTTTCATCGTTGTAGCGACACTTGCGATATGCCACCGGCAAGTTACGGACTTCATTTTCAGCCGATATCGATGTGAGTAACAATTTCAATATATAAGAACTCGCATGGCCAGCATTAAAGGTCACTGTATGACGATCATTGGGTAGGGCCACCTCATTTACATCATGTATGTACTGCAGAAGTGAGAGAAAGAATCATATAAGATATTGCTAGGCATATAGGGTCAGATTTTCTTACCAGATATAGTTGAGTTTGTATACTATTGAAAGGTATATGCTTCAATTGGCATTCATTGAAGAAGCCACAATAACGCATGGGTGTTACATTCAAGGATTGTCTGTAGGTATGAGAAAAACGCAATAAAATTAGTTTAAAAAAATGGGTAGAAAAAGTCACTTCAGTTTCTTTAAAGATTAATATTATATATTTTATATTGAGTTATAAATAAACCAAAAGAGAGAACCTAACTTTGAGTAAATTGTATCTATAAAACTCTCGTTATTGTTTAGGATAAAGTTGTCTTCGACTTACATCTTGCCAAATGGATTGCTATAACGCGTCAATTGTCCCGTTGTCTGGCATAGACCCATTTCGGTAATAATTGGCGCTATGAACGCTGGTCCCATTTCGTGTATTGGCAAAACATCATGCTGAAGTGTTAGCAAGATATTCACATAACTTAGATTATTTAAGGAGTTGTCGTTTTCATAGGGTTTCAAAGTCTCAAGATTTGTGTATTCCAAACGATTGAGAACGTGAAGAAAGTTACGATAATATGCCACTTTAGGGGATTCCACATTAACATCCAATGACCAAGTGCTAAAGTAAACAATTTTTTAATACCTGTAACTGTTTTACTTAGGCACACTCACTCTTTGATAACCTGATTGACTTGCTCTTTAGTTTCATAGTGTGTACAGAGGGTTACACCAATAAAGGTGAAATTTTTCAGAGCGTAGAGATATTCGTATTCATAGACAATGGGATTATCACGATAACGTTCCCATTGAGAGAAACAACTGCTAATTGCATAGTAGGCGGCTGCCACAATCATGGCCAGCCAGAAGATGCGTTCGATCCAATGGAAATCCTTGCGAGCCAAATACGGCATGCCATGAATGGCGGATTCCTTTGCGAATTCCGACCACCAATCGACAGAATCTGACTTTCTTTCTTGATGTTCCATGACACACTGAATTATAGATATTGCATGACCCATTCTAACGATTCTGTAATGCCCTGATGCGCCATGTTTTAAATAAATAACAAACAAAACATGTTCATCAGCAAGTGATAATTAAAAGTTTTTTTAATGCTTTTTTCTAGTAAGCCCAACACCAAAACATGCATATTTTAGCTTCATGATTATGCATGCATTCTAGAAAGTTATATAATGAACAGATACAAAAATGTATTTTAGACCTGAACAACTTCACCAATAACTTCAGAGCAAATCCAATTTGGACGCTTTTGCTGGTGATTATCGTATGCTTCCAAGGTTATTATCACCTTCTTGTATCCCGTTAGATTGGGCACATAGCCCAAATTGCTCTTCAACATTATCTCAAATGGTTCGAATTCAAGGCGTACCTTAAAACATAACAAAACAATTATTTAATTTCTATGGAAGGAATTAACAAAATTCACAACTTACACCTTGATGATTAATGCATTGGTCCTTAACATCAGCCGCATTTGTTATATACTTTGAAAAGTACATATGATAATATTTCTTTGGATGATACATGTCAGCGCAAAAGTTTTTGGTGCCAAAACCATAGGGAGTTGCTTGCCAAGTGCGGCTATTCTTATCATATTGATATACTTGAAAGCTGACCTGAAATCAAAAAGAAAAGTCTATTGAGTTGGGACTTTTATAAAGAAAGGACTTACTAATAAAAAGTTTCGACAAAAAGGGAGTCCAAATGAGGATCAAGAGACAAAATTATGAGGTGATCTGTGCAAAGGCCTAACCGAAGTCTCACTTAGGTGGAGAGACTTGCTTCTTTCAGTTACTTGTGTATTCCTTTGTGACTTGTGCGTTACGCTCTCTCAGTTACTTGTGCGTCTCTAAACTACTTGTGCGCTACGCTTCCTAAGTTACTTGTGCGTCCTTAGTTACTTATAAGTCTCTTAACTGCTTGTGCGGCACTCAGTGACATGTGCTTTGCCTAGATCACATCACAAACGTTTATGACCTCTTTTCTAACTGAATGTCCTGTCCTTCTTGTGCGTCCCTCTCATAATCTCTCTTAAGTAATCATGCTCATTAAGTTAGTCGTATAATACTTACTGTCATTGTATCAGTGGGTTCGACGCCTTTCCAATTCATTGTCATATTGCCAGATAGATGTACATTATAATCGTTTTCCACCATTGTAATGGTCATCTCTGACATATCGAATGCTTCATCCAGATTAAGGACATTTTCAGGTGAATTTTCACAGCGTTGCAATAACTTTTTTGGATCAGGATGGAATTCATAAACGCCTGCCGCACTTGTCCCATAGGCAATAGACATTTGCAGCAATAAAAAGAACTTGAGTTTAGACCACATTTGTTAACTTATTTTTAAACGCAAAAGAGATGACACGCTGAGTTATTCCCCAGAACTAACACTCGGGAATTTGGAAATAATTCATTTATATATACAAAGATTGTAATCATCGAAACGGCAATTAGTGGAAAAACATTTTGGGATACCATCAAAATACCAACCAAACCAATTCAAGGTTAGCTATCGATGCTGCTACACTGATATTGCATTTAAATGCATTTCATTATTATAATTAGTTTAACACCGAATTTATTTAACAAATAAAACCAAAAACCAGTTAATAATTAGGCCCTATATGGTATGGCACACAGTGTCAAGGTGGACAGGCTAAAAAAGGCAATTGTTTTTGTTGAAGATTCAGCGTTTTTTTTTTTTTTCTGCAAGAGTTTTTGTTATTCCTTTAATTGCTGTCTGAAGTCATGTCGTGTTATTTTTTTTTTTTTTTGTCTTGAGGGTGGCTAAGACCAAATAGACACGAAAGCTAATGAGTTTTTATTTATAGCTGACAGCTAAATGCTGACGTAATTATTTTTGCCATTTTTTCTATGCGACACAATATATCTCGCTATTTTTCTCGCATTGTTTAAAACAGAAATCGCAATTCAAGGTTAAATGTCTGTCGTATCTCCTCTCAACTGGAAATGTTGCGACAGTTTGACCCAAGTGCATTGATGAGCTTTCCATACACTAAAGAGTAAAACAAAGTGCAGGATGTGAGCGAGCAGTGGGTGGGAATCCTGTGGCAACAAAGTAGACCAAGGTTTTCTCAGAAACGCAATTGTTGCACACAAGAGAGCACAGTTGGAACAGGAAATTTTTCATGACGTTCCGGAATTGGAATTGCTGCCAAGAACATGTCATGAAATCGATAATATATTTTTGCATGATATCATTTTCATGATGGCATAGAAAAATCAGTGGAAATTGCAATATTGAAAAAAAACTTCTAGTATCGAAATAAGGATAAATCTTAAGAATTTCATTCTCTTTTCAAATTTCATTTGTTTTTTATTTGTATTGACACAAAGTTTTTTGTTTTGGTGTGGTTTAATAAACTTAAGTTTTTAATTGTTGCTAAACAATGTGTTTTGTGTCATAGAACAAAAATTTAATTTACAAAAAAGTAATTTTCAATATACAATACGATATTCAATACTTTGCAAGCTTCATGCAGATGTTTTTTTACTCGTGTTCCCTCTATTAAGTAGCAAAAACAGTTATTTTTAATTTTTATTTTTACCATTTAAAATTTTGGCAAGTTTACTTAAAACTAGTTATTAACTCTATGCCAAATATTGACTTAGTAATCACAAATTATATATTGAAAGAGGTTACTATTAAAACTTGAGTTTTTTGTATATTTAGCATATTTTTAGCACATGTTGAAACATTTCAAGTTTAATTATCAAATACAATTTGCGCTTGGTAAATTTTTTGTTGGCAATTTATCTTTGTAATTTAGAATGACGTCTTTGTATATACTTTGTCACAGTCAGTCGAAGCTTAACAAAATAAATTTCACTCATTAATTAATAATTTTCCATGGCTACAAACCAAAAACAAAAGAAAAGAAAAAATATACAGACATACAGTTGATTCCACAGAGTAAATAAAAAACAGCTGACAAAACAAATTTATTGGTTGAGTTTAGCTTTTGCAATTATAAATTTTTAGTGTTTGAACCAATTGACTATAAACAAATAAATATTGTGAACACACTTTTAGTTCATTCTAAATTATATATTCTCTAATATAAGCACATTAAAAGCAGCTATAAACCTCAAACTAACTAGTAATTTTAAGTGTAGATATGAATTTTAAATAAAAGGTTTAACCTGGAGGTTAAGATAAAACTTTCTTTAGTGCTTTTATTCTCTTTTCTATGTTGTTTTCCTCTATTTTTCTAAGAATATGTGAAGCTATTTATTGACATTATAGACCCCAGAGAGGAGGTAGTATGTAAATGTAGATATCTTTTGTTAATTTCAACACCTTTTGAATAATAACAAAAGCGTCTAGGAATTTTTCACCTTTTTTTTTTTTTTTTTTTGTTTTCCATTGGATCAAAAGCCAAACAAACAAAACTCCCATTTTCCACACCCCCGACAAAATGACAGACAGAAGAGAACTTGGGAAAACTGTGAAATTTGAAGCATGCGAAATGGCATTTGCCTCTGCCTCTTATGGAGGCGGCGGCGGCGGCGGCGCCACAAACAATACCAACCGACAAGTTGCTCTTGTTGTTTTTGTTGTTGTTCTTGTCGTAGAAGAAGGCGATTTTCGTCGTCGTTTCATATTAATTACTTTGCATTATTGTTTAAACAATACTGCGACATGGTGAATAGATAATACTCGACTGCTTGTCGTTTAGCTTGAAGCCCTTTCCAATGGACATGGAATGAAATTATATCAAGCTCTGTCTGCTGCTGCCGCTGCTCCATCATCATGCCAATTAAAGTGTAATTAATTTTAATTATTATGTATAATAGTACATGTCAAAGCAAAAGCTGTGATACACAAGCCCAGATAGTAAAACAAATGTTGAGTGCTTTCTTATTAAGAAAGGGTGTGCCTTCTTTAGCCTCGCTCCCCTCCCCTGCCCTCATAGACGACACATTATGCAAAATAGCAAAGAGATGAGCAAGATTTCAGTTGCATTTCTAATTGAATTTCTGAATCAATGCCTCGCCTCGCCACGCCACGCCGGAGATTCCAATGTCAGTTGAAACTTACAATAAAAAAAAAAAAGGGGGCAAAGTTGCAGTTTGCATGATGATGATATCATTTTGTGTTGGATTATGTTAATCCCGCCAATTAACCAGAATCTAATTATCCGACTTTACACGAATCTATGACCCATATAAATACGTCGACATTTCCCAAAAATCGTAACATAATTCAGTAAAAATGTTGGAAAAATCGTGGTTTGCTTTGCTGCTGCTTTCTCGTCTATCCATTGGCGTCCTGGCCGCGGATTATGAACTGTTATTAGAGGATCCGGATATATTTTCACCCTGCACTGAAGGTGTTCCCGGTTCTGTGGGCATAAAGGATATCTTTGACTTATCTCAAATGGAATATGATCAAGATTCGGATATAATACACGTTAAGGGCAATGCCACAACAATTTGGGATATAAAACCCACCGATCGCTTGGCGGTATGAACTTAATCGATTATTGACTTGGCAACCTTTTCATAAATATATATTAGGGAAGCTTTGCCATATTCCACAATGAGCGGGGCAATTGGGAGCCCACCGTTTTCACCATGTCCACACAGGATTTCTGTAGTGCTATGTACAATCCGGATACCTATTGGTACAAGACCTGGACGAAACACATCACAAATCACAAGGATGTGGAATCGAAATGCGTAAATACGCCAGGTGTAAGTTGGTCCTTTAAATGATCGATCCAAGGATTTCATGCCACAAACATTAATAATTTATTTGTAGACCTTACTGGTTCATGAGCCATTCGATGTCAAATTGGTTATAAACAATGTACGGGGATCAGTACATGGACGCTATAAGGTGGTTGTCACCTTGGAGGCATTCGATGAGAAGAATTTGAGACGTGAGACAAGTCTTTGCTTTGAAATTCGTGGTGAAGTGGAAAAGCTAAAGTGATTAAAATAAATCAAATTAAAATCAATATGAATTGAAAATCAAACCTTTTAACATTCTAAAATTGTATATAATTGTTCAGTTATAATTAAATAAAGTCTTTGGAAATGAAAGATTCAATTAGTTGCCAAATTAAAACCTTTCCCAAGTAATAACTGATTTGACATTACCTTTAAAAGACCTTCTAAATCTCTTGTAATTAAATTAGGTCGAATTGGTCCTTGGAAATAAATTCCCATAATATGTTACACTTTTGCAAATTCTGTGGATGATTATATTATTCGCTGCATGCTAGTACATGATCTTTTGAAATCCATTAAAATTTTTAAAACAAGTTTATATGTTTTTTTCCATTGTTTTTTTGCAAAAATTGGAGCAGAATCGAATCCAGAACAGTGACAAATGAAAACTAGAAACTTGTGAAAATTAACAATAAAATTAGACAAGGTCGTTCGATACTTAAAAATAACCTTCCAACTCATAGAGAGTAATCGAAATTCGCTTGCTGGGAAATAAGCCTAAAGAATTTTAAAACAAATATTTGATAGATTCATAAAGACAGCATAAGCAGAGCTTCATTATTTATGTTGCCGTCTGGACAAACTTAGCCTGATTCTCTAGTTAAGTTAGTAACTTGGCCAGGTTGTTGTTATTATTGTTGTTGTTGTTGTTGTTGCTGGTTCGTTACCACCTTCTCATTACCAAACAAATGTAAAGAAATTCTTTGTTGTTGGTTGCTTATTTGCATAGTCAATTTGTTATTTTCTTTTGTGGTTTTCCGGACACGCGCTAACTCTGCATACACAACACCACATTTTGTGGTTCTTCTAGAGTTTGTGTGTGTTGGGTCTGCAGCATGTTGCAAGCAATTTCTTCTTGTATTACAATGGGTGCATATATGTAGGTAGAGTAATAATACCTGGACAAACTTCAAAACCAGAAGAGCTTTACTTCACTCATTCGCTACTCGTGTTCGCTGTATGGAGACCCAATTGAAAATGCGGTCGGACAATTCTCTTGTAAACGATTTTACAATGTGTAAGTTATTAAATTACTTTCAATGGGTTTCGTTTGATTTCGCTGTTCCATTCGATTGTTGCTCAATTTTAGTAGTTGCCAACTCATGGCCTTTTGTTTTGCTTTGTTTTGTGTACTTTCATTTGCTGCTCATCCATCTCATCATTTATGTCCGAGGGATCAAAACACTTTCAATTCAATACAAAAATTCCTGTGATTGGATAATTGTGCAAAAAAAAATTAACTTTCTAAACCACAAAGATACAAAACTGAAATAAAACGTAAAAGGTGCAAATTAGCTGCGCACGATTTGGTAAATAAAAATTATAGCCGAAGGCTCTCGAGAGAGTAACTTGTAGTGTATATAGAAAATCAATCAGTCAAAACTCCTTTATGGCCGTTAGTCATACGTTTTGAAGTTGCTGCTGCTGCTGCTGCTGCCTGTTTTGCATAAAGTTTGTAACCCAAAAAGTGCAATGTAGGACGTGATGTTGCTGCTGTGAACCCGTTTGGCCAGCCATCCACCTAGCTAGCTGGCTCCCAACTCCGCCCCTTTCTAGCTGAGATGCACAAGCAAAAAAAACAAAAAAAAAAAATAACAAACCGAAAAAAAAAACGACGAAAAAAATTATCAAACAGCAACAACATTGTGGCATGAATGGCTGTGAACCAGCTGTGAGCTTTGTGCGACGTCGTCGACGACGTTGAACGTTTTAAACTCGTGTAGGATGTTTGTAGGCTATTGGAAAGATCAAGAGTTTATAATGCCAGACCGTTGTCTGTCTCCCTCTGCCACCTCTCTTTGAGTTTGGTGTGTGTGTGTGTGTGTGAACTTTTCCAGTTTTATTTTCACAGTCGTGTTGTTGTGATGGCATAAATTGTGGGTTTTTAGGTGTCTCGCAGTGTGTTGGCAGATAAATGCATAGATATAGACTTCTACTTCTACTGTGCATTGCACTCTCTCGAAAACTGGAAAGTGTGTTTAAAACATTTCACACATACATACATACATTGAGCAAAATTTATTCCCAACCTGGCAAAGTTCCCTTTACTCTTTGATGTGACATATGTCACATTGACGTTATTCGTATCTCTCCAATATTTGTTTGTTTTTTTTATGACATTCTCATATCAGAATTATATAAACATATATTAAATGATATAGGTTTGCGTTTCCAGACATACGCTTCTGTTAATTAAGTTTATCGGGAAATCAGATGACAGCAAAATGTCAGCGGAAAGTTATACCTACAACATAAATCCATGTAACTATGAATCGAAACTAATTCGGTTTTTAAAGGTGTCGGAATTCTATGTACATATGTACTTCATTTCACTTCAGGTTAAGCTTTCGTGACCTGAATCTAGATGGAATCAAAGCTTAGCTAGTAGATTCGGTAGTAGATGGATAAATCCTTTGAGGCGAGTGAAAAGAATAAAGCAAACAGATTGAACCCTCTTCCCTTATAAGAATTTTTATACTTAGGTCTGTTCCTTACACACTTGTTGTAGGATATATCCAAGTCAGAGCTATAACTTCTACTTTGTGATTAATTTATATTTGTTAGTTTCATAGTTGAGAATTTTATTTTTTCTTACAGTGAAACAAGGAGGAAATCGTTTACAAATATTAGATTTTGTTTAGACAAATCTTTATGAAAGAAGAAGCAATCTTCGGAAATATCAAAAATCATGTTTATAACTCATTTATTCATCATTTAATGCATTTTTTTTGTGCCTTTTGCTTCTGATGAAATTAGTTTATAAAGCTCGTTACGTAAAAGTAGAGAGCTTCAACGGTTTTCGATTACGTAACAAAGTCATTCATTTTGTAAGCAAGAGAAGATCGAATAAAAGTTCAAAGACATTGTACCAAGATCATTAATTAGTCGAAAGAAGTCTTCGTCTCCTTAAATATTTGAGTTTTTTTTTTAATTTCATGTCGTTTTGGTTATCCAACGCCAACGCTATTTATCTGGTCAATAGTAATGACAGCTTTGCGTGTGTGCGGCAATTGACCGACACGAGGCAAGTTTCATTCATAAAAAGCAGCAAAAAAAAAAGAAAACGAAAAAAAAATAAAATTGCCGCCAAGTCCAACTCAAGTCACGTCAGAGCTAAAAGATATATAAGTAAATAAAACGATTTTGGTCTCAGGCCCCCACGCGAGAGAGCAAAAGACGCTTATCAAGTTGCCTTTGCGAAAATTGCCAAACCATGTGGGCAGCGATTTGAGACAGATATATATATACAATCTATATACATACATGCAGTTGAAGAATCAGCTTAAGTTATTTCATATTTTGGAATATGGTGTTTAAACTCCCACGCCAATTGACACAAATGGTGTTTTTTTTTTTTTTGTTTTTTGATTTGGAATCTACAAATTGAAGGTCTAACTTCCGGCTTCCTCTTCTAATTAGCTACCATAATTGGTAGGTGCCACATTTCTGGCATTATCTGATTAACCCATTTACCGTATAGTAAGTCGGAATAGTCAAAAACCATGCGATTTTCGGTAGTAATCTGCTGATCATTGCAAGTTGTCAAGGCGCCGACTTTGACTTTTTGTTCGATAAGGATGTGTTTTATAATTGCCCTGACTTCCTGACTTTAAATTGGGATTTTATGATTGTGGTGATTTTTCCAAACTGAATTTAATTGTAAATGGAGCCAATTTGCATGTGGAAGGCATTTTCCATCCTTTTAGAACTTGATTTTCTTCAATAACTTCAAAATGAAATGAAATGCCTTGAATCATGGTCCCCAATTCTATAGTTTAAGATTAAATTGAAAAAGTTCCGTTCCTTCTTGTATAAGACCTTAAAGGGTCTTTAAATTCAAATAAAACAGATTTATGCCTTTAAAAGCTTTTTTTGCTTCTTCACAAAACTAACAAAACTTTGACAAGCTTAAGTTGAATGCAATTGACATTTTGCAAAAAAAAAAAAAATAAACTCAAATAACGAAAAATCGATTTCCTTTCCTGTTTGTTTGTTTTTTGCGTTCTTTTTTCAACGTTTTTTTTTTTTTGTATTCAGCTCAATGCACTCTCGTTGGCCCATGCCAAGACCCAGGCCCAAGCCCAGACCTGACTTGATTTGGCAATTGGCCTTTTGCTTACGAAATGTAAATTGCATTTTCGTCTCTTTGCCATTTTTTATTTTATTTATTTGCAAAATGGGCATTTGCATTTTCAGCATAAGTTTGAAATGCTGATAAGACCATGACTATCTACCTTTATGTTTATAAGATCAGTCATGAATGGTCTATTTTATTGGATCTTAGCTCTGACATCTTCAATTGAATGTTAAATATTTGGTGAAAGTCTTCTTTAAATTTTTCTCCCCAAGACTTAGCTGAAAAAGAGGTGAGAAGCAATATAGTTCCCATTAAGCCTATTAGCTAAGTGATTAATCTGGCCATAATAGCTATGGTTACTCTTACAAGAATTGGTAAAGGGTATACCAACTTCGTTTTGGGCCTAACCTTTTTAATTGTGTCTCTATTACAGTTCATTGCACATGAGTTCAGTGTGTGTTTACCTCTGCATTACCCCTGCCCTCAACCCTTTTCATTTCCATTCCCATTACCCCCCTCTCTCTCTTCTTCTTCTTTGCTGAAGATTTGTTTTGGTTTCAATGTCATTTGTTGTGTAACTGAGAAGCATTTCAAAATGGTCAACACAACTCGACGGCAGTTAAAGGCCCGAAACTCGTTTTCACTTTTATTGACCATTTGTGCGAGCTTCTCTACTTGCCATAATTATTTGCTGGTGCGACGGTGGAGGAGGAGGAGAAGAAGAAAAAAATGGATTCAGTGAGTAAGTTTTTGTATAAATCTTTTGCTACTTTTTTTATAGTTTTTGTCTTTATTATGGCTTGACACTGAAACCTGAACAGAAGCCGCAACTGGCCAGCAATTGACATTGCCTCTGGTCTCCAGCAGCTCTGTTTGCTCATCACTTTCAATCAACAATTTCTGCTCTCAGCGGGCGTTTTTTTTTTCTTCTCTCTTCTTTGTTGCTAAATGGTTTTTAAATTAAATTCTAGCCCAGCAGTAGACCAATCCAACCAGCGCGAGGTGATTTCCATTCAAATCGATAGAACATTTCTCACTTTTTTTTTTATCATACTGAAATTTTATTAATCATAAAATGCATTCACAATCAACGACAGCAGCAGCCACCACCGACAACAGCCACGAGTCAGCAATTGCGAGTTATTATTCATTGAATTTAATGAAATGAACAGACAACAAAAAGTCAAACTCAATTAGATTAAATCTCTTTTCACTCGCAGAGTTTGCATGAGTTTTGCCAATATTCCAAGCACAGCAAACTCATGTTCGGTGCTGCATGTCAAATAAGTTTTGAGTAAACATTTTTGATTTGAATAACTTGTTAAATTACACATTAAAATGATGTAACTTTAAACAAGCAAAGACCTTTGAACTCTTAACCAGATCAACAGAAACACTTACAGAAAACCAAGAGACTTCTAAAGGGGAAAATGTCTAGAGAATTTTCAGCCTAAAATATATTTCTTTGAATTTTTTCTTCTAGTGTATCCTAAGACAAATGTTTGTTTGGCTTTGCTTGGGTATTAGGTCGGGTCCTTTTTTTTTTTGTTGTTGTGGGTTTTGATAAAGTTTAAGCCTTAGACACGTACAACAACACATTCTGTGAATGTATTATGTAATTTGTGTCCTTTGATCGACTTTTTATTGCATTCCCTTATTGATTTCTGTTGCTGTTTTGGGGGGGAGAACATGGAATAGGCGATGAACAATTGATTGGCCCCTTTCTCTTTTCGTATGTAGCAATTCAGCATACCAATTTGAGACATTTTATTTCATTTCGATTTCCTTTTTTTTCTTACAGAATACTTCACCTCTTTGGGAGGATTTTGTGGCAAAGGCCAGCAAGTTGCACACATGTTTACGGTAAGTTGTGAAATTTCCTACACAAAACAAAAATAAAAAAAAAAACATTGCGAAAACATTAGAACCAGGAGAAAACGACCAATAAACAAACCAAACAAAGAATAACAACAACAAGAAGAACGAGAAGTAAAAAATCATTTGTTTTTTTTAAATGCCTTTCATTTCCTTCTCACAATGTCTATGATTATGTTTCTTATACTCTATAATAGTTTGCTCAAGCGGGTATACTCTACTCGAGAAAAGTTATAAGCTCTTTTTACCAAAAGGTAAATCAAGCCCATTAAGTCAAATCGCGTTTACACTATTGCAGGGTATTAGAAATTCGTTATTATTTAGCCCTAAACTATTAAATTTGTAGATTTTTGTTTTTTTGTCTTTATGGCCTCGGGACCTAAACGGACCACCGACATCTCCCTCTAAATATATTTTGCATTCTGTTTGTTTATTTTTATTTCTTCTTTTCGTTTTATGCTCAAAGACTTTGGCCCACATATTGTTGGTTGTGTGTTGTATGTTGTTGTTGTTGTAGTGCTGTGTGTGAGGCGGCAAATGTCTGACTATATAGCATACAGATTGCATTAATCATGGCAAAAAAATGAAAAGAAAAATTGAAGAAAAGCAAAAAAAAAAAATCATTAAGTGTTTGCTCAATGCGCTTGACACAGATGAAACCCAACCACTGGCCACCACTTGAGAGAATCAGGGAAAAAGATATACAGAGACAGACAGGGCGAGAGAGCGATGAGTCCATCCTCATTTAGAGACAGTTGGGTGCAGTCGTTTCGCCCACGGCTAATAAATAACTATATATAATTTTGTTTTGATCTTTTCTCTTTCTATATACATACACCATAGAGCTGCCATTCAGGCAATTGCCGCCTATTTGGATGCCTTCCAAAAGATTGCCGATGCGGCCACCAATTCAAGAGGTAAGTTCAAATTTTTATCATTGTTGTTGATTCACTATGACTCTATGTGTGTCTCTGTGTGTGTGTGTGTGTACAGTAAAACCTCTCAGCAATTGTTGACCGATCGAAGGAGGGCATTTAGCGAATCATCACTGTATATTTGTACATATTTATCTGTCTGGGTTGGTTGCCCTGCGTAATTGTGTGTGTATGTGTGTTTTCGCTGAAACTATACGCTCTCCCTGCCTGCCCATCTCCCCCGCTAATTCTTCCGGTCATCGATCTGATTTTCACACATTTCACGCTGTGCTCTCTCTCTCTCTGTGCTCACGCACTTTTTTTCGCTGTTGTTGTTTTTGCTATTTATATTCATTTATTGAGTGCCGCCGACTGATTATGCAATGACCAATGCTTTCCAGATAATACCTACATAGATCTCCTGTGGGCAGTGGCTAAAGAGTAACTTAGAAGAGAGAACAAAACACGTGTCAAAGAAAAAAAGAGAGAGAGCGAATGCAAGAGAGAGGACTAGAGGCATGGTGCACATTTAGCACGGTGAATGCTTTAGTTACAGTTACTTTGCTAAACCTAGAATCTGGGTTGGAATGCAAAACTGTGCATATGCACAGAACCTTTGCTCTCTCTTTCGTTCTCCTCTTGACTTTTGTTTTACTTATGTATGTACTTATGTATGTAAACAAAAAATATGTGAAATGGGAAAAGAGGCTTCATGTAAAATACGTTTACTAAAGACCTAGAGTGAGCTTCTTAAACAATTCTTTAGAAAGATTATTTCTCGATTTTTTGACAAAACTTTGTTTTAAGCGAGTTCGATTGCAAATTCACCAATTTATAAAAATAAGATAAAAAATAAAATAAAATAAAAATAAAAAAATATCAATTGGAGTGCGAAAATGTTTGTAAATACTTTTATTATTTGTTACTTGCTTTTTAGAAGTAGCCAAACAAGTTCAATTTATTCCCTAGAAGCCCTTGGAAATGTCATATCACTTGTCTGTATTAGCAATTAACAATTTGGATATATCACTTGTAAACTCAAAGGCCATTAATTAATCAATCCAATTGATATCGAACCTAGTTTATGACCTTGATGAGGTTCGTGGAAGCTTATCTCTAAAAACCTCACTATAAAATGGTTTATATTTACCATAAACCATCTAAATTTAAATACATTTTCTTTCAATCATTCTTTACTCAAAAGAATTGCCCAACTTGGCATTTAGAAACAATTTTCTGCTTCTGTATAATGCCATGACATTAGCATTTATTGATCCGACCAGTTCTATGGTAAGCCAGTTCTGTTCCTAACTGCATTAAGTGCATAACCACGTAATTCTAGCCACCCTTTAGAAGCAGTTAGAGGTGAGTGAGTGTGTGTGTGTACTTTGGCACTTACTAAATGGTTTCATTAGTTTTAGTGGTTAGTTGGCACAGGAGCCAAACTGGAGCCACCCCTCACTTGAGACGAGCTCGGTCAAGCAGCAGCACAAGTGTCAATTGTCCTTTTTGGATTCTATCTCTCCTTCTCCTTCTCCTTCTTCACCGCCCCTTTTTTTAAATGGGGGTGAAACTTAATAATTTGCACATGGTTTTCTTTCCATGTCTGGCCCAGGGGGTTGTTGTTGGTAATAGTCGTAGTACCTTTTCATTCAATTAACTGGGATTTACACAGATAGGCATCAGTAAGCTTAGATATAGATACATATATATGTATAAATAGATATATGGTATATATCTGTACATATAATTCCCAGATAATTACATTTCACTTTGAGGTAAATGATGGGGAGCAGCAATCAGAGATAATCGTGCAGAATGTGTGTGTGTGTGTGTGTGTGCGAGTTGATATGCAGAAGCAGTTTGCCCAGTTTTCCTGGCATAATGGGCACACATAGACAAGAGAGCGACCGACCGACCAACCAAGAAGAAGAAGAAGAAGAAGAAGACACGTCAGACAGACGACGGGAAGACCAGGTTACCAGGTTTGGCAGTGCCAAATCCGTAACCAAATCGTGCGACATGCAATCTTATGCCTCCAAATTGAACATATCGTGCCATGCTCTAAACATTTCCGCCCATCAGTTAGTCAGAGTCAGTCAGAGTCAGTTAGTCAGGCAGGCAGTCGGTTCTCATTTCTTTTGCCATTCCGATTCCGATTCCAATTCCCATTCCCATTCCCATTCCCATTCCCATTCCCATTCCCATTCCCATTCCCATTGCCATTCCCAAGTAATTCAATTTGTCGTGTCTGGTTTGTTTCTTGCAGGTGCATCAAAGGAAATTGGCACAGCCCTGACGCGCGTCTGTCTGCGTCACAAGGCGGTTGAGACACGTTTAAAGACCTTCACTAGCGCCATTATGGACTGTTTGGTCCAACCGTTGCAGGATAAAATAGAAGACTGGAAACGTACAGTGGCCACCATCGATAAGGATCATGCCAAAGAGTATAAACGTTGCCGCAGTGAGCTAAAGAAACGTTCCAGCGATACATTGCGTCTGCAGAAGAAGGCGCGCAAGGGTCAAACCGATGGCCTACAATCTCTGATGGACTCACACATGCAGGATGTAACATTGCGACGAGCCGAACTCGAGGAGGTCGAGAAGAAGTCACTTCGTTCGGCCATGGTGGAGGAGCGTCTACGTTATTGCAGTTTTGTGCATATGTTGCAACCGGTGGTACATGAAGAATGCGAAGTTATGTCCGAATTGGGGCATCTACAGGTGAGTTCCATCACAGACAGTAAGATAGAAATCATCATTAAACCTCATTTTGCATTTTACAGGAAGCCATGCAATCCATAGCATTGGTTACCAAGGAACCCAATGTTCTGCCACAGGCCTCCGAGGAGCTTATACATGATGCCAAGGCTAGCATTAATCTATATCCGGAATCACCAGGCGGTGGTTCTGGTTCCCAGGGTGGCGGCTGTTCCAATTCCCTCGGCTCGCGTAAAAGTTCCGTTTGCTCCATCAGCAGTATGAATAGCAGCGGCTCAAGCAATTCACCTGGTCATCATCACTATCAACGCTCTCTGTCGCAGGTGCGAAATTCCAACTAAACACAGCGCTTTAAATCGATGTTTTTCCCTTCCTTTTTTTTATATTGGTTTTCATATCGATGTTTATATATATATATAATTTTGTGTATTTTTATGTTTTTAGTTTGTAACGCCCGCAATTCGCTTGAAACCTGGTGAATCCAGTGATAGTGGCTTTTGCTCATCGCCAGCTCTAACAACACAGGTTTTCATTTGTTTTCCGTTTTCCGTTTTATTTTTTGTTCTTTTGTCCTTGTGTCCTTTTATCATAATGTATCAAAGGAGGAATGGCTTGAAAACATTTACTTATCCAAGATTATCTAATACATTTTTTCTTTTTCATAGGCTTCGACTTCAACTAATCAGACTCATGCCGTTTCCACTTGGCCACCACATTCCCAGGACGTTGTGGATACTCTACCACCCACAGCAGATCGTCCTCACACCATTTCCACTGCCTACGAGAAGGGACATCAACGTCCACCATTGACTGTCTATACATTTCAGAATCCCGAGACTATACACGAATCGGGGGGAAGTGGTAATATGGTGGCTACCAATGGTGGTGGAGGTGGTAATAATGGTAACAATGGCAGTGGTTCAGGCCAAAATACGCCAGCAACACAGAAATCTCCAGCTGCTACGCTAAGTCGTCCTCCATTGCCAGTTGTAAGTATTAGGGTTAAAATTAAAATGAAATTATATTAATGGGTGATGATTATCTGTTGGAAATAGAAGTGAAAGTGGCAAACATTGCCCCCCGTAAAGTATGCCATAGTTTTTGAAAAGCAAACAAAACTCACTTTCATTGTACAACAGATGCAAAAATTAGTCTTTAACTTGTCATTAAGCTGCCGTTTCTTGTCATTTGTTTAAAATATTACGCGAAAAACATTTAAGAAGCCCGCCCATGTGGTAAGTAAAGAAACATGTCCCACTGTGTCCCCATTTTTGCGCGCTCATTTGTTGCATGCGCTCCTCAGTCATCTAGCCAGCTAGTTTATGATCTTTCACCTTCATTTTGCCTGCGAAACGAGAACCGTGAACAATTTATGCTCTCAAGTGTTGGATTGATGTAGTCTAATTTGTCTTGAAACTTTCTTGCAGCGCTGCTCCTCACTGGAACGCCCCTTGTCGGCACAGAGTAATCATCGTCAGGGTAGTGGAAATTTGTTGCAACGTCAGTGCCCATCGCCCATACCAGCTCATATCACGAAAGGTAAGCCATGATCCACCACTCCGCCACTCTGCCACCCACCTCCGACTCCCCCTTCCATTCTTTCATTCACTATATCTTTGTCTTTGTGTTTTATGTGCACGCTTGGCTAATTCTGGAGTCTTACTAATAAACATGTTGTGACACTCTTTTTCCTCCCGCCTACCGCCTACCGCCTATCCACATCTCCATGTTGCTTTCATCATTGCTTTACATCAACGCATGCTTTGCTCCACAATGCTAAATTCAATCAACACAGAGCTGTCCGCAGCCCATCATGCACAGCAGCAGCAACAGCAACAGCAGCAGCAACAACAACAGCAACAACAACAGCAGCAGCAACAGCAGGCAGTGCCGCCCACTTATGTTAACATGTCCGAGTTGGCCAATATGGCGGCTTTAAAACTAACTAACCAACAACAACAACAGCAACAACAGCAGCAACAACAACAACAGCAGCAGCAGCAGCAATTATCAAAGCCATCGCCACCGCCTCTGCAGCAACAGAGTTCCATAGATTCTATAGGCTCGCAGCATTCCAATGATTCATCAACGGGCCAATTGCACCATCACCAGCAACAGCAGCAGCACCACCACCACCACCAACACCACCACAATTCATCCTTACAATTAGCCAGCACACGCTCCCATTCCATATCCTCGTCGGTGTCCTCGAATTCGCATCCATCAATCGATTCTGCTGTGGCTGCTTCGCTTATGGGTCATCATAATGCCACCAATAGCAACACTACCACTACCACAACACCGTCCAGTGGCAGCTCAACGCCACAGAATCACTATTCGCCACTGTTAACCCAATCACCCACATCCACAGCTGCAGGTACACCCTCGGCTGCCAGCAGCACGGGCCTGGGTTTTGTCTATCAGGTGAATTCCCCGACACCGCCTACAAGTGAGATACTCAAGATCACCGAGCAGACGGCGGGATTGACGGACGGTGAATCCGCTACCGCTACAGAGACAGACGAACGATCTCGTGCCTCCGTCTTGCAGAAGGCTTCAATGTTTGAGAAAGCAGCAGCGGCAGCAGCAACATCGCCTCCCCTGCCAATTGGTGGCCCTATTGCCGGGTCAGCTGCTGCCAATGGAGGTAGACGTTCCGAGGATTTGCGAGCAGCCGAACAACAGGAAATGGGTAAGTCGAAAAACATTCATTCTATCAACCAATCTAGAATTCCCTCGATATGGGTGGAATACCAAACAAATTTGGTTTCATTACCAATTAATAAGTATTCCACAAATATCGTTGAAGTAATTCTAGAAACATTTATTTCCGCCCCACCTAGCACCTCCGAGCACAACATAAAAAATACCATATCTATATACATACATATATATATATATATACATATATATAGATGCAATTTCAGTTGAAATTTATTGAATATAATTTTCGAATTACCCCCGTCAACCTAGCAATCCATTTGCCCGATTTTTGTGTTCCCTTCTTTTTGCGTGATTACTTTTAACCCATTTAATTTCTTTGTTTTATTTTTTTTATTCTCCTCGCCCCCTCCGATTTTCTCAACACCAACAACAAACAACAACACAAAAAATTCAATTATTTGATTTCATTTTCACACAATTCTATTTTTGTTTAAAAAAAAACAAACCAAAAAAAAAAAACGATCCAAATCTTTATCATCTGTAAACTATATCCACACACTGCACAACTACAACAACCACCACCACAACAACCACAACAACAACAACAAAATGAACACCATATAATAATTTATTAGACAAATCTTTCGAAGATTCAATACAAGCACTAAATAATTTAATTGGCGAATTAGACTCGTTTCAACGTGAGATCGATGAGGGCAAGGGCAAGCAGCAACAGCAACAGCAACAGCAACAGCAACTACATCAGAGCAACAGCAGCAGCTTCAACAGCAACGGCAACAACAATAATAACGGCAGTCTAAGTAGCAGCGATAACAATAACATTATGGCCACCAGCAACATTGATCTCTGCGCCATTAGCAATCAAACGAATTCCAGCGGCTGTGGTACTGATATATCTGATACCAACTCGGATGAACATCTGCAACAACATGATGAGCGATTGGAGCAACGGGGAGAGCAACACGATGCCAGCGATTCGGAGCTGAGTCGTTGCTATGTGAGCGAGACAAGTTCGCTGACCGCAGGCTATGAGAATCCCACATTTGCCCATTTGTCCCGCGAATCCGATCATCCGTTCAATGGCGGCAGTGGCAGTGGCGGCAGCGTATCGGGCTATGCGGGAGCATCGGATACCATCTCATTGTGTGCCTCCTCGGACAGTGTGTGTCTGGGTCAACCGCGTCATGCCTATGTGGACACTTGCAGTGATAGCGGCAGCGCTGTCGTCGTGATCTATGATCATCAAATACCCAATACACCGGATGTGGAATTTGTTAAACAGAATTCCGAAATTGTTGTCTTACGCACAAAAGATCCAGCACAGCAGCTGCAAATGCATGAGATGCGTGAATTGCAGCAATTGCCAACGAATCTGGCGGGTTCTCCGGAATCACCAGATTCCTGTAGCGTTGGCAAATTATCAACGCAGCCGCCGACAGCAACTGTGGCGCCCGCCAAGCAGCGACTCTCCTCGTTTCGTGCCTCCAGTGAGCAGCAATTGCAGTTACTTGGACGCAGTAGTCCGCAAAGAGGTAAAGATAAGGTTCAAGATCAGCAGCAACTGATCACAACAACAACAACAACAACAACAGACGAACCAACGGTGAAACGTTCTTTGCCACCAAAACCAACCAGCCTAAGCATTTTCAATGGTCCTCTTCCTCCTCCTCCAACAAGTGATAAACCTTTAATACCCAGAAAATCGGATTTCAAAGCCGATTTAGATGCAAAAATACGCCGGCAAAAGCTAAAAGTGCAACAGCAATTGCAACAGCAGCAGCAGCTGCAGCAGCAACAGCAGCAAGAACCACAGCAACTACAACAACAACAACAACAGCAACCACCACACTCACCACAGTCGCCCCCACCAATAGCAAGAAACTGTAAAGTCACTAATCAAGCAGCCGTTGTAATAGCATCCTCATCATCCATATCCATGAATCCATTGAATGCCAATACAAATTCGTATCATAGAATGCCAAACACAACAACAGCAACAGCAACATTTAACCATAAGACGCCCACAGCAACATCAACAACCATATCTTCATCATCATCATCTCCATCATTTTCATCATCTTCATCATCATCATCGACATCGACATCTCCATCAGCCAATGCTCTTGCTCCCGCTGTGCCCGCCAGACCACCATCTCAGCCTCAGCCTCAGCCTCAAGCACCTTCGACTCCACCAATACCATCCCCAGCCAAGCCGTGTATTACGCCCAGGCCGGCCTCGTTGTCGTCTTCGTTGGGTTCGTTTTGATTTTCTTTTCATAATTCTTTTTTTTTTCGTTCTGTTACGTTCGTTTTTTTTTGTTCTATTCACTTCTTTAGTTAATTTTCCAAAAAAAAAAGAAATTTTAACTTGGCTTTGGTTTCTAATTTTCTTCATTGAATCACCATTTCATTCACCAAACAACATTAGCAGCAACAACTACAACAACCACAACAACACTAGCAACAGCAACAACAACTGCACGCGTCTGCAACTAACTGCAATTGCTTAGCTAAAAAAAAACAAAAAAAAAATGATAAATTTCATAATAATTTAAACTGCTTAAAATGCTTTTTGGGTCCGGGATTCAATCTCAAAATCTCAAAAACTCATATTCTCGACTTTGTCAATTCTCGACTCTCTCGCTCAATCTCTCTTTCTCTGTTTGTGTCTCAACTAACTGGTATTTAAATGGTGTCCTGTGTTTTGTGTGCCACATATATATATATATAAAAATCAATAATAAATATTATTGTACATAACTGTGATTAACTCTGATTAATTGATTTTCGATTTAGTTTGGTTTTTCGACACTAACAACTTTCTATTGCCATTCACAGGAGGCGCAGGAGGAGGAGGAGGAGGAGGAGTAGTTGGCGGTGGTTCGACGCGCATAGCACGACGATCATCCATCAATCAGGCCAAACCACCGCCACCAGTTAGACGCAGTTCATCGGTCACACCCAGTCCCAATGCCACAATGGGGGTAAGTTCCTTTCCACTTCACTTAACCAACAACTCCTTTAAGTCAGGCTAACTAATTTAGTTTTAGCTTAGATTTTAAGATGGCTCTTTACTTTCAATTTTTATGATTTTATTTTATTTTCAATTAAAAAACAATTGCACCCATACAAAAAAAAAAAAAAAGCCACCAACAACAAATCTTCACCATCAGCAACAAGCACAGCTAAGCAGCTCCAGTGAGCATTTGCCGCCACCGCCAGCATTTATGTTGGATGCCCATCATATAACACCAACAACATTGCCATCATCGCCGCTGCCGCCGCCGCCACCAACAAGCATGCCCAATTCAGCATTGAAAGTATCGGAAACGGTAAGAGCTTTGGCGGCCATGAGGCATCAGCCAGCCTCGCCAGTGGCTCTTAGGCGTATGCAACAGCAACAGCAACAGCAACACCAGCAACAGCAGCAGCTACAACAGCTTCATTTGCAGCAGCAGCAACAGCAACAACAACAACAGCCTTTCATGCAGGTGTGTGCCTTTGTCTCTGGACTTGGGCATTTTATATAGAGCCTTTTACTTGCATTTAGTTAAAAGTTTTTTTTTTGTCAAGAAATTTGCTTCACTTAAAGGTTTAATTTCGGCCATGCCGAAGTTTTTATACCCTAGCAACTCCACCATTCAATGAAATAATGTTTCTAAATCCCTTGAATCATAAAAAGAAATTATGTTTTAAATCAGTCTTACCTGGCTTTAAGTAGATAACTTTTGTATTTTATATTTTTAAGTGGATTGAAGTGAAGACAGATTATTCTGCTCTATCTATCCAGATTCTATTTCATCCATATTGACTCTAACATTGACTGTACAAGATCCTGAAAGAGGTTATAATAGATTTTGTCTACTTGTCTGTTCCTAAACAAATTTCGTATTCAAGCTTTTTATTGTTGTAGGTAAAACATTTGTCGGAGTTAGCCCGATCAGACAACTATAACTCATATAGTTTTAGGCAAATATAGCGCTAAATTTTCATAAAGAAAAGAAAAGAAAGATAGCAAGTCTATCAGTTGTTTCGCCTTTAAAGCGTATGCCATCTTTTTTAACAAAAGCCATGGAATATAGTGTTCCGATCTGGCTAGTTTCTAAACCCAATCATAAGAAACTTAATGAGTTTTCCTCTTAAACTAAAATTTAAAGCGATGAAAAATAAATGTTAATGTTAATCAAGATTATATAATACATATATACATATATATACTTGATGAGGATCGTAAAGGGTTCATTAAATTTTTATTATACTTTCGGCAAGTGCATAAGAAAGATTTAAAAAAATTAAATGAAGCAATTTCCTTGAATAAACTTTTAACCTTTTGTGAGCATTATGGCTTTGCCTATGTTTATTTTTTCCCCCCTTTCTTTTTTTTCTTTTATCTCTATAACTTATTATTTTCTTTTCATTTCACTTTATGCATTTTGCTTTGCTTTACCCCAACACCAACACACAAACACACACACACACACACACACACACTTGTTCAATCTATGACACACCCACACTTACACACAGTCCCTGCACCTGCACACTTCCCCGTCAAATGATGAAACCGACTATGAAGCTTACTATAATTCCTATATGGAGCTGCATGCCTATGCTGAGGCTATGAATCAAGGTCAAAAGTCACACCATGGACAGCAGGCGCATCCGCATTATAATCATCATCAACAACAACAACAACAACAACAATCTCTGCCGCCCACACCGCCGCCTTATCATGCCCCACCACAGGCAGATGCCTCTGTAAGTGACCAGCAGACAGTTAGCCATCTTTGTGGTGTGCGCTTTACTACTAACCAACCAAGACTAATCAACAACAAATGAAGGATGAATCTCTCTTGCAGCTATATATTAACTAATTTAACAAGTCTAGAGAAAATTGTTAACCCCCCTTGGCAATGCCCATGCCCATGACCTTTATTCATCTCCAGTTTAGTATGTAATGGCATTTTAGCTTAGTTTAGTGCATTAACATTTAGCTTTTGTCCTTGCTTAAATTGGAAACTGAAACCAAATTGTTTAATTTGTGCTTTTGTTGTTTTCTTTTTTTCATTTCTCTATATTTCTCTCTCATGCTGCACATTTGCACATAACAAAACAACACTCGAAACAGTCGTTCCGCACTTCATCACCCGCCTCGGGAGGCAACAGCGGCGGCGGCGGCGGCATTTATGCTCAACCCAAACTGGTCAATAGCATGTCCAGCTTTCGCACTAGCAGTCCAAGTCCAAATGGACATGCGACGGCAGCAACAGCAGCAGCTCACCCATTGCCACCGACACAGCCCAAGGCGAATCCGAATCTAATTGCACAGCTCAATGCACGACTCAACAGCAATAAGCAACATGCCACCGAGGGCGCCGGCGGTATCTATGGTAACCAACAGCAGCAGCAGCAGCAATCTGGAGGTGGAGGTGGCGACTCTATTTATATGCGCAGTGGCGTAATGTCGCATTTGCCACAGCAGCAACACTTTGACGGTAAATTTGAACAACAATCTCATAGAATTTATGCTAGTTTCGGCACCACATCATCATCATCATCATCAACAACAACAACAACACAACATCAACAACAACAAGCAGCAGCAACAGCAACAGCAACAACATCATCTATTCTAACTCCAACTACTTCATTCAATGCTTTGCCACACTTTCCACTCTCATCATCCACATCATCGTTGCTATCTAAAGTCACTTCATTTGCAAACAACTCGAACTTAAATTCATCGACAATAGCAGCAGCAGCAACAGCAGCAGCAGCCAATTCGCATTATCAGCCACCACAAGCTCCACAAGCAGTCAAAGATTTTGGCAATTATTCAAGTTCATTTAATAAAAATTCAGCAGCTGCCCAAGTCTCTAGCCTGCGACAGGCCCCACAGCAACATCAACATCAACAGCAACAACATTATACATGCCCACCACCTCTAGAAGATCCACCACCACCGCCCATCTATTCGGCTGGTTCTTCGGCCACCATGCCCAAGAAAATGCCACGTCCACATGCAGGACAAAATGTTCAGCATTCGATGAGTAGCGCCTATGCTGCTTCCGCCGGTTCCTCGACAGCAACTTTGCCAAAGAATATCATACAACAGCAACGTTTACAGCAACAGCAACAGCAGCAATATCAACAGCCACAAGGCTTGGGCAATGGCAATGGCAATGGACATCCTAATCAGCGTCCACAATTGCCTTTACCACAACAGAAATTGCGAGCTGCACACCAACAGCAGCAACAGCATTTGATGGAACAACAACAGCAACAGCAACGACAGCCGCCCATACCCTCACGTCATTCCAGTGTGCAGCAAAAGATATTCGTCTCAACGAATCCATTTATACAGACAACGGCCGTCAAGTTTCATTCGCCTTCGGCCTCGCCCACTTGTGGTTCACCGGTAACTGGATCCTCTTTGGCTAGCATTTATGCCACAACGGCGCGTGGCAGCCATCATCAACAACAGCAGCAACAGCAACAACAACAGCAACAACAGCAACAACAACAGCAATATCATCAACAGCAGCAACAACAACAACAACAGCATTATTATCGTGATGTTGCTGGGGGCAATAGCAATGGCTACAACAATCACAATGTCCATGCCCACACCCACGTCCATGCCCATCATCCAAGTGAGCGCCCTGTTTGATTTCATTCGATTGCAAAATGAGCTGAGCTGCCTGCCCTGTATTTTGATTTCTACTTATTTTTGTTTATTAATATTATTTTTGCTGATTGTGAGAGAGAGGAGAAAAGAGAGAAACAAAGCAAAAAAAAAAAAAAAATACGAAAATCAGCGAATTGATTACTATTATTTAGTTTATTTTAGCGCATGTTGCTCTTATTGTTGTTATTTCTTTCAATTGTTTTGCGTTGTTTTTTTTTTTTTTTCGTTAACCTCTGCTTAAGATGGGCGAAAATCTGGTGGGCCAAATTTCATTGTCCCATATCAACTTTTCCAATCATCAAATCATTTAGCACTTCTAGAGAAAAAAAAAAATATATATATATATATAAAATGTATATATTTACGAACGAATTACTTAGATTTTTCTGCATACTTTTTTTTTCAATTGCATTTTGTTTTTGCTTTTTGAAATGACAAAAATTCCTACAAAATCGAAATGAAACTTATGATTTTCGCTTTTCATTTCATTTGTTCTTTTATGCACCCAAACAATCGATCTATCTGTCTGCTGCTGCCGCCACCACCGCCATCTCTATCATCATAGACTATGCCACAAATAGCACAAATATTGAAAAGACTGGCAGCATAAGGGCCAAGACAAAGGCCGAATTCCTTGAGAATCTCAATGCTAAATTGGCCAAGCAAGGCATGTCGGGACGTGCATTTGCCGTGCGTAATCTCATCAATAGTAAAGCCTTGGTAAGTTTAGATTTAACTAACTAAATACATAACAACACAAAACGAAAAAACTCTCTCTCTATATATATATATATTATATGTATATGTGTATGTGTTAGATGTATCAAAATCCACAAAAACTATCGCGTCCCAGTGCACAATATCGTAGACCACCCACCTATCCCACCACCACACCACCAACAACCACCACCACCACCACAAACAGCACTTGTGATGAACAGTGTTAAGGTATTTTTCAGTTCTAGAATGTTTGTTTGTTCTTTCTTGATCGTGCTCGATCCCCCAAATACTAATTAGGCCAGGCTGGCATCTAATAAAACTTCTTTCTAACCCGCTGAACAATGCTAAAAACTAATCTCAACAAAAATTAACTTTTCATTTAGAGAAAGTTAAACTATAAAATTTTGGTGCAGATAGATTATGAGAATAATCATCTCGAATATAACATTAAATTTATGCTAACTCAGCTTTTTGAACAAGTTTGAACAGGAAAATCTATATAAAATATATAATAATATATTATTTGTTTGCTTCTTTTAGCCGGATCCTCGAATTTGTCATGAGTCGCTGATGGATCAAATAAAACGTGGAGCCACCTTGAAACGTAATCAGAAGATCAACGATCGGAGTGCTCCAAAAATACATTAAATTTATATCAAGCCCCTTTAACCTAACTCCCCTTACTCACTCACCTAGCCCTTACCTATATTATATACCTAATTTGCATAAGCTTAAAAATTATTTATTAATATTAACCAAATGAAAATAATCTAATGAGGCGAAAAAACGCGCTGCCCAGCTGCTCGATTGCAGTTGCAGTTCAAAGGCGAAAGAAGAAGGAGAGAAAGAAAGAGTTTAGTTTGAAACTGAAAACTCGTCGAAGAAGAAACTAACTATACATATGATAAATCTAAATCTATATACAATACAATACAATATATCTATTTATATATATATATATTGAAATAATCAACAGCCGTAATGAAATGGCATTTCTATGAGTATCCCGCAAAATGAATATCATTAGACACACTTAAATTTCGGTTGCAAAAATTTCCAAAAAAAAGAAAACAAAATCTCGAATTTACTTTTAGTAAACAAACACATACACACACCTATACACACATTTATGCATATTATAAAAGTTAGATATATCCTATTATCATATTTATAATTTTCCAAACTACTTGTTTATGTAAATATATCTAATTATGGTTTAAAGAGAACAATACGAAACTAATCTGACGCCTAAATAAATGGAATTCAATTTGAAATATTTTCATTTTCATTTTACATATAATAAATTTGGTTTTTCTTATTTAAACACACACAAACACACACACCCATACATGTAGAGTTCTAAAATATCTGTATCCAATGGCAATTGCAAGTCAATTTGGTAAAAAAAAAAAACGTTTATACAATATACACACAATTCCTATATACTAGTAGATATTATATATCACATACATATATATATATATATATATATGAATGGAAAACCCCACTGTAACTATATACTATGATGGTTCATCATTGCTTTTCGAATTGAACCGAGACGACTCTACTGCCAACAAGCAAGCAACCCAAAAAAAAAATACACTTAATTAAACTCTTGGAATTCGGGATTTTAACTTTTCTAACTAGATATCGATTTTAGATATCTATTGATATGATAATGATCAGCAATCCTGCAACCGTATTCATTTTTATATACTATATACGAACAATATAAAGATTTTTCATATCAATGCTATAAAGTAGACACATTTCCATTGGACTGAAACGTTTTTTAAATTGTACTATAAACCAAAAAATTTGACATTTTAAATGCAAGAAATGCAACCAGAACACTGAGTAGACTAGAGAAAAGAAGTAAAAAACTCCCCACTATATAATCTAAAACAATATCATTTGAGTTCATATCAGAGACAGGCTCTTTTCGTACTCCTCTTTAATAATAATAATAATTTTATATTTTGCCATTGCATAAAGCATTTTGAATCAATTGAAATCTTAACGTTTTTTGATAAAGATAAAAATAAAATAATAATATAATCTCTGATTCACCTATGCTATATAAATGTAGTTAACAACCTTTTTAAATATTTACAAAATATTTTGTATATATAAAATGTGCTTTTTTTTAGGGCTTTCACCAAAATTTAAAAAAGAGATGAGAAAAAGAACTCGTCGTAACCAAAAAAGAAAAGAAAATGGCAATAACTAAACTATACTGAGAAAATCGAAGGAACTCCATTAGTCTAGAGAGCATATACATACATATATCTACATATATATTTTTTTGGGCGATCACTAAAGACGACACCACGTACACAATTACATACAAAAACATATTCATATAAAGGCAAAAAGAAAAAAGTTAATTAACAAACCAAACAAAAACAATTATTTACAAAAACAATTCTAAATGTTAATCTTAAATGTGTTTCTGTGTGTTAAAAAAAAAAAACAAAAAAAGAAAAGCAAAAGTTGTATTGCGTATTTTTGAATTCATTTGCATTTAGACATGAGAAACAATAACAAATACAAATACAAATACAAGAAAATAAATGTAAACGCATTAAATGTACAATTTAATTGTCTAATCTCTTCGGGAAAAACAAATCCAAAGTGTTCTGATGATAGATCTCGGCCAGCTTCTCTTTTGGCTCTTGCTTAATGCCGGCTATTGCTTCCAAAACTTGGCTGAAAAAAGATTTTACAATTAATGCTAACCATGATTGAGTCGCTTAACTTCTCCTACCTAATCTGACATGGCTCACAGCGTCCATCGATCAATGATTCAGCTGTCCATTTCTCTTTCTTCTTCACAGTGGGAAATTTGGTGGTTAAATGCTTATGACTGGCATGTGTTGGTCTTATGCCACACCAGGGGCAATCAGTCTCTAACATAATCGATTCATTGGGCAATTGACGCACTACCTCAACATTTTCCTCGGTCTTCAGGGAGCAACCATTGATGCCAATATAGAGGCCACCAAAAGCCAAAATTTGTTTTGCCTCTTCCCATGTGCCTGTAAAGCTATGAACCACACCTCCGCCACATTCCTTGACCTGGTCACGATTTCGCTCCAAAATGTTTAGGAAATCCTCACAAGCATTTCGCATATGCAGAAAAAGTGGCAAACGGAACTCGGCTGCCAAACTGAGTTGCTTTTCAAAGTACAAACGTTGCGTTTCTTGGCTACAGAATTGCAAACGATCATAGTCCAGGCCACATTCACCCACAGCGAGCACCTTTTCGGGATTTGCTTCAATTTTGGAACGTAGCTGATTATAGTAAGCCTCTGGATCGACCAGGAATTCATCACAGCGTGTGGGATGAGTGCCCACTGTGGTATAGAGACGATCTGGAATGAAAATCAAAATATTACAAATTATACGCCTTGATTTGAGAGAGAACCTGCCATCCTTTTTGGCTAAGGCAAGCGCCTCATCCACATCCTTTAGACACCCGGCTGTTATAATAATCTTGTCCAGGCCCTGTTGCCAAGCACGTTGCAAAACCTGCAAGGAGTAGCACGGATAACAGATATGGAAAGCTAGATCAGAAAATTACTCTTTACCAAGTCCAAGTCGGGTTGGTGCTTCTGACTTCCGCCATAACATCCCTGGAACATAGAGTCCGTTAGATTTGCTCCAATATCTAAATGAAATGGGCAGATAATTTCATAGACATCGGGTAAATAACACAGTTATATTTTATACCTATATATTTAAGGGCCATTTTAAGAAAACGAGCCGGTCGCATTTATTTATTTACTTTTCGAAAACATCTGTTGGTCACATTGGTCAGTGATGTGATTTTTTTTTAGCCGAAAAAGAGCTAGATTAACCAACACAAGCTAAATATTGAAGAAAAATGCTAGGAAATACCTATATTCAATTCTTTGATATATAATATATCTAAATGAATATACTTTAAATGTACTCAATATTTCAGGAAAATATTAAGAATCTTTCTATCGAAATAGTAGTTCCTTTTTTTGATTAAATTAAAATAATTTAGTGTGCCCAAATTTAAGTGCAGGCTTATATTCTTATGTTTTCAATTGAATTAAATTTAAGGTACTTCTTTAAATTTTAAGAAGTTTTGAATATACATCACCTACCGCTTATGTTTTGAATATCTGCCGTGGTCGGGCAAAACGCATAAATCAAAAATGCCAACACTTTCGGTAACGTCTTTAGTAGCTTGCCAGCCCTGTTTGAGCAGCAACCAAATTTGAACAAATGATGGCGCCACCAAGCGTGGCGGTTACTATTTAAATATCAATTTCAAAAAGTCAATGTTTTGGTCGACATTTAAGCCAACCTAATTTATAGCCAAACAGCGAAATTTAAGCTCTTTGTTGAAACGATAAATAACAAAAGTTAATTTGTGGCCATAATTCCCTATAGCGCAACTGGCTCAATATGGCAACATATAATTTTTAATTGTAAAACGCTGCCGCTTAAAATCCCATTTTAAGCCAATTTTAATGCAAAAATCAATGCCACACACCCCACATACAGAGGGGTGGGGGAGGGTGTGGTGGCATATGAAATTTTATGCGTATTTCGAAATATTGCGGACATTTGCGCATAATACCCACTAATTAGGACACGCCTGTGGTTAAGCTGTTTATTGTTTGATACCCTATTTTGGGTGCACTGCCCAATGGGCAGGCCAAACAGGGCAGCTGCAGCAGGTTCCACTTATGCAAATTTCAAATCCTTCTAAATAAATCGCCTGCACACCAGAGACAGCAACAACAACAACAACAACAGCTACAACAATATTATCAACTAAAATGGCCATTTACGCAATTGCAAATTTACAGTTTAGTGGATAAATGCAATTTATAATTTGAATAAAATTCCATTAGTTACTTTTAATGGATACTGGTACAGCATGCGGTTGCATAGACCACTTCTCCCCCCCCCCCCACACCATTTTCGCTTGGCCTGCCGCTCTTCATCCATCCATACGATCTCTGTCAGTTGTTTAATTGATTTAGCTCTCTCCGCAGTTATTCAACGTTGCATGCAACGCGGTGAGGCAGCAGGTTGCCAACATCAGGAGCAGGTAAAGGTGGGGGGAAGGTCTGGTGTATCAAATATTATAAACAGGTGCGGCTGCTGCTGCTGTTACTGGTGGCTTTGGTTTTTTTTTTTTTTTTTTTTTTAATGTATCAATAATTCAATTGGAAATTGAAATGCAATTAATCTACGCGCACAATTTAATGGACACTTATTAAATTTATTCATTTTCTTCTTTTTTTTCCTTTGTTATTTTTTTTATGCTCTGATAGTTGAAAAATTACACAATTTTTGTAAGTAACTTTTTTGTTTTTTTGTTTTTTTTTTTTTGCTGAACAATTTGAATTACGTACACAAATATTTTTAGGTTTTTGTTTTTGTTCTTTGTATGTATCTAACTGATATATCATCTTTAAATATGTATTTATGTTGGATTAACAAATGCCGTGTTCCCCATTTTATAGTTTGATATAGTTCTTTGTGTGTGTGTGTGTGTGTATTAGAAATTTTGTTAATTTTTCCTTTTTTTTAGATCAGATTTGTTTAGTTCATTAACTACATTTAATAACAATGTATAAACATATTGCTACAAATAAGTATATATGTATACATGGTATAGCTATATACTATATATGTATGTATATATGGCCTCTTTCTTGTTAGATCGGCATAGAAACTGTGTACAAAGTTCCTGGGACAAACTTTCCTTCTACGCGAAAGTGTTTCAAAGTTAGATAAATCTAAAAAAAAAAACGTATTCGATAATTTTTCAAAATGTTTGTAGTCCAATTTGAAGTTATGGCGTCTCACTTAAACGGTTAATCACTGAACTTTTACTTGTCTTGGTTTCGATAATGTTTAAACTGAAGTAACTGAAGTAAGTAACTTATATTGTACGAACTTGCTTAATGAAGTGACAAGTTAAAATACTTTTGAATTAAGAATATTTTCGAATTGGAATTGGATTGGAACATTTTAATTTTCTTAATTTTATTTGTCTTGGTTTCGCAAATGTTAAAACTGAAGTTTGTTTTTCAAAGACAACCGAAAAAGTTGACTAAAACTAAGAAATAGTTGATAAAAACAAATTTTTAGCATTCTTTTAAGGTAAGCTGAATTTTTTTAACCCACACTCGGAGCTTTTATGGCGTCCCGAGATCTGCTCATTTTAATAGACTTGAAAATTCTCTCTACGGACTTTTGGAATCCTTGAACTTAGAACATTTTCAGGACCTTAAGAGATGCCAAGCATGCTAAAGTTTACGAATTTTAATCAAAATTTTATATATTTTGGTTTTTCATCTCTTTGCTAATAACAAATTTGTTTAATTTTTTTAATTAAACGCCCTTTTAGAAACTTCTCAGCAAGTTTATTAACTTGAAAATTGGACTAAAACCATTTAAATTGGACAACATTTTTATTTTTGAAGAAATGAGATCATTTCAAATCGGTTGGATGAAACTTTTGTATACAACTCTGTTCCATTTGCCAAAGAAGCAGGCCATAATATATATTTAACTTAAGCTAAATTTAATTTTGGACGTTAGCCAAATCGATCAATCAATCAATTAACAATTCTTCAAACTCCATTAGCTCCATTTGCTCTCTCTTCTTCTTTCTTCATTGTTGGTATTTTTTGCATTAATTATTATTTTTTTTATAACTTTTATTTGTTGTATCATCACAATTCACTTTGCATCTGCCTTTTTGTTTCAATTCATATACAAATCCATTATCATATATGTATATATAGTCTTGGTAAATAAATATCTGCTAAATCTTATGTGCTATGGCTAAGAAAATTTTCTAATTAAATCAACGCTTTCATTTTCTCTTTTTTTTGGTTTGGCTGCTTATGCAAAAAATACATTAAATAACAATTCATTTTGAATTTTGCAAATTTGTATTTTAAATTTTTCTTCTCTCTTTATTTATTTTATTTAAATATTTTGTTGTTGTTGTTTTTATTTGGCAATTAGCATTAAGTACACCCTGTATAATCCTTGAATAGACATTGCAAAACAAACTGAAAACTTTTTGCTAGCTTAATAACGACAAACGACAAATTTTTGCCTGATACCCTTGCAAAAATTTTTTCTTATTCTATAAAATGCCTCAATCATATCGAAATATCACAGACAAGTCGGACAATTTTTTAGATCTTTTGCCAAATTTCACCAATTTCGCTCTTCATATCAAACTTCAAATTGTTTAGTTTCATCTTCCAAAACATTCACCAATAATTACCCAACTGATTATATTTTTAATTCTAAATGGTTTTAAATGGCTCTGTAGCATATATTTATGGCTCTTTAAAAAAATTCAAAAATCGCTCGAAACTCTTCTACAATTTAAATGTATTATAACCAATTTGTAAACTCTCTGAAAAACTAAAGCTGACTTTTTAATTCTTGATCGGCTTGAACCAGGGCAGTGCGCAGGATCTGCCTCAGAAGGGTTTTGAGCCCACTAGTCGTAAATTTGTTTGTTTATCAACACTATTTAATAGTTTCGAATTGCGACCGAGCAATGAATACTCGAACCCCTCCCTCAGAGCACGACAGTCCTTATTCCTTTCTATAAACTTCAGAGCGAGTTTGACATTTTGTGGCATCTCAGAAATATTCGGATCAAACGACTATATATTATGGCAGAAACCTTTGCTCGAGCGAGAAGAAACAACAAAAACCCATTACAACAACTTTTCGGGCAGAGCTTAGACTGAATAAAAGGTCAATCGAGGAACGAGAACGTTGCTTTCTCTGCTGATGCTTTGCCGCTTCGGAGCAACCAGAGGACAAAGAGCCACTAAGTGCGCATCCTTGGCCATCCTTGCCCATCCATCAACTAACTAAAAATTCGATTTTTCCCTTCCGATAGATTTTTTCTGCCGGCGGTCCCAATGGTCAATGACTGAGACTTAGCTCAAGAAGCAGATCAGACGACTATATCTTATGGCTTCTTTAGAAAAAGTTTTGAATATTGGCTCAGTAATTTCAGGATTTCGAAAAGTTAGTTCTCTTTATAAATTGATTCAAAGAATTACATCTTTTTATTGGCATTCAAATCTATAAAAAATCTTTCAAAATTTTGCAAGGGTATTAAAACTTTGGCATGGCCAAAGCGAATTCGTTTTCCTTGCTAATTTTTTTTTATTATTATTAAGTACTTTTGCATATAAAAAACAAATTGTGTACTCTTAGTGTAAAAAAGAAATCGCTGATTTTTTTTTTTTTTGTTCTTATTCAAGACAAAGAACTACATCGAGAGTAATACATACATATATAAATTGAAACAGTTTTTAGTGCTTTTTGAGAGAACAAACAAGAAAGAGAAAAATAAAAAATAATTCTAAAAAAAAAAAACGTTCAAAATGTGCATGAAAAATGTTTGAAATGATGAAGGTCTGAGCTATTATTTTGCCATGAATTTTTCATTGAAGTTTGAAATTTTAAGAACAAATTTGCTAACTAAATTGAAGAAGAGCAAAACAAAATGAAAGAAAAAATGAAACTGGTCCCCGTAAACCTTAATGAAAAAAACAGGCAAACAATGTAAAGAGAATGAAAATGAGAGAGAGAGAGAGTAAAAATGAATATACATTTCATTTTAACTGCATGATAATGATTTTTCCATTAACTATATAAATTTTTATATATATATATATTTTAAGTATGAATAATTCATCGTTTATGTATTATTTTTTGGTTGTTTGTTGTGTGCCTTTGAGCAACGTTTACGGTTTATGAACTTGGCCCATATTGGCATAACAGTTTTTTTCATTTTTGTTTACACACATTAATTAACTCTCGCTTATGATAGTAATAATATTAGTTGATAATAATAATAATAATTATGATTAGAAAACATAACTACGGCTACAGGATAAAACGGAATTGTTTTACTGCAAATTACAATCATCGGATGCATTGTTGATTTGCTGCTTGGTCTTGCGTGATGCACGGCGTATGAGTGATCTGTAAGCAAATTATAGTTAAAGTGATGAGAAGGGTGTGATGAAGGGGGGGGGGGGGGGGATGTTGGGTTTAGGGGACAAATAAATAGATGGCACGTGTTGCACTCACCTGGAACGAGGCTTCAGCTTAGCCTCAGCACTCGTGCTGGCCACATCGACAGCATCGACCAAACTGGATGACTTCTTGTCACCCATTCCGGAGCCAACTGAAGGACTGTTCATGCGATTTTTGTCTGCAATTAAAAATAACGAAATAACGTAAAAATATGTATAAAATGGTTTGGTTTGGTTTGTGGCCTATGGATTACCAATTTATGTAAATATTTTTTGATAAAGCAAAATGCGTAAATCCAATTTTCAGTTACAGGCAACAACAACGACGACAACGACGACAAGTTCTGTTTGTTGCCACAGCAACATGCAACAGCAAAAGCAACTGGCAATCATTTGCCATTGGTTTGCTCGACAAAGACAAAAGTGTTGAGTTTTTTTTTTTCTTCTTCTTCTTTAATCAAGGATTCAAGGATGCAAATAAACAGAAAAGAAACCAACGAAGCAATGTTGAAAACTGACATAATTAACTTATAAGAGTAAGCGAGAGAGATAGAGAGAGTGAAAGCATTGCACATTGAAGAAGTTTACTGTGTGGTAGTTTGTGTGTATGTGTGTGTGGCATGTGCGTGTGTGTACTTATATCGTGAAATGCGTTTGCATGTGAAATGGTTTTTGTTTACAGCTGAGTGCACAGTTAAGGTCTTGCACTTCAGTTAAGAGTCTGTCGGCGGGTTCTTTAACCATTTTCCAACTGACAGCAAATTGCCATGAGCTTTGGCTCACCTTTTCCCCTGGAATTGAGCAAGCATCATTAGCCCAACTTCTTCTCCCCCCCACCCCACTCAACTCAACTCAACTCAACTCAACTCACATCAACTTATTTTAGCAATTTCACAGATTTTAATTTCATATGGCTAATAAACGCAACAAAAAAATGGAAGAAACTTTTTAGATTATAGCTTAGCAATCTAAAAAGAGACGAGAAAAATCAATGTATAAAAATAATAAATCTAAAGAATCTCTCTCTACTTAACTCTCTCTCTCTTAACTTAGCATTTGATGATCTTTTCAACTGACTAATGAAATCTTTTACTACACTTAACTATACCATAAGAAAAGAAGACTTCTTAAAATGATAGCCTAACGAATTTCTCTTCATACAACTTGGCTTTTGACTTCTCCAACTGACTTTGCCTTTACAACTTAAAAATTAACTTCATCTTAATATTGAAACCTTTTACTATAAGCGGCAGAGTCAATGTCTTCTAGGATAAAAAATGACAACCTAAGAGCCTCAAGCCCTAAGCCTCTCTAGGCAATCTGATGACTGCTTCAAGTGACTATCAAAACCTTTTACTACACTTAACTATAAGAAAAAGAATCAATACCTTTAAGGCTAGAAATGACTGGCTAGCTTAGCTTCAAGCCTAAATTCTCTCTGCCCTTCTGATTAAAAAGTAAAAGTTTAAAGCAAAATTAATTTTAAATGAAATTTGCTTAGAGTAAATGGCATTTAATAGTTTATGTTTATGGCTTATTCGTAACGTATTTTCAGGGCTGGATTAACACTCAACGGGATCCTAGGCAACTATCAATTTGGGGGCCCTTTTTTATGTCCGTTCACTTCTGTTTTCGATTAAAAAATACAAGCTTATATCCTACAATGTAATAATATCAATAAAATTACCATCTTCATTTTAAACATGTCGTTTTCTACATTTGTTTTCGGCAAATTCATTAATTATATCATCAATATCGATTTTGTTCAATAAATCTGACTCTTGTCGCTCTTTCAGCAGCTTTGATTCTTTTTAATTGCGAGAAGAATCGTTCGGCCGAACAATTTGTAATTATTAATGTTAAAAAAAAATTCGAAGAGCTATTTCTGTGTTGGGAAATACTTCGTTTCTAATTATATTTTTCTTTCACTTTCTATAATTTTATGTTTGTAAGAAAATTTTAAAAGTCTTTTTTCATTTTTCGGGCAATTGCCTATTCTGCCTACTTGTTAATCCGGCCCTGCGTATTTCTATAGATAATTTAAGGAAATATATTTGTAAATTAACATTACAGAACATTGTTGACTTTCGTTGCTCCACCTTGCCCCTCGTTGCCCCCCTCGTTGCCTATCGCTTGCCATTGTTGTCAATAATTTAATCATTAACTCTTTAATCCCTAACGCCATTCAATCTAAACTCAATGGCGTAAGGCAAAAGCGTATTAAATTTTAAAACAAAAGAAAATGTAATGTACCATGACGTTTATTTATTTAGTAAAAGCCTTTTGTATATTGTATTTTAGGGCGCGCGTTAAAGTAGAAACAATGGCTAGAAAATAAAGCGCAGCTAAACAATTGAAAAAAGTTAACGAGCAGCAGCAGCAGCAGTCGAAGTAAAGTAAAGTAATCGCTATGGGTTATGGGTTAGAGGTAAGAGTTTAAAGGGTATATCGAGTTTAGTTTGGTTGAGAAGCTAAAGTAATAAACATACACACACACACACACTTTTTAAAGCATTCAATGAGCCGTGTCAAACGGCAGCAAAAAGCCCTCAAAAGAAAAAAACAGAAGAGAAATATTGCAACTGGTCCACACTTTGTGGCCAGAACAATGAGCCATGGCAACTGTTCTGTGCCACCACCCACCAACCGTCACCCACCATCACCCGCTCCTCTGGGTTTCCAGTGTCAAGTGCAACACCAAAATGTCCCACATTGCCATTGTTGATCAAAAAACAGACACACAAAAAACAAAAAAAAAAAACGAGAGAGGAAAAAAGGGAAATGAAAATGAAAATACTTTTGCTGCTGCTGCTGCTGTTACTGACACAAAAAGAGCGCGAAAATGCCTTTCAGTATATAGAAGAAATTGGCCAGTAGCACCAAAATGATAAAATGGTCTAACCGGTATTATGCTGCAACCTTACTAACAAAAAAAAAAAAAAAAAAAAAAACACACACACACACAAAACCAAATGAATATAAGCCATTTATGAATTTAACGTATGCATAAGGAGGGGAGAAGTGAAAGAGTGGTAAAACGTTTAAAAAATAACAAATTTTCTTTATCAAGTTAAGGCAACGATTTTCTAATACCCTTTATGATTGCTTTTTTTTTGCTACTGTCTATTAAAAAGCAAAAACAATTTTATAAATGTTGCTGGCAGCTTAAATGGCGTGTTGCCAGCAGGTTGTAGCGCAATAATGTTGCCAAACACTTAAGTTTCAAAACTCAGCTTAGCAGTCGTAGTTGTTGCTAAGCAGCTATGTTGCTAAGCCAGTTATGTTGCCAGTCACTAAAGTTGGCAAGGTCCAAATTATTAAAGTGCAAATATCTTCTGTATTTATAGTACGATCCTATTCAAATATTGATCATTCTTGTAAATATATTTTAATTAATACACATTTTTTATGAATATAACTTGTTTCAAACTAAAATTTGTCTTAATGCGAACATCCTCAAAGAGAAATTGGAAAGAAGAAAAGAATTTTTGCATACAGAACCAACTAAAGGGTTTTTTTTTTTTAATCTCTAAAGTAAATATATTATAAAGACTACCTTCTTATATCTTTTAATCGAAGATTGGACTCAACTTTTGGGCTCTAAGAATGGCAAGAACAGAATGCCAATTTAATATTTTGGATGTTAAACAAGACGATTTCAATATACATCCCCAAGATGGCACACAAAGATGACTCTTTAAAAAGAAATCTATCAAATGTATCAACAAAATGTTTCATGAATCCTTATATATCCCTTTATACCCCGCTCGAAGGTTATATATATAAATATAAAAGAAAAACAAAAAGAAATAACCAAATTTCGCAAGCCAAGCACAAAAACACACACACACACACACAAAGGGAATATGTAGTAAGAGCAAACGGAAAGGGGAAGTGAATGAAAAGGGGGGCAAGGGATGGGGTAAATACGCCAAAGGGAATTGGTCACAAAAATTGTGCATATGTGGCAGAAATTGAAGCGCAAACCGTGAAACAGAAATTTAAATTAAATTTTTGATTGTAGGTTTTCAACAGACACTCATTCAGTCAGAACTCCCCCGACTCGTTTCTCTCTGGGCCAGACCAGACTAGACCAGTTGCAGAGCTGCTCTAAAATACACACGATGTTCATATATTCAAATGAAAGAAAACATAAACAATTCGTGGTCCTTTAACGATAGTCCCTGCTGAAAACTTGAAGCAAGCGTAGCGCGATGTAAATACAAAGAGAATATTGTCGAGTTTATGCGAAGTTGATTACCTAAAAAAAAAAAAAAACACACACACACTCTATAGAGGAGTGGGTCCATCTATCCATGCGGCTAGATGTGTTTATCATTTAGAACATAGAACAACTCAAGTCAATTGTGATAAATGACTAAATTAAAATCATAAACCTATGAGCCCTGTCTCGAGTACTTTAAGAATTTAAAATGGTTTAATGGTGCTTTTGATTATAAGTTTATTCAAAATTTTGGAACGCATAAAA
This sequence comes from Drosophila nebulosa, assembly GCA_024703675.1. Classification (NCBI taxonomy): domain Eukaryota; kingdom Metazoa; phylum Arthropoda; class Insecta; order Diptera; family Drosophilidae; genus Drosophila; species Drosophila nebulosa. Next base: position 13,750,163 of record CM045725.1, on the reverse strand, counting down.
TCTTTTTCATCGTTCATCTTGTTCCTCTCTCTTTAAAATTTCATTTGAAACATTGGCAAGTCATCTTTACACTTTGCCAACACTAGAAATGCAATTGAACAATGTTGGACAATCGGAAATTATAATTTTTAGCTTAAACAACACTTAAAAGTAACATTAATTCACTAATCGAGCATAACTAAAATCATAAATGGAATCATTAACATTCTTGAAATATTTTTCTTAATTTAAAAAACACAAATTTATGTAACGCATGAACATTGTAGGCCGAAAAGAAAATAATAAAATATTTTACATTCGGAGTATATTAGGGGAAAGTTACAATTGAGTTAGGCCATGGGGCTTGAAGCGAATAAAACTGCTTGCGGTGGCGTCAGCAAACCATGAAGAAATGAAGACACAGGCTAAGAAGGCCAAGAAGGCCAAGAAGGGTGGCATGTGGGTGGCATATGGGCGGCATGTGGATGGCTGTGTGTGGTTGTAGGTGGCAACATTCTAGCCGCAGCACACACAGAGTACATGTGTATGGCCTGCAGCTGTTGGGAGCCAAACCAAGTGCCTTGGTCTTAGCTCAATGCTTGCCACTTGCGCGATGGGCCATTTTTTATGCCTCACCACACATACGTACACACACACACACACACATACACACACACACACATAGCAGCCGCCTAGCTGTGTTGTCAGCACGTGTAGACACACCATCAGAAAAACGAATTTCTGCGATTTTGTATTTTGCATACGCGTCGCAAAGTCGCTGTCGCTGTCGCTGACGTTGTCGCTAGTCTCCCCTTGGTCTTGGGTCTGTATGTAGCTACTTTTAAGGCAATTACCTGAATTGCGGCCTCGGCTTCGACTCAAGTGATTAAGTGCTTTAAATTTATTTTTAGTGCCCAAATTCAAGTGTCCTGAAAACCAGTAGCGGATCTACCAAGCCCAAAGTAACTCAAAATGCTTAAATCTAATTTAAAATTAATTTATAAGCGTCAAAGATTTTTTGTTTAAAACCTTTATTTGTGATATAGAAGCTTCTTCTTATGCAGTCAATGGATCCTCCTTTCGCTGAAAGCTTATAGGCCTATAAAACTTTGGTAAAAAAAAAAACCAATCCAAAACAGGGCTTGGGCGGCCTTTTAATGCACAAGAATTACACAACATCATTTCAAAATTTCAGTCATTTGATAGGCCTAACGAAGATTCTGGCCAAAGATCAGTATCCACTGCTGCACTGTTCTTCCTCTGCTGGTGTCGATGGAGTACAAAGATGCTTTTATATACGTACATCACCAAAGGTCGCGTGCCAGTCTTCTTACTTATCTTCCCGATCCTTGCAACAGAACGAACAGAAGGCAGCAAATGTAACCAAGCATGCAAATCTAACCATAAAACAGGGCATCCAATACAATAAGGTGGTGGTCTCATGTCCTGGATATGGTAAAGCAAGTGAGAAGTGGTAAATTTTGTATTATTTTTTACTGTACCTTTTGTTAGCTAAAGCACTTATTTATCTCTCTATCAATCAAAGTAAAAATTTTAGTCACAACAAGACCTTAAATTATTGTTGTCGATTTTTCCAACTAATGCTGAATTGGAATGGTTTTTCCAAGAATATGAGTTTCAATAAAATGACATACAAATTTATAGAAACTTTTAGGAAGACGAAATTGTCATGTCAAAAAGGCAATTGCTATATTCTTTGGCAGGTTTAATGGCTGATTTGAGTTTTAGGAAATGAATATAAACGATATTTAAATTTGTACGAAAAATTTAAGAATCGCTTTTGTAACTTTTCTAATACTCTTTTTGTTATTTACAACAATCGTTTCTTTTACAATAAAACAAAAGCTTGACATAGCTGAACAACGTCTTTATTAGCAACAGTGTTGGCTGACATCATTTATACTCAGTGTTGGTTAATATGCTAAAGCCCTTTCTTAAGCAGCTTTTTCTTCTTTTTCTTCGCACGTCATTGAAACGCAATGAAATAGGTTAAATAAAGAATTCTCTTTCTAATTGTTTAAATGAAATCTCATTGACTGAGTTAACTTGACAGAACTTTGTTTATCTAAAAGACCTTGCTGAGTTCGGCCCTGGCCGTGAACCTTGTCATAGCATTTCATTTAACCTCAATTTGACATATTGAGCCCGCCATAGAGATACTTTGCTTGTGCCTTGTTGTCAATGACTTCTGTCTGCGGCTGTGTTTTCGCAAGTGTCGAACATTAAAGCTTTAATACAAATGAAACTTTTTGTTGGTGTTTTTTTTTTGTTTTTTTTTTTATATTTTTGTTGCTTTTTTTCGGCTTTCAGGCTAGCAGGCAACTTTGCACTTAATTTGAATGACTTTTGCGGCAGGCAACTAAAAAATTTCATCAAAAGGCTGCCAGGCAAACAATTCAATTATTGGCAGGCCCAACAGAAGCGAGGGCACTGGCTGGCTTTGACTACTGGCATCCATCCTTAATGATTCAACAACTTTTTCCTTTAAATTAATTATGTTTTCGCTGTGTTGCAGGAAGCATGAGCGACGGACCAGAACCAGAATCAGGATGAGAGCGAGAGCGAGAGCAAGAGCAAGAGAGTAAGGATCAGGTCCCTTATTAACTAGCTATTTATACTTGTAATTGAAAACTTTCCTTCGCTGGCTCATAATTTCTATTTTCATATGAAAAAGAGAGAGAAAGAGAGAGAGAGAGAGAGAGAGCTGGAGCGAGCAGGCATAACTTTTTAATGAGATAATATCCCGATGGCCAAAACGCCATTACGGCTAATTAGAAGGTCAAGCTGCATAATTAATACACGTGCTCGTGCTCGTCAAGACGAAATCAAAGGAGAAGAACCTTTTTGTCCATTTGTATTCTACGCATTCTTCTCTCACTCATCATAAGAAAAACGTCAAGTCAAGGGAATTTTCATCTTCTTTCTGTTGTCTGTTGTTGTTGTTGTTGTTGTTAGATTTACTTTTGTATCTTTTGTCGCCTGATGAATAATGAAAAAGAGTTTGTCTTTGCCTTTGCCTATGTATTTTTTTCTCCCGTTTTTTTTTTCGGTTTTCTTTGGTTTGCTTTGTTTTTCTTGTCTACCGAAAATCTAACAATTAATTAGGCCATGTTAATTGCATTCAATTAGACAAATTGGCAACAATTTGTCAATGTTTTATTTTGTTTCTTTCATTATTTAATTGGAATTGGAATTGGAATTTTTCTGTCTGTCTGAAATTGGCATTTAAAATGAATAAATTAATAAATGTATAAATTATAAGGAGGAACTCATAATACCTAGGATTAATTTAATGTCACTGAGAATTGAGAAGTGTCTACTTACTGCGACTGGACGATGCACTGACATAGGCCGAGGAGCGGCGTTTAAAGCCGCTGGGCGCTGCCTCGCCGGCGGCTCCATTGCCGCTGCTACTACTTGCGGGCAGGAAACGGGAGAGGGAAAGCAGGGTCCTGAACAATTCGGTTACATTGGTGTCCTCTTTGGCCGAGCACTCTAAAACTTTGGCCCTGCAAAAAAAAAACAAACAATAATGTTATATAACGCAACTTAAAGCAAATTACAAAAAAGTGTTGCCTACATTGCAGCGCACATGGCACATCAGAAATCACACGCGAAAAAAAAAATAAAAAAAAAGCAGCACCACGACCACCAAACAAACATTTTACAACAGCAAAAAAAAGCCATACAAAAAGAGAATCCTGCCACATTTTGCTCAATTTATAACACGGCTTTTGTGTGTCGCAACAAAATGGTGGATAATGCCTGCAACACACACACACACACACACATAACAACGCCCAACAGCAGCAGCAGCTAGAGGAACAACAACAGCAACCACCAAACTGTAGCTCGAGGCCGATAACGACCAGTGATAGGGAAAGCGAACGAGAGGGGGCGGAGGCGGAGGCGGAAGGCTGTCTAGGGAGTCAGGGAACAGGCAAAATGCTGCTAATGGCTAAATTAAGCATGTCATGCATTGCTCTCAGAGTTTGTGGCTATGAAGCCGATTGGTGGGCCAGAGTTGCGGCAATCGTTAACAAGGACAACGCAGAGGCGCATCGTCTCTCACGTTGCTTCTAGCTGCAATGCAGGCAGCATTACACACTCACACACACACACACACAGAGAACCTGCTTTGGTTCATAATGTAATATATTAGAACCAGACAGACGATAATACTCAACTGCTTAATGGCAACATTCAATTGGCAAAATTTTCTACTTAAACAGGGAAAATGGCAAAAGTTCTATTAAAGTTCATGCTTAACTATGTTTAATTTTGACTTTTAAGTGCACTGATCATGCGTAAAATGGAATCTTTTAGCCATCTGTTTACCTGACTACTACCTGAGATAAACATCGTACAATTATAATAAGTTAAAATAAGAACTTCTTACTTAACTGTCAAACAAATGCAAAAACTTTCTTCTCAGTATTTGACCATCTTTTATTTCAGTTGCCATGAACATCTTTAAAACTAAATATTTTAGTCTAACAAATATTCTCAAATTTTTTACAAATGTTTTATGATGGGCCCAATGTGCAAATGGTAGAAGCAGTAATAAGATCATAACCACTGTACACACAGCACCGTTATAATTCTTCACTCTGTGATTTGTATAAAGCTATCTCGCTCTGCCTCTCAGGCGTAGATGGAAAGATGCGCTCTCTCTTGAGCTCTCTCTGAAGACGTTTGTTACTTTGCCTGTGATCAGGTGTCTGCACAAAGAGAGCCCCCAACAATTATCAATGTATTTGTTGTTGCTTTGCACTGTGCAAAATGAAAAAGTGAAGAAGTTTTGCCGCAACTAACACAAAGAGCGCAGCCGACGATCAAAGGCAAGAGAAAGTTAGAGACAACAAAGCAAAGGTTAATTTTTTTCATGTGTAGCCTCTCAGCAAAGCGAAAGCGGCAAACTAAACGCTCTTAAAAATGGGTTTGAGGCTATGTCCAAGCGTTTGGCTCACATGAACACTTCTTCCCCTGGGGGCTATGGCTAACGCTCTCCGTTTTAGATTAGCTCTTTGAAGTGAACACATCAAAAAAAAGAGCAAAAATTAAAAATTTAGAGCAAATAGAATTTTGCTCACAATTAATTGTAATCAATTTTTTTTGGGCGCTGCGTATAAATTCTTGTGAATGTAAATTTTGTAATTGCATACTGAAACGTTTTTTTTTTTTTAATAAACTATCAATAAAATTAACGCTTAAGTTATTATTATGCTCATATACATATTATCAGTTTAATTATGCAATTGTGTAATTACATAAAATTTATAAATAAATATTTGCATTGCCATTAAGTCAAAGTAGAATTAATTATGTTTTTTTTTTGTTGCGCATAATGAAGAGAAGCCATAATTTATTTGATTAAATTTGTTTTTAAGCATTTATTAACTTGAATGTTTACTCAGCCTGATAAATGCACTTGAATTTGCCACAAGCACACACACACACACGCACACAAGAGCACACGGATTTCTTTATGCACAGCCACAAACTGAGAACCGCAGACAGACAGACAGGAGCAGCAGAAAGCAAATTGCAACGCTTGATGTAAGTTTGTGTGCCACAAAACATAGCCACAAACCTCGTTGAGAGGCAAGTAAAAATATTCGTACAAAGTTGCCACCTCATGGCAGAAGGGTGTGCGAGTGTGTGTGTGTGTGTGTGTTTGCGGGGAAAGTTCAAGGTGCGCCCAAAAACCGAAAACCGCACCATCAATCTGCGTAAATGTTTAATCCAGCAGAGATTTGTATACATATATATATGTATATATATGTGTATTTTGCGTCCTGTTTTGGCTATCCCTTGTCCTCCTTTAAGCCCCCTCCGCGCCCTCAACCATTCTGCGGTTGGGCACGCTTTTTACGTTCTCACTTTGTGTGAGTGTGTGAGTCAGTGTGTGTGTGTGTGTCTGTTGCCTGTTTTTATATTTTTTAAATAAGTTTACGCACGCCTGCTTAAACAGCAACACAAGCGAGGCCGAGAGACACGCCCCCCCCCCCCTGACTACCTGCCTCCCTGGAAATTATGGCAAGTGTGATGAGGGGAGGGGGGACAACCGACCCTACGGTCTTTTGCCTGAAAGCACGTCGTATGTGATTGTAAGTGATTTTTATGAGGCCGCAATTATAACAGGAGCCAGGTAGGCAGGCATCAGGCCAGGTAAATACGTGAGTGTAACTAAGTAAAAGCGTTGAAGTCGCTGAGTAAGGGGCAAAAGGGCAAAGAGGCTTATGGCAGCAGAAGGGCGGCGGAAGTTGAAAAAAAAGCAAATTGGCACGCAAGAAATGCATTAATATTGTTTATACATAGAACACCCCCAAAAAAAAAAAAAAACTCCACAAAAATTGAGTTCATTCAGGTCAGTGGGCATATTTGAAACTTTTACTCAGAGAGAAATATACACAAAAATTAAATGAATTTTAGCAATCGTTAAATCAATATGTTAAAGCAAACAATTTGAAAAAGTTTTCTATGCGATTCACTAAGTGGAAGGCTTAAAAAAAAAATTCTTATAACAAATTGTTGACTTTGTATGCTAATTTCAACCACAAAGACACAAGGCTTATTAGCCGAATTGAGTAAAAATGAATTAAGCTTTAATTCCTTGACATATTTGAATTGTTTGTTAAGTATTTTATTTTAGTTTGGTTGTAAAATCAAATAGCCATAAAAGTGTACTTAAACGACTGGCAATCATCATTAAACGGTTGAAGGACCTCATTTCACATGCTGTTCCGGTCTCTTTTTCCACACTCTTCTCCACTCCTCCTCATTGCCTATGCAGGCTGGCAGCATTGCAAGCGCCAACACTTGCTGAGCTTAGCCCGGACAAATGCTATTTAGTATTCAAAATTCATATGCTCTATAGATGGAGAGTGAAAGTGCATTGAACGTCCTTGACTCACAAAAGCTCAATATCAAGTGGCATAAAGAAGAGGTTAACTTACAACCTGATAAATCGGTTCGGAGAAAGCGCAATTTGGTTTGCTCTTTCTCTTTGCTTTCGGCTAACAAATGACATTTAATGAGCGGCAGCAACTGCTGCTGCTGCTGCTGCTGCTGCTCCTTGACAATGACAATGGCGCTGATTTCCATTATGCTCAGTTCTGGTTGAGGTCCTTGTTGCGAGTCTGGCAACTCCTTTTCATGTCTGAAAGTCACGGCTTTTTGTCGCTTAATTTCATTTCTGTTGCATTTAATTGCATTTCTGCCAGAGCGCGCACACTTTTCAGCTGACTCACATTTATTTGGGGCTTGGCATGGGCAAGTCTCGGGGTAAAACATATATATATATATATATATATATAACAATTTATGGAGCACAATTTTAATTTCATTTTGTAGTAGTTTGCTTGGTTTTTGGTGGTTTCTGCTAATTGCAATCGTTCTCGTGGAGACAGCTGTTGCACACACACACACACACACACACACACACACACACACACACACGCGCAGGAGAAATGCTTTTATTTCTTTTTGCTTGTTTTTATGGTTTTTTCATTGTTTTAATTAAAGTTTTTTTTTGTTTTTTTTTTGTTGTACTCACCTTAAACGCGGCAGTTCGCAGAAAACCCAATCAGTCACCTCTTCCTGTTTGACCTCTCTGTGGGTGGTGGCTAAGTCGGCTTTGTTGCCCGCAATGACAATGGGAATGTCCTGCGTGAAAAGAACCGAGAGAAAATGTTGAAAACGGTATTAGCAGGAAAAACCCCAAAAGCAAAAGCAAAAGCAAAAAAGCAGCAGCTGTGCGCGGCTGTTGGCAATGGCAGAAACCTTGCCAAAACCGCAGACAATGGAGGAAACGAGCAAAAGTGCGCTATAATTGACACTCACACACAATAGCGATGCGAAACAGGACGAAAGGTTAGCGCAAAACAACAACACAGGATTTTGTGGAAATGCTTCAAGGAAACCAAACAAAGCAACGACAACGACAACGACAACGAAAAAGAAAACGAAAGCGTTAAGAAAGAAAACTACACGTAACTTGAGGCTTGGCGGCCTAAGCTCAAAGGAATGACGTTTTAATTGCTTGTGCTGGTCTCCCCAAGCGCGCACACATGGCGTATGTGTGATTTGATGCTTATGGTCGTCGCGGCTTTCTGCTTGGCCACGCTAATTACAATTATCCCTGGACAATCTCTAGGCTTACCTGAAAATCACCGCGCTGTTCACGTATCTCCTCAAAACACTGCTTAACACACTGGAAACTTGGCGCCGATGTTGCCGCATAGACCAACATGAAGGCGTGGGCCGTGGCAATGGAGAGGCGTCGCATGGCGGGGAATTGCATATCACCGGATGTGTCCAAAATGTCCACCTGCAAGGCCAAGTGTGTAACCATTAAATATGCAATTGCTCATTGAACTGACGCATAATGAATGCATTATGTTCGCTAATTAAAAAAATGCCAACATCAAAATCAAAAAATTGGGTCAACGAAAAACCAAAACGAAAGCATTTCAATGCCAAAAAGAATTGTTCTCCTGCAAATGTATTTAAATTATTCTGTCGTGTTTTTTTTTTTTTTTTTTTTTTTGAAGGACATTTAAAGCCAATTAATGAACGGGCGACATAACCATTTACATATCCGTTAGTTGAGACCCGAACTTAAGCCCTTAAATTTAATATAAAATACTGCCCGAAAATCTTAATCAGTTAGAAAATATTAAAGAAGGTAACTTCCGCTATGCCAAAGTTCGATTAAAAATTATGTAAATTTAATGTAAATACCTTAGTAAAAAAAAGGTTTTTGCATAGAAACTTTTTTCGGTTTGTTCCCATGAGGACTTTACGATATAGTGGCCTGATTCCTTCAAAATTTGGCGACAAAGTACATACTAGAAAACTCAAAAAACAAAAAAGTTGTTTTCCCTAAGACTGCTTTTTTGTTTAATCGTTCCTATGGCAGCTATATGATATAGTGGTCCGATTCGTACACCGCCTGAATCCGCCAGAAACGTCTCATTCTCTGCGTTACAGACATCTGACCAATTTTATTATGCCCTCTGATATTCTAAGGGCATAACCTATATCAAACCAGGAGCGCCCAAATATTAGCTCTTAGCATTAAAAAAAACTCAAAAAATCTTAATTAAACTCAATAATTTTAATAATTTGTTTAATACAAAATATTGGAAACTAAAATGTTAGAAAATTAATACGATTTCTAAATAAATAACATATTGTTCTTAGTTCTTCTTTTCGTAATGTTTCCACTAATCTTTTGAATACTTTGCTAGTTTCTTAAACTGAATAATTTGTGACAGATTTATCGCATAAAATAGCAATTAAAAACATGCAGTTTAAAATTTCAGCCTATTTATTTTTTAGTTCTTTCTTTAATGTTTAATGTAATTTGCTGTAATTTGGCATCAGTTTTTTAAAAAAAGTGAATAAAATTTTCCGTCGAATGAGCTATTGTTGATTGAAATTGAATTAAAATTCAGAGGTAAAAACTTACTTTTAAATGAATTTTTTTTAAAAGTTAATTTTCAAGAGAATTCGATTTCTATTAATTGTCTAGATAACTTAAGAGAAACTAAGTGAAATTGAAAATTGAAATGCAAAAGAACTTTATTAGTTTTCTTAGTGTATTATTGAAATTCCTGCTAACGTAACAACAACAAAAGGTTTTTTGTGCAAATTCATTGCGATTTATATAATAAAATTAATATACAAGCAATTTGATTGCATTTTGGTTTTCATAACCAATTAAACAGAATCGAATACGATTGATTCTTAAGCTTATTTAAATTGATGATGCTAACTTTAAGTGGAATTTTGTTGGTCAAACCAATTTCCATATAAATTTGTGAGAGAGAAAACAAAACAAAACAAAACAAAAAAAAACTCATTTCAAATTGCCATTTAATATTTTTGACCAATTTTTGTTTGTTAGGGGTTTTAAATTGAATAGCACTTTGGAAGGATTTATCGAATGGCAAGGACCCCGTTGCGTGATGGTGGCTTGTGGGTTGGCTGGCTGATTGTCGCGTTCAATGTGCTCACTTGATGCCCCCACTAATCCCCAGTGTCAGGCATCTGTTATGTATATCGCCGCATGTTTTACCCCCCACACCCCCGGCTCTTTATCAACGCATTTAGGCCAGGCCAAAAAAGCCGCAATGTCAACGGCAACTGCCAAAGCCAAACGTTTAGCGGTGTCTCTACTCGAATTCAGATTCAGATTTGGATTCATTGCCGTAGCCACAGTCAGTTTCTAGGTCCTTGGTTCTCCTCCTATCCATTGTGTCTGTGTTTGTGTAACTGTGTGTTGGGGTTGTTTTTTTTTCTCGGCTTTTTTGGTTTTTGCCAATTTTGCTTCTTTTTTTTTTGTTGCTGCTGTTCATTGTGCTGCAAATTTGTAACGCATTGTTGCTGGGCGATGAGTGAATGAGTTTATTAAACGCGTCCTACAAAATGAGAAAATGTCTATTTTCCATGGCATTGTTTGGCAGCTCTCTATAGAGCACCCACCACCCACCTCCAGGCTCTCATTTATCCTGCTGCGTCGACATAAAATTGCTTTTAAAGCGTATAAAATTGCTTAGGTTCTGGCATAATGCTATGAGCAACGGGTGGCAAGGCCCAGCAATCAGCCAAAACTTGTTGTCCGTCTCAAAATTGATTTTGAATGCACAAAATTTAAGATTCAAGTCCAGCGTAAAGTATTAGATTCTGGCCTTCATGATAGAATGTTTCAAATCGAATTAATTAAAATGAAATTTTCAGTCAACTAACGATGTCGATGATGCCATTGCTTTTCCTTGTTTCATCTACTCCTTGCAGTTTTAGTCAACATGAATTTTTCTGCCATGGCAACGTCGTCTTCACCCACAATATCCTGTGTTACTCCGCCCTTCCCCACTGCCCTTCAGCATACCTATTAATCAACTTTCTGGTTCAACTTTTGTGATGTGCTGTAATATCCTTGTGATGATGTTTGGTGTTGGAGTTCACTCAGCTTGGTGTGTAAGGGGAGTGGCAAGGGGCAAGGAGCGAGGGGCGAGGGGTGTTGATGTCGAGTTTAAGGCAAGTTTGAACAGCAAATAATCAGCTCATCCACCAAAGGGATGGCTGTGAATGATGTGCCATCACAGCTTTCACAAGTTTGCCAACATGACAACACGGTCCTCGAAAACAATGCAAAGATAATGCAAAGTGATGTCGAACACAATTTGCAAAAATATGGCCATATTTGTTGGCTTGAAATTTCATTCAAACTGTAATGAGTTTGCCAAATTGCTGGCTATTCTTACTAAGTGTTTGATAAGTTTAGGAAAAGTTTCTATTTGATTCAAAAGAAGATGATTTAATAAATATGACAATCATTTAGTTTGATCCGAAGAGTTGGTGGAAGCTTTCATTTAAATATTCCTTTAATAAAACTGATCGAGTAGTTAGTTTAAACTTAAAGAAAACACTCTTGTAAAGACATTTTCCAACATTTACTATATATTTTGCTTTAGCCAACTATTTCCAACACGAAAATATAAAATATACTTTCAAAAGTCTTCATTCTAAGCCAAATTATAGTAGTTTTAGTCTACAACAAAGTTATGTAAAATTATTCACTAAAGTCTTACGCGTAGCTCAAGAGAAAAATACTAATAAAGCATTATACAACACTGAAAATTATTAAAAAATGGCTATAAATAAAAAGTAAGGTTAGCATTAAAAGGCAAGCGAATTGTAGTCAGCTTAATATTAAACAATTTTTAAAAACTTTGATGCAGTCTTTAATTTAGAAGAATTTATTTTAAGGCTCTAAAATTCTTTTTAAAAAACATTTTAAAAACAAAAAGTGGTATGAAATGTCAAATAAATATTATATGGAATTGTAAAAAATTCTATCGATAAAAATCGAAAGATTCTTAATCATTTTTATATTTTAAATTGTTTGATTAATTTACTAAACGATTTTTAGCTTTCATTCACTTTCAACTTTCTTTTGATCGTTAATCGGAAAGAGAGGAAATAAAAAAAAGAAAGAAATCATAGAAATTAAAGAATAAAACATAAAATCCTTTTATTTAATGTGAACTAACAGCTGGAATTTATATTAGCGACATTTGTTTTGTTTGTGTTACTCATTGATTTAGCCATTTTTTTCTGTGTTAGCCATCTCTAACGATTCGCTTATCCATTTATCCCATTGATGTTCAAAAAGGGGCTCTGAAGGCATGCATGTAAGTGTCTCAAATTTTCCAAGTTGTTTCCGCTGTTTTGAGTGCGTGTAAATTTGATTAATGAGTCTGTCTCTCTGTCTGTCTGTCTGTATATTTGCAGAGTCTTCTACTTCAACTAGTCTTAGCCCATGTTGTGGCTTAGAAGCCTTTAAGCAGCATTTAAATTAGCTAAATTTTCATAAACGCTCATCATAGTATTCATTGAAATGGGCAAAATGTCAGGCTTAACATGAAATGTGACCGCAAGGAAGGAAGTCTGAGAAGGGCTTAACATGCGAGTGAGTCCTTTAGATATATTCGTTATATGCTCATAGATACATTTGTATGATGTACTTGTGCCTAGGCAACTGGGGATTCCATTTTCTTCAATTGCCATGGGGAAACAAATGGGTGGAAGGCTGGAGGAGGCTGGCCTACACGTGTTTGATAGCTTAACATATTCACTTGGAAATTGGCAATGGGCAATGGGCAATGGGCGAAATGTGTTAAAGTTAAAGGCCTCAACTGAGCCAATTAGCTGGACTTAATTAATGCCATTTGACCGCAAACCGACCATTTGAAAATTTAGTGAACGAGAGTTTACATTGTGTAAATTGTCCAACGCAAACACTTGAGTGCACTTCAAGTCCTTTACTTAAGTGCTGACAATAAATTCTAGTTGCACGAAAGTTCTTCCTTCTCCCTCCCACTTGTACTTGCCTTTTGTTGGAGTGAACTCACCTTTAGTGTGACACCGCCCAGGTCATATTCGCGATTGTAGAGATCCTCGACAGTGGCACGATATTTGTCCGTGTAGGTTTTGAATAGAAAACGTTTCACAATGGAGCTTTTGCCCACACCAGCCCCGCCCAGCAGGACGAGTCTTATGCGTTCCAGGTCAGCCATTTTCCTTCAAGTGTAAATGTTTTTGACGCTGTGTTTGTGTGTGTGTTTGTTTTTTTTTGCTGTTCTTGTAAATCGTTTGTCGTTAAATAAAGTGCTCGACTTGGGGGCTATTACATATATATATATATATATATACTTTAGGTATGTTTGTTGGTTTGTTTATGTAGTATATTCTTTTCTTTTCGTTCACTTTCAATGGTGAATTGTTGTTGTGGGGTTTATTTCTTCCATTATAAACATACGCACATGCAGCAGCACTTATAAATTTGTTTGATTTCCGTTTTCAATTTTGTTGTATTAGCAACACGTTCATCTCTTTGCCTTTAGCATCATTATTATCATCATCATCAACATCATTATCATCTCATCGTCATATATAAATGATGTAAAGCCGGTAACTTCCGGTTTCCGTTTACCAGAATGTTCCAGATAGAAAGCGAGAGAGAGAGAGAGAGAGAGAGAGAGCGAGAGAGAGAGACAGCTGTAACGAGAGTAAGAGTATTAAATCTTTAAGTTAAATTTCATTTAAAAGTTCTTTCTAATTCTCTAGTTAAATTTGCAACATAATTGGCCATTTAATTGGCTCTGAGAGCGCAAGAGAGAGATAAATAGAGAGAGAGAGAGAGAGTGAGGGAATAGCAAATTATGCAAAAAGTTTGCCAACTTTCCGACATTTGTTTATATGCATTTTACCTTTGATGCCAAAATTTGGCCCACACACAAATTGTTCTGCCTGAACTGAAAAGTATCTGAAGCTGCTGCAGCAGCATCCGCATGCCATAGCGATATCTATCTGTATCTGTATCTGTATCTGTATCTCGCTCTGCATGCACATTCAGTAAATTGTATCTGCAACTGTATGTAATCATAATCTGCTCACGTGTTTGCCACACAAATCAGATACAAAGTCCTTGCCGACTGTGAGTGAAGCATCCACTCCATGCAATCCAAATAAAGGCAGGCAATGCCAGCAAAAACGTATTGCAAATTGCAAATAAACCCTGCAAAAGGTTTCCTCTTTTAGGAGTAGAAAAACATTTTCCCCATTCACTTCACCTCCACTCTGCCCCGCTCCAGCCCATCACCATTCGCAATGTAATGTGCATGCTAAGTGCAGGCAGCCAATTCAATTTGCCCAACATTTCTGTAGTTCTTAAAGCAATATACATCATTTGCACCTGTTCTCTCTCTACGAGGGAGAGAGCGAGAGGACTGAGAGTAGAACTGACCCTTTTTGCTCTCTAATTGCAAGTTGATATAATTAAGTTTGCTGGCTAAATGCAATTTATTGCAATCACTGCCTAAGATTGAGCACAGTCTGGCCCAGAGCAGAACATTTTTGCCATTTAACAGATAATAACGAAACAATTTCACAGCAGCAGCAGCAGCAGCAGCAGGTAGCAGGCACAATGAAAATGAGTTAAGAGCACAAGGTGTTAATTACCTTAAGGACCATAAATTTCAGCACACAAAATTGATAGAAAATGCCTCTCTCTCTCTCTCTCTCTACGGTTGAAGAGTCTAAGGCATTGGCCAATACAATGATGGGCCAAAGAAAGGTGATAAATTATATAAGCAAACCTTAAATGGATTGTATGAAATAATTGATAAACTACGTAATATTTTACTTGGTTATGATTTCTCTTGAATAAGACCATGTGGTTAGTTCGATTTCTTAATTAATTGCAGCAAAGAGTCAAAATTATCCATCCATCAATGACAATGTTTATTATTATGATTATTAGAGCTGCTTTCTCTTGAGTTGGTTGGTCCTTAGAACTTCCAGACGAAAACTGAAAGAGGGGTCATCTGTAACTCCTAAGTCAGCTTTATTCAAACATTAACTCAATGTTTGAATATTTAAAAGACATTTCAAGTAATTGCCAAATCGATCATAATTTACGATCTTATTCATATATATACCTATATCAAATAAGTAGTAATAGACGGCTTAAGATCAATCTTGTGAAATACAGTAATTATCATATTTATAACCCACTTAAAAAAAAAAAAAAAAACATTGGCTGAAAATCTTTTTTAAATTAAATATTTCTTCAAAATCTTTGAAAAATAAATAGCTCAGTATTCGAAATATGAGTGAAAAACAACTTTTTTAAGTTAAAATTAACGTTTTCTTAAAAATAAGTAAAAACAAAGAAAATAAAGAAAGCAAGTCGCCTCACCGACTCGGTTATACCCTGTACCAAAGCGAACTTTATAGCCCTATCTCTTTCTCTTTGCGTAGACCAAACACATACCAATCGTATGCCATCTCACCCATTCCTGTAAAAAGTTTATTCCTATAACTTGGCTATTTTTCATCCGATTTTCATGAAATTTGGTAAGCCAATACATTTTTTTAGGAAATATATGTATATTAAATTACATTACGTTATTATAAATATTGCGGCAGAAAATCACTCTTTTACAAATGTTAGGGTCAGAAGGGGGCGTGGCAAAAATTTGAAATAAACCTGATCTGCCTACACACTATACGAGTATGCATGCCAACTTTGGTGACTTTAACTCTAATTGTCTCCGAGATCTACATAGGTGTTCATACAGACGTACGAACAGACGGACGAACGGACATGGCTATATCGATTCGGCTGTTGATATATACTTTATAGGGTCGAAAACGCTTCCTTCTGCCTGTTACATACATTGTGCAGACTTTAATATATCCTTTTACCCTATGGGTATAGGGTATAAAAAAAATGTTTGCATGTTGCTTTTTACGCTCAGTTATCAAACAAAAAAATTATTATAATATGTAAGCATAATGCTCAACATAAATGCAAATGTTTTTCGACCAAAAATGTTTTACATGATGTTTTCTTTTTTGATATATTTAATGGAAAATTTGCCCGCATTTAATTTGAATGCTTGCTCTTTGCCCCATTCTGGTCCTTTCTGGTCCTTTTTGGTCTCTGGCTAAGTAGATGCAAAAAACTCTGCGCAGTCGCATAAATGCATATTCATTACATTTGCTGGCATCTAACCAGAATGCACAGACCATATAGACATATGAATGTGGGCGTGGTCGTGTGGATGTTGTGTGTTTTGTTTGCACTGGATAATGCATGCTAAATGTAAATATAAACATACACACACACACACACACACACACACACAGTGAGAGAGATATGCACCTGGAAGAGTTAAGCAGCTGGATAATTGCATAGCAGACGAAGGGAAAACTTTAATTATTTTAAATGCTTTTTTTTTTTGTCTTCTAGAAAAAAATAACTGAAATCGATCAATAATCTAATGTGAATTAATGTATTCCGTTTTTGTGTTTGTCTTTGTGTTTGCTGTTTGTGTCCTGTCTTAAACATGAATAAAAATGTAATTTAATCTACTGCCAGGATAGCTAAATAAGAAATTTAATTAAATCTTCTAGGCCCACGCAGGAATAATAACAACAACAACCACCAGACAACAGCTGCGCCGTAACAACATAAAAGAATTGTAAACCCATGCCAACAAAAGTTTGTTTTTTCTGTTTGTATACCCTTTGCCAAGGGGTATACTTGCTTTCAACTAAAACACATTTCAGACTATAGAACAGAAGAATGAACCTCAGTTTCGGTTTTTGTAATAATGAAACTAAAAGTTCAGAAATCTCTTTTCAATGTCCTTCTAGGGTTTTAGTTGGTGTTTTATTGTTAGAAATATGTACATAGTTTTTTTTCTAGAGAATGTAATTTAGAGTATTGAAAATTTAGACTCCATGCACGCTTTCAAAATTATAGAATTCGGTTAACCAAATTCATTTTGAATGAGTTCTTAAACAAAATACACCGAAATGAAAAGTCAGTTTAGCAAAATTTTAAAATTATTGTATATAAAATCTAATTTAAAAACAAATTAAAAAGAACAGGGTTTAACTTGTTAACTTAATGAACATTTATGTAGATCTTTTAAGCCATATTTGCTATATGGACATGAAAAAAAAAAACGCATAATAAAAGACAAACAACTTGATTCTATAATTAATTAGCAAAATTTTGTTTTAATATAAAATAAGACAATTTTTTAATTGATGTCTTTACAGATCCTTAAAAGCCAATTGTGTATCCAGTTGGAGTCTTCTGTTAGATTATTTAGTTTCTAAGGCAATGAATGGGGAAAAATTTTCAATGCTCTCCAATCTAAACAACAAATCACCTAAAAGTTGCTCCAGTTTCCCACTAAAAACGAACGAACTAAGAGGAATTTGTCTTATGGCAAGTGCATTTCGACTTCGTTGGCCTTTGAGATTTTTTCCGGTCTTTGGTTTTCCTTTTACGCTCTTGTTTTTGCTTTACATTTTAAAGCAAGTTGAAGAAGCTGAGGAACTTGAATTAATTTTGCTTGTATATATTTTTTTTTTTTTTTGATTCTCAGAATGAAAATATATATAAAACGAAGAGCTAGCTGTTGTTGACATTTTTTACGCTTTTTTTTGGTAGCATCTTCTGCTTGGTTTTGTGTCCGAAATATGTCAACAACAAACAATTGAAAGACCAGAACCAAAACCAAAACCAGAACCAGAACCTGACAAACTTTTCCACTGCTCAATATGTTGGGTACCTTCAAAAAAAAGAAAAGGAAAACAAAAATATAAAAGAGAGTTTAGATGGTTGTTAGCTATGAACGAATGAGTTGTAGGTTTATGGTCTGAGATGCTTAAAGACTAACCTGGTCTTTCTGCATCACTGGCTATGTCTCTTATCCTGCTCATGTCCCAGTGCCTGACATTCACGCTGAGGCATTTAAAATGTCATCAAAAGCACATTTGCTGTGGCATAAATATCAACAAAAGGAGCCTCTGCACTCAAGGACAACTCGACGATGAGTCGTAATGTCAACTAGACGACATGATAAAAACCAAACACTGAGGCTTAAACTATCCCACAGCGGAGAGATGGACGAAGAAAACATTAGAAACAGAGAAAGAGAGAGAGAAAGAGAGAGAGAGAGAGAAAGAAAGAGAGAGAAATGGGAAAAGAACATATGTGACAATGTCACTGCTGTTTGACCAAAGGAAGTGCTCAACAAATACTCATAGTCCATATCTATGACCAGCAACGACACGACGAGACAGTCGCTGTCAAACACTTTCCCTATCGCTATCTCTCTCTCTCTCTCTCTCTCTCTCTCTCTCTGAGTGTGTGTGTGTGTGCTTGTGTCTGTTTGTGCGAGTTCTGAATTTATAAATATTCATTAGCCCAAAAAGAACGTAAAACTCGTCGGCAATGTAGTTTATTAAAATATCCCAAATACCGCAGGGAGGTTCAAAGTTGAAGTTGACCCCCCCTACCGCCCCCTCCATCCAAAGCCACCTACCGCCCCAAGCATTTGGCATGCGTATGTGTCTAGAAGTTGGCAGGGGTAGTCGGTGGCATCAACTTCCGCTTGATCGCACAGCGGTGGCTGCTTGACGCCTTTGCTATAGGGAAATGCCTTAACCTTCATTTATCAAAAGATACACGGAAAAAAACAAGTTTAAACCAGAGAAAAGGAAGCGGTTAACATCGAAAGTTATTTCATTTCCTGTCTCAACACAAAACCTTTAAAAACTGCCAAAACCTATGTGCACACTAAGAAAACCTAAAAAAAAATATAGAAACAAAAAAATTTATTTCCAGCTTAAACTTTATTTTTGAAAGAAAACGTATGTAGTAAAACAAAAGAATTAAAATTGCAATTTCCTTATATATTTTCAATCTTATTATTAACGTTTAACAACACTGAAATAATCTGACATAATATCAAACAAATATTGTTGCCTACTTTTGTGCGTTCGTCTTTGTTGTGCATTAAACACTAAAGAGTTTTTTTAGATTTAAGTCAACTAAAACTTCAAGAAAGAAAAATTATGGGGTATAATTAGCTTTACCAACTTCGTGATTTAAATTTCCTACAAATTTGAAATTTATTTATAAAGATTATAGAGAAAAACGGATAAACAATCGGAAATAACAAATCTAATGTTTTTACTAAAACAATTTTACAATTGCTGCGAATAGTTTTTGGTCTAAACCGATTTGGCAGCTCCGCTCTTTAGTTGCCGAATTGGCTTACTTTGGATTGTAAGCTTTTTATTTTTGTTTGTTTTTTCTTAGCGAATTTCAAGTGAAGTTGTTATATTTGCAAAGTTGTTTTTGGTGCTGCAAATGTGAAATAATTCCGTTTGATTGTTTGTTTAATGACTCTTTTTCTTCTTCTTCTTCTTCTTCTTATTCTTATTCTTATTGTTGTTGTTTTGCAGCTAAAAAGTTTTACTAATCAAATTTTCTCTTAGTGCTTAGTGAGAATATACAAAGTTTGATTGGCTTGGCTAACCACTGTTTTTCGGTGTAACCTCAACTAATTGCAATTGTTTTAAAAAGAACTTAATATGTCTGCAATTTGTTAATGTAAAAAGCCACAAAATGCAATTTATTTTCTCCCTTTTGATTTTATGGAAATTTAGTAACTTTATTTTTGGCAACAAAAGCAGAAGGCAGAAGGCAGAAGAACTCTTATTGGTTTGGCTTGCTTTGCTTCGGTTTTGGTGACTATAAAGTATTTCAATTTATGTGTGATTAACTTTTGTTGCTTGGCCCGTAATTGTGTGTGTGTGTGTGTGGATGTTGTGGCTTTTGCGGTACTTAAATCATAAAATACGCTTTTATGCAGCATACAAATAGGCGCGTCATCTGGTATGCCCAAAAAGTAGGCTCCACACAAATTTATAGCCATGAATTTGAACTCTTAATGGGGTAGAAAAAAACAAAAAAAAAAAAAACAAACGAGAAATCCAGAGAAGAAAAAAAACAATGGCCATAGCAATAAACAAATTATTTTATGATGTTGGCCAGACCAAGGCATTATAATCACGTGTTGGTGTAGTTGTAGTTAGCACACACACACACACACACACATGTACAGAGACAGTGAGGCTTAATGATTACAAAAGTGGCGGCAACAAAACGAGGCCAGGCCAACAAGCGATGCCGTTAAACTGTTGATTATGGCGACTTTTTATGGCAGAGCTCATGCCCACACAAAAAGGGCAAAAGAGACAGAGCCCGTACTAGAGATGACACAGTGACACGAAAGCACGTCAAGAGTATTTATAAACATAAATTCTTTTCGCATGAATATTCATCTAAAATTGAATATTTCATCTCTAAAATTGATAAACCAAAACACCTGGCCCAATGGTTCTCCTCTCTCTGTCTACCATCTGGCCAAAAGCATTTAAGTTAAAGCCTTTTCTCTTCTGGCTCAATGGCGTGCGGAAAATGGGTCACTAACTGTTACTTATTTATACTAATCACGGCAAATTGCCGACGAGCGGCGCAAGACCGAACTTGAAGTGGGTGAGAGGCAACGGTTTTGAGCATCAGAAATTGAAGGAACAGCAACAGTAACAGGATATGGACAGGGACAGGGACAGCGAAAGGGATAGGGGCAGGGGCAGGCAAACCAGTATGAGGTGAAGGAGCGCCAACTTGATGATGGTGTTCCTGGTTGCTGTTGGTGGCGGCAGGTTCAAGAGTGTCAGCAAGGTTGAGTGTCGCTCGCGCTGCTTTAGCTCGCATTCTCTTTTTGCGTCCTTTTATCTCTTTGCGTCTTAAGTGTTATTAAAAACTTTTTTCGTTTTTTTTTTTTTTTTGCGTTTGTGTGTTGAGGTATTCTTCCACCTAAATTTAGCTAAACAGACACCGTGCTGCTCATTTTGCTGCTCATTATGATGACGATGAGAGAAATTGATTTTCATTTTGCACTCCAAAGACAAATGGATCGATTGTACGCATTTTACTGCATTCTCTTGTAATCAAGAAATGATTTTGTAATCGAATGGCAAAGCAGATAGAAAAATACATATCAATAAATTTGATTGCAAGCGAAGCGTGAAAGCCACTGAAAGCAGCAGCAGCAGCATAAGATACTGAGAGACTGAGAGAGAGAGAGAAAAAGGTCATCATCCGCCAACCAAGCTCCGTTGGCCCTCGCTAAAGTCATGTTTTCCCAATGACCTGCGGGGGTCGCATCGCCCTTTTGGGCTAATGGTTAAGCAAACAAGTTGTAGGGGCATGGCTATGCCAGAGCAAAAAGACAGAGACTCATGTCAAGGGTGTTGGAAAATTAATGCAAAAACTTAATCAGGCGGATGATGGAGCTGCCAGGGCCAGCTAGCACCAGACTCGACTATCAGAATCAGGTGTATATATACATATATATATGTATTTATGTATGTATGTAGGTTGGACGATGCACTCTAACCAGCTGGAGGGTTACCCCATCGATTGTCAACATCTGGCTGTGCCACAAATTAAACACAAACATGGCAAGGGCAACAAGAGCCAGAAAGTGGAAAGCGAGAGTGAGAGTGAGAGTGAGAGAAAGACAAAGATTCTGTTTGCTGTGTTGCTCCTTTCCTTTCCTTTCCCTTTCCCTTTCTTTCCTGTTCTTGTCATTCCTTTGTGTTTGCCTTTTTAGCCAAAAGTATGCAAAAAGCTTTCTCATGATTGTCATTGCAATTATACAGTGCCATCAGACTGTTTGAAATGCCAACCAATTTTAGAAAATGCATCAGTTCGTTGACATATCGAAAACTCAATTACAATTTTTAATTGTTTTTAAGAAACAACTAGCAATTTATTTATTTTTGTTGTAAATGGAAAAAGGGAAAAAGAAAAAACAAAGAAAAGAATCAATTAAAACCCTTGTGAAGGGTGATCCCCTCTCTTTGTCTGTCTGTTCCCAGACAATGTAGTCTCTCAGTTTTTGAGTTATTTTTCGTAAAATATCTTCTTATTATTGCAGTCAGAACATTTATCAGATTCGGACAGATCGGACCACTTTAACTTAGTTTGCACGCAGAAATCAGTTCAAAGTTAATTTTAACACTTATTTTGCTTCAAAAACCTAATCAAAAAAAAAAAAAAAACACCATTAACTTTCTCGATTCGATAATTGGGTAACACTGTGCTTCAACTCCTTGTGTGACTGTCCGTATAACTTTGTCCTGTGCCAGGACAAGGAGCATCTGCTGTTGCAGCATTGCGGCATCCGCCACTTGCCACAGACTTTGCAACGAACTTTTGTCGCTTGGCAATTGCAATGTGAATTGCCCTGTCCTGGCCTGCCCTGGCCTGGCCTGTCCTGGCTGTGGGGCACGTTGCTTAGTCTAGCGTAGCTTGATCCGTTGCCATTTTTGTGGGTTAATCGCATTCCATTCTTGGCAAACACACACACACACACACTCACACCAGCTCACACCAACTCAAAGTAGTAAGGGAGGCAAACGAACGACAATGACACGTCTTGGCGTCAATTGATTTGACTTGCCACGACTCTGACCCACTTCGTAACCACTTTCAGCCTGTCTGTATATGTGTCTGTAAATGTGTCCGTGTGTGTGTGTTTGTGTGTCTAGCAATTTTGGCTAACTCATGTGTGTTTACTTAGCGCTTGTTCCTTTTCTATGTCTAGTACTAGACTCATGCATACATACATACAAATATATTGTGCGTATGTGTTAGATGTCAAATGCTATAAAAATTTATAAGCTCAGCCTCAACCTTGCCCCCTTCTGTGTGTCCCCTTCGCAATGAATTGCTTAAAATTTATATGCATGCTGCTGCTTGTTGCTTGTTGATCAAATGTGAATAATTGAAACAAATGTGCCAACACCCGCAAGTACCACATAAATTTATATCTATTTTATACCAAAAATGACGAATATAAATTGACTGGCAACTGCCAGATGTGTGATGCGTTTCTGTGTGTGTATGTGTGTGCGCGTGTGTTTGTGTGAGTGGCTTATGATTTGCATTTCGATTATGCAAAAAGCCAATTTCAATTGGTACCCCAAAAAAAAAAAAAAGGGAACTCAAATTATTATTGCAAATTATT
This sequence comes from Drosophila nebulosa, assembly GCA_024703675.1. Classification (NCBI taxonomy): domain Eukaryota; kingdom Metazoa; phylum Arthropoda; class Insecta; order Diptera; family Drosophilidae; genus Drosophila; species Drosophila nebulosa. The sequence goes on along the minus strand of CM045725.1, from coordinate 13,727,181 downwards.
TTTAGAAGCTCTTAAATTTTTAATATACATACATACATTTTATTACAGATTGTACTTTGAAATTTTAATTTGGCAACTAATTTTCTTGTCAAAAATATTTCATTATGCACATTTTGCTAGCATTTCGCGCTTTATTTTGTAACTTTGCACTTGCTAAATACTCTTTATCGATTCTGCTTTGCCATTTACTTTTTCTATCGATAACTTCTATCGATGCTCAGCTGATCTGTGGCCCGCTTTGGCGTTGCCAGTTGTGTTTTCTTATTGAAATTTCCTTTGAGCATATTAAAATTTATTAATTTTCCAACTCATAACACGGACCGTACACCTAATAGGAAACGAGGGCATTGATTGTCCAGCATACCGGAAATTGTTTCTTTTTGATGGTTGGTTTTTTTTTTTTTTTTTTAATTTATTGTAACTGAGCACTTTCTTTGACATTTCAAAGTAAAAATCTTCAACGGGCTGTTTTGTTCCTTTCATTCCCCCTAGAAATTTTCAATTAAAATGAAAATCTGCACTGTCAAAGAAGCACGCCCCAATACAGAAGCAACTTCCTGTCGTCCTTATTTCCCTTTGCCATCTCACTCACACACACACATACACACACACAAACACACATCGCATCGCATCGCATCTCATCTCTTGGCATCGTTTTGTTGGATAAATTGAGCTTATTTATCAAAGTTTTAATTAAAAACTTCTTTAGTCTAAATTGTTAAGTGTGTAATTACAACTGTGACTAAGTAGAGAAACACCTCAAATGATGGCCTCCGGCAACAACTGATATTTCAATGTCATCAAGAGCCGTGTTTCCCCAAGGGTTCCTCCTACCTTACCCCTTAATATATGCAACAAAATATTGTTACTAGAAAACGTAGAGAATTCGCACAAAATTGAATTAGACTTAATAAACACGAATGCCAAGCCAAATGAAAATTGCCCCCAGAGCAAAGCAAGTAACCAAAAGAGAGTGACTAAGTGAGGGGAGTAGAAGAGAGTTGTGCAAGTTGAAAGTAATAGAGACAAAACGTAAAAATTCATAAAGTACGCAACGTGCTTAACGCGTGAGTGAATCCCAGCCAGAGAGAGAGAGAGCAAAAAACACGAACAAAAAAAAAAGGGAAAACAAAAAAAATAAAAACAAACAAGTTCGCGACACGGTAAAAAATGTGCAGGACAACAGCAACAAAATGGAGAAAGACCAAGAAAATCACAAACAACATTCCACGCATAACAAAGAAAACAAGTGGAAAAAGGCAGCCAACGACTTCAATGAAAGAAAAACGTTAAACAAACACAAAGAATGTCAAGATAAATTTTACACTCATCAAAATATTAACAACAACAACCAACTCCAAATACTTTAAAGAACGGATAATATAATATTTTCACATTTTTAATTTTAACAGAGAAGTTGTTTAAAGTGCAAGAAATTCGTTTTTTATACGCATTGCACGTAAAATTGACACATTAAATCACGCATACGACATGTTGCACAAACAATTGTTTTTTTTTTAAATCAATAAAGATACATTTTCGAGTTCAATCGATTTAAACCATTTCTGTTGTCCATATTAAATATTCATTTGGCGGCTTCTCCTTGTCTTTTAAAAGGAAAATGTAAATTGTTAGAAATTTAAATAATTCATATAATCAAACATCGCTAATTTAATCTTCCCTAACGTGATTGTGGTAAGAGTGACAATCTTCAAAGGCTTTCTACGAAACATAGCTATTTGAAATATCTTCTACGAGTGGAACTGCTAATTGGCATCACTATTTTCCAGGTAATAATAATATATAAAGCGAGCATTTGGCGTTTCCTGGAAGGACTTATTAATATTGGTGACATCTTGCTAGAAAATCATGGTTCTACTTATTACGTATTTGCTTAAGGCGTTCTTGGAAAGGAACTCCTAATAATGAGGCCACGTCTTTTCGTCTTTTTGAATGGATCTTATTTTCCTTTCCGTCTTCGTCAGTTATATTTCTGTTTACGTTTTAAAACGACTCAGAAACAAAAACAGACCTTATTGGTTAAGGGTTTTGGATTATCATTTGTCCAAGCTTGTTTCGTGACATTCTCCAATTTATCAAAACTAATTGTTGTATTGGAAAAACTTAACCTGAACTTGCGTATCGCGAGTTTTTCCATAAACTTATAGTCAACTTTCTTGTGCAGACTTTCAAGGCGTTAACTTTAGACCTTTGAAAAACTATTTATTATAGTTATATTAATATATATAACAAAAGCTTTAACTCTCAATTGTTAACTACTTTTTAGGAAGCATTTAAAATGAATTACAAAAAATATATTACGTATACGACATGTTGTTAAGAGAAACGTAATAAGAAACTGAGAAATTTCATTTCATATAATGCTTTTACGTCGCTCTTTGCAGGTTCTGTTTTTTTGTTATCTGAGTTCAATATATACACACACATAAAAGTACATTTGATTCGTATAACATGTCGTATAAGTAATTTTAAGTTTGCCGCTTTTAGCTTAGACGTAAAATTTGTTTAGCCTCCTTTGCTCCTTTTAAACAATTATCATAAAAAATATACCTCAGAGTTTCAACTATTTCAATAACAAACCTAAAAGTAGAGAAGACGACTAACTGTAGAATGTCCTTTGTCAATCAATTTGCCACTGAGAGGACAAAAAGCTGACAGCCAAATATCCATATCATATATGATTATGTCAACATAAAGCAGCTTTTGGACACATAATTTGCTATTGCCGGCAAACAAATGGACATCTTTTGATTAGGTTTTCGGGCTTATATAAACATATTGTTTGCTCAACTTTGATGTTCTTTCCCTGGAAGTGCTTGAATTTTTGCAAAGTGTATTTCATTTGGTGAAGGCAGAAACAGACAAAAACACAAAAAAAAAGTGAGCAACTCAACCAGCCGCCAGGCATTGACACACAGCATACAAATGGACCCAACGACAGACAGACAGACAGACAGACAGAGAGCCAGAGAGGGAGCGAGGAGGGCAAACAGTTTGGTCCTGCCAACAACCTCAATTTCCACAGGACAAAAGCAGACGCAGCCGCTTTTCTAGCGTAAGAAATATAAAATAAATTGCGAAATGCCAACAAATAAAAATTTATAAGTGTAGGCATAAACAACAAACAGAATGAGAAGAGCAGAAGAAGAAAAATTCGGCATCCCCATTCAATCCAAAGCCAAACTCTTAGCCTTAGTTGGGTCCGCAGCAAGACGATTATAAAGAGATTTTGGGCTCTGAGTCTGGGACAGAGCAGCTGCCTGATGAGCCGCTGATGACTGTCATCATAATCGCGATTATCATCATCATCAGCGGCAGCAACAACAACAACATCATAATCATAGCCATCGCCGTCCTAATATCAGTTGTAATAATCGTTATCATTATTGATGATGTTCATGATTATATTACAGCCTGTCCCTCAGCCCCCAACGCGGACATCGCCTTCAATGTTCTCCTCCTTCCTTCTAGGCTAATTTTTCTGGTCTCCTTTTTTATCTGCCCTCCAAATTGCCAATAAGCCTGTAAAAGTCTCTTGTTGCTTTCACTTTTTTCTCCTCCTTTGCTTCCCTCGTTTTAGTCTCCGTGATTTTGTTTTTTTGTTGTTTTTTGTCTTTAATAGCCTCTGCGATTTGATTTTGATTGCTGTGATTTGGGGAGGCCATCAATAACTAAAAGTCAACAAAATTGTTTTAAAATATTTTCAGCCACCACAAAAAAAAAAAAGGAATAAAAAAAAAACCGAAAAGAATTCATTGTCAGCTTCAAAAAAACTAGATAAAGTTTTTAATTATATTTTCGGCCTCTGTTTATTTACCCCTTTATTCGGTTGATTATATATTCAGCTAGTCTACTTAAGGGTCCTTAGCTTATTTTTTTTTTCACCGTGATCACAAGTGGATAGTAAAAAAAAAAACCATGAAATTGTGCCACAAAAATGAAAACCGAGATTCGGTGGGAAATCAAGACTGTGAAATTACCCTTTACCAAGTGCTAGGAGGGTAAACTTACTCAATTCTAAAAGTAATTAGTTTTTATTACTTATCCTATGTCTAAATTTAGCTTTGCCTAGATGACTTTTCTTTAGTGACCCTATTAAAGAGTTAATCATGACTTACGCTATAGGCTACTATATAATTTATAACACAGATTGAAAGCTCAACGTTCAACCAAGTTAATCAGGAATATGTATTTTATATTTGTCTAAATCCTTTCATTATCCTGCCTGCTTATTACAATTGTCACAACTTTAAGCTAACCGCCAATGCAACTTCTGGTTACAGGGTATACAAAAAATGAGAGAAACTTTTAGAAAATTCATTTGGCCACTTTGCATGAGCCTTCCTGCCACCTAGCACCACTTGGTCCCTACTCCGACCAGGCGAATCGCCTTGCTGGCATCAGCGGCATTGACGGATATACAAACTTATTGATTGCTCTGGCTCAATTCCAGACTATAGAACAGGAAAAGCAGTGCGAAAAAAAAAAACAAAAAGCAAAAACAAGAGGGAAAAGTGAAATAGGAGTATGTATGTATGTATGTATGTATGTATGTATGTATGTATGAGTGTGTGCGAGCCAGCGGAAGTTTAGGAGAGAGATTGCCAATAGCTAAACCGACTAGGCCAAAGGCAAGGCAAACGCATTTGTTCGACATTATGGATGAGGATGCGGACGAGAATGAGAACGAGATGATTCACTCAGGCATATTCTGTTGGGATTTTCCTTCCCTCGTTTTTTTTCTTCTTTTTTTTTTAACTTTTTTTTCCCACTTGCGTGTTAAGGCTGTTTTTTTTTTTTTTATACATTCTCGTGCATAACTCTGCAGGCGGTTTGATAAGTCTGACATGACGTTTGTTTCAGAAGCAATAGCAAAAGTTTGCAAAAAAAAAAAAAAAATGTGCTCACAAAAGTCTTTGGACAAGAGCATTGGTCTTCCAGTCAAAATTGTTAATAGATTTTCAAATTTAAACAAATTTGTCAACCTTTTCGAGTTGCTAGATCAACTACAGCCCCTTCTGGTCCTTGGGCATTTATTTCGCTTGTTAGTTAAAGAGAATTTCGATTTTTACTATTCAGCTGCCCATGAGCTATTGAATGTTCGTTTTTGTCTTGGTCATTGTACGTTTTATTGTATTTAACAGGAATCTATTTTATCAGAAATAGCACTTGGGAGGGGTCTTTAGACAATTCTCTAGTATTTTATTAGCTTAGTTATTGCTGGCCTTGCATTTATATTATATATTAAGAAAATAAAAGAAAATAAAAATTGTTTTATTTTCTTTTAACTTTCTCAGAAACGAGCTTTGCCATTTACGTGATAACAGCCCAAAGACAGTTTTTATTCCATTTAAAATTAAGCAAAAGTTCCATTTACTTTTTTTTTTTTTTAGGTATTAGAAAGCTTTTCACTTGAAATTTGATTAACCTTTATAAAAAATTCAACAAAAACATTTGGCCCTTATGTATGTATGGGAAGCAAATGAATTGGATATTTTATTAATCAAATTATGAGCATTGAAAAATAAATTTGCCAAGTTGTTTTTGCTACGACCTTCATGAACTTTTCATTATTTACTACTCAAGTTTGTGGCCATCTCAAGGGTCGTCCATTTTGGATTGATAAAGTCCTGCATCAGTTTACAGTTTCGTGTCCACTTGCGGCTCGAGTTGTCTTTGTTATTGTCTTTAGTTTTGATTTTCCACTTGATCGAGTGCAAATTTTCGAGGCATCTTCCATTGGCCCAGGTGCACTCAGGTGTGTTATCACATTATAAAGGAAGCATAAAAAAAAAAACGAAACGAGGAGCAACAGCAATTTCAATGTGCAATGCATTGTTAATGTCTTTTCATGTTAATTAGGTTGCAAGAAGGCGCACGGTACCACGCCCACGCTCATGCCCACGCCCTCTGTACGCCCCATCCACTACACTTTATGCAGGAGAAGTTTTTTTTTTCTTGTTGTTTATAAACGTGTTCGTGTCCTAGATTAATTTCCTGTTTGTTTCACTTTATTCTGAAAAATCTTTTTTTGTGCAATTATACAAATTGTTGTCACATTTATGTAGATTTTGCTCACACCCACAGAGAGAGAGACACACAGTTTGCATACTCATCAACATCAGCTCTTAAAACTAATGTCGCTGGAGTAGATATTTCATTTGCCGTTTGAAGCCCATTATGAAATCAAGTTGAGGAACGTGCCGCAAAACAGTTTTACGCCTTTTTCCCTCAAACCCATTTCTTTGGCCATGCCATGCCATTTCATCTCTCCTATGCTATATACCCTATAATCATTACATAGAAGGGGTATCTTGGTGAGAAGATATCCCAAGGAGTTGTAACCATCGATCGTTGTTTTCTCTTTATCCTCCCCGTCCTCGTCTCTCGTACTTTCTCGGACAAACAAACCACATATAATAAATCTAACTTGAGATCCCAAAGTTCCTTTTTTCTACAAATACAGAGTATATCAACGTCGCCTTATGGCCCAAAACTTAAAGTTCGAGTCAGTTTCTATTGCTGTTTAGCTTTGTTTCTTCGTTTTAACCCAAAATGGGCATTTTGTTGCCAAGTTGGGGAATTGCTTTTGATATAATACAATTTCTGTTTGCTTTTTCTCTCGTTTTGGGCCGTCTGTCCTTTGGTCCGTCGGTTGGTCCATCCATTCTACTAGCTAGCTGGCTACGCACACACATTCTTGGAATACTTGGCATTTTGTGGATGAAACATATAATAGTCATTAAGTGGACCCAAAGAATGTTTTTTATTTGAACTTGTTGACAATCAAATTTCAATAAAAGCGTAACCAAAAAAAAAAAAGGGGAGAGACGAGAAGGGCCCAAAATCTGTTTGACCATAAAATCAGCACATACGATATGACCGCAAGGACGACCGAAAAGGACGAGAAAGAAGCAGAAGACGAAGAAGGCAAAAGATGAAACTATTAAAGTAAGTGGAAATGGAGGCATTAAGGCAGAAAAACACACACACATGAGCCTTGAAGTATGCGCTTTGAACCTTTTATGTGCTTTTAATTTTAATAAAAATACAAATTATAAGAAGAAGGAAAATATAATTTTTTTTTTTTTTTTTTTGCCATTGTAGATTGGTCGTTTTTGCGTTGCTTTTGCTGCCACTCCTGATTTGCCAACATTTTTACAGCTGCCGACATTCTCAGCGCACGCTGCGTATGAGTAATATGCAAATGTAAATGATGATGATTTCAGGCAGAAACAAAATAAAAAAAGAAAAAAAATCACAGAATTATGGCAGGGCGCTTAACCTGATTTTACTTTCACCCCGCGCTCCCTTTTTCAACCTCACATTTTGCTTACTTTTATGTGTTTTCTGTGTGTGTGTGTGTGTGTTTTTTTTTTGGTTTTTTTGTTCTCCGTGATGCCGTTAGAGAAAATCATCAGTTGAACTACTCTCAAAGGTGTCAAATGCAACAACCAGAAAACATGAACATGAACAATGAAAATGCTTTATCAATTTTGATATGCCAAACAGCAAAACAAAACAAAAAAAAAGTAATTAATAGTCCACAAAAGCACAAAGCACGCCACACACACCCACGCACACACTTGAATTAGTGTGTGTGTGGGTGTGTGCCTATGTCTATGACAAATGATAACTATTGCGGTTAACTAATGAAACCCAAAACCTAAGTCTTGACTTTAATATTAACTTAAATATTATTTAGATGTGCGCATATATCCATAAGTTGGAAACCGCACCAACATTGGCATCCGGTCTAGACTTCATTATCATAGTTAGAGAACCTATGTATGTATATAATATGCTTAGTTGTCCTTTGTTGTGCCGCCACTGCCTTTTTGTCCTGCTGGGATTTTTCTTTCTCTCTATTTCTATGGTTGGCAAGCATCTGTTAGCCCGCTAGCATAAAGCGTACTTAAAGATACAATAAAAAAAAAAAAGAAATGAGAGCGACGGCATAGCTATAACAGCATGTAACTCTGCTATGTGTGTGTGTGTGTGTGCCTGAGTGTGGGTGCGTGTGTGTGCGTTATCCCCCATTTACAGTTGGCAGCAAATATGTTTAATCTAGCATAAACATATGGCATATAAATATATGAGTGAGTACCCCAAACGGGGGGATGTGGATGGATGCTGTGCTGAGAGACGGCCAGGCCGACAGGTGACTCTTTAATGGCCAGGCTTTAAGAGCTCAACTTCTTCGAAATTCTATTAAAAAAAAACAACACACAAACACACACACACAACAACAACAAAAAGTCAAAGCAAATACAAATGAGTAAAATTAATTAATTATACATACATTCTCTCAAGTTACAGGGGAAGAATATGTGGAAACTGAAGTGAAGCAAACATTTCTAGCAAAATAGAGAGAATTCTACAAATGTTCGTTTCATATTACATCATGAAATTCTAAGGAAACGCCATTTAAACAAAAATGATTTCATTTTGAAAAGTAAAAACCAAAGCATACAATTTCGTAGAAATCGTGTCTCTTGACTTGTCAATTGATATTCAAGATATTCAATGGGTCTAAGGTTTGGCACTAAACGAATAATTATCCCTTAAAATGGTATTCACAAAAACCTAATTATATCATCAATCCTAACTTCTAACTTCTTTAGGATAAATTTAATTTAGAATAAATTTACCAACTTACTTAGCAGAAAGCTTGTTCACAGACTTTCTACAGCAACTGTATGGCAAGTAACTGGCAAATGAAGGTCACCAGGCAACTATTGTCATATTGTTTTTATAGGTTTAATCACTATAAAAATTTACCAAAAAAATAATGAAAAATTTGTGCAACTTATTTTTAATGAATTTTTCCTGCTGTTCTAAGGAAGACACATTAAATGGCTTAAATCCATAAGCAGATAAGTTGCTCAGAAAATCAGAGTGTTAACTATGAATGTCTTTATATATTAAACTTGAGAGATTCGGTGACCTTTTTACTTGGCTTTGTTAGAAAAGTTGTTTGTCTTTCGTTTAGTTTTTGAGAGTTTTAAATTTGACTGAATAACTAAACCAAAAATAACAAATTTTAGTTTTAAAGAAACCTAAATCAATTTTTTCTTTTATACGTAAATCATAAATTTCATTTGAATACATCCACAAAAAAGCATCTTATTTAAGTACGACTAAGTACTTCCGTTTAAATGTGTCCTCTACAATAACAACAACAACAACAACCTGGCTATTAAAGTCGTCATATATGTATGTATAGGTTCCTTTTTGTCAAGCATGTAGACTGTAACTTTTCAGTCTAACCAAGTGGCACTTAGCCCCAACCCCTCCACCATCCACTTGTTTTCCCCTCTGCCCCACATATCCATTTGTGTGATAAAATTACTTTTAAAGAGGAATCTCTCGCCAGTTGATAAAAGGGAAACATGATAAAATCCGATTATAGAAAATGGCTAAGATATAAATACAGCTATGGCCATTGCCATTGCCTTTTTTTTTTACCTTCCCACTCATCGTTCTCAAGTAGGTTCTCAGTATATTTATTTGACAAATTTAGAATTTATGATAGACTCTCTCCACACCCGAAGCCGCACCCAGCATCTACCTTATCCTTGCCTCCTACACACACACACACACATCCTAATCGTAATAAAAATGCACAACATGACAAAATGCTTCCAGCTGGAACACAAAAGGCTAGCATCCCCATCCGCATCCCCATTCCCACTCATCCGCCTCTCTTTTAAGAAGAAAAGGGCAAGTTAGGGCTTACTTAGATGTTAACTGCTATCGAAATTTTCCCAAATGAAACTTGCAAACGGCGGCGGCTACAAATTTAATGCGCTTACAATAAATTTTTATTATCCGTGCGAATGTTGCCCGTTAAATTGGATATTGAAGGCAACGCACAGCACCCACCTATGGTGAGAAATTTGAATTTTTTGCTGCGCCCTCCACCCAGCCCCTCTCTCTCTCTCGCACTGGTTTGCCATTTCCATTTTTTTGAATTTTTGGTTTTTTTTTTTAAAAAGTCTTTACTTTTGGCACCCAAGCAGAACGTGCTTTGTTTTTTTTTTTTGTTTTTTGTTTCTGCTGTTGTTCTTTATGTTTTAATGCGGTCATAAAATGCTGGACAGGATGGCCGGAATGACCATGCACGTGCCCAAGAGCAAAGCAGAGTAGAGTAGAGTTGGCAGCAATGGCATTGTCTTTCATCTCGATTTACTAGGTCAGGGCAGAAGTAGCGAAAGTGAGAGATTTAGAGGGATGCCTGGTCTTGGCTTCTGGCTTACCTGACGTATACTTAATCACCCTGAAAGTAGAGCGGCACAAAAAACGTCCACACCAGAGAGATTGATTAAATTTCTGATTTATGTTCACACCGCACTAAACACTGTGGCACACACACACACACACACATACGCACACACACACCAAAGACGACTTTGACATTACTAAAAGAATTACAAATGGTTTTAATATTGCTTCAAAAAACAAACTAAATTGCCATGTTTTCACTCTAATTTCGATTTGATTCTTTTCTTTTGTTTTTTTTTTTTTTTTTTGGTTTTGATGGTTGCGCGCGCGTTGCCTTCAGGTTGGAGACTGCTTGTTGGCCAGCTTTGATTATGGTTTTTATATACAAGCCTTATGCCACTTGCAGCCTTAACATTCAAAACACAACGTGTTGCAAGTTCAGCTTGCAACCAAAACAAAACTTCCATTAGCCAAGAGCGCAGGCTCTAACAAGGAGCAATCAGAACGCCAAAAGGATATATAGCCGAGACACGAACCAAAGCTGCGACTAAAATTCTCAATCTCTTTGTTACCCCTCGAACCAACTGTGGCAAAACGGTTGGAATGCATGTCCAACTTGCTGGCATACATTTTGATTATAATTCAGTTGACAGTTCAATTTAGAGTGAAGGCAACAAAAGAGTCTGAAAATATCCTACACTCGATGTGATATTGCTTCGGGCAAACATTTACTACGAATCGGTAAATGGCATCTAATTATCTTTCTAATCGACAGACAATTTCTAACTACAATATTCTAGCAAAAAGCGAAGACATTTTGACAGGCAATTGTTGCATCCTTACACTGAGATAATAAGAAGACACTAAGCAAAATGTTGCAAAATTAAGTTAATTAGAACTAATAGATCCTTTATAAGACTTAGCTCAAACCATAGGAACATAGGCTCCAGTCAAGTCAACTTGATTAAAGAAGCAAAACATATAACATTTATTATAAGTTACCAGCAAAGATCAAAAGCGAGCTGGCCTTTGTCTTAAGGACAAGCAGAGATCTCCCACTAAATACAAATTATTTGAAGACTTTTTACAATCGAATGAGTTATCAATATCGTTTAGAATTTTAGACTCTGTCCATAGGCATACTCTGACTATTAGTTGGTAAGAAATCTGGTTATAATGACCTCTTTATCAAATATTTGCCAACTTAGCTTTGGGCTAAGCATATCTCTGCAGCTTTTGATGCGATGCAATCCATCAAAATTTGTGTTACATGATTGTTGGCTTAGCCGACAGAGAGGACATAGTCAAGGATTTCAAAAGAGAGTAGAAAGCAAATCGAAAAACCACTCAAAGTGGCCAGCAATTGAAACACCTGAAGTTCGACAAGCTTCTAGACATGGAGAGCATCTACTCATGTCACTGGCAGATTTTCATTTCCATTGCCAATGTTTGTCGACTCTTAGAGTCCCCCTCTCTCACCCTACCCCTTCACAAATATTGACACAGAAATGTTAATTATAGTCCGAGTCAGAGCTAAAGAGTCAACTACCTTGGCTTGCCTGGTCAAACACCTTGATGCACAGGTAACTCACAGCAGCAGCAGCAGGTCACAGTTTACAGTTTACAGTTGCTGCAGTTGCTGCAGTTGCTGTTGAGTCTTTTTTTTATTTTATTTTTTTTTTTGTTCATGTGCTTGTTAATATTCAATAGCATTAAATTTAAAGTGTGGACAAAAGTTTGCACTTTGCCTGGCCACAAAAAAGGACATATCTCTGCCAGCTACTGCCCCTTGTTCTCCTCCTCCTTCTCCGCCTCCTCCTCCGTCTCCACTCATCGTTTGTTGAGGTCCATCACCTGAAAGGGGAGGCGGCAGCATGTCGAAGTTTTTCATTAACCTGACTCATCCAGATACGCACAATGGACAGCTGCTGTCTATGTGAAGAGCGTTAACTTGTTTTCCTGGACCCTGTCTGAATCTCAACCTCACTTTCCCAGCCCGCTCTCCTCTCTCTGGTCTTCTTTTCGGAGTTTGTGCGAGAGTCAGGATATTTTATTATCATTTTTGTGGTTATTTGACAATGTTCTGGGTCGAAGGTGAAAAATATATATACTATGTATATAAACTTTTACCAACATCGAGAATTTTTCCAGAAACCAAAATATTTTGTTATAAAATGCAAGTGACAAACTTTTCCTTTTTTTTGCTTCTTTTTTATCTTTTTTTTATCTTCTTTTTTTGATAAATTTTAATGGCAATTTCCATATGCAAAGCAAAACCAAGGCAACCAAGGTGATGGCAGGCAATCACAATGAATTGTTGCTCCCGCAAATGCGAAACTATTTGAATGTCATGTATTCTCAGATTTTGTATGCGCTTGACATAATTCCTTAATTACCAAAGTTGTCATTCGCATTTGAAAGTAAGTTCAGCCAGTTTACCAATTGCCATTACCATTACCAATTTTGTTATGGCATAAAATACATTTCGATAGTGAACATCGGCTACGACCACCTGCGACGACGATATGTAACATATTTCACATGCCCTTTACTAACAACAACAACAACAACAACAGCGAAACTTAACAATTAAATATGGATTTTTGACATGAAAACGCAATCAGACCTTGAAATGTTCAAAACAAATGCATAAAATATTGTCAAAAGTTAATGAAATTAATTCAACTTAAGAATCTTAAGGTTGGTTTTTGGTTTTAATTTTAAATATTTATAATATACACAAATAAAAGCCCATTTAAAGAATAATATTATAATACAAGATGAGTAGAGAATTCAGAGAGAGAAAAAAATCCAATCTTCATTGTTATGGAGATTCTTAAACTCTATGGATGACATTTTTGTGGTCGATGGATCTTCTTTTAATGCTAGTCGCGTTCCAGTGATTAGGGATTTGAACCTATTTTCAAGCGTCATCCTTTGGTCGTTAAATGTCTGACTGTTAACAGAATTTAGAATACCTTTTTACAAGTACATATTTTTAATACTTTTGTCTGTTGACCATGAATTCTGTATTTTTAACATCTTTGCTTTTAAATAAAGCTGCCTCAAGAGAAGTTTAAAAATTTAGATTTGCTTTAAATATCATAATATAGCCCCTTAAATTTTGAAAATTTTCTTTAAGTTATTATTGTTTGCTATCATTTGTTGTTTGGAGAAATTTGGCCATATATTGAAGAAATCGGCATTTGGAAACGAAAAGACACATGGAAAATATGGCGCGACTAAGTACACATTGAGACAAGCAGCATTTACTAGTTCACAATTAATGACACTAGCAAACTTACAATCCTGATAGTAAATCATAATGTTTCAATACTTCATTTATGCCTCGTAATTGGTCTATCAATTTAAATCCCATAACTTTGTGTATTTAGTTTTGGTCCAAAGCGGCGCATTGAGTTGGGAGTTCAAGATCAGACTTCAGTTGTCTGTCATTTTTGGGCAATCGTTGTCGCGAGAGTTGTCAGCTGCAGGCTGGCGGGAACGGGGAAAAGCATCAGCCAAGCGTGTCAGATTCGGTTTGGGAGCTTTGCCAGGTCGTGGTAATGATGTTGCCAATACTATTGGCTCCTCCAGTTCCAGCTAGCTCTTTATGCTCTTGTCATGGAAATTTTCTTATTTGCAGCCGTCGCGCATTGCATTTCCTTTTGCTGTTGCTTTTGCAGTGCGGTTGCCGGGCCACCTTCAAACTTTCCCCTGCATCCGCCCGCCCACATTTCGGTAACCCGCTCCGATTCCCAGTGCCATTTCAATTTCAATTTGCTGACGGAAACATGAAGCGTTGCCCCTGACAACGCACAAGTTCTTTTTTTTCTCTTGTTGTTGTTGTTTCTGCTACTTTTACCTGGTACCTGGTTCTGTTTGCCATTTTGGCAAACTCCTTGGCCACCAATTAGTGTGGAAACCTTCGGCAAGTGTAACAAAATCGCACAGCGAAATGTCAATGCAAATTCAAATATAAAAGAAAACTAGATGAAACATTTAGACAATATGCAGACATGATGACAGGCATGCTGGTAGGGGGGCAGGGGGGCTGGGGTGCAGGCAGGCAGATGATGGTTTTAATTAAATTGTTTTACACGTGCGTAAATCCTTTACTAATTGTTTCGCCTGATTTTCAAGGCAAACAATCAAGTTTAATTATGGCCACAGCTATGCAAATTTTGTACAACGGAAATTTCATTAAAATGTCCCCAGGGGACATGTGTAAAACAGCAACAACAACAACAACAACACGAAATGCCATACCATGCCATGGACGCCTGTTACGACTGAGTGCCCACAAAAATTTGTCAAAATTTAATTTACACCTGTTTGGCCATATGCAAATAAGTATGCATAAGAGGTTATAACATGGCTATCATCATCATCCAACTGAAGCTTAGCAGCTTGTGCCAAACAAAGCAAAAAAAAAGAACCAACTGCCAAAAACAAAAAAAAAACCCTACCAAACATGGACAACAATTTAGATGGGCAAAAAGTTTGGACTGACTGTTGTGTAGTCGAGATGATTGCACCAAATTGCCAACGTTGTTGTTGACTTTCGACCACATGCACACTGAGAGAACTAGTGAAAAGTGTAGAAAAATACAAATAATAACTTGAAATCTTTCGCCAAGACCTTACTGACATATTTTTATAGCATACATATCGGAGCTATAGTATGGACTCTTACCAGGTGGGAAAACTTACTAAAGATCGAGAGTAGAAGCTCAAATTAAAGTGATTCTAATTTCTATAAGATTAATTCTAAGAGAAGATTTAATGAAAAAATAAGTTACTTAATCAAAAATACTCACATTCTTTTTTTCTAATATTTGACTTTTCAAGCATTTTTATGTAAATTAAGAATGTTTGTGAAAGATTGTTATGCTTTTTTGTGAAAGAAATTTTTAGTCTGATTTTAAATTTAAATTTAGTCAGATTTGTTCGTTCTAATGCAAGCTCAAATTCTATTTAAAAACTCTGGAGAGCTCCAATTTTAAAACTTATGCCGCATAGGCATTTTCTACTAGCTTTTGAACAAGAATATTAAAACGTTTTAGCCAGGATTAAACCTTCCTCCAGAACTTAAAGCCAAAGAGTTTTAGAACTATTTAAGTTACTCAAAGTTTGGCTTTTGAGTTAATGTTTATATTAGGCCTTACATTATTTTTACAAGTGTATTGATTGCATACATATGTATTTTTGTGTGTGTGTGTGTGTATCTGTGTGGGTCTTGGCCACTTACCACTGGCATTCAAAAATTCCCTTCCCACTGCATTTGGCTTTCTCTTCATTTTTTTGCTTTTTTGTTCTACTCTTTTTTGTTGTTGTTGTTGTTGTTGCTCTGTTGCTTTGTCAGGGATTGATAGCTATACTAACTTTGATTTATTGCCTGCAAGAGAGCCAGGACACTGCAAAATACACAAGACTGATACAGAAACAGCCTTTATCCTCTTCAAACTCCTTCCCCTCCGATCCACACTTACTTTGTGTGTGTGTGTGTGTGTGTGTGTGTGTGTGCATGAAGGACTCGTTTAATTGCAACTAAAACTAATCAAGAAGGCATATGTATGTTGCTGTTGTACTTGACATTGAATTGTTGGCATTTATTGGCTGCAGATTTCATTTTGCACATCTTGGAAAAAAAATGTATGCCTCTTCTATAGTGTAGTGACATGTCCTAGGAAATAGGTGTTCTGCTTGTCCTTGATGGCAAAGAAAAACGGATGGTCCACTGTGAAATTGTAAGTCACCTCATCTTCGAAATAGGATTCCAATTGGGCTTTAATAACTGCAAAACGAAATGAGTTTTCAGAATCGAAAAAAAAACCTTCAACAACAGCAGCAACAACAACAACTGAATAATGAATAAGGCACTTACAGGTGGCTCCGGTAGCTGTGGTTTCCTTCTCGTTTACCTCAATAAAAGCTTTATGCTTCACCTCAGAGATGTGCAGAGGCGCCGGATTCTGCAAGAGGCCATTGAAGTTGGCCTCAACGGTGAATAGCGTCTCCAGGCCCAACTGCAGATGAATAAGAATGATTATACATATTATTGAAATTATCAGTTGACTTGACTTGGCGGACTCACCTTTTCCAGGGCAGGCTGCAGAGATATATCGAATTCGTATTTAAATTTCGGCAATTGCACTTCAACTTTTTGACGTCTCAACTTTTTCGTAATCTCATTTAAATCAATTGCTTTTAATTGCTCTTCCAGAGCAGCCAATCCCTGCTCCTCTAGCGGCAATATGATCAAGAATATAATATCTGTGCCCTCATATGGCAATTCCAGGGCTTTGGCCTTCAACTCGGACAAATCAGCGTATTGAAAGTAATCCGATTGATACATAGTATCCACTTTCACCTTTTGACCTGCCTGGCTGGTAAATACACGGGACTCCGTCTGGTATTCAGCGAAACTCTGCAACCAATTGCCCTTGAAGTAAATGGCATTGATCAAAACAGCTGCAGTGTCCGCATTAAGACTGTCCGAGCTGATGAGGTTATTGATATGGCCTTTTGTTTGCTCCTCCACCCACGAGTTGATGTGTTGAGCCGCCGTTGCCGCCGAATTGAGTGCAAAATTCACATTCACCGCGGATGCATTGAAATTTTTGCCAACCAAATTCTGGTAGGCCGTGGCCAGCTGGTAACGCTGGGCCACATAAATCCGATTGGCATATTTCAATTCAGTCGCATCTTCTCCAACGCCATCCGCATCCACGGCTTTTGCCTTTCTGAAGAGCAGCTCGGCGAATTGTTGAGCCACTTCAGATTTACTTGGAGCCGTTTGCAATTCCAGAACCTGCCTTAGTTGTTGCTCCGTAATGCCATCGGCACCCAAATATAGCAAAGCCAAACCGGCTCGAATGGATACGGGCGACACAATAAGATTGCCATTGCTGTGGGCATTGGCCAGCTGATGGTAAAGCTTTGATGCGAACTTGGCATCCCCCACGGCGGCGGTGTCTGTGGCCATAGCCAGAGGCATTCCCAGCAGGAAAATTGCAGTAAGGGCAGCTGTGTGCGTGTGTGTCAGAAGATGGAAAATGGAAAAACGAGTAGTGTAATTAGGACGATGTGCAAACCAAACCAAAGTAGATTAAACGTACACAGCAACATGAAGGCGACTTCAATCCCAAATGAAACTGAAATTCTATCTGAATCTCAACTCAACTGACTTACGCACAAGTTTAAAGAGTTTGGACCTCTTATATTGACTCTTACAAAATGTTTTATTATTGATTAACAGCTCAAGATAAAGAAATACTGGTTTGCCTCTACTAATTATGTAGATTTATTTGTTGTTTGGTAACTCCAAGTAGATGGAAAGAATATAGAATACAGGGTGACAAAAATATTTTTAGTTTATTATAAATTTAAGATATAACCAACTTCCCCTTTAAGGCCAATCATCAACCTCATTTCAATTGAAATTTTCAAATATTTTTGTTGCAAAATGTATAAAGAAAAAAACTTTTGACGCATCATTTGGTTTTTAGGAAAGATCATTTCAATACAGTTTAAGAGCAATCTGTTTTGAATTTCGTTGAGCTTAAAATAATACTTATATTTTGGCTGTTATACTTTGTATAGGGAAGAAGCTCTTAACTCATTCATTAAGCGGAATTCATTTGAAATAAATCAATATATAATTGGTTACTCATTAAAAATTCAATAAAGTTGTAAAAAAAATATTATGTACTTAACCTGTACAAAATGAAGTAAGCAATGTTACTTTGATTATTAGATTTCAAATATTTCCAGTGAAACGGGAATGAGAGGTTGGTTTATTTTTAACAAAAAAGAACAGTTCAATTAAATTGTATTGCATTTTCAATCTACAGGTCATTAAAAATGCTTATTGCCCTTTTTTGAATTATTAATTTGTGAATGGATTTCTTTAACTCCTTTACATAGATCAACAGAACATTATATATTTTAATACCAACACTTAAAATAATTAAAATAATGCTAAATCTTTCTCTAACTAATTGAAAAATAAAAGACTTTCCTTTAAGTTCGATACGTAAACCAAAAGAAAGGGTATTCAAACTTTCATAGGGCTCTGCTGAAAATTTCTGCCTACTAGATGAGGCACACAACTTAAGAGCAAACAAAACATTTTCTATTGTTCGCTCGCTCTCGCTCACCCACGCTCTCGCTCTCGCCCTCTCTTGCTTTTCAATTTCTCACATTTTCTAGCTTTCTCTTTGTGTTTTGTTTTGTGATGAGGTCATTTTGTTTATTTATTTATTTACACAATGAAAAGCCATAAGGTGTATACCCCAAAAAGCTAAACCAAAATATGACTAAATAAGATTTTAAACACTTTAATTTAAATATTTATTTTTAAGATTTCTTACTTGAATTGACAACAATTAAATATATTGAACTGTTCCGTAATGAAGTTGCGGCTAGAGCGTCTGAAATCAAACTAAGAGCTTAAAGACAAGGGCAACAGCTGAATTTTGAACTATTAGAAAATTTATTCAGTTTTCTCTATTATGAAAGCGGAAAAGCGACCTTAGAGTCCATAGCAAAGATACATATATTTGACCCTAGAAATAGAAATAAATTCTTTATTTAAAAGCCACTTGAGATTAGCTATGATCTATCATCTTCTATCTCCCTCTCTGTGTTATTTTGAAAAAATAAAATGAAAATAGTTTTTGTTTAAAATTTTAAATATTCTCTTTTTTATTTCGCAGACTTGGCAGATTTAACTGATTTGTTGGTCTTACTATATAGAGTATTATTCGATGCGTATAAACTTTCATTGCCAGGTCCCCCCCCGCACTCCTCTTTGATGATTGTGGAAACCCTATGCTGACCCGGCATAACATAACGCCCAGCAAAGAAGACAGCCTGACTGTTGCGTATAAAGAATATGAACGGATGATCCACTTTGAATACTTTCTTATTCATATTCAACATCATGGGCACAATTTTCATAACTGCAAAGGCATAAAACGATTAAAACGATCGAACTATCATTTCCCTTTTTGTGTTAATTCGTACTCACAGGTGGCAGCTGCCGCCTCCGAGCCCGCCTCATTCACCGTGATATAGCCACGATGTTTGGCAGCCGAAATCTTTTGCGGTTTCTTTGTGGCAAATAGTGAACTAAGATTTGCCTTATTGCCAAACAATTCCAATATGCCGAGCTAAGGTATACAAAAATTGTACATAGTAAAAAATAGCCACACCCACTTCCACTTCTCCTCCTGCTTACCTTTTTCAATGTGTCCTTGAGATCGAGATCGAATTCTATGGTAAACTTGGGCATGGCTATTTCCACATCTTCCATGCACATCCTTTGCTCAATATCCGGCAAGTGAACAGTTTTTAACATCTTTTCCAAACTCGATATGCCAGATATGACATCTGGTAATAGTATTAGCATCGATATATCCGAATGCTCATAGGGCAATTGCACGGCACGGGCATTCAGTTCGGGCAATTCAACATATTTGAACTTATCCTCCTGATACATCATATCCACCTCGACCACCTGGCCCACATCCACATAGAAATCGTCGCGCAATGTGGATTCCGGTGTAAATGGCTTTAGCCATTTCCCCTTAAAATACAAGGCATTAATTAATATGGCACTCGTCTCCACATTGCACACATCCGGTTGCAGTAGATTCTTGATCTTGCCATCCGTCTCTTGCTCCACCCAGAGATTGATTTGCTCCAACACGGCCAGGGCATCGGCGAAATTCACCGATTCCGCTTTGGCACGAAAGAAATCCTTGGCCAGGTCATTGAACTCGGGCTGCAAGCTCAATGTATTGTTGACAAACAGGGAATTCAGGGACTTAAGTATGGGTCCCTTGTCGCCATAATTGCAATGAGTTGTCCAGAATTCACCAAACGCACGAGCTATATGATATTTATCGCCCAGACCCAGATCCAAGCCACGACGCAGCTCCTCGGCTGTGGAGCCAGCGGCTCCCATGAAGGCCAGAGTGAAACAGCTTTGGATGGATGCCGGTGAGATGACCACATTTAGGCCCTGCGGCTGGCAACTATCCACCGAATGTCGGGCAACAACATCGTAAAGGTTTCGTGAAAAGGAATTTCGACTATCATGGGATTGGAACATTGCTGCAAGAGTTGTATCAAAACATTTTTTTTATTTTGTTTATTTATATTTTTCTTCTATTTTTTTTTTTTTTTTTGACAATGAAAAAGAAGAGAAACGATAATTCTTGGGAAACTCTTGTTCTTCTCTTCTCTCATTTAAGTACTTGTTTCAAAGATATAAATTCTAATTAAATGATAAGAAAATATTAAGAGCAAATGCAGATAACGTCACACAAAAGAAACAACAACAACAAAAAACACTTGAAGTGGTCACCAGTTTTAACTGTTTGAATTTTATTTCATTTCTTTTTTTTTTTTTATAGGTTTTGCAAAATTTGTCAAGTAGTTAGTTTTATTCGATTTCGCTTCACTTTCAACGATAGCCTCACTTCTAGGGCAGTCGATCAACTAATTCAAAAAAAAAGTCACAGCAGATAGTGTTACCTATATCTATATTGATAAGAAGAAGAGGAAATAACTACCGGAAAAACGAAAAAAGTCAAATTGAAAAATTCTCTGCGTATGCACAACCGACTTATATAGCGTACTGACTGATATTGCCAGGTGACTCAGAATCAGAGTCCCATTTACCGTATATACGATTAGATAAGTTAACTTCCACAAAAACAGAGAGAGAGAGAGAGAGAGGAAGAGAGTGAGAACGTCTGCTTATCAGAATGGACAAAATCTCAAAAACCTCTTCGTACCATAGACCAAACCTTAGCTCGCATAACTCCCATACTTCCAGACCAATAGGCGATTTCAGTGATGACTTGGAAAAATTCTCAAATTACCTATACAATCAATTATCTATGGGTAATCCCAATAAGAATATTGTTTTCTCACCCTTTTCCATACAAACCTGTGCGGCCATGCTCCTAATGGGGGCCGATAGGGATACCGAAACATTTCGCGAACTAAACGATGGCCTGCAGTTTAGTTCCCATGATCGTGATGAAATCGCCAATAGTTTCGATACTATTTTGACATCCTATCAACAATTGAACATACTGAAAACGGCCAACAAAGTGTTTCTAATGGAGGGATTAAGCATTCACGAGAAATACGAACGTCTCTTGACCCAGAAATTCCATTCGAAACCGGAGAGCCTTAATTTTGCCAATAGTTCAGAGTCAGCTGATTATATTAATAGCTGGGTCGAGTCCCGAACCAATAAGTTGATTAAGCAAATAATCACACCCGATCTATTAAATGCCGATACTCGTCTGGTTCTGGTCAATGCCATACACTTTAAGGGCGAATGGGTGATTAGGTTTAATGAGCAGAATACCCAGGAGGAGGATTTCTTTCTAAACGATAGTCAACGAATTCGAGTGCAGATGATGCATTTGGAGAATAATTTTCTCTTCACCGAACTAAAAGACCTAAATGCCACAGCACTGCAAATGGATTACAAGGATTCAGATTTATCGATGCTTATCATATTACCGAATACTCCAACCGGTCTTAAACAGCTGGAACAGAAATTGCAATCGACATCGTTGAGGAAAATAACCAATCTATTGACGAAAACAGCAGTTGATGTCAAAATACCAAAATTCAAGGCGGAATTTCAACAAGAACTTTCTTCAGTTTTCAAGACGGTTGGTAAAATGAAATTTTTGTATTAAGATTCGATTAGCTAAGTATCTTTTGTATGTATCTATTTAGTTGGGCTTGAAACGTATTTTTGCCAATGATGCCGAACTGGGCAGAATATTAAAGACCGAGGATCCTCTCAAAGTTTCCCAAATCTTGCACAAGGCGTTTATTGAGGTCAACGAATTGGGCACCGAAGCGGCAGCAGCAACTAGTAGGTTTTTTATGCTTTAACCATATGTTATAGTGGTCCGATCAAGCCAAATTTAACAAATATTCTGTCTACAATAATAAGTTAGATTTACTATGGAGTTTGGTTAAAACAGCTTAAAAGCTGAGCAACTAGTTCATCTAGGAACAGACAGACAGACCGACAACCATTGACCAAATTGATTGCTGTAATAATTCAGGAATTGTTTCATCACCTTTGACTTTTGTTTTTTTAGCTATGGTCATGATGATTAAAAGTTTACCAGCTCCGCCACCGCAACCAAAACAATTTCATGCCAATAAACCATTTTACTACATAATCTTTCATCGTTCCCATGGCCATTTGTTTGTGGGCAGTGTAGTAACTCAATTTTTGACTGCTGTTGCTGAGGATTGTCTATGTGAAAAATATTGAAAATTCATGATGGATTTTCTTTCTATTCGCATCTAGATAACATCGAAAGGAAAACCATAACCCTAGAAAATCGTATAAGAGTCCCATTCGAGGCAAATCGACCGTTCTTCTATGGCATCTTTAATGCGAATGGTGTGCGTTTCCTAGAAGGCATATTCAAAGGCAAATAAAATTGTATATATCTTAGACACGAATAAAGAAATATGCGTCGATGGGCGTGGTTCATTTGATACACCTGACCTTACTTATTACAGAGTGTTGATTTTGTAGTAAATTGCAATTTAAATGCTTGAACCGTTTATAATATCCATAATAAAAGATAGACGAGAGAGACAAATGCCAAGCATAGAGTCTTAAATGAACCTTTGAGGTGAAAAGTTGCCTTTAAATTGTGTGTTAAAATAAAAATTTGCCAAATGAATAAAATTGTGCTGTTTTATGGTAAGTGGCACATGGAGATCCTCCGCTCACAACCGTTCACTCCCCTTGCAATCCTCAAATCTTTTTTCTATAGCTTGTTGGCTGCTGGTGGTGCTCCAACTTAATCCTTGGCCGACTGAAGCGCAGCAAGCCAATTTGGAAATCTCTAGGCTGCCTGTATTCTCCAACCAAGTGTACACTGAACTCTCGCAATTGAGACCGCAGGAGAATATCATCTTCTCGCCATTCTCCATACAAGCGTGCGCAGCCATGGCTCGAATTGGAGCAAAAACAGAAACTGCCGAGGAAATGGATGGAGGTCTGCATCTTGTGTCTAGCGATACGCAAAAGATAGCCGAGAGTTTCCATCAAGTGCTCGCAAAGTATGAGAATAGTAAGATCCTTCGCATTGCCAACAAGATCTTTGTGACAAAAGGAGCACAACTTCGCGAGGATTTTAAAAAGCTCTTGACCCAACAATTTCTATCGTCGCCGGAGAATTTGGACTTTGCCAATCAAAACCAGGCAGCGGCCACTATCAATCAATGGGTGCAACAGAGAACCAACAATTTGATCAAAGAGTTGGTTAATCCTAGTTCTCTGTCCGCCGATGCCCAACTGATGTTGCTCAATGCCATTTACTTTAAGGGCACTTGGGTACATAAGTTTCCCGAAGATGCTACACGGTCCGAAGCCTTCTATACCAGCGAAACAAATAGCATCAGTGTGCCCATGATGAATGTGAAAAAGACTTTTGGTTATGCCGATCTACCCGAATTGGATGCCACCGCCTTACAATTGCCCTACAAGGACTCTGATTTGTCCATGTTGATAATATTGCCCAAGAGTAAGACAGGTTTGCCACGACTAGAGAATAAATTGAGGTCCACCCGAGCGAGTTTTATGAGTGAGATCACAAAGAGACTTTCTCAAAAGGAAGTGGAGGTTAAGCTGCCCAAATTCAAAGCCGAGTTCCAAGTGGAACTTACAGGTGTTTTTCAGAAGGTAAGAAAGGGCCTTTACTTGTGAAGTGTTTAGTTAATTAATGATTTTTACTATAAACTTCTCGTAGTTGGGCATGAGTCGCATGTTTACGGGAAGTGCCGATTTTAGTGGAATGTTGCAAAGAACCCAAGGCTTAAAGGTGTCCGCCATAATACACAAAGCCTTTATCGATGTCAACGAACATGGCACAGAGGCAGCAGCGGCAACTGGTGAGTTGTAGTCTCTGATATTCATCGGATCTATAACATATTATCTTATTATTTCTACATTAAACTAATGTTGTTCTTACCCTTTTACAGTTGTTGAATTAAGTCCCAGGTTTCTGGCTCTAGATCCAATCCGATTTTACGCCAATCATCCATTTACTTATTATTTATTGGATAAAGATAACAACGTATTCTTTGCAGGCAAACTATTGAAAGTCTAAATAAAAACATTTATCTTTTGCTTGTTAAATATTTGTTTTATTTACAAATTGATTCCTAATTGATTATGGATTGTATAAGCTGATACAATTGGCGAATCTTTGAAAATACAATTCAAAAGATTTTAATTCTGAATTGTTGATATACAAAGATCTACATGTTCAGATCGATTATCCACTCCTTTCAAGAAAGTTTTTATGCATTATAAACTGACTACCAAATGCTTTAAGTATTCATTAATCCTTTAAGGGGGAACCACTAATATCTGAAAATTTTTAACACGGCAATTAAATATTTGTGAGTCGTGAAAAACTTGTCATTCTACAAATATTATATTTATAGCTTGTGTTTTCACGTCGAACTTAACTGTGGAACTTGAAAATCGATTCAAGGTACAAATGATTATAAAAACATTCTTATCATTTGCCTGATGAAAAATTCCCCATATTTGTATTTTTGTTCCGTTTATTATTATTCAAAGCTTCGACCATAAATAATTGACAATATGACAAAACGCTGATAAGAAACAGAAGCGAAACCGAAAGCAAGTGCTTCCGAGTTTCAGTCTAAAACGTACTTTTGTAGTTAAAAGTTGTACTTAACTTAATTGGCGTAAAGGAAATTAACGATATGGATAAACCTTGGCGATTACACGGTATGTCAATTAGCTGATAAACCCTAAAACACAAACACGCAAAAGAAAAATTCAATCTAAGAGCGAGAATGTACAAAAGAGCAGAAATGTAGTTAAAGAGAGAGAGAGAGCGAACCTGTTGAGTGAGCCAAAGAGTGCATGTGTGCATACGCAGATATATGTTTGTGTGTGTATGTGTGTGTGTGGTATAATGAGGGTGTATCAACTGAGCGACGGCAAACATTTAGTTGGCTCTCCGTGGCGAATGCAGACGTGCATACGCAAGATTTTTAAACGAAATTTACTGTAAATTTAACAACGAATATATTTCTACTGCAAGTGAACGATTTGCAAGCAGTCAACAATACCTTTTTGTGATAAGCCTCCAAAAATCCCCTACGAAAACGGCATCAAAACAAGGCGTTTCATACACAAACATCTATCGAGGTGACTCATTGGAGCAATTATATAAATTTGTGAAATCAAAGACACACAGCGCGTCATCGTTCCATCACTAAACAAAAACTCTTTTCCCACAGCTTGCTGGCTGCTCGTGCTGCTTCACTTTACTCCGCTGCCGACTGAAGCTCAGCGTCTTAAGTCCAACAACAACAACATGGCGGATAACATCAACGACTTGGAATTCTCTCGCCGGCTGGCCATATTCTCCATTAATGTGTACAGTCAACTGTCGCTATTGAAGCCGCAAGAGAATATTGTCTTCTCGCCATTCTCCATACAAACATGCGCAGCCATGGCTCGACTTGGAGCAAAAAAAGAGACCGCCGAGGAATTGGATCAAGGACTGGGTCTTGTGTCCAGCGATACGCAAAAGATAGCCGAGAGTTTCCATCAAGTGCTCGCCACCTATGAGAAGAGTGAGATTCTGCGCATTGCCAACAAGATCTTTGTGATGAAAGGCTATGAACTTCGCGAGGACTTTAATAAGTTGTTAACCCAACAGTTTCTGTCGTCGGCGGAGAATTTGGACTTTGCCAATAATAACCAGGCGGCAGCCACTATCAATCAATGGGTGGAACAGAGAACCAACAATCTGATTAAGGATTTGGTAAATCCCAGTTCTCTATCAGCCGATTCTCGACTCGTGCTGGTTAATGCCATTCACTTCAAGGGCAACTGGGTGCACAAGTTTCCCGTGGATGCAACACGGCCTGAAGCCTTCTATACTAGCGAAACGAATAGCATTAATGTGCCCATGATGAATGTGAAAGAGACTTTTGGCTATGCGGATCTACCCGAATTGGATGCCACTGCCTTACAATTGCCCTACAAGGACTCTGATTTGTCCATGTTGGTTATATTGCCCAACAGTAAGACAGGTTTGCCACAGTTGGAAGAGAAATTGAGGTCCACCCCATTGAGTGAGATCACAAAGAAACTTCATCAAACCAAAGTGGTAGTTAAGCTGCCCAAATTCAAAGCCGAATTCCAACTGGAACTCTCCGAAGTTTTCCAAAAGGTAGGAACTTCAACTTTGTGTCAATATCTGATAATCAATGATTCTCTTATTCTCTTTTACAGTTGGGCATGACTCGCATGTTTACGGATAAAGCAGATTTTGGTGGAATGTTGGAAAGTCCAGAGGCACTAAGGGTATCCGCCATTATACACAAAGCCTTCATCGATGTCAACGAACATGGCACAGAGGCAGCAGCGGCAACTGGTGAGTTATAGTCTCTAATATTCATCTCGATCTCGATCTCGATCTCTTGAATCACTTCACCAACTTGCATGTCTGGTATAATCTATTGATCATTTACTCATTTTGTGTCTTCGTTTGTGCTTGTCGTTGCCAGGCGTTGTGATGCGTAAGAAACGTTGCATTATGTCAGTTACCGAACCAATTGAGTTCTTCGCCGATCATCCATTCACCTATGCTCTGTTACATCAAACGACGTTGCCCCTCTTCTGGGGCTCTGTGATGCAGCTGGATGCCAGTTCCACTAGTTGTCCGACATCCAGTCAAGAGCATAATGAACTTTAAGACAACATTTTATAGACCACCTAGAGAATTATAGAGTAAAAACGGGTATTAATGTGAATAAAAGAAGCTATTTATTTAGAAAATTTTTTATTGTTATGGCTGTTGACCGATTGTTCATTCATTACTAATCATTAACTTAAATTAAGTTTACTTTCTGCATTTCGCTAATTCACTGGACCGAGTCTAATCTTTCAATTTCCCCTTAGCTTTTCACTTTTCCGTCCGTACAAGGAATATCAGAATAAAGAGCTTTTCTGCCGATCATCCATTTACATATTATCTTGCCAAAAATAACCATTTCCTACTCTTTGCCGGCAAGCTATAGAAAGCCTAAATTGACGCGGTTGTTTCACCTTTAACCTTGCTTTAGTTACAAGTTCTTAATCATTTGTTACTAATCACCTTCAATTTTTTTTTTTTTTTTTACTAATGGCCTCCAATTTTTTATTAAGGTCTCCAAATAGTGATGATGAGCGCGGTGATTGCACCGAAACCTATCCATTTTAATGCCAATCATCCATTTACCTATTATTTACTAAATCAGGAGAATTATGTTCTCTTTGCGGGCAGACTACTGAGTATCTAAAAAAGAACTAATCTATTCTTGGGTCAAAGAGTGAATCTCAAAAAATTCGAAAAATATTTTTATACTTAACAAAAGGTGTAAGAGCATTAAAAGAACTTTCATAATATCTCATTCATAATTTTGTCTTTCATTTAGCCATAACACTGAAGAGAGGTCCTTCTCAAGGCTCTTGTTTCTTACTAAACCATTTGAGGACTCTACTCCAAATACTAATTCAAATGTGCACAAGTTTTAAAATGATTTGATTTCATTTTCTATTCGACTATTACTAATATGCATTTTGCTAATCATCGTCTTCTGGTTCTGTCTTTCTCGTCTAGCCATGTCAGTTATGTTCTGCTCAATGCCCATGTTTCAACCGGAACCCGAACGTTTCTATGCCGATCATCCATTTACGTATTCCATATTGAATAAAGCTAACTCCATACTCTTTGCCGGCAATCTACAGAAAGCCTAAGGCGGAAACTGTTTGAAACTTGAACTCGTGAAAGAATTTTTCTAATCATATTTTTATACTAATCGTTGTAAGAGATTGCCTCACTACCAAAATATACATATATATTTAAATCTTACATGGAATGAATTGTTATATGTTTTCTGTCTTAATTGTTTACTCCCCATTTAGCAATAGTCATGAACTTTATCACAAGTGTTGGCATTTTCCCGATACCACCGAGAATTTTCTACGCCGATCATCCGTTTATATATTATATAACCAATGGGAAAACTATAATACTTTTTAAGGGCAAAATGAATAAATTTTAAGTTAACTTCAGCATGTGAGACAATATTAAAGTAAAAATAATTTTTAAAAGAGTTATTGTACTTTTTTTCACAGCATTTCGTATAATGCCCGTTATGGGCTTTAGAAGAAAACGATTCTTTGCCACTCATCCATTCGTTTATTATATTAAAGCCCAGAAGGATCTTCTATTCTTTGAGGGCAAACACTTGGGCTAGAGCTCGAGTTTTAGTTATTTAAGTTTTCTATTTGCAATAAATAAAGAATATTTTTTTGTTTTCTATTGACCTTTCATTTCGTTCACTTCCTTTATTTGACCCATAAGCTCAACCAATGGATGGGCCTGCTTAATATAGAAATTTGTTACAATAAACTCGAAATAATTGTTTCACCTGTTGCATGGCATACGAAAGATGAATTAGTTTGTAACTTTTGCACTTTTGTCAACTAATAGAAATGCACTTAGTTGGGCTATTCAAGTGTGGAATAATAACATGCAATCGATATAAAAGTTGTAGGAAAATAATGAAAAGCAATTTGTATATCAAAAATAGTTGAACTTGAACTGTAGAAGCGTTAACACAAAATGATTGGCTTATTATTATATATATTTTTGCTAAAATATTTGCCAAATGCCTGTAGTGAATCCTTCAATTGTAAGTACAGAAAACAAATGGAAATACATAGGTTCCTGTTTTATAGCAATGATCTTTAGTAACGAGATACAAGCAAATGCCGTCGCTTTATCATTTCGATGACTATGATCTATGCCTGGACAAGTATTCTGGTGATCATTTGTTATTGGCTCATAGGACCTATTGCATGGTCTATGCGGAAATGGCGCCCAATGCCAGTTCCCATTTGTGGCAACAGATTGAAATTGTGTCCCAGGATGAGAGACATAATTATCGCCATGATCGTCTGCTGATGGGCGTGTGTTTGGAGCGTTGTAAACAAAGTTTGAAAACCCTTAGCAAGTTCCATATACAGCAGCTCTATGAAGGTAAGGTTCTGGATAAGGAATTAAGCCTGTACTTTGACAGGGTGCACAAGAGGAAATCCGATGAGCATATACACTACGATCATCTGATAAATAGTTGCCTAAATCGAGAATTCGCAAATAAATTTCAATTACGTTTGCGTAGTCACATTGAATACTGTGTGAAAGCAGATGACCAAATGGAATTTGGTAGGTATAAACAATTTATGGTTAGTTAGTATTCAGTAAATGGAAACCCATTTGTAGATGGAGCAGATCTTGCTGCTTATCTACTCCTGGCCACTTTGCTTATAGTGACCATTATATCGACAAACTATGATTATCAACTAAAGTGCGAAAAGCAGCAGCAGCAGCAGGGCCATCAGTTCTATCAGCAACAATTGAAGTCGAGAAGTATGTAAAACTATTTCTACTTGTTACTTCCCCCTCACACTTCCCTTTGTTTATCTTCTAGCCCAAAGACTATTTACAGCCTTCTCGATATGTCGCAATTATTATCGTCTAGTAATGCCTCGTTCCAGCGATCACTCACGCGATCTTCGTTTCTTTGATGCATTTCGTGTGATTGGAATATTTGTTGTGATCTTGGGGCATACTCTAATGTTTGCCATGGTCATACAAGTACAGAATCCCGAGTTTTTTGAACAATTTCTTTATAGATTTGAAACATCTTTTATACAAAATGGTCATGTTATCATACAAATCTTTTTTGTCATGAGCGGTTTTTTGCTCTATGTCAACTTTACGGAACGTCAATTAGTCTATCCGAATTCTAGCATCTGGAAGTGCATTGGCGTGTATTTTCATTATTTCTTTAATCGATATTTTCGTCTTTTGCCTTCATTGCTATTTTTGATATTATTTAATGCAACAATTTTGACACGTTTGGGTGATGGACCATTTTGGCGGCACTTGACGGAGGCTGAGAGGGTTTTCTGTCGCGAAAAGTGGTGGAAGAATGTCTTCTTTGTCAACAATTACATGCTGGAAGATAGTGTAAGTCGACAACAATTGAAAAGCTGGACAATTTCAATTTCTTGGCAATATCTTTTTAGTGTGCCCAGCAGACTTGGTATCTGGCAGCCGATATGCAGCTATTTGAATTATTTCTGATTGTCCTGGTCATAAGTAAAAAGTAGGAAGATTTCGGTTAATGCTTAAAACGTTTCTTAAATAGTTTTCTTATAGACATCCAAAAGTGAAAAATTTGATTTATTTGGGACTTTTGGTCCTAACATTTACTGTGCCTGCTTTGCTGACCTATTATATGAAATTGGATGCCATCTATCATCTCAATCCAGAGTGAGTAGCTCTTTATAAGTGTTGGCCATGAAAGTTATCTGTGTGACTTTTTTATCCTACTAGGACGATACGTTATTTATGGTTTCGGCATTCGGATACCTTTTATCTAACATATCCACTGTTCCATACCAATTTGGGTGGCTATTTATTTGGTTTCCTCTGTGGTCAACTCTATCTGCAAGTGCAAGCCTCTGGCGAGAGTAAGAGCAACTATCGAGGACAATTAAAATATGAGCTCGGCATGTGGCTTATGCTGCCCTTGGCCATCCTAATTTTACTCTCCGGCTACATATTCATGAAGCATGACTTTGAGAAACCATCCATTTGGTTGGCTCTCTACGCTGGTCTCTATAAGAATTTATGGATCTTGATTTGCGCTGGATTTGTGTGCGGCATGTGCCTGAAATTGGGGTGTAGGTACACACTAGACGAACAATAGATCCTTGTGGAGTAACTACGATTTCTTTCACAGGGATTGCTTATGAGTTTTGCAATTTGTCTATGTTTCGTCCTTTGGCCCGCATATCCTATCAAGCATTTCTTTGGCATGTTGTGATTATACGTCTAATTGCTGGTTACCATCGACAACCCATTTATGTAAACAGTTTAGCCCTGGTAAGTCCTAATCCTAATCTGAGTCTACTCATTTAAGTTGCTTCTGTTTGCCTCAGTTTTGCCAGACTTTGCTGGTGTTTGTTCTAACACACCTGGTGGCCTTTGTAATGACTCTATTTGTGGAATACCCTATGGGAGAGTTGATTAAATGCCTTATGAACCAAGCACCAGGTTGGTTGTTAATTCCACCTCACACTGCAACAAGGCTTAATTGAATAATTCTTCCTTTTTTTAGTTGTTAAAAAGCCAGTGAACCAACAATTTGAGTCAACAGATCAGCTAAATCTTGGTAGTTTTCCCTTAAATGTAACTAAATAGTTGTGTTGGCATTATCTAATCGTAGTCGCCTTTAATCGCACTACTTATGGCGCGCACTGTGAAATCATTTTTGTAAATAGACTTTCTTCCGACTTCTTGTTAATAAAATGGTCTGACAAAATTTATGTTATCATAGAACTCATTGACCGAACAAAGATTAATGTATAATGGATTTCTTCCAGTGAGACATTCAGTGGCTGGTCGATCACCACTTCGATAAACCGGAGCGTTCACCTCGTTGCCCCTTACGAAATTGCATGTCATATACTGATGGGTCGAGAGCATACATTGGCCCTTCTCGTTGGTATTCCTGGTATTCCTGGTCTGGCGGAGTATGCCGCATCCCACATGGGTGGTTGTGTCTCGGACAAGCTGGGTGAAATAGGCAATGCACTTGCTATAAAGCAAGCGGAGAATTCTGTGAGAATCGAGTGATGTTTTTTTTTTTTGTCGTGTCCTCTTCTCTCACCTGTTCAGGGGCGGACTGTAGGCAATGATGTCACGCATGCTGCACTCCTTGTACTCGGCAAACATTTGCTCCAACGTTGCCTTAATCACCTCATCCTCGGTGTGATATTCCATGGAGCTGGCACCACTTCCATTGGCCGAATTCTGCCAGCCCCCCTCGGCCACTACTTGGGCCACATTGCGAAATCGTTCACTGTTCCGGCAATGGTCGTTCACCAAAGCGCAACGCTTTACATTTAGTTCGGCAAAACTGGCCAATTCCGGATCCCATTGCAGGGTAGCCATTCGGCTTGCGGGATTAAAGCCAATCAGTTGGCCCCCGGCAATGCGATCGCGATACTCATTTAGATTATGAAGGATCATGGAGCGACGCGTTGGAGTAATGCGTACCACATGGGCATCCGGACTGCAGCTATCAGCCAGTTCCTAAAATGTGGGGGAGCTAATATAAATTGAGTTCATTTCACTCCCACTCCCCCCACACTTCCCCTTACGCCAAAATTATTGCATGCTATGTGCTTTTCGGGTCCCGGACACAGGGCAGGATCACAGTAGTCAAAGGCCCAAGTTCTGGCGCCGAGCTGCCACAGCCACAACAGCAGCTGCCACGACATCTCGCTCAAACTGAGACCCGCAACGGATCGAGAACTGCCTATATATGTATGTAGAATTAGCCCGCCTCAATCGATTTGCATTGGGGCATGGCTATCAGAGGAGAAGCGCATACAATTCGATTAATTAGTCACATTTTTTATTTTATTTTATATATCTTCCTCAATGTTGCCATTTAAATTTGTGTTCACGTAGTTAGGATCGACAATTTCGGCGGGATTACAGAGATATTTGTAGAGTCGACTCTTGCCAGAATTGCAATTGGCACCGGGAATAGTACCCACCTCATAGGGTTGCATATTATTGACATTTGCTCGGGAGAAGTGACAAAGAAGGGTCACCATGGCCGTTGCATTGGCAGGTATAGAACGTTCTCGAAGGGCACAGCCCATGCGATTTCCATTCTCCTCGATGAGCGGCACATAATGGCCCACGCAGCGTCTATGGAAGATTAAGAGGATTAAATTTCTCTCAGGATTCTCCAGGAACTCACCCTTCGGCCAATGGCAGAATGCGATGATATGAGTCCATTCGACAGCCCAAGACATCTGCAAGCCAAATGGGCAGTAACTTCTTAAGCACGATATGCTGCAAGGAATCCAACTTTCTTATCGGACTGCTGATCTCAGTGGTGGCCACGTAATGATACTCTTTGGTATTGGCACAGAACCGACCCTCGAGATCACATTGGCGCAGGGCAACCGAAGCCAAATGGGCCAGGTCGTGGTCCCAACCCATTGTCGGCATGCGAGAGGCCGCCGATAGATTAAACAAGCCACTGGCAACCAAATTGCGTAGCAAATTTATTTCCTGGAGCACTCCCTGCCTCAGCATACCATTGACATGAACGATTCTATTACCCGAGCCACAGTCTTTAGAAAATATCTTAAAAAAAACAAATCTCCATAAGCATAACCAAGTTAAGAGGCTAGAAGGGCTGCGACCAACCTTTGAGGTTATGCAACCCAAGCTAATTGTTTCTGGAGGACAAAGATCGGGCCTACAGGGACTTGAACTAGTCAATGAGGTCTCAGGCTCTTTCCACATATTAACGCCAAGCGGTAGAATCAAAATATAGAAAATATGAAACATAATCCAATCACTTTTCTCAAATACTAAACCAAAAACTATTTCAAAGTGATTGATTGTAATGAAAATCAATTGGTTTTACTTAAATTCTGATTGATATGCTTTGCGGGAGCAATCAGCTTCGCTAGAGCAAAAGCTAGCCAGTTGAGAGCTGTCCCTTAGTTTCCCATGTAGATGATGTCACTTCAACAGGCCGCATTCCACATATCCCAGCCAGATCCTGCACTATCTTTGCGCGGTTTCTTTCCAAATCACACAAGCGTCCATTCATCCTAACTACTTCCTTAAAATTATTATAATTTCAAGCTCTTAAAGTTGATGTTTATTCAGTTTTAGTTTCAAAAATAAGTATTATTTTCTCTAACCATTTTAGGCAAATAATAAAAATTGCTTCATAGATTTTTTTAGTATTCACATAAAACTTTTAATAATGCTACTTCGGAAATGTTTTAAAAAAATGTCATGTTTGGAGTTTGGAATGCCTCTTTAAAATATTTACTACAGCACGAAAATATAAATGTGTAGTAATATTATATTTTTTTATTATTCGGTATGGTATATACTGCAGATTGCGCTGATTCAGGAGGTAAGCTGTTAATAAATGATAAATAAGTAAAGGAATGGTAAGAATATGTCATAGCTTACCCAGACTCTGTAAAAAAGTAAAACAAAATTTAATATTAGTCAATGCGATTTATATTTGCCTTTTCAAAAGTTATTTTGAAAACTTTTTTAGAATTAGAAATCATTCAAATTGACAGAAAACGGACTACTTTCATTCTTGAATTTAAAAAAAATTGCTCGAATCACTTGAATTCAATTTTCGTGTCGCTCTTCCATGCTTAATTGCTGAAATTTGAACTAACCTTGTATAACGACGACTTGATCCAGTTCCTTTAAACGTCGTCGCACACGGCAATTGTGATTTATAACATACATGTTATAGCAAAGGACAGCTGTAGAGACACAGATGGACAGGTAAACCCACCACTCCATAATGAAGTCTTCTCTAGCAAGGCGAAAAGCCAACTAACAGTTTGAGGCTTTGTATTCACTCCTTTTATTTAGCTGCCATTTAATCTACAATCAGACTTATCTGTTTGATAAGCGATTCCAACTAAATACGAACGATAATTGCCTTTAATTAATAAAAATGAAATCAGCTTTCCTTTTATAGGAATTAGTTATGTTAAGAACCATTTAAGTAGGTTCGTTTTTTTTTTGTTTTATTATATTTCGTTTTGGTTTTCATTCATTTGTTCTTAATACATAAGTAAATATA
Organism: Drosophila nebulosa; assembly: GCA_024703675.1. Lineage (NCBI taxonomy): Eukaryota > Metazoa > Arthropoda > Insecta > Diptera > Drosophilidae > Drosophila > Drosophila nebulosa. The sequence continues at coordinate 13,692,108 of CM045725.1, read as the reverse complement.
TAAAAGGTAGGTATAAATAAAATTAAAGCACTTAAGAGTTATATACATCACAATCGCATATGTGACTGACTAAGGACAATAATCTGAATCTGAATATACGAAAAAACAATTTCATTTAGTGCTTTTTCACTTTGGTTGTGTAAAAAAAATTGGAATACATTTCAGTTTTTTTTTTTTTCGTTTAACAACAATGAACAAGATAAAGCTAATTTTTTATATAAATTGTAAAGTTTATAGTGAAAAACACACAGATTTGCATTTTGTTTTCTTCTTTGTTTGATGATAAATATTAAATTTGTAATTTTTGTGGTTTTATTTCAATGAGTCGTTGAAGTCGCATCGCCAGTCTTCATTTTTGGATGCAAATACAATTTCCTATTGCCCATAGTTAGGATTGTAGGGCGCTTGCTTCTCATAGCCGGCGGGTATGACGCTGGGTCCCGGATTGGCCACAGCCACATCATATGAGGGCGGATTCATATTGCTAGGCTGGGGCATAGGCGGATATGGAGTTACACCATGTGTAGGCATGCTGAAGTGATCAAAAGGTTATTATCAATAATTTCGGCTTATCTTTCAATTCAATTCTCTGATAAGCTTACCCCGGTTGCTGTGGCATTGGCATGGGCATCTGAACGGTCACATTGCTGCAAATAAAATAATACGAATTTTTTTATTGAAAATTGACTCAACTCAACCAATCAAAAATATCGTTGGACTTACCCCGATGTCTGAGCTGGATATGGTGCATAGACATTGGCAGGATTCGCTGGATAGCCTGGCGGTGGTAATTGGGTAACTGGATAGCCACCAGGTGCCGTATGTGTGGCTGAGGTCACGACAACAGGAGCTGCAAGCAATACAAAAACGAAACAAAACCATGAAACAAATTATTTAATAATAAACAAATGAATCATTCATTCAACTGGTGTCTGGCGATAAGACCCAAAGCAGTGATTATTTGTTACGGGAATTCACACATCCATGTACTATCATGTAACTACCTGAACCTTCTCGGATCGTATAGCCCACATTTCTGGCTGCCTTTTGTTTACGTCTAATGCAAACCACAATCGATGTAACCACAAATATAACCAAAGCAATGGTTAGAGCTATGAAGAATCCCTCCATTTTGGCAAGTTCTCAATGGAATGGCCAAAAGCCAACTGTCAGTTGGTTCGACACGTTTGTCTGATGTACTTTGTTTGGCTAATCAATCCATGCTCTCTTTTAGGTCTCTCTCTCTTTCGCTCTGCCGCTTTTTGATAAGCCAGATAACGATTATAAAGCCCAATCATTTTATGCCCAGTTTATCGCTTGGAGTCTATAAAACTTAAAAAAAGCACACACACAATTTTCTAGAATTCGATGCATACCATGATAAACACTTCTTTCTCTATGCATTCTTTTGAATATACAAAGTAGCGAAATCCAACAAATATTGAAGAAAAGAAAAACCGAAAAAAATATTATTGGTATCACAAAGGCCTCCATATCTAGGCAACTCTTTTCTATGCTGCTGTTGGTATTAAACTGATTTTTTTATTTGCCATTGTATGGCCAATAACTATTCCATCACTGATAAGAATATTTTGTACGATAATGAAACCGCAAATTATATTTATTATATATTACAAGCAAATCACATTTCTATACTATTATTTGGAATTTCTTTTGCATATATTTAGACAACAAGTAGGCAAAGTAACACATGATTGAAAAAATTATTAGAGACTCAGTAAAAAATAATATTCCAAACAGATTTTTTTTTTTTTTTCGTTATTTGTATTCTCTTTGGCCAATTGAAGTGAACTCGAGTAATTTAGTTTAGACAACATTCAACAGAAGAAGAGAATAATTACTGGCAAACTTAAGGTAAAGGACTTTAACCATCTATTACACCCACCTCCTCCCTTCATCAATTGGGCTCTTTGATTACGCCCACGTGTTAGGAACACCGCCATGGAGGTCATAAAGAATATGGAAAATGTAAAGAATAGAATCCAATATAAGCCCGAATCATCCATTATTATTATTATGATTATTATTCGTATTAACGATATGCACTGGCTAGAATTCGGTCAACGACTAACAACAAACTTAAACCCGAAGATATTCTCATACAAAATTGCAATAATCAAATAATAGTCGTAAAGATAAAGATTCCGAGAGAGAGAGAGAAAGAAAGAGAGAACTTATCAGTAAACACTTACTTAACGGTTTGCTGTTAAAAGTCGCCTGTACACGACATTGACGACGCTTCAGATACACTATGCTATACACTAGACAACTGATCGTTACGCCTATAATCAATCTCACAAGAAATTTCGTTAGAATGCTTAAAAAGAATCTCGTGTTTGCCAGGTTATCAAGATCATAGACTTCAATCATAAAGCTGGTCGATTCATTTGAATAATTAGACATTTCACCGAGTTCTAAACTGAATTATTCAATGTACGAATATCATTAACTTCGCGTCCTATAATCAGGGCATACGTGGCCGCCAGGACAACCAGAAAAACTAAAGTGAAGACTTCCAATGCCAAGGTCTCCCAATTGAAGTGCAAACGTTGTGTTAGATATTGAAATAGTTCGAATATCGTAGCGTTCATAATGAATAAACAAATTGAACTGAAGTCAATTCAGTTATAGGCTCAAATATCATTCATTTCATAGCCATTAAATTAATGTAGAGCAATTCGTACCTAATTTTCATTAGACCCAAAGTAAGCCAAACCAAACCAAAGAAGGGGTAACAGATTGGTAAAACCCGAAATGCGTTTCACATTAATCCACATTTAGACAGACATCTCACCTTAACAATTTTGCTAAATCATTGAGGTGTATAAGATAGAGAGAGAGGGGGGTGGGGTGGGGTTGGGGGATCTTATCGGGCCACTGATTTTTTGTTCACCACAGAAAAATCCACAGAGTCATCCTCAAGGGTCTCTCACCACCACTTGAAAGTGACTTACTTATGGCCAATAAACTTGAATCTTCCTCCCAATGACTTGTCATTTGTAAGGTGTGTGTAAATAATAAAATATCAAATAGATAAACAATTCCCATTAATATACTATAATAGCAGGCAATTGTAGAATTCTAATAACCACAAGTTAAGGCAATTAGTTTCAAATGACAACTGAAAATTGGCGTCGAGAAAGACCTATCCTTTAAAAAGTCAACTTACAATAATTTTCGCTTGAACTCTCCTCGTCCTCTACCTCCGTTTCGCTGGCACAATACCAAATGTAAATAATAATTCCCAAAATCACAATAGCAATTAAACCAACGCAAAGTAAGACAGTTGCCTGAGTAGATAGACCACTTCTATGCGATATTACTTTATGCGATGTAAGTCCGTAAGAAGATTCAATTTTGTGTTTTTGTTTGAACTCGAATTTAAAAGTTGTTTTAGAATTAACTGGTTTAAGATTCGATTTTTTAGTTTGCTTCCTATTTTTAGCCATTTTTTTTTTTTTAAGTAGAACCCTTTTGAAGTACCCTTTTGAACGTCGCGAATGAATAAATTAAACTGAGAAGTTACAAATCGTTATATGAGTATTTAAATTAAATTTCTAAAGGCATTCATATGAATTTAGTTCTATGTATAACCGAGTGTGGCCAACTCATCTCGACCACAACATCTAAGAAAAACTTTACATGATACATTTGTGATACATTCCAAATGATTGGACCCACTCGGAAGCTTTCATAATACAATTTTGTGTATACTAGGAAGAATATTTTAAAATAGTCACTTATAGTTTGATATACATTCAACCTTAATTAAACACATACTTGTCACTGCCTCCCATTTTTTAGGCCTACAAGCCCAGCAGGCGTAGACCACATAACCACAAACACAAAGCAAATAAATCAAAATACCAATTGAGATACTTAATCGCATATTAGACGATATATCTTCAGGAAATTTAGGTTGAGAATTTGCATAAACCGAAACAAAAAGTTGCTGAATGCAAATGAAGACTTCATACACAGTACACACTATTTTAGCATGAGTCTTTTTTAAGCACGTTTAAATGGTTCGAATTAATCAATTCAACTGAGAGAAATAAAATTTAAGAAAAACCTAAACTCAAGCCAAACGTTTGGCTTTGCGCGATAAGGGTCTGATTCTATATAATTCAGGGTGGGCGATATAAACATGAACATACTTCTTAATGCCGATAAATAATAAAAAAAAAAACAAATTTTTGTAACTCGTAAATTAGTTATATAGTCGTCTATACAAAAAAAAAATTAATTAATAGTTGTCGGATTTATCGATCTGTCAATAAAATTTAAGGCTTAAGGTGAGGCAAAAGCAAAAAATTGTGTACAATAAGAACCCTAAGCTTTTGCTAATGATAATTTAAAAAACAAACGTACTTTCCATTGCGATATTTTCGTCCTCGTTTATTTGCTTTCGCATCCAAATAATCCACCAAACGATTAGGGAAAGCAACCCAACAATTACAAAAACAAAGAAACCACATATAACATAAATTGCCACTGCGGAATCCATTTCTCTGAGACGAATTTTTAAAAACACGTTTGAATGTTACGAAAGAAACACTTGAACTGGGTTTGAGTAAAACAAAAATTTGATTTATTATTTGAAAACTAGCAAATCGGTTTGCTACACTTCTTGATAAGTATAGTTTCATAAACGGAAGTACGTAAAAGTGGGCCGACTGAGCTTGATATCGCCGTTTACCAAAAAAAAAACCAAAATTTGAACGCAATCTTCAGATCATGGATTAGTCATAAATTTTTACAAATTTGTTAGGTATATGTATGCTCAGTTTACAGTGAAACTAATCTTTTCATCGGGTTTTGGCTATTTTTAAAACTATTAAAACTTACAATTCTATACTTTCAACTGCCAGATTAGAGTCCGATTTTGAAATAGGAATACCGTCACTTATGAGTTAAAATATACTATAACTTACAAATCATCTTTCATTACACATTCCCCGTCATTTAACTTAACTGTGATGACGCCAGAACCCAATGCATGATTACAATGAAGTAGTCGGACTCCTTTCTTTTACTATCAGGACCCCTTGAAGCAAGCTTCGAATGTCACAAACGAAAGACTTAAATGGAGAACGAATAAAATTTCAAGATTTCAATTCAAAGACTTTACAAATTTGGCGGTAACCAAATTAATTGAAAATGTGATAAACAACACAAACTACAACCAAAAGAAATCCGTAAATCAAATTTAATAAAAACTCTATAAACAAGCCAGCCAATTGTGTGTGCTTGATAAGAGTTCGATTTTTGTCGAAAAAAAAACCAAATGTATATGAAATTTAAGGTCGCTGGGCAACTGAACTTCACGAGAAATTAAATACTGTAAAGAAAATATCATTTACTTTCCTTTAATCGCCTAGAGTGGGCAATTATGTGCAAGTGTCTACCAATAAGAAAGCCAATGTAAATGAAAAGTGATTGAAAAATCACAAGAGAAACAATTTAAAATTAGGCCCATTTTTTCAATCAAAAGAGAATCTTTTGGAGCACGTTCAAATAGCGCAAGTATAACACTCGAGCTGAGAAAAAGATTTGACAATTGTAAAGAATTTTGGGTGTTTTTTTAAGCTTCAAAAAGTTCCATATACAGTGCTTATTCTATTTATAACCCACCCAGCAGCTTAAACTTTAATTTGCATGCATTTTTGTGTATCATAATTATAGCCCACAGTAGAAAATTTGACTTTATTAAGTGCGGAGCAGACTTTTGAGTATACAGACATTGTAATTAAGTAAATTTAGAATATATTCCAAAAATTCCACTTGGAAATCAATTATCTGATTTTGAAGAGGGTCTATTTTTACTTTTCAAGTCAGAAGAGTCTATTTCGAGTATTTCACGAATTTCGAAAAGAAGTCGACCTGCAATTACAATTTTTTTGGAACTGAACTGGGCTAAAAACGTTTCTAAGAGCGCGCGATAAACGCAAAATTTTTAACAAACCCAGCAACGGCCCAACCTCTTAGCCTGACATGTCGGCGGATCTCAGGAATCATAATGAGGTCTAAACTGACCAAAGCACTTATGTTGCTAAGTCGCCACAAGGTTACCGAAAGACATACTGCGACCGACTGGACATACGTGCGTTTGAATCATCCTCTTTTAGCTTACAGGATATTTATAAATTTTTACCCTAACAGGTCATATTTGACGAGAAGAAGTTTAACCTGAATTGTCCTGATGAGTTAAATTCAATATGGTGAGATAAAGACAAACTTTTCTTAATTACTTTTTTCACTTATCATTTATAGCTCAAAATGACTTACTACGAGAAGGAGGACGATGTACGACAACGTTCGAATTATTATTTTGTTGTTCTTCTTCTTCGTCGTTGCAACAAGCGAGGCACATTAATTCGCACAAGCATAGACAGAGTGAACAAATATCATCACAATTGTCAATGTCATCGCTATCCATTTTTCAAATGAGAAGTTTTTTAAACACGTTTGAATGCCACAAATCTTACACTTGAACTAAGAAATTTCGAATATATAATTTCAAATTTCTTCAACAAAAACTTGACCTTATGACGGTAAAAAAAATCCAAAAAATTTCTTATCGCTAGCTTTGCTGGAATTTAAAAAAAAAAAAACATAGGCACAAGGCTTGGTTTTTTCATTTTACACTACCGCAAGGAAATGTATAAGACCGAAAAACCTTTAACCCAAAGATTGCAAGGACTCACCTCACCATTAAGAATCATTTTCTAAAGGTTTCTTTTATCAGCCTCACTTTCAAGTGACTTACATGGGTCTAAACTACAATTGTCTTCTTTTTGTTGTCCTGCAGATTTTTCGCAACAAATCATGCATAATAATTCACATAAGCATGAATACCATTCATTATCATCTTCCATTTTAGTCAAAGGTAATCACAAGCAAACAATGCACTTCTTAATTCAAAACTAAACTGATAGAAAAAGCGCAGCTAATGAAAAAATGATGAAAATTCTAAGGCCATCTATCTATCTGGTCAAACTGGTTTGGGAGCAGCAGCTTGTGCCAAGAGAAGAATGCAATGACTAATCATTTAAGTTTGCATTAAAATCCCATTGAGAAAGCGGAATTCCCAATGAAATCAAAGAATCAATATACAGAACCGCATTTACGCGAGTCTTACTAAGTTGGTTTTTACCAAGTATCTTTATTCATTATCACGATTATTTGCTAAAGTCACCAATAAACAGCAAAAAATGCGCCCAAAGAAAAACAACCAACAGAAAGAGGGATAAAAAACAATATTTTAAGATGCCAAATCTTAAGCACCGATTATTACATACTTCTTGCTCTATGTTTTTCCTTGGTTAATTCCCTCAAGTGCTCGATAAGGGGTTTGAGGAAACACAGAAACATAATTACAGCGGTAATCAGCACACAAATTCCTACAAAACTGGCATCAAACCAAAAATCGACATGTGCCTTAGAATCACAAGTTCTTTCCATCGTCTGAAGCAAAAAAAAAAATTGGCGTTTCACTCCCAAAGCTTAGAATTAAAACTGATTCATTCGATTCGCTAAGACAGCAAACCATCACAATCTTCCTTCTATATCTCTTATCTTGGTTAAATAATAGACAAATGTCGGGGTAAATATTAAAATGGTCAACAAAGTATTAAGAAGATATAATAAAGATAATGCATCCAAAAAATAAAAACACTAAATATCTAGAGCAAAACGCATAAAAAAAGGCAATCTTCTCTCTTTCCAAACACAAAGTTAAATTATTTTGATGGGAATTATTACATACTTGGCACTACCGAACCGGATAGCTCCTTAAATTTCTTGCGTCTCCAATAAATGCAAAAGGAATTCAAGGTGCAGTAAAAAACAATAACTAAGCTTAACACTGCAAATGATACAATAAATATTTCGTCTTTCCAAAATGGTTGAGTTGGTAGGTCAAAGGAAAATGGACTACCGTAAGGCATTCTACAAAACACTTCCGTTTGATTGTCGAGAACGAGAAATTTCAACTGAATTGTCTGTACTAAAAAAGGGTTAAAGCGAGCTTTTCTATCTCTTTATCTGGATAATAAACTGATAATCTAGGCAAATGCTGCGGCAAAAGTAAAGGTCTAGAACACTTAATAAGACAATTAACAGAGCTAAATTCGACTATGACGAAGTTTAAAACACTCTAGCAATCTTTTATGATAGATTCTGCAAAGGTTTTTCTAGAATTATTCAACAAAACGGTTAAAAAAAGCTATAAATTAATATTTTAAACAAAAATGTAACAAAATTCATTAAAAATTACACAAATTCGCCTTAAAAATCGAATAAAATCTTATAAAACTGCGTCAAATTCACTTGTAAAATGAAGTGAAGTGACTTAGACGGATAGAAAAATGTATACACTCTGTTTCTTTACAAGAGTACGCAAACAATGAACACATTTTTAGAATAAATAAACCAGCAAAGATCTACAGTTGTCTATTTGAAGAATGAGTCATATTAATCTCTTGTGCAACTTGGGCTTTCGCCAATTCTTCTTGTCATTAGTTCATTCTTTTATTGTTTTATTATTAAACAACTTATAAACATTGTTTTTTTTGCTTTAAAACATGTCATATAAATAAAAAAAAAATTTTAAAGGCCTCACCCTATAGCCATAAAAGCCATTTCATACAAGAATTTCGCAATAAACTGTTATGAAAATAATTTTGGCGTTGTTTTAGGTGATTTTAAAGGGCTTGAATAAAATACAGTTAAACTCATTGATATAGCTCGAAGGTCATGCTGAGGCAAAGTAAGAGTTGGATAACATTCGTGACCCAGTTTCAAAATACTAAAAAGCAATCAGAGACAAAGATTATACAATTGCATTCAAGAATGAGTCACACTTGTCCCCCAATTAGGCGGGGATTATTCAGTTCTAGTGGGTAAATTTTTTTAATATAAAATTCCGATTCCACTGAGCACTAACTATAGAAAGATAATGTCACACATACTTTGAATTTCCGTATTGGATTCAGCCATCAATTTATTGCGTCGTCTATGGCAACATATGCCAAGGCACACACAGAACACAAAAACCGAAACAAAAATGCCGGCAATTGCGAAAAAAATCTTTCCCTCTTTTTCTAGACCATGATCGAATGAATGTTCCTTATGCGGAGTATTAAACACTTCATGATGGGGCCAGTATAGTGGATAGATAGGATCATCGTTTTGCAAATTGTAAGGCATTTTGTCTAGCGTAACTTGTTTTGCTGGTGGAAACACGTTTAAATGGCACGAACGAAACAGTTGAACTGATTGAACACAGCATCTTAAAGCTGTAACTTGTTGGCGACGATGATGACTAGAGGTCTGTGGGAAATACCTCAGTTGGGCAAGACACTCACCCGCGTAACTAAAGATCTGTCTGTATATACGTAGATTGAAATAGCAGCGTAGGCAGCAAATCGTCATAGTTAAAAGACCGAATAGAAATATTAACACTGTCAATGGCAGAAAGGCCAGCCAAATCATTGCCCGAGAAATATAATCAACTCTCACGTTGCCACAAGCAAAACTAACTGAGAAACCCATTCAAATTGCAGCCAAACGATTGCAAAAACCTAGCCCAACAGCTGCCAAAGGCTTAAGCCATGAGGACAAGGACCTCTTTTTGAGTTTTAGGGATTAAACTCACTTGCTTTCGTTTTCACTTGGTGCCAGATATCAATGGATTTCAGTAACATAAGCAACAAAACTAACAAACCAAACAAAATGAGTATTGGCGACAAATCCATGACTGAACCAACCAAGCACAACTGAAGACACAAGCAACGGATGGACGAGCGGACATATCATTAGACCAAGTTAAACATAATATTGATAAAACGAAAACAAAACAAAAATCAGCTAACCAAACAATGACAACTGTTCTTTAGTGTGTTTAACAAAATTGACAATGATCATTAACCAAGAGAATTCGAAATGAGCGATTTTGGCAAGTTTTTCATAGCATGCTTTTGGGCTGGGGCAAAAATGTAAAATCTCTCATAATGCAAAATCAGTTTTTTGAGTAACAGAAATCTCTTTTCGTAATGGAATTAGAATTATAAAAATATTAAAAAATATACCATTAGAAAAATGCAAATTTTAAGGCGTCAAAAGTAATTATTTGTGTTTTCTTTAATTATTTTTCCAATTAAGATGTAAGTTGCATCTATGTAAGCAGACCAAATTAATCGAATCGATTTTAGTTTAAGTTGTGAATGTCAATTATTTCTACTTTTTTGATTTGATTTCGTATTTACCAATTGATTCACTATTTACCAATGCATTCACACACACACACACACACACATTCTTGTGGATGATACTAACTTGAGTCGATGACTGATTTGGCCAATTGTCGTTGCTTTTGTCTGCGTATCAATGAACGTATTATTACTGTCATTACTCCCAATAGGACTACGGCAAAGATGGAGCACAATATGATTGTTGAGATCTCCAGATCCTTTTCACCGGGTACATGTGGCATATTGACTTTAACTTATGTTATTTATTTATTAAACTACCAAATCAGTCTTTAGGGATTGTTCATTGGGTGGTGGCACGTTTGTTGCGTATTTCCACGATTTCCTTCACTGTCTCGACGCGTTGTGCATTGCTTTGCTGTTAAATGTTTAATACACAACATGTCCCTCTTTTGCTGCGAACAAACCTCAAGATTTTTGGCACACTCAGTGTGGGTGGGGGTGGTAGGAATCAGAAGGAGGTTGATAAGATTAACCCGCATATGTCTGTCAAAATGTCTGTAAGTGTGCGTGCGTGTGTGTGTGTGTGTGTGTGTATTTTATGCTGTGACGTCACAGAAATTGTATCGGCTTATAGGAACTGATTATAACCAAGCCAAACATAGTCTAGTCACAACAGTTAACATACTTAGTTAGCATCATAAAAGCCACTCAAGTGCCGGTCATCGAGAGTTTACAATCCTATGAATTTGTCTACGTCAATTGTTCGGTTCGATTTGGCTCATTTAAGCGTGTCGCATGAAAATATTTATGCAGATAATATCTCCATTATAACTAAGTACCAATATCGTCTAAATCCATCAATCTCAAGTGCCATAATGCCGTAATCAAAAAATCTTGTCCATATCTCTCTCTTCTTTGCACATTTTTCGACAATCTGATTGACGTCAGTTAAGTTGAACATATTAAATTAGGCTTATCAAAGCGAAAGGGGAAACGAAAATAAATACTAGAACAAAAGAGTAAAACCATCTGTGGAAAAATATAAAAAAAATTTCCCCCGTCAGACAGTGGTCTAATTATTCAATAACAAAGAAACTTATTTAGGCTCTTTATATACATTTCCCTCCCTGTTCACTTTCCATTTTTTTTTTTTTTGAAAAATGCGCACCAAAATTTATACTTCATGGTGTCGGTCGGAAATGCTTTCTTGGAATTTTATAATAATCTCTGAAAGGGTGTAAGAACCCCTTACAAAATATTGCACAATTATCAATGATTGTGTACCACTGTGCGTCACACAGGTTTCTGTAGAAACCTCTTGAAACGCTAAGACAATGGAAAATTATGTGACACTCAAGGTAATTGAACTTAGATAATTGTCTCAAGTTAGTGGGTCAATTTGATACAAAATTCGATTAGAACAAGTTAAAATTATAATACCTCAAGATTAACAAATGGTTAATAACTAACCCGTTATATGGGTCAGTAATCACTATACTCATCCTTTTTTCCCCTTTAAAAGGTTTTCAATTCCGGAGCAAGGTCAAATTTTTTAGCCAAACCCAAAGAGTTCGATTTGGCCCTTTCGTGCCTGATAATTTTCGTAAAAGGTTTCAAGATGATTTATAATAAACTTATATGGTTAATCTATAAAACATGTCGACAATCCATAAATATTCGTAAATACAAGAATAATAATTATTAATGGGCGCATGTCCATAACATCGCCTGACGTCAAACGGACTACGTAAACTGGCCGAGTTCTTGCCAATTTGTAAAGGCAAAAAAGTCGATAATTATAATCAATTCGTAAGAAACATTAATCAGGAGAAAAAGGCCGCAATGCAAATGGCGACTTGTTTATTTTTATTAAACACTTGTTTTAAGTTCGATTAGATTTAGATTTCACACCGAACTACTGACATGTTGTCAAGATCTCTTTGGCCTTGGCTTAACACTGGCGACCACGCAAACTTTAGTCGACTGACCAAGTCTATGCTGGTGTCGTATGCACATGAAAATACAGCTTCAAATGTTGAAAACGAAAAATTATTGCAATGGGAAGCCAAATGACAATATCGTCCATTTACTAAATAATTCTTATATTTACGCGATGTAAATAAAGTAAATATAATTCATATGAAGAAAAGGCCAATGGAAAGCATTTGATTGCATGTTTTAAATTGTAATTATATATCAGAGAAAGTAGAAAATCTTAATCTTGGTAATATCTGTTTTGGAGCAAATAGTTAAAATAAAAAAATAATATCATAGACAGACCACAATGTCTGGCAACAAATATCTTTAAAAAAGATACAATCCTCATTATCTAATTATATGAAAAAGATAAGAGTCAAGGTACATACGTTTTTAAAAAAACGAATTCCCCTAATGTCAATAGTGTAATTCATTTGTAAATAATTTTTATACGGTATTAGTCACATTTTGTTTTGCTCTGTCACAGAAACAATATGAAAGCCTTGACTACTAACGACAACATTGATATGAACCAAATCTTCACATCCATTCTTGTAGAGATAAGATATTTAAAATATACACATATATAGAGTACCTTTCACTTAATGCCTTCAAATTGTTTTGCGTTTATCCTTATATTTTGCCTATTATAAATATCATAAGTAAAATATACCGTCCAAAATGTTCAGCTATTTGTTTTTATAGCATGCTTCTGGGCGCGTTGAAAAATCAATTGTCAATAATAGATGCCAAAACTATAAAAATCATTTCAAATTAAAAAAATTATAGGATATTAACATACTTCTTATTGGACAGTTAAATATTTTCAACTTCATAAGAAAAATATTAAAAACTTTTCTAAAATAAAGATAACCTCAATTGATATTTATTTTTCCAAATGAATGAAAAAAGAAAAGTTATGTTCTGGCTATTTCTTTTAAGGTCTGAGTCATTTATTTAGAAGCAAGAACCATCAATACTCACAGGATGTCAGTTCTCTAGGGGTTTTGCTCAAGCAGCAATATAGATGGATACATATGCCACAAAGCGTCAAGGCAACAAAACTAAAGATAAACACAAAGTCCATATCCAAGTCGTGGGATATATATACACTGCAAGGCTTTATAATTATAGAGAATTATTAGGCAGCAGGAGAATTTCAAATATTTGCACCAACTCAGAAAGAACGGCCCCGTTGGGTTGGTTATAACAAAATGCACGTAATTAAGGCCAAACCCACAACTAAAGGACACACCCAAGGACTCTCCTGGCTCTTTGTTTTAAAAAAATACTCACGGGATTCTTTTTTCTTTCTGCAGTATTTGAAAATGCAGTAATAATCGACAAGCGCAATAAGGCAAATACCCAAGCCAACTAATCCCAAGTAAATAAAGAAGCCCCAATCCAAATGGTGACCACTGCAAGGAGTATCCACTATAAGGATTGTGCATTTAATTTGATTACTTTTTAAAGAATTTACACTTGGGAAATAATGGTACCTTAAAGAAGATTTTGATTTTGATTTTAGTAACGTGTAAAAAGTGCTACACACAGTTTTTTGTTTTAATTGAAGGTGTCTTTATGCCGATTAGATTTAAATTTGTTGAGAGCATCGATTATTCTGCCTATCGTAAATTACTATCACCACTAGCTTACCAAAAAACAGTCGATTTCATAGCATGCTTTTCAGCAGTTAGGGAAAAATATATTTTAAGGTCAACAGAACAACAAAAAATAATATCGTGAAATCAATATTACAGAATCTTAAAGTTTATATTTGGTGTAAAGGTTCAAATAAAAATAAAGCAACCTTCTTTTGCATAACTGATTAATCTGCCTAAAAACTGACATAAGGTGCTCACGCCCCACGATTCCCTTCGCTAATGCTTCATACTCAGATTTAATTTAAAGTCACTACTTACAGGATCCCAACTTTTCACAGATATCTGAACAGAAATATTTGATTAGGGCTACAATACACGCACAAAAGCCAAGAATTAGTAACCAAATTAAGATGGTTAAAGCAGTTTTCTCTCCTTGAGAGAGATTCGAAGTCACTGCAAGAGGTTTTTATTATACAGATAATGAATTTTACTTTGTATGACTGTGTCATTTACCCGTGTTATTGTTGTTATTGTATTGTCCATGATGATGAAAAGTTGATGGCCTATACCCCACTGCAAAACATTAAAACTGTATAGAATTTGTCATTTATTGACTGTCTGAACTCTTACTGTTTGTTTTTTGTAAAGGAAAACCACTTGTTGCACAGCAAAAGGAAAAATTCTTTCGTGGTTAAACACAGTTACAGCAGTTCAACTGACATAAAGGGTGCGTAAGGACAAAAAGCAAATTTAGGTGCGTTTATTCGATTTTTTTTTTTTTGGCGCGTATCCGATTATTTTTGCCTACATACTTTGGGCCTATCGTGACCAAACTAAATACGATAGGGAACCAAGTTCCCTTAGAAAAAAATGCTGATGTCAGCCTTTTGCGGTGACACTCCTTTCTATAATCTGTACTAAAGGGATTACAGAGTAAATTTATGTCGTCCAAAAGAGTTTTTAACTTAGTATTTAAAGCAGCGAAATTTAATTTGGCACATCAACACACAACAAATTTAATAGATTGCTATTTGTAATGAAAAAGGATACAAAGACTTTTTGTCAGTTTTGAAAAATATAAGTTGTACTTAAAAATTGTTTGTAATTTTCAAAGAAATCAGAAAGAATAAAAGCAAATTCTTAGCAAAACGCAAGCGAGAAGAAAGTTAAATCAGATGAAAAGAGTTTTATGTGGTACTTACATAAAAAGTTTAAGAACTGTTATTGAAAATAGGTGCAAAAAATTTAAAAGAATACAAATTTAATAAACATTTATTTATTTATAATAAAATTGTTGGATCAACACAGCTCAAGGCTACATATTTGCCATGTTTTAAAAGGGGCATTTAAAGATATGAACACTTTAACACAAGTTTAACAAAATTTCTAAAACTATGTGAAATAGAAAACATTTACACAAATTTAATGATACAATAAGGAACAGGAATGTTATTTTGAGATGATGCTCTAGTTTGGTTTAAGGTTGAGTATCATATTATTAGTCATCAATTCGAGTTAAAAAATAAATTCACCAAAGTCTCTTATCATATTAAATGCAATTTTGCAAATTCGTACTGGTTAATTAATCACAATCACAGCCACAACAAGCATCAGCGGTGTCGCAGATATCAGATGTGGCATTGTCGCATGCGGAAGTGTCACAAGTCTCAACAAAATTTCCTTCGTCATTTCCGCCTCCCGAACTGAATGCCGCCTCTGTGCCAGGAATATATATTTCAGCTGGCCAATCATTCGTGGAGTATGAATTGTTGTATGTCTTATGATCTGCAATACGATTGGGTCAATATTCCAGTTCAACTTGTGATTCAATCTGCATCCCTTTTTGGAATGAACTAGCACAAGACGACGATAGATTTCTCAAGTTTTCGCTGCTTTCTTGTGGATGATACTAACTTGAGTCGATGACTGATTTGGCCAATTGTCGTTGCTTTTGTCTGCGTATCAATGAACGTATTATTACTGTCATTACTCCCAATAGGACTACGGCAAAGATGGAGCACAATATGATTGTTGAGATCTCCAGATCCTTTTCACCGGGTACATGTGGCATATTGACTTTAACTTATGTTATTTATTTATTAAACTACCAAATCAGTCTTTAGGGATTGTTCATTGGGTGGTGGCACGTTTGTTGCGTATTTCCACGATTTCCTTCACTGTCTCGACGCGTTGTGCATTGCTTTGCTGTTAAATGTTTAATACACAACATGTCCCTCTTTTGCTGCGAACAAACCTCAAGATTTTTGGCACACTCAGTGTGGGTGGGGGTGGTAGGAATCAGAAGGAGGTTGATAAGATTAACCCGCATATGTCTGTCAAAATGTCTGTAAGTGTGTGTGTGTGTGTGTGTGTGTGTGTATTTTATGCTGTGACGTCACAGAAATTGTATCGGCTTATAGGAACTGATTATAACCAAGCCAAACATAGTCCAGTCACAACAGTTAACATACTTAGTTAGCATCATAAAAGCCACTCAAGTGCCGGTCATCGAGAGTTTACAATCCTATGAATTTGTCTACGTCAATTGTTCGGTTCGATTTGGCTCATTTAAGCGTGTCGCATGAAAATATTTATGCAGATAATATCTCCATTATAACTAAGTACCAATATCGTCTGAATCTATCAATCTCAAGTGCCATAATGCCATAATCCAAAAATCTTGTCCATATCTCTCTCGTCTTTGCACATTTTTCGACAATCTGATTGACGTCAGTTAAGTTGAACATATTAAATTAAGCTTATCAAAGCGAAAGGGGAAACCAAAATAAATACTAGAACAAAAGAGTAAAATTATCTGTGGAAAAATATACAAAAATTTCCCCCGTCAGACAGTGGTCTAATTATTAAATAACAAAGAAACTTATTTAGGCTATACATTTCCCTCCCTGTTCACTTTCCATTTTTTTTTTTTTTGAAAAATGCGCACCAAAATTTATACCTCATGGTGTCGGTCGGAAATGCTTTCTTGGAATTTTATAATAATCTCTGAAAGGGTGTAAGAACCCCTTACAAAATATTGCACAATTATCAATGGTTGTATACCACTGTGCGTCACACAGGTTTCTGTAGAAACCTCTTGAAACGCTAAGACAATGGAAAAGGATGTGACACTTAAGTTAATTGAACTTAGATAATTGTCTGAAATTAGTGGGTCAATTTGATACAAAATTCGATTAGAACAAGTTAAAATTATAATACCTCAAGATTAACAAATGGTTAATAACTAACCTGTTATATGGGTCAGTAATCACTATACTCATCCTTTTTTCCCCTTTAAAAGGTTTTCAATTCCGGAGCAAGGTCAAATTTTTTAGCCAAACACAAAGAGTTCGATTTGGCCCTTTCGTGCCTGATAATTTTCGTAAAAGGTTTCAAGATGATTTATAATAAACTTATATGGTTAATCTATAAAACATGTCGACAATCCATAAATATTCGTAAATACAAGAATAATAATTATTAATGGGCGCATGTCCATAACATCGCCTGACGTCAAACGGACTACGTAAACTGGCCGAGTTCTTGCCAATTTGTAAAGGCAAAAAAGTCGATAATTATAATCAATTCGTAAGAAACATTAATCAGGAGAAAAAGGCCGCAATGCAAATGGCGACTTGTTTATTTTTATTAAACACTTGTTTTAAGTTCGATTAGATTTAGATTTCACACCGAACTACTGACATGTTGTCAAGATCTCTTTGGCCTTGGCTTAACACTGGCGACCACGCAAACTTTAGTCGACTGACCAAGTCTATGCTGGTGTCGTATGCACATGAAAATACAGCTTCAAATGTTGAAAACGAAAAATTATTGCAATGGGAAGCCAAATGACAATATCGTCCATTTACTAAATAATTCTTATATTTACGCGATGTAAATAAAGTAAATATAATTCATATGAAGAAAAGGCCAATGGAAAGCATTTGATTGCATGTTTTAAATTGTAATTATATATCAGAGAAAGTAGAAAATCTTAATCTTGGTAATATCTGTTTTGGAGCAAATAGTTAAAATAAAAAAATAATATCATAGACAGACCACAATGTCTGGCAACAAATATCTTTAAAAAAGATACAATCCTCATTATCTAATTATATGAAAAAGATAAGAGTCAAGGTACATACGTTTTTAAAAAAACGAATTCCCCTAATGTCAATAGTGTAATTCATTTGTAAATAATTTTTATACGGTATTAGTCACATTTTGTTTTGCTCTGTCACAGAAACAATATGAAAGCCTTGACTACTAACGACAACATTGATATGAACCAAATCTTCACATCCATTCTTGTAGAGATAAGATATTTAAAATATACACATATATAGAGTACCTTTCACTTAATGCCTTCAAATTGTTTTGCGTTTATCCTTATATTTTGCCTATTATAAATATCATAAGTAAAATATACCGTCCAAAATGTTCAGCTATTTGTTTTTATAGCATGCTTCTGGGCGCGTTGAAAAATCAATTGTCAATAATAGATGCCAAAACTATAAAAATCATTTCAAATTAAAAAAATTATAGGATATTAACATACTTCTTATTGGACAGTTAAATATTTTCAACTTCATAAGAAAAATATTAAAAACTTTTCTAAAATAAAGATAACCTCAATTGATATTTATTTTTCCAAATGAATGAAAAAAGAAAAGTTATGTTCTGGCTATTTCTTTTAAGGTCTGAGTCATTTATTTAGAAGCAAGAACCATCAATACTCACAGGATGTCAGTTCTCTAGGGGTTTTGCTCAAGCAGCAATATAGATGGATACATATGCCACAAAGCGTCAAGGCAACAAAACTAAAGATAAACACAAAGTCCATATCCAAGTCGTGGGATATATATACACTGCAAGGCTTTATAATTATAGAGAATTATTAGGCAGCAGGAGAATTTCAAATATTTGCACCAACTCAGAAAGAACGGCCCCGTTGGGTTGGTTATAACAAAATGCACGTAATTAAGGCCAAACCCACAACTAAAGGACACACCCAAGGACTCTCCTGGCTCTTTGTTTTAAAAAAATACTCACGGGATTCTTTTTTCTTTCTGCAGTATTTGAAAATGCAGTAATAATCGACAAGCGCAATAAGGCAAATACCCAAGCCAACTAATCCCAAGTAAATAAAGAAGCCCCAATCCAAATGGTGACCACTGCAAGGAGTATCCACTATAAGGATTGTGCATTTAATTTGATTACTTTTTAAAGAATTTACACTTGGGAAATAATGGTACCTTAAAGAAGATTTTGATTTTGATTTTAGTAACGTGTAAAAAGTGCTACACACAGTTTTTTGTTTTAATTGAAGGTGTCTTTATGCCGATTAGATTTAAATTTGTTGAGAGCATCGATTATTCTGCCTATCGTAAATTACTATCACCACTAGCTTACCAAAAAACAGTCGATTTCATAGCATGCTTTTCAGCAGTTAGGGAAAAATATATTTTAAGGTCAACAGAACAACAAAAAATAATATCGTGAAATCAATATTACAGAATCTTAAAGTTTATATTTGGTGTAAAGGTTCAAATAAAAATAAAGCAACCTTCTTTTGCATAACTGATTAATCTGCCTAAAAACTGACATAAGGTGCTCACGCCCCACGATTCCCTTCGCTAATGCTTCATACTCAGATTTAATTTAAAGTCACTACTTACAGGATCCCAACTTTTCACAGATATCTGAACAGAAATATTTGATTAGGGCTACAATACACGCACAAAAGCCAAGAATTAGTAACCAAATTAAGATGGTTAAAGCAGTTTTCTCTCCTTGAGAGAGATTCGAAGTCACTGCAAGAGGTTTTTATTATACAGATAATGAATTTTACTTTGTATGACTGTGTCATTTACCCGTGTTATTGTTGTTATTGTATTGTCCATGATGATGAAAAGTTGATGGCCTATACCCCACTGCAAAACATTAAAACTGTATAGAATTTGTCATTTATTGACTGTCTGAACTCTTACTGTTTGTTTTTTGTAAAGGAAAACCACTTGTTGCACAGCAAAAGGAAAAATTCTTTCGTGGTTAAAGACAGTTACAGCAGTTCAACTGACATAAGGGGGGCGTAAGGACAAAAACCAAATTTAGGTGCGTTTATTCGATTTTTTTTTTTTTTTTGGAGCGTACCCGATTATTTTGCCTACATACTTTGGGCCTATCGTGACCAAACTAAATACGATAGGGAACCAAGTTCCCTTAGAAGAAAATGCTGATGTCAGCCTTTTGCGGTGACACTCCTTTCTATAATCTGTACTAAAGGGATTACAGGGTAAATTTATGTCGTCCAAATGAGTTTTTAACTTAGTATTTAAAGCAGCGAAAGCTAATTTTACACAACAAATTTAATAGATTGTTATTTGTAATGAAAAAGGAATAGGATACAAAGACTTTTTGTCAGTTTTGAAAAATATAAGTTGTACTTAAAAATTGTTTGTAATTTTCAAAGAAATCAGAAAGAATAAAAGCAAATTCTTAGCAAAACGCAAGCAAGAAGAAAGTTAAATCAGATCAAAAGAGTTTTTTGTGGTACTTACATAAAAAGTTTAAGAACTGTTATTGAAAATAGGTGCACAAAATTTAAAAGAATACAAATTTAATAAACATTTATTTGTTTATAATAAAGTTGTTGGATCAACACAGCTCAAAGCTATATATTTGCCATGTTTTAAAAGGGCATTTAAAGATATGAACACTTTAACTCAAGTTTAACAAAATTTCTAAAACTATGTGAAATAGAAAACATTTACACAAATTTAATGATACAATAAGGAACAGGAATGTTATTATGAGATGATGCTCTAGTTTGGTTTAAGGTTGAGTATCATATTATTAGTCATCAATTCGAGTTAAAAAATAAATTCACCAAAGTCTCTTATCATATTAAATGCAATTTTGCAAATTCGTACTGGTTAATTAATCACAATCACAGCCACAACAAGCATCAGCGGTGTCGCAGATATCAGATGTGGCATTGTCGCATGCGGAAGTGTCACAAGTCTCAACAAAATTTCCTTCGTCATTTCCGCCTCCCGAACTGAATGCCGCCTCTGTGCCAGGAATATATATTTCAGCTGGCCAATCATTCGTGGAGTATGAATTGTTGTATGTCTTATGATCTGCAATACGATTGGGTCAATATTCCAGTTCAACTTGTGATTCAATCTGCATCCCTTTTTGGAATGAACTAGCACAAGACGACGATAGATTTCTCAAGTTTTCGCTGCTTTCGTTTACGAATCGTTGAGCATATTATTAATGTCAATACTCCCAATAGGGCTATGACAAATATGCAACTCAAAACGATGGTTGAGATCTCGAGGTCAAGTGCACCAGCTACGTGTGGCATTTTTAATTTAAATTTTATTAAGTTTCTAAGTACTGTTTAGTTAACTTTTTTGATGCGTTGTGCTTTGCTTTGTTGTTTAATGTTTAATAAGCAAAGTGTTTCGCTTTTGTAACCACATAACTCAAGACTCTTTGCCAGGCTAAAGGAGGTGCTCAAAGGTTTGATAAGATTAGCCATATATCTGTCAAAGTATCTGTTAGTTGGTGTTTTATCGGTTTGGAAAAAACTGATTATAACCAAATGAAACATAGTCCAGCCACAACAAAAATAGCATCATCGTATTCCCAATTCTTAAATTTATTCTACGTCAATTGTACAACTTGCTTAAGTATGGCAAATTTGATAAAATCTCTACAATTAACTGAAGTATCTGCAGTGCGAATGTTTCATAGATCAATCTCTGACTTGAAGTGGGCGCCTCTCGCCCTTTCTTTTTCATTGACTATCTGATTGACGTCAGTCATAATAAACATATTAAATTAAGCTTATCAAAATAAGAAACAAAAAATATATAGCACAAATAATAAATCATAGAAAAATTTTCCATCTCTTCTGCAAAAGCCTCTTGAAGAGCAAAGACAATGGAAAAAGTTGATTCACTCAATTAGATAATTATAAAGCTTGGTTTACGGTAGCAATCAAATAAAGCTATCAATTGAAGGTATTCGTGCAATTGGTTTTTAGGGCACTAATAAATAATTTAGCAATACTTTGGGAATAGTTTTTGTGTGAAATTAAAACAATTAAGAGAATTAAACCCATCAAAAAATATCATTTAAAACATTTCATTTCTAAAGAAGACTACAAGTTTATTTTACACGTAAAGAGGTTACTTTCTTGCAGGAATCACAACTTTTAATACATATGTATAAGCTAATCTATCAAACTCATCGACAATCCATAAATATACGTTAATACACGAATAATAATAATTAATGGACATGTCCATAACACCTCCTGACGTCAAACAGACTACGTAAATAGTCCGAGTTCTTGCCAATTTGTAAAAGCAAAAAGTCGATAATTATAATCAATTCGTAAGAAACATTAATCAGGAGAAAAAGTCCGCAATGCAAATGGCGACTTATTTATATTTAGATTTAGATAAGATTTAGATTTCACACCAAACTACTGACATCTTGTCAAAATCTCTTTGGACTTAGCTTACCACTGGCGACCGTACAAGCATTAGTCGACTGACCAAAGCGACGTTGGTGTCGTACGCGAAGGAAAATACTGATCCAAATGATCAAAACGCAAATTATTACAATGGGAAGCCAAATAGCAAGTTCGTCCATTTATATATCTTCTTTTTTTGCGATGTGAAAGGTTTTGCAGTTGACCGTATACTGAAATTTAATGTTGCAAATTGATATCTAATTTATTTTACTTATCTAAAAGTAAAAATAAATATAATTGATATGAAATAAACACATGACTAAGTGGAAATTGAGCTTAATCATTGGGTTAATGTGTCCAAGAAGAAAACATTTGTTTAAATGTTTCAAATTGGAACATTTTGAATGAGATATGGGTAAATCAGAGAAAGTAGAAAATACACATCGTGGGAATATCTCTGTTAGAGCAAATAGTTAAAATACAAAAATCATATCATGTACAGACCACAATGGCTGACAACAAATATCTCTAGATAAGATATAAACCTAATTATCTAATT
The DNA here is from genome assembly GCA_024703675.1 of Drosophila nebulosa. Classification (NCBI taxonomy): domain Eukaryota; kingdom Metazoa; phylum Arthropoda; class Insecta; order Diptera; family Drosophilidae; genus Drosophila; species Drosophila nebulosa. The sequence continues at coordinate 13,669,242 of CM045725.1, read as the reverse complement.
ATATATAAAAGATAAGAGCTGAATTGGTTAAATGTATATAAAAGTACATACGTACTTAAATATGCACAATAATAGTAAATGTAATCAATAACGAACACTGGCACAAAAATGACCATTGAAATCCAATTTGCAATTACTTTTAATAGGTGATTCCCTATAATAATACAAATTCACTCGCAGGCAGATTTGTATATTTTTCTAATGTATGGTAAAAACCCGACGAGATGCTCTTTATGATTAAGACACACCCAACAAGTCTCCTCGTTATTCCTCCACCGCATGAATGAGTCATATGACTTAATTTAGAAAGATTAATCGTCCTATTACTTACTGGATAACACTGTGCCACGGCGTTTGCTCGAGCAGCAATATCCGCAGCAGCTCATGATAAGAAAAGTCAAGACAATGAACATAAAGATACTCCAGAAGTCCATACTGAAATCGTCGATATCGTATACTTGAAACGTATCCACTGAAAGAGATTGTAATTATATTCAAGATTGTACATTTTGTGGGTCATCTTAAGCGCACTTACGGTTTGATTTGAAGAGTCCACTTGTTGCACAGCAAAAATGGCAATTATTTAGCGTTTTGTTCTTAGGCACGTGTAAAGGTCACAAGGGTGGGCAGCAGTTCACAAATGGAAGTATGAAAGTTTAATCAAATTTAATCTGAATATATCTCTTATCTGTTTTGCTAATCTTCACCAACTTTGTAATCGGAGTTGGGTCGTAGTTTAGCCCTGGTGGGCAGAAATGGCGACACTGGGCAATTGTGTTATCGATAATTCTTGTCATGTAGATAATGAATTAGGTAATTTACTGTAAAAACAAAATATTGTATGCAGTCTCTTTCTATAAATAAACTAGGAATATTTGCCACACTTATTTATATTCACGGCATGCATTTTTAATTATTTTACTATCGATAGTATTATATCGACAAATCAGCTGACTAGAAACTGAACTATCGAACAATAAAAACATGATTTGAAAGAGATTTAAACGTTTAATTTTTTCGCGAAGAAGTTATAAATTAATAATATTATTCGTTTTACTACTTCCCAAGCGTAGAATGCACAATTATTAGTCATCGACTATCGATAATCAACGCTGTGTTTTAGTATTGCTTAACCGTACTACTCTCACTTATACATACTGTGCAATTTTATCATGGCGATTTCTTTTTGACATTTGACTACAACTGGCCGCACGTGTTTTCGAGCAAAGCTCTGTGCTAAATTTTAGTAAAAATCAAAGTAAATATCGGAAAATGCATAAAAAACCGCCTATTGGTCACGTAATTAACGAGATTTTCGATGTGCTTGTGTTTGTTTCGCATTGCAGATGAATCCAGAGAAGCTAAAGAAGTTGCAGGCACAGGTGCGCATTGGTGGCAAGGGCACCCCCCGCCGCAAGAAGAAGATTGTCCACTCCACCCCCGCCACCGATGACAAGAAGCTGCAGTCATCATTAAAGAAGCTTTCGGTGAACACCATTCCCGGCATCGAGGAGGTGAACATTATTAAGAATGACGGAACCGTCATCCATTTCAACAATCCTAAGGCACAGGCTGCGCTGCCGACCAACACGTTCGCCATTACCGGTCACGGCGAGAACAAGACGATCTCGGAGATGCTGCCCGGCATTTTGACACAGCTTGGACCACAGGACATACATCAACTGAAGAAGATTGCCACAGAGATAGCCAACAAGAGCGCCGCTGGTGGTGCTGTCGGTGCTGCTGGCGCGGATGCCGGTGATGATGATGTGCCTGATTTGGTCGAGAACTTCGAGGAGGTTGCCATCGCTGGAGCCAAGGCTGATGAAAAAGCTGGTGAAGTTGCTGCATCAGCCTAGACACACACACACACCTAAACACAAACCATACCAACACCACGCATACATACAAACACACATAAATAGGACTACGGCTGGGTTGGAGGGGGGGAGGCGACACACACACACACACACAACATCAAAGAGCCAATCCTCGTTCTGGTTTAGCCTCATCTGTTGCATGTTGATGGATGCACGCCGTCCTCCCCCTCTTCTCCTGGGGGTCCGGTAAACACTTTTTTCGGGGGTCATGCTACAAACACACACACACACACACTAAAATACTAAATACAAAAAATAAAAAGGCATCCAAGTGAGCGCTGAGCAGAACACATAAAATATATAAAATAATTATATTAAAAATACGATAAGGCAAACAATTTTTCAATCTTACAAAATTCTATCTAGTAATTAGTCGGAAGCGCTAAGAAAAACAAAGCCGTTAAGAAAGATGATGTTGTACAATCGTGTTGCATAGGTTTTTTCCCATACAATTGAAGCACGTTTCCACTATACGAACCATATACAGATACATATATATGTTTATATCTATCTGTATAGATATATACATATGTATATATATTAATGCCGCCTCCCACACACATACATTTACATATATATTTACAGTTTTACACTCGGTTAAATTTGAGAAAAAGGTGATTTAGGGGATAACGAAAACACTCCAGAACAAAGTCATTGCCAGAAAGAAAAGAGCGAGAGCGGAAGAGATGAAATGGAATATATTTTTAGTAATTTTCCCCCAAATTTCTTTCCACCCCCACCTTCCTCCTCTACCCTCTAATGATGATGATATTGTAGTCCCTTCTTTGGCATCCCTTAAACAACAATTGCAACAACAACAAAAAACATAAGTTCTCTCAACAAATTTTTTGTACCAAAATTGTTAAAAACATTTTATAATTTGTAAACTATGTTTTAGTCTATCATACAATACATTAAAAACAAAAAACGGAACTGTAAAAAAACCAAAAAAGCCGAAAATCATATTTTGTGTTAGGCATATTTATTTTTGGCTTGCATAACCTCACACCAACACAGTCGCATGGACTCAGTACCCGTGTGTGTGTGTGTATGCTTAGCAACGCCAATGAATGGGGAAGGGGTGTTGGCGGGGCAACATGAGAACCCGAAAAAAAAACTTGTTGACATTGAGTTTCGTTTCACCTTTTTGAGCTGATCACATTTTTTTTTTATGAATTTAACTTTAAAGAAGTCATGCCAAGAGTTCTAATCTCAGCAAATCCAAAGGTGACTCTGGAATGTTTTATTTCAAGTGAGTCACTTATAGGCATAAGCTAACGGAATGTTTCTTGAATCTTCCACCATATGATAATAGCCGGGGCTTATCAGCTCGTGTAGGACCTAACAAAAACCGCAAAACTTCACATGTCTAGCACTTGATCTTCATTATAGCATTAACAATAGAAAGTATTTATAAAAATAAACGGAACTTGTAATATGACAAGAATTATTTTATAGTCTCAATTTAAATTCTGCGCCTTGTGTAGGGCGCCCTTCGATAACGATGTTGCTGTCTATCGATTATCATAGCGGAATTATCGGTAAATTAACGCTCCACCTCGAGACAGTAGCAAACTAAATGGATTTTGGTAAATGAAAATTTTACGAGTACAACTTTGGATGTGTAGTTTTCGGACAATGAATAAAATTTGATTAAAAGGCTTATTGATAAGCTATCGATTTATTGCAATAAAGCAACAAAGTGCTGCCACACTGTACGTTCTTTAGGGTTGCCAGATAGATAAATGTAGCTGCGGTTGGCGGTTTTTTTGAAAAAATCTTAATCCCAAGTAGCGTTGACGTCATGTTCCTAATTTGTAAACGTAACCTATAAATCCCTTGAACCATATCGAATCGAAGGCTGAAATGTCTTAAATTCGTGTTTGCTTGACTATCATTAGCAACTAGACAGCTAGAAAGACACGTGGGTGAGACTTGTTTTAAACTTTTCTACGTGGCATATTTCTGGCTAAGTCTAGATGTCAGCACGAAAGTTTTTCATTGCATGCAAACCTATGTTTTGGCAAAAGTGCGAGAAGAAAAACAATTTGTTTGGCCAAGTTTTACTTAAACAAGAGCCATTGCAATGACAGAACCACATCAAATGAGGTCGCTAATAAAGTTAATGTGATTAATCTTAATAAAATTGCGGCATCTTCTTGCAATTTTTATATACTTGACCAGTAAACAGGCAACAAATTATGAATTAATCGGATCGTAAACCAAAGTGCTTAATTGATCAAGTTTTATACAATTGCATTTAGAATCAACGAACAGTTAGGCAAACTCATTTGCATATACCAGAGTGTAGATGACTCCGTGTCTCTACTGACATTCAGCAAGTGGGCGTTGCACTGTGAAGAGATATAAAACCAGCAGTCAGATGGTGCATCTGCTCATTGCTCATCGTACACTATTCCACTATGCGGTGGCACCTAACGGTAAGTTCGACTAAAATCCGTTAATCGATTAGAGTTTTGTTTTAATGTCCCCATTAAGATTTGCCTGCTGATCTGCTTTACTGCGGCCTTGGCTCAAAACGATGGGCGATATCGTCCACCTCCAACAACGGCTATAAGAACAGGAGACGGACGTTATCGCGGCGGCAACGATGGTCGATATACTGGAGGTAACGACGGGCGATATAGTGGCGGCAATGATGGACGATATGTGCATGTAGACAACAAATATCAGCATGACGCCCGTCTGGCTGATCCATACGCTGGAGATAAAGGACGATATGTGGGTGGAGCCAGCCGATCTGGAGCTGGTGGTGGAGCTGGTGCCGGTGGAGGCGGGGCAAGTGGTGGGCGTGTGGTCACAGCCACCACCAGATTGCAAACAAGACCCACTGCGGCGGCAACACTGCCTCCAGTCACAGCGAATTTGGCCAAGGGACGGGGAACAGGTGAAGGAGGAAATGGCTGGGCCATTATACGGCAAGAGGACGATGTCGAGGTAGATGGCTATCATTATCTGTACGAGACCGAGAATGGCATTTTAGCCGAGGAAAATGGACGCATCGAGAAACTAGACGTGGGTGAAGATGGTCTGCGTTCCAAGGGATTCTACGAGTACACTGGAGACGATGGTTTGCTCTATCGCGTCGATTATACGGCCGATGATAATGGTTTTGTGCCAAGTGCCGAACATTTGCCCACCCCGCCACCTCCCCCGCCATACGTGGCCAAGTTGCTAGCCTACTTGGAGGCGAATGCCGCGAAAAAGAAATGATTATTAACATTTATTTTGAGTGATAATAAATTGATGCGTCATATATTGTTCATTTGACCCCATTTAATTGCGACTCTAAGTAAAATGCAAAAACACATTCCGTTTCGCATACAAATTGTTTACCAAATTTTGGGAGTTTTTTTTTTTTTTTATTTTGTCATAATTAATGATGTGACTTTTGTAGCCATTACAATAATTGTCGATTTCAGTAATTTGGGAAACTGATGTACAAATTGATTACACGCGACTCGAAATTCCAGGTTAAACCTAAAATGTCTACTGAAAATCGGACTTAAGATTTTCCATTCATGTCCTCAAAAAGGAGTTTCCTCAAAAAGGAGTTTCGACTCTGAAAGGTTAAATTTACCAATTTTGTGCTGTTTTCTAAGTCGTTGTGGATCATAACGGAAATTGGTATATTAGATCAATGATCCATGGGTCACAAATCCCATCCATAATAATTATAATATTGTTAATACATGATTAAAAACGCATAACAAACAAATGAGACGCCTCTCATTTGTCTCAATGAGCCACTCCCACAGCTAATAATCGACTATTAATCATGATCATGTCGGAGATCGGTCAACAGAAAACAGTTTAATCATACTGATCATCACTTAGCGCTGGGCCTTGTCAGGTGAGAACAGGAAAACTCGTTTCGCCAATTGTGTGTGTGAGATCGGAAGCGGCTTATATTTTGACAAGGTTTCAGTTATGATAGATAACTCAGTTGATGATCCAAGTTTGAATTTTGCTAACAGAATTCCAAACACAACTTGAGTGACTAAGGAATGAGTTTTGATAAATTCTTAGTCTCTCATTGTTAAGAAGGAAGAAGGCAGGTTATAAATGATGATAGATTAGACTTTCCACTTCTCCTCCGTAAATTCTTTTTTCCTCTGTTCCGATTTCGGTTTTGGCACCTAAAGGATTGGCGACCTTACCGGAAAAGGTTCATAAACCTTTAATCGAAAGCTTTCACCTTTTAAATCTTTAAGATTTTTCCTAGATTTGATCCTCTATTCTATATCTATATATAGATGAACTGGCCAATCAACCAAATATAAATACCTTAAAAGTATTTATATGAAACAAATGTAATGATTCATTTAACTGAATAGGCATTTGAAAACTGAACAGGTTGTATTTAATGTGCCTTTTTTATCGCCTGTCCTCTCTCTCTCTCTCTCTCACTCTCTCACTCACACCCATATTCGCTTTCTCTCTCTGTCTGTCTGTCTGTAAACCTGAAGGAATCTGTTAACGTTTTAAATTATTCATCGAAACGAATGAACAAATGCAATCACACACACAAAATAAATAAGATCTGTGCGTAATTTGGTGTTTTGCATGCATTAATTAATTCAAAAAAAAAAAGGAGAAAAAAAGCGACAACAAAACACAATATAAAATGTGTAAAATTCCAATTTCCCTCCAGGGCAAAACAATTCATATGCAAACGCAAATTACCACCATTTATAAAACAAAATTAATGAATATGGCAAAGGCAATTTTTATTAACCTTTAACTAGTAAGTGACTAACTTAGTCAGGGTCTAGATGGCGCCTACCAAAATAAAATTTATTTAAACTTTAATTACTTTAAGCTGGAAAAATACAAGGGGAATCTTTTTTGTTGTGGTTAAAATTCCTTTTAGTTGATGTCATTAGTCATTTAATTTATTTATTTATTTATTTGCCATACATTTCTCTTTTTCACACTTGTCAAATGTTAAAGAAATTTATGTTTCCAAATGCAGATCTGACCAATTTGATATTGGGTTTCACAATTGGCATTAAAAATTTAAAAATGCCGAGAGATTCGTTCGCCAAGGTTTGTATACTCTTGCAATAGCCCCAAAACCGAGCAGATCCAGGGATATGATCATATTCCATATACAATCACTGCAATGAAAAGGATATCAGATTTTTAAAAAAATGTAAGTTTAATGTACTAAAAAAAAATTGTCCAATATAAAGATCTCTTATCTTATATAGCCAGCGAAGGAACCACACAAAGAAGATTCAGGAAAGATCCCAATAAGTTGGTCAGATTGTTCTCCTTGTCGTAAGGGTATTCCAATGGCGACATAAATACATTTATCCCATTTCTCTGGATAATTTTGAACTTCCAAAAGGTATGATTTTAGTAAGAGGTTGATGATCAGAGATGGGGTGACAATAAAAAGGGGGAAAGGGGGCAAATAAATTTATAGCATCGCTTGATATGTATCTGTCGCTGTGTGGGAGCTTTGAACTTGACGCCTGGTTCCAGATTCAGATGCTGATCCATCCCACAAATATATCTAATTACAACTCATTGTGCTCGGATAATTTGTTTCATTGTTTTGCGTTTTTCAAACAATTTTTACTCCGATTTTCATGTCGGACTTTGTAAATTAAAACAAATGTTGAGCAATTAATGGCCTAAATCATTTCAGTTTAATTGAATCGATTAAATGTGAGTATCAGCTGCGACTGGCTACCAGAAAGCCATCCATCTATTTCTTATTTGCGCTTGCCAAAACTGGCTTCGTTTTGTAGCTGCTTCTCGAATATTTATGGTTATACAATTTTCGATTATTGCGATGCCTCAATTTGTATTAATTAAATAAAAGAAACCAAATGCCAAACCAAACTTCAATGACTTCGAATTTGTATTTTGATCCCAAACTCTTTTGAACTTCTCATCAAATTTCTAATTAAGTTAAATGAGGAAAGGAATTTCCTTTTGATAGCCAAGAAGCTCTCTTGATTAAATTCATTCAGATCAAATAAGGATCAAAATGTTTCTAAATGTAACTAGACCTTGCCCGAAAATTGATGTGGATATTCGTAGGGGATCATTGTCTGTCAAAATATTCCAATATACCCTTCCTGCCTATTGTACAGGGTATGAGAAACCAATGAACTTTGCTTGCAAACCGGCCAAGATTAGCAAATTTTTGATCACTGTGTGTGAAAACCCACGCAAAAGTAAGTTAGTAACAAAAATTATGGTAATATTGTGAGCAAATTGCAACTGCAACTGAGAACGCACTTTGTACACTCTTGTAAATTGTTTCTCTTAAGGATCAGGATTATAGGAATTCAAAAAGAAAATACTGGAATAGAGCTATTCGTTTGAAAAGTTAAGTTAAAATGCTGAAAGCAGCCCTAAACAGGCTAGATTGCAGCCCTGAAACTATGGACAGCTTATTCGATAATTAGCATGAAAATTTCTTATATTATTTATTTTAGTACACTTTTTGGCAAGAGCAAATTAATTTCTTTGGTTTTTTTTTTTTTTGCTTTCTCTTTCTCTCAAAAAGCCTATAAACATTTCACCATGAATCGGCAATCGGAAAAAATGAAGGTGCCAAAATTGGCGGAGAGTTGAATAGACCCGTAAATCATAAGTGGAGCAATTGCAATTGGAGACGGGACAAGGAATATCCAACGGCGCACAATGCTGTCATCGGGGAACAGCAGCTGGAATTTTCTAAAGTCAACTGAGGTTGCGCCGATTCGATTAGTCAAGCAGGTTTTATATACAAAGCAAAAACAATGCCGAAAATAAAGTATGGAGCATTGAGAACTTTTCAGCCTAGAGAATCTATCCATCCATGTTCTGATGAAATCGATAAACCAATTTAAGTCGATAAAACCAATTTTTAATGTCATTTCCTTTGTGGGAAACACCGATTAAAGTAGGCGGCAGGAAACGTCCATCAAAGTAGGCGTTTGCTCAGCAAAAAAAAAGTTTTAATTTAAACTATGAAAACAGTCATAAGGAAACAATTGCCGACAAAAGATTGAGCTCCAATATTATCAAAAGAAAAAATTGTAATATACATTTCCGAATTATCTAGAAAAAAGAGACTGCACTAACAGCTGCTTTGACAGGACATCTTTTGCGTCTTCTATACCTTCAGCAGAAGCAACGTCTACTCGATGGAGAGTGACCATCCTGGTGACCATCGCCGTGCACGTCTGGTGCGTCGTGGTGCAAATAATAAGCAACAACGTCGTGGTCCAGGGGGTTCAATGCCCACAAGGGATTTGGGTCGCTGGAAGCCCATCGATGACTTGGCCCTAATCATTGGTGTTCAGCAAACAAGTGATTTGCGGATGATCCATCGCGGTGTGAAGTTCTCCTGCAAGTTTACATTGCAGGAATTGCAACAGCGTTGGTATGCCTTGCTCTATGATCCGGCCGTGTCCCGCATAGCTGTCTCCGCCATTCGAAATCTGCACCCCGAAATGGTGGAGTCCATCCAACGAAAGGCCTTGTACAGTGAGCAGGAGGAGGAACTGCTGGGCACTATTAAAAGCACGGATACTCCCAATCTGGAGCAATTTCAAGAACTGCTAAACCAGAATGCTTCAGTTTTCTATACGGCTCGCACGGCCAAATCTCTGTACAACCATTGGATCCTTCTCAAGCAGTATAGCCTGCTGCCCGATCAAAGCGTAAAACCCTTGGCAGAGACGGAGCCGTTGAGCTTCTCGGATGCCGAAGAAGAAATTTTCGATAAAGATCTTCAAGACTCTTATGATGAAGCTGTGGAAAAGGAATTAATCCGTGAGGATCGGCGTAAGAAACGCGGTATACGTCTGCTGGAGAACGAACTGTCCCGTTGGGGTGTTTTGGTGGGACCAACTGCAGCCTCGAATTTCGATAACCAAACATTGGCATGTTTGTGTGGCCGCAATGTGCGTTACCTGATGCGCTCCAAGGAGATTACCTTCGGTCGTGATACCAAGGATTGCGTTGTGGATGTGGATCTCAGTCTGGAGGGTTCAGCGGCAAAGATTTCCCGTCGTCAGGGCACCATTAAATTGCGCAGCAATGGTGACTTCTTCATTGCCAACGAGGGCAAGAGAGCAATCCTAATCGATGGCTATCCCATTCTGAGTGGCTACAAGAGGCGACTGGCCAACAATTGCACCGTTGAGATTTGTGGACTACGCTTCACGTTCCTCGTCTACTACGACCTCATCAATGCAATACGACAGGAGAATGCCAAGACAACAAATCCCCTTACCTAATATGATTGAAGGGCCAAGTCTAAATGCATAACAAATTCTGCAAATAAAGAACGTTAAACTCATAATAGAGAAAATGGAAATTTCAAATTTCTTAATTAGAGGTGGCAAACTATCGATAGTCCCAATAACATTTCAAATGTTGCTTGCTTTGATGTCAGACGAAGAAAAAAACACTTCTCTGATTGCAAAAAGGCTATTCAACTTAATCCTAAAAATTTGTGTTCCTTATGTTCTTTTTAACGTTATTGAGAAAAGAATTATTTTATTCAATTTCTTATTGCCATTCAAAAGTATTATTTTTTATTTTAGTATCAAGCAACCAAAATTTTAAATGTTATTGGGACTATCGACTAATTGGACTATTGATAGTTTTACATCTCTACTTTTATTCCTTAATGATTGTTAAAATTAGATATATCCATTGACTGCAATAGACATTTAATTAAAGGCGAAGAAACAACATTCTTGAAGAAACAAGTTAGCCAATTTCATTGTATGAAGTGCTATGAATGAAATCGTCTCTCTGGATGAGTAACTTGTTTAAGGTCATTTAATTGTATGACGTCATAGTTATTGAAAATAAATTGACTCATTGGTCAAAGAACTTCAGCTTGCGTTTTTCCATATCTTCGCATATGTCAAGGCAAGAAAAAGAACGAGAAACAGTCAAATTTCTTAAGGATATCTAAACTATTTCTAGTAATCAATCGTATCAGTTTTTAATAGTTATTCTTATAAAGAGTTTCTTTTGAGAAGATGGATAAGGTACATCAATTGATGAAATGTTTTTCAATGAGAAAACATTACACAGATTAGAGTACGATCTCATGTTTTGGAACCTATTCCTTGAAATTTTAATAAAAATTAAGCAAACTGAGGAATAGAAAATAGCAAACTGAAAACATCTCCCATGATTTTTGTCTTTAAATTGAATCGAAAACTGTGAAACTCGGTTAACTATATATTTAGATTTAAATCGTTAAATTGAAGGGTGTGTCAATGGCATTTCCTACTCGTATTTGTCGTAAGTATTGTAAGAAGCTTATAGATAAATTGCAAATCAATTTAAAAAAAAAAAAAAAACAATTTCATTTCGTTAAGCCGTTAAGGAAAGTGTGTGACATTTTGTGTTTGTCTGTCTTTCCGACTTCTCAAGGCATGTAAATGTCAGCGAATTGCAATATCAACCCCAAAAATTTGATCTTTTAATTGAATGTGAAAATTTTTACTGATTTTGAATATTTATGATGTAAATGCAGTTTTTTTTTTTTTTTTTTAAATAACAGCACGCGCCGTGACTCACTCTTTCGCTCTCTTAATTTTTGATTTTTGGTTTTCACAATCGAATACCACTTAAATTTCTGTCTCGATTCGGTTTCGATTTCTTGTTTTTTTTTTTAATTTTTTTTTTTTTTTTTTTTGAGTTCAGCGTACGACCTTTCGCAGTGCAGTGACTGTTGCCGCTCTTCAAACTTCTTAATCACTGTTTATGTTTATATTTATGGCTTGTTATTAATTGTCTTAAGCGCCGTTGCATAGTCTACCGGCGAAAGAGAGGAAAGCAAACCGTTAAGGACACATTCCAAGCCCATCCCATGTCTTCTCTTGGTCGGTGTCAATGTTTGCACCGCAATACAACAATTAAAATCATCAACATAAGCCCGGCAACGGCAACAAATTCCGGTTCCAGTCCCCCAGTCTCCGGTCTCGGCCACATCCCCATCCCCATCCAACTTCATCTACATTGTCCCCATCTTAATGCATTTCTCATTGTGGCAGGCGTGCGCATTGTTTGGGTTGAATTTTTTAAAAAATTGTTTTTTTTTTTTTTGTCTTCCGTTTCTGCGTTATTTATGATTTCATTACGGCACTTTTATGGCGCTTCCGAGTGCCCCTAAGGTAGTTGATGGAATTTACCGAATGTTGTCATCAGATCTGTGGCTCCTCCTTCAACAAAAAAAAAAAAAAAAAAAAAAAAAAAACAAGTAAATAAAATATAGAAAATATTTATATTTTTTAAACTATAAAGTCTGAACATTTTGCCCCCATTTACCATTTACGACAATGATTCATTGATCAATTATTTGATAAAATAATAAATTTGTTTATATTAGAATTCGGCTGGCAAATACTAAATTAAAATTAAAAATTATTTAATTGATAAAATATGTAATTCAAATTAGCCCAGACATTGATACGCTGCATGTGCATATAAATTATGGCCAAAACAACAACAACCAAATAATTAACACCGAACAGCCAAAGGTAGGAAGAGAAGAACTCGTCATCATACGAAAGATGATGATGAAGATCATGAGATCGTTTGTCTAAATCAAAAGCCTCCAAGAGAATGAAATAATATGCAAAACTGAACTGAAATGAACCGAAAAAACTGGCAAAAGTTTCTCTTGCTCTCTCTCTCTCTCTCTCTCTCTCTGGCTTACGCTCTGAGAATTTTGAGGAGCGGCAGACGACAGAATCGGAGAGCTCGTCTCAGATCACATTTTGCTATATAAATTGGGTTGTACTTGAACGAAAATCAAACATTCCTGTTCCAGTTGCCTTAACAGCAAGCAGGACACATTAACTGCCGCAAAAAAGTTACCAAAAACAAAAAAAGGATTTTTACAATATCGACAAAAATGTGCAACAAATCGTTAATATATAATTTGGTGCTGGTGGTGAGTAAAATGCGAGAAGGATCAAGGATTTATCCCTCAATAAGTGAAAGTGCCAAGTGAAAACGGAATAACAATCTGAACAGAAACCGAACAGCTACATGGAATTTAATTAGCAAATAAATCAAAATACACAAAAATTAGCCAGTTTTAAATTAGAGCTCAAGCTCTTTGTGTGTCTGCCCCGCCTTGCCTCGCCTCGTTTCGCCTCTTCTTGGCCTCTTGATTTAAAAACAAATTTCATTTTCTCGCAGGTCCTCATTGCAGTCTGTCACAGTCTGCCGACGCCAGGTGACAATGACAATGGCAAGTATAAGGTTTCGGGTCAAAGTTTAAATGATGGCAAATATCACCCGCAAGATGATGGACGCTACCATGGTTCTGGGGCAAATGAAGGTATTTTCTGCCTATTGTTGATCTTGATGTTGATTGATGCCGCCACGCCTACTGATCGCATGTTATTGCCAACGCCCACTAACCATGAGAGAATCGTTTACCAAATGTATTTACTAACATTTGTGTATACATTTAATTGTTGTATATGCACACACACACCGCACACTGAGACATACTCACACATACTTGCACAATATATATATATATATTTTTTTTTTTTTGATAATACAAAAATTATTAATTCCTAACAATAACTTGATAAGCAAAATGAACGAAATGAAGACAGTTCAAGCTCAAGGTTAAAATATGCAAAATTTACTTGTTGCGAGCTAAAATGTTCTTTCTACGTTTCGAAATAACCAAAGACATTCATTGTAATTATAATATTGTAGAGTATTTAATATTAACACATTTAATTTCTTATAGGCCGCGGTGTTTATCAGGATGATTTAGGTAAAAACCCTCATCATGAAATTGACTCATTTATATGTACATACATAAGTATATATCATTTGCCAAATATTTAGATTGAAATTTACTAAAGTTATTTTAACTTGCTGTAGATATTGTACAAAATTTACAACTCTCACTCATTCTCAATCCAAACAATCTCTGTCGAAAGGTTTTTTTTTAAGTGTTTTCTCTCAAATTCTTTGCAAAGGTCGCTATCATCACATGGTCCAGCCTTATCAACATGTAAGCGATCATCGTGAATTGGGCATATATCATCATATACCATACCCATATGATGGAGGCTATGGACCCTATGCCGGGCTCAATCTACCCTATATACATGATGCCAGACCCTATAAGTAAGTTGAGGAGAATTCACAAAAATAATCTCATGGCTAATGGCTAAAATTTAATCTCTTTTTGTTTAATTTTTAGCCACGATCTGTACACAGTAAGTAATGCCGATTACAAAGTGCCTGAAATACGCTTGGAATACGGCTTCCCAGATCATGAACCACATCACTAAACGCCTCGAATGGAACCACCAAACCACCCAAACCCACCCTACCACAACCCCAACCCCAACCCGCAAAATTCCCAAAGCTTTCATAACAATTCAAAGGCCTTTTAATTTAAAATCGTTAAACAAAACAAAAATTCACATGAATCCTGCATGAAAAGAACATTCCACAATCCCCGCAAAACCCCACCGCAAACCCACCACAACCACCAACCACAACCACCAACCACAAACACCACCACGAAACCACCCAAAAGCGCATGATGAGCATGATGAGCCAAAATAATAACATTGACTTAAACCAAATTAAACCAATATGAACAGTCGACAACCACGAAGAAACCGACCACAACCACAGAGCGAACCACAACAACTACAACCACCACAACGACGACACCCAGACCGATTCTCTTCAACTACGATGATGAGGGACGCCACAAGATTCTGCACCAAGAAGAGATACGCAAGAAGGACAAATACGATCACGCGTAAGTGGCAAAAGAAAGTGGCCAATCGAGCGATTTTTGGACTCTAGCAGAAACATTCCATTTACAGTTTCCTGACTGAAAACGGCATCTACGGCGAGGAGCAAGCCAAATTGCATCATACCGGCGGAACTCACGCCAAGGGACGCTACGAATACACCGGAGACGATGGCAAACTGTATCGGGTGAACTATCATTCCAATGATGGCGGCTTCATGCCCGAGGGCGAGCACATTCCCACCCCACCACCCATTCCAGAGGCCATTGCCCGTGCCCTCAAGTACGTGGAGGAGCAGCATCGCGAGAATGGTGCCCAATTCGATCATCGTGGCTTCCGCATCAATCACATGACCAAGGACATTAAGGCCCAACTCAAGGCCATCCATTTGGAGCGAATGCCCAAGGAGTTGGGCGATCAAATTCGTATGCTCGAGCACGAAGTTGAGTTGGCCGAGGAGGAGGAACGCGAAGAGCGAGCCGAGTTGGAGCGTCAGGAACGCAGGCGCAAAGCAGCCCTGGCCAAGAAGGCCTAAGCAATAAGCAAAAACCATAAATGGAAGAAATTCCCATTCCAGTCCACATTCCCCAAATAAAACCCTCTCCCAATATCATAACCCACCCACCGCCATCCACTCCAATCTTCCCCTACATTCCCCATGCAAAAAACAACAAAAAATCACACAAAAAAAAAAAGAAATGAAACAAACACAAATCGAAAAGAAACTTTGTTAACACATTTGTATGTTATTTTGTATTTATTGAAACATAAAACTATAAACTAAACTAAACTAAACTATTTAATTTGTTGTCTATAAAATAAAAAAAAAACAAACAATTATATTGAAATAAATTTCACAATAATATTTGTTACCGAAAAATAAGTGGCACAGACATTTCCAACAATATTATTATACACGAATTGTGGAATACCATAGGTCAAATCCCATTTGATAATGAAACATTCGGCCTCAATTTTGTCAAATTGTTATACAGAATGCGGGTTCTGTTCATAAATTAATGGGTTTCTTGAACTTTTATTGTTAAAACAAAAATCGCGTAAGCAAGTAAGTCGGCCGTCGACTACGGGGATAACCTGATTCGCCATAAGAAGGGAATTTGTTTTTTTTATTTATTATGGGTAATGAATGAAACACTCTATAGTCGCACTTGTCCAAATTCCAGGTTTTTCGAATTATAATTACCATCTCTGGAATACGTAATCTTATGGCTCAAGTGCTCCCGGTGAGCTTATCCCAGCCCATTCACTTATCCTCATGGAGGACCAAAACTGTTTACTCTAAGGACTTACTCCTGCCCAATTGGTAGTCTCTGCCATTTAGAATAATTTGTCACTTAATCGATTCACCTTTTGATGGTAATCAATAGTTTGATGTTAATTTGTTTGGAGAGACGAGTCAACTTGTTTTTGTCAAAGTGCAATAATGTTGTCTTAGTCACCTACCTTTTGACCCACGTTTAGCTAGTGGCAAAGGTCATGTCCTACATGAGAGTGTCTACTCAAGACCAAATTTCTCGTTTACTGAATTCTTCCTTTTATAGGCTGTACATCATCGTAGCCAACAGAGTAATCGGGCTAACCACTGCCATACATAGTTTATATGGTCTAAAATATTTACTCTTCCTTTCCTCTATTAATTTTCAGCTCGAGAGCTTTATTTTTTATTTTTTTGCCTGTAAATCTCTTTGGCTTATTCTCGAAACCATCCATTTTAACTTGTCAAAGTCCTCCAATAATGTAGTAACGTACTTCCTTTAAATATTTGTGTTTATAAACGCGTTTTTGAGTTACATAATTAAAAAATTTAAGCCCGGAAATGTTATTTCTGTGTATCAATTAATAACAACAACGATCGATTTAGATAAAAGCTATTTTATGGTCTCATTTAACTGAGTGTTTTTTATGGTTTATTTAAGGCTAATAAAAAGTTGCGTTAATTTTAGATGCTGGTTCAATAACTCGATTTATTGCAAAATATTAAATTATATTTGTGAATGAAAACCAAAATCCAAAAACAGTAGAAATTTAGAAATGGATTTTCCAACTTAACTTTGCGACTTGTCTGAAACTTTAAATATAAATCTGACTGTTCCATTCGACCTAAAAGTAGGCAAACTCTAACTTGAGACAAACTTAAAGACAGAATTAAGTTTTGAATTGAGCTTTTACGCTGGTTCAAGCCGCAATTTTTAATTAAGCTTTTGCGTTTTTTTTTTTTTTGATTAATTTGTTGTCGCCGCTAGATCGGAAATTCTGTCGTGTTTATTTTGTTGAGCGTAAAATCAGGTGTTGAGATAATTACGACAATTAATTTAATTTTGATTTAATATTCCAATTAGACATTTATTTAGAATTTGAATTTAGAATCGGAATCGGCCAATCGAATCACTATCAAATGTAGAAACCATTCAAAATCCAAGTAATCCATCTACAAGCGAAGAGACGAAAGCTCAAATCCTTCTATTCTTCTATTTTAAAATTAGTTTCATAATAAAGAGACAAAACCTCGAATCCTTCTATTCTTCTATTCCAAAATTAGTATCTATGTTTTTGAATTAAAGCGTTGCTTTTGGAACTAGATGACTTTAAGCCGGGCTTAATGTTGAGAGAATTAACTCCAGCGACAACTCAATTTGACTATTAAGAATACGTATTACTTGTTCTATAATTACAATTGTATTATTCCCCGTTCAGGTATGCAAAAATCAATTAATAAAATCAGGTTAACTGCCAGCACAAAACAAGTTACTATTAGGTCATATCCAGGTGTTCTAAGTTTGATTTTCGCTTGATGCACTCCCAGTAACAAAATATTGAAATAAAATGAACCATTTGTAAATTTATTGAAGAAGGCTGAACATGGTGAATGATGATCATTAGATAGAAAACTAACTAGATTATGGATCACATCTAGTGATGGGTATGAACCACATTGGCCGCAGCCGGCTGGCCAGCATAGAAGGCGGCATTGACTCCATCATCTGAAACGAGATAAAATTTGCATTGACTTATTTGCCGCTTGGCTGAAAGTGGATTAGGTTGAGTAGTTACAGGTGATGACTGGACGGAAACCATTGGCATCGGCCAAGTATTTAACGCCAACGCGTAGACCCTCGGGCGAGATGTAGGAGTAGGCGCCCTCCACTTGCTCCTCCTGCTCGCCGTTGCCAATGTTGACGGGAACACCCTGCTCCTCGCCGTGGAGACCGTTCTCCGTCTCGTAGCTGTAGCGGTAGGCTCCGGAGCCCGTGTTTATGTCATTCGATTGCTGCACAGTCCGAGCCACGGCATTGGCAATGAAGGGATTGTATTTGGTATAGAAGTTGTCATAATAACGACGCAAATTATACAAATCACGATTCCTATAGTACAAGTCCCTGTAGTAGGGATTCCTTAGATACGGATTATATTGGGTGGGTTGAGCATCGCTGGCCACAATCGCAAAGATCAACGCGGCAAATAGGCAGGATATCTGGAAAACAACTCACAAAATTAATTCCACACACTTCTCTTTGGTCGTAACTCATTATCCAATTTGTTACCGTCTTCAGAGACATTATTAAGAACTTTCAGTGCTGATGGCCTAGAGGAAACTGTAACAGCTCCGCCCAGACACTCAGCATTTTATATGGCCAAAACAAAATGCTTAAAAGCATCAAATTTCGGTCTATAAACTTTATCTTTAACTTTTGTTTTTGTTTTTCTTTTTTTTCTCATTTTGGCTTTGTCAATTTCCGTTTAGAATTTTGATTGTTATTTAAATTGGTACAACTCACCAAATTGGCACAAATTGACTCGCTCTGCTTATGTCTAATCAAATATTTTAAGCCAAAAAAAAAAAAAAAACGGTTAGCCAAATTAATAATGACTCTCGGTTGGAGGGCGCAAGTCGGAAAGAGGCAAATATTTATGTAGTTTTTTTTTTTTGAGTGATTGTAATGAATGAATGAATGAATGCATGAATATGAATGAAGTTGACGAAGTGTCGATGTTGTGAGGGGGAGTAGACAAAGGCAATTGCCTTTGCATTGACTAAGGCGGCCTTCACATTTCGCGTGTAACTTGAGATTTGCCAAGAATAGCTGCAGCTCTGAGATTGCCCACAATTTCCACCTCATCTCCAGTTCATCTCGAATTCCAGTGAGACAACAAAAGCCGCCTCAGAATCAAATTATACCCCCCATTTAGGGACAAAAGCTAAAGCAGCCATCAAATTCTCAAACAATTTTGCATAAAAAAGAATGAGGCCTGAGCCTGGTTTTCCAGCGGTCGACATTTTATTGGTATACCCTTCAAACACACCAAAGAAATTTATTTTACATGGGGGATAACTTTTAAAATTAGTAATTCTAATTTCCTGGAACAAAAATTTGAAAAAATTGCTTCGACTAGCAACAATTATGTGTCTTTTCCTCTACTAACTAAGGCTTTCTTTTATAAAATAATAAAGTGGTTCCAAAATCTTAACTATCCGCTTCAAAAATCTGTCTCCCTCATCCATATTTACCTCTATGGTAGTCTGATCGTCTCGTGTTCGATTTGATTTCTCTTGTTTGTCTAGCAAACGTCTTCTCAAAGTTAATGTATCCCAACTGGAACAACTCAATATGCCATTATGCAAAAATGAGAGATATATACAAATTGTGATCAGCAGGCAATCAGAGTTTGACACCACAAACCATTTAGATTATGTTTATCGGATTAAAATAAAAGCGATTCCAGCATCAGATTTCAAACAAGTTCATTCTCAGCCGACTGAATGGGCCGCAGAATGCGTTAAATAGATTAAACCTAAGAATAAAAAAAAGCAAACAAAAGATATTTATTGGCATTTTGCATAAATTAAAGAATTTATTGTTTTGCATATACCCTATTCGCTAAGGGTAGTCTTGACTTGTTATGACCTTTGCAAGAAGATACATAGATAAAATAGAATTCTCTAGTTGAAGGAAGGGGAGTAAGTTTCTCGAACGAGGGACTAACCAATGAGATCCTGCATCATTTTTCTCCTTCTTAGTTTGTAGGGCATACATTTCGTGAGCCTTTCTATTTCTTTTTTCCAAGATCTTGAACTTTTTATAATCAACAGATGTTAATTGGCTAATTGAATTTAGTAAAAAGCTTTTCAGCTTGAACCAGTTGGGAATTACCTAAGGGCTTAGTTAGGAATTCAGCTGAAGGTCGAAACTTTGAAACTTAAAATAGAATTGTAGATAAATCATTGGCATTAAAACGCCATAAACCGATGCTCTCCATTCCCTTTGCCTAGGTAAATCATTCTCTTCGTTAGAGTATAAACACTTTCGTGTTTCTTGAGCATTTTTGATTTTATCGATTTTGTTTTGTGTTCGTTTCTCATTTAATTAATTGGCTCGAATTTATTTATCGCTATTAGTTTTGAGCTTCTTTAAATATTTTAATATTCATTGGAATATTATGGCATCTCCATTCAGAGACACACAAAGACACTCACATTCATTTTGGATGGACACAATGAACGCTTCATGTAATCAATGACAACAACAACAACAACAAACTATTGGCACGTGGGATAGGTAAGGTAAACGGTCATTATCCGATAAATAAATCATTGTTGCGTGTTAAAAAATTGAACTTATGCAGCGTGTGAAAAGGTAACAAAACAATTAGCCCATTAAATATTTAAAGCCATCCTTTCTTCCGGCGAGTATAAATGATGATGAGGCCCAGTCACTGGTGGAAACCTTTACGAAATGCCAAAAGTCGAGCAGCAACCACATTGCGACTACAACTACGATGACTTCACCTACATTCCGAATATGGTATTTAAGACAATGGGATACGACTTTCTGTCTGGGGATAAACCATTGTGGCAGCATCTCCTACTAAGTGCCTACTTCGGGTTGGCTTTTGCGAGCAATTGCTACGTGTCGTGGTACATGGTCTTGCGAATCCTGCAATGGGACACTCTTAGTGGCAATCCCAAGCTGATAATGCGCTATGCCATCATGGTCTTCTTCATGCTCAATTCGGATGTGAAGTTCTACGCGTTTGTGGCCAATCGCAGGCGTTTACGTCTACTGAATTTGGCCCTAAAACGATTGTATCCTTCGGATCGGGCAAAACGCATCGACTATCAAGTTGAGAAGTATTTCTGGTCGAAATTCACACGTTATGCCCTTTACTTGTATTATGGCGTGGTCCTGCTAGTGGTATTGGGTCCTATAACCCAGTCGACTATATCCTATTTGTGGCAATGGCGAGTTGTGGGCAGGGAGCACGCCAAGTTTCTGTTTCTAAAGGCTTTTCCCATGGAACTGGGTTTCAATACAAACACTCCAATCGGTTATGCAATTGGCCTTATTATCGAATCAACCTTTAGCCATTTCACAATGAATGTGAATTTGGGCACGGATCTTTGGTTGGTTTTCTTGGCCACTCAAATTGCCATGCACTTTGACTATGCGGCCAAAAAGCTAAACCAATACACACCAAGCCGGCTAAGAGAGACGGAGGATGGCCAATTTCTAATTGATCTGGTCAATCAACATCGGATAATGCTCAGGTGGGTCGTCTACAAAAGAGCAACACGTCGAAGAAGTTTATTTTGTTTTTGATATTCTCAAGCAGCTTGCACAAGGAGCTAAATCAGACATTTGGCATTCTTCTGGCCTACAATCTCTTTACCACGGCCAGCACACTTTGTTGCGTGGCCTTCTATACAATAGTCCAGGGCCTCAATCGTGAAGGATTCTCATTTCTCTTGTTCTTTTTCACCACAGCAGCTCAGTTCTATGCGGTTTGTCATTCTGGTCAGCTGCTAATTGATTCGGTGAGTGTAACTAAGACCCTCAGGGACTAACTAACTAATCGATTGCCATTTCTATTAGAGCAAAAGCATTGCCATTGCTGGCTATTCACACAATTGGTATGAGGGAACGGCAAAGTATAAGAAATCGATGCTCTTTATTTTAATGCAAGCACAAAGACCCGCCGAGTTGTCCGCCAAAGGCATCATTATTATCTCCTTGGATACATTTACGAGTGTAAGTTGTGTGCCACAAAAATGATGAAGTTAGATGGATTGCTAATTAATTGATATTTCCAGTTGATCAACATAACATTTCGATTCTTTGCGCTTGTTCGTACACTCTTGGGCAAATAGTTAAAGTGTCTCTAAATATGCATAATTTATGTCTTGTGTCGTGAAATATGAAAAGTACATCAAGAGATTAGACTCGGGCCCACACCCAACGTATGTGACATTAATTGCATATATGCCGCATCATCATTAGGAACGCCCACAGAAAGTTCCCTCTGCCATTTAAAAAGACGAGTATTTCTCATTCCTATTTGTTATGCAAATGCAATAAACGTGGCTGAAGCCCAACGAGCCCAAGAAGATGCTTAGCCAGCCTTGAGAATTAGGTTCTGAAGTTCAGAGAGCGAGCAAATCAGTTGGTGTCTCAACTTGACAAGGTCAGGTTCTTCAGTGGTGAACCAGTTTCTCATAGATTACCAGAGCAGGCCGAGTCAAACGTCTAAGTCCAAGTTCCTTGACCATGAAAATAGGCTTGCAAAAGTATCTCCAACTATGTAAGTATCTACACATTTAAGCCAAGTACGTATGAGGAATTGCCGGTCCATTTAGCTAAACCAGCAGCAGCCAAAGACCGAACGAGCGAGCGAGCGAGCGATTGACTTCTGAGATGTGGCCAAACCGCTGACATTTAACCAGTTGCTTGCCAGTTGGCATCCATCGGCTGGCTATCTGCAATTATTTATTAATGCTACATTGACATTAGCATTAGTATTAGTATTAGCAAAGTGTGCCAATTGGGATCTCTGACTACTTGCGAAATGCATTTTAAATCAAAGTCGAATTCCCTTCAAGATGCAACAATTACATCCTCAAATGATTTGCCCCATAAAAACCTATGGCATAAATTGCCTACACCTACCTAGACGACCTTCAGCAGTGATCCGTGGTGGTCAGTGGTCAGTGGTCAGCGGGGTGTAAGAACAGGTTACAGATTACATTCAAAGAATGAGAAGAAGATGAGAATAGCCAGAACAGACAAACCGGACAAACCCAAACAACTGACATTTTCGACTTTGGTTGGTTAATACGTAACGATTCAAGGTTTACTGCTGCCAATAGAACAAAACCAAAACCAGACAAAAACATAGAACAAAAAAACACATTAAATTATAGTGAAATAAATATTAAAATTAAAATTAATGCAGTTGAATGTCTTCATAAGCAAAATTAAAAACCAAAAACAATGAACAAGCCAAAGCATAAGACTTTGACTTCGACTTCAACTTGATTACTTTAGACACTTTTTTTTTTGTGCAAAAAAAACTTAAAAAAAAAAAATTCTCGCTAACTGGCAATTGTATTTTAGTTTAGCAACAACAAAAGCAAAGCAATGGCAACAACAACAACAATAGCAATGAAATCTTTGGGACAATCTTGTCACGATGTTCTGTCGCCATCGCCATCGCCGTCTGTGTCGGACTCGGATGCTTGAATGGAGTTGAAACTGAATTTGAAGCCCCAGCAGACTGGCCCCATCTGCTGGCCCAAAAGCTATTCATTAGACGCGCCTACACTTTGGCAGCGACGACGACGACGACGACAACGACGACGACGACGACGCGTTTAGCAATTTTTTTTCTTCTTGTTTTTTTTTGTTTTTTTGGCACTTTGACCCCTTTGGTACAGCTTTAACTTTAACTTCAGCTAACTTCATCATGGTCTGGTCTGGCTCCGGCTGCAGCTTTTAACCTGCATCTTGCCATTCCCTGACTGACTTTGATTGCATTTGCCGATTAATGGCCACGTATTTAAATGCAATTTTTCACCCGCAAGCTTGGCTTAATTTTATTACCATTTTCATTTTCATTTCGAGGCAGGTGGCAACTTCTGCTGCTGCTGCTGCTGCTGCCGCCTGTGGCATGATGATAATCTTCATTTGGTATTTGGCGGAAGAAAATGACTCAACGTAAATGGGAAATCTTTAGATCAAAGCTGATTTTCAGACCCTTTATATAAAAAAGAACTAATTTCATTTCATTTTTAATTCCCAACTTGTTGAGTGATCAATTTCAAGGTTAGAACTTAAGCTAACTTAATAAATATTATTATCTACAACAGTTAATTAAACATCTCAACTTTGGAGCTCATTTCTGTTTCATCATCAGCCATCAGCCCCCCCCCCCCCCCCTCCCCTGTCTCTACCCACCTACTCACCTGTCTATATATTGTTTTTTGTTTATTCAGAGAGTGAAAAAAAAAAAACATCACGAAATGCCATAAGTCTGCCCTTTGCTGCTGATGCAATTTAGAGACCTGTAACTTTATTATAAATATGCATACAATGCCTAAACACACACACACACACACCACACACACACACAATATATATATATAGAATATATATCAAAGGCAATTTAAATTTCATTCTAATATACTCATATTCTCAATTTTATTGTACAGATCGAAGGCAGAGCAAGATTTTGGACCACAAAACTGAAAATCGAATAGAAGCTTTTTGCGCTTTTCTTCTCCACTTTTCTCTCCGCAGGCAGAGTCTAACAGCTTTTTGCACTCTGCTTTGTGCAGTCAAAACAAGTCGTCTCTGTGTGTTAAACTGACATTTTGCAGCTTTGTTCCAATGCACATTTGGTATAAATAGACTCCGTAGCCGGCAATGGACAACATTAACATTAAAACGCTTGTTCATTGAACAACCAAGTCAAACAGCAGCAACAGCTCTTAGAACAATTTAATTGTGACATCTTTCGGAGGATTACACATTAGGAAACAATAATGAGAAATGTAAGTGGGGCACCAGTGTCCTTAGGAGTAAGGCCAAGCCAAGCCAAAAGGAGAAACTTAAGCAGTGCAAGTGATTAAGCCATTGAAAGACAATTGCAACATATTTGACTTGGCTTGGCTGGGCAAAGACGAGTCGTCTGGCGCGTTTCATAATTCAACTGTCAACATAAATCAATCACTGAAACGAATGTAAACACACATTTTGTTAAGTCCCTTTGCGGCGAGAGAGAGAGAGAGGGAGAGAGATCGAGACAGAAAGAGACCCCCATAAAGTTAAAGTTAACATATTTGCCATTTAGTCAATGGCCCAGACCGGACCGGCCCGGACCGGACCGGACCGCCTGGTAATTACGACCGACAGCCGAACAACATATTCGAAAAGGTCAGCAATGATAGAGAGACTTTTGGTTGGCATCTGCATCTGGACAGCCCAAAAATGCTGCCCAAAATGAAACATAAAACCAAGACAAAGAGAGAGCAATAGTTTTTGTTTTTTAAGTGCATATTTCTTTATTACCTCGGTTAATTCTTTGTTTTATTTTTATTTCAGTTTGTCTTGTGCCTGGTGGCTGCTGCATGGCTTTGCCTGGCTCAATCCGCACCCCAGAGGGCCGAGGAGCCGATTGCCATTATTAGCCAGGAATCGAATATAGAACCAGATGGTTCCTACAATTACAAGCAAGTTGATATACTTTTAAGCTGATCCACTGAAATGCAGAGTATACTTTTCAGCGAGATTGCCAAATTAGTTAATCCATAAACATTTGGGGGAGACAACGGATTCCGGTTTTAATCTCTCACTTGTCTAAATTATCATCATTTAGTAAAAAATGCCAAAACCCACGGCTTAGCTAGGCGCCATTAAATGACGCATAACAAAAAAAAAAAGCTGCAAAAGTTTTAGTATTATTCTTTTGGTTATTGTTTTTGTTTTTGGTTTGTTGTTTTTTTTTTTTGCAGCTATGAAACCGCAAACGGCATCAAGGCCGAGGAAACCGGAACTCTAAAGAAGGCCAGCTCCCCGGATACAAGTGATGTAATCATTGCCAGAGGTTCCTTCTCCTATACCTCGCCGGAAGGCAATTTGATTACGCTTAACTATGCGGCAGATGATGAGAATGGCTTCCAGCCACAGGGCGATCATTTGCCCACACCGCCACCAATTCCTCCAGCAATTCAGAAGGCTCTCGACTACCTGTTGAGTTTGCCGCCAGCCAAGCGTCGTTAAAAGCAGCCAGGATGAGGATCAGGAGGTGAAAGTAATGACCACATGCCAATGCCCGATATGCTATGACGACAGACACTTCTCTAAACCCCCCCCCCCCCTAGAGTGTACCCTTTTACACCCACATCTGACTGAGAACAACAACAATTTTTAAGACCCATCCGACACCTGTTGCACCTGCCACGCCTTCCTCGCACACTTACTTCTACACACTACATTTGTAGTGTATCTCTAGATACTTCCTTCTGATCTTTAAGTCGCCGGAACTCTGCCATTTTTGGACCACTCATGTGATACATCTGAATGAATGAGAATCAAATGAAAACGTGAAGAACAAAAAATTGAACAAAAGAAAAGTGAAAAAAAAAGGAAATCATAAAAAAAATAATTATAATAAATATGCATAAAATGCTATTCAGTCTGTAATATACACAAAAAAAAAAAAAACAACAAAAAACAAAAGACACACTTATGTTAACATCTAAATAATCTAAGCAATTGAGTTGAGATGATATTTGTTGAACTTTGTTGGTTAATTGTTTTGTCACTTGAGAGGATTGAGGATTGAGGATAAAGAGGAACCTATTAATTACATATCTTTAGCCTTAGCTGCAAATAAAGAATTAAAGATTCTTTCAAAAACGATATCCAATTATGTTTGCCAATATGGAGAGAGTATCTTGAAGTCGTCATTCCGCTACTTGTCTGGGTCATGTTTTGATTTGGACTTTTGCAAATTCAAGGCAAATGCTTAAATATATTCTATGCAAATTCCAACAAACATGACTATGGCTTTATATATAGACGACAAGTTGTTCAAGCTGAGCAGCAGACGAGCAGCAGAACCAGAATTCAAGAATCCAACCATCCAGCCCGAGAATGTCATCTCGGGGTATGACAAGTTCCCATCGATAGATTTTGAGTGTGTTTAGCATATTATTTTGATTTGTTTTTAAGTTGTCTGCACCAAATTTCACACCCATACGAAAGGCCAAAGCGGAAAACACAACAAAACAAGTTCAATATTATTTATTACTCAAATTTTCTGTATTAATTCTTGTCGCGATTCGGGAATATGTATATAAGAGAGTTTGTTTAGCCAACAGAATGGCCAGTTGCCCTCGAGAACTTTGAACGTTTAGATTGTTGTCAAAATGAAATTTATTTTGTTAATTGTTTCGGTTGTTGTTGTTGTTGTTGCTGTTGGATGCCAACCAGCTGGCCATAGTCAGAGTCAAGCTGATTTGATATCCCAGGAATCGAATGTGGAATATAATGGCAAATATCATTATCAGTGAGTTGTCCAAACGGCCAGTCCTCCCCACTAATGCTCTCCCCTCCCTAACGCCCTTCCCCCACCTAATTCCCAATTCAGTTATGAGCTAAGCGATGGCTCAAAGGCCACTCAGGACGGTGTCCTAAAGACCGTGGATGCCCAACACGATGGTGAAGCGATTAATGGCAAATATTCATTTGTCGGCGAGGATGGCAAAACCTATGTCGTGTCCTACACAGCCGATGAGAATGGCTTCCAGGCTGTGGGCGATCATTTGCCCACTCCGCCACCCACACCCGAATGGATTCTAAAATCCCTCGAATACCAGAGACTGCATCCCTATCATCCACCAGAGAAGAAACATTAAAACAAATTGAAGTTACTTCAAAATGGACAAAGAAACTAAACCGAACTGAGATCTACTAAAGTGTAATGGAATAAAAATTGAAATGTTTGTTAAATTGTTTTTATATGCTTTGCTAAAATTTTTGTCATTCAGAGAGGATTTTATGCTCTTCGCCCTTCTATCTAAACTCCTAACAATTCCATCTTGAATCAGTTGGAAATCTTGGTTAAGTTAGATGGATCTTAGTTGTTTTTTTTTTTTGTGCAAATATCATGAAACTTATTATTAGTAGGTCTAAATTTTATTGAAATTCTCTTGCCTGATGCTATCGTTTGGGAATGCCACTTTGGAGAAATAACTTATATCCCTTCGTAGAGTCGTCGTCTTCTTGTATCTCCTGCGATAATCACTAAAATCAATAATTAACAGAATGAATGGCTATATCACATCACACAATAAATTTAAGAAATGGCAAATGGTCTTGCTATTATCTGTTGGCCAAGATCGAGTAAACCAATTTCTTTCTTTGAGCTTAAATAGTCTTGAGAAATTCAATAAAAATCATTGCGTTCCATTGTTTGTATTGTAAACCCCCTGCCATGGGGGAACCCCCTTCCCCTTATGCCTTTATTTGGTAACGCATTTCTTCGAACTCGTACAAAATGAAATTGAGTCGATTGCTTTGGTTAGTAAATTAGCTTCGGCTGACCCAATGTTGTGTGTGTGTGTGTGTGTTAAATTGGTTTCATTTAGCATTTGGTACTTAGTTACTTTTGGCACTCTTTTGCACACAAATCTGCAGCTAAGAGAAGACTTGCTAAACAGTCACTAATTGAGAGCTAAATAATGAACAAGCAACTATTTGAGCTGATGCTCCGATTTAGGCGTTAACTCAAGGTTAACTGGCGCAGAGTCAAGTTTAGTTTAGGAATTGGGCAAAAAAACACAAAAAAAAAAGGGGGAATTATGTAAGAGCCAAAAGAATGAAACTGAAAGTGAGATCAAATACTTTTGTGGCTTGGGGGGTGGGGAAAAAAGTCTTAATTTGTTGTTAAGTGAAACAGCAATTACATAGACTCGCAGAAGAAATTCCATTGCGGGAAAGTGTGTCGACATTTGGAATTTCGATCGGATGAGTTCATTGACCATTATATTATTATTTAACATTTTCTTTTCTTTTTCTATGACATAAATTGTGGTTAATATTCCCAGCATATACACATACAAAGATAAAGAAAAAATATCAACTTGGTTTTATTGCCCCGCTTGTAGAACGTCGACCGTTAGATCTATTGGCCATTTGGCAAATTGTTTCCATAATTAAAACGTGCCTGGAATTGGCGATCAATAGATCATGTTTCTTTCACACAATCCTTAACGGAACAAAGCCCAAGAACTCAACGGAACTTGCCCAAGCAACAAGGTGACAAAACTCTGTGCCGTTCCCTATATACCCTAACTACTGGATAATAATAAACAACGAGTGTTTAGAAGTGCATACCCGCTCTTTAAAAGGGTATCTTACATAAAAAGAAAACAAGAATTATACGCAAATCACGTAGAAAAGGGAGAGACAGACCAAAAGAGACATGTCGCTCAGTCTGAGTCTCTGTCGCTTGGCATGGGCATGTCACCTGCTGACATCGTCGCTCTTCATCTTCATCTCTTTGGCGGTACGTTTCCGATCTGATGTCTTTTGTTACTCATCGCCCGCTCGTAATTTCATTGCGAGAAGTACCGCGAAGCTTATCTAAGTGCGCCCATCGGTAATTGAGTTGAGACGAAGCCAAAGTGTGAGGCAAGAACTACTATAAAAGAGCTGACATCTGCTTGGCCAGACATCAGTCGCCAGCTACCACTTACATAGAAGCACCCACACAGGGCAAAAGGATAAACTCAACAAAAAAACCAAAAAAAAAATGTACAAGTTCATTTGCTTTGCCTACTCAGCCATGCTGCTGTTAAGCTATGTCCTGGCACGGCCGCAGGATCAGCGGGCAGCAGGCCCAACCACCACAGCGGCCACAATACTCGCACAGGAAAATATCGTTCCAGGAGATGGATCATTCAATAGCAGGTAAGCCGATTGGATTAATGCTGCCAGAGTGAGCAACTTATCATGCAACTCCTTCTCCTTCTCCCTACCAGCTACGAAACTTCGAACGGAATTCGAGTCCAGAATATTGGAACTCTGAAGAAGATTATCGTGCCGAGAAGTCAAGATGATAAAGGAAATGTCATTGAGGAGCACGAAGCCCTGATTGTGGTCCAGTCTGGATCCTACAGCTACAATGACCTCGATGGAAACACCATTACACTAACCTATGTGGCCGATGAGAATGGCTTCCAGCCTCAAGGTGATCATCTGCCGGTGGCTCCCCAATAGAAATAAACAAACAGAAATCAGCCAACCAACCTACCTAACTACATACCTACCAACCTAACTATCTATAATTTACATTCAACTAATCTTCATCTTTCGCTTCAAAAAAGTATTACGCACTGCCTGGAATGCCAAAAAGAAAAAAAAAGGAAAATCAACAAACGAGAAAAAGAAAACATCAAATTTATTTCCATAATTTTGTAGTTTTAAGTAAATTTAACAAATTACACCTATTGCACACACACACACAGCCGATAAGCAAACGAAATCGAAAATAAATAAACATTAAACGCAATAATACGATTCGATGCAATTTCCCAGCCTCGTGCGGCCTATAAGATTACCAATGACAAAACTGCTAAATGCCCTTCACGCCCGTGAGAGCTGATGAGATCTCATGATCTCCATATGCGTAACCACATTGCATTGATATCGATCTATCGTGGTCGGTCATTCAAGTGCATTCAAAGTGTAAACCAAATCGCTCTTTGCTCCATCTCCGCTTTAGCTTAATTGCTAAAATGTTGATGTAAATGGGCCAATCGATTACTCTCACAATTAAATGGCCATTAGACAAAAAACAGAATCGAATGGAAACGTTTTGGATTATGTATTTACTCAATTAGTACATTAGTTTTAGTCGTCGCCAAGAGTTGGAGAAATGTTGTTACCAAGCTGGCGCTTCATCATTTTGGCCAGCATTTGGCAGTTGCACTGGGCAGCCCAACTAATGCCTGTAAGTAGAACGAACAGAGATTCGATCCGAGAAGTCGATTGTTACCAACTTCTTCTATTTTAGCATCTGGGCTATTTCATAGAGATTCGTCAAATGGACTGTGAGGCCAATCAGAGTTATATAACAAACTTTGTCTGCAACGTGGCGGCGCCTGGCAATCGAAGTCTTGATGCCTCACTTCGCATTGTGCAAAAGCTAACCACATTGTCGGGATCGCTTGGAGTCTCGATTCCGAATTCAAGGAAGGTCTTTACGAAAATCCTGGACTTAAAATTCGACTTGTGCAAGGTGCTGCGAGAGGGTAAGAGAAAGGCGTTGTTGGATCTGCTGGTTAAAAGTTTAAATCGTGGCTCAAACGCCATAATACGATGTCCCTTTGCCAAGGTATGATGTACCCCAATTTTGGCACAACCTATTCTGCCTCTCTAACGCTCTATCCTCTTTCCAGGGCAACTACTTTTCCAAGAACATCACAGCTGGTGACTCGTTGCCTCCTCTATTAACCGAAACGGATTTCCTAGTGCATTTCGATGTGTTTGTTCCCAAATTGGCAAGTGTGGCAAATGTCACCGTCTTGGGTCGCTTGTTTGATAAATCCAAGGACCAAGCCAGAAGAAAGAAGTTCTTGTAAAAATTAATTGCTAAAGTTAAAAATCTAAAATATTTTGTGTTGCTCTTAATATATTGTGCGCATATGTTTGTGTCTGTGTTGGATTTTTGAAAATTGTCTCGGTCCTAAAAATAGAGTTGCAATCGATAATGAAATGTAATTTATCGATACATTTATCGACGTTTTAAGGGAAGTGCAGAAATTAACCTTAAATACATTTATGAAAAACTTTTATTTGTATTGCGAGCTGCTCATTAAAAATATAACATTTTTGGATTTTATATTAGTCTACACAACAAATTTCAAATACTTCAATACTTTTTTTGAAAAACCTTCTCCTCGAGTTACTTAAACGCCAATACTCTCTCAGGAGTTACGCCCCAAAAAAGCTCCTATGCGATCCGGGAACCACTACGGCAAACAGATACCGTTCCCGCCGCTGTAGACCAGACTCGTGAGGGGATTGGCAGGCTTAAAGCAAAGTTAGAGCGCATGGTTAATTTTGAGGCAAATGCTAACCAAGCTGGAGGCCAACCAATGCATGTAATTTTGAAATGTTAACTGTATTGTTAATCTCTATGTACGACTTCCTACTTATCCAGAATTTCTGCTGATTGCCCACCTCGGACAGATTGCAAACGGAGGGTTTAACCCGCGATAAAAAAAAAAATAAATTGTCACATGAGTAGGCAGTATTTTATTTTTTTAATTCATTTTGAAATTAAAGCATGAAAAATTAAATTGACCAATTTCCGAAACATTTGGTAAAATCTTTAAAATTCCAAATTATTAATTTCTAAACAATTTTCAGTTGTTAAGTCACAGAAAAATATTTGGGACCTTAAAAAAACCCAAGGTTCAACAAGAAATGTTAATTGTGCCTTAAAAAAAAAACACAAAATTTTCATCGCACTTGTACAACGAAAAATAGTTCCACATAAATCCGAAGATGACAGCAATGGCAAAAGCGAGGATGATATCGATATCAATGTAAGAGGAAATGATAGCGATGGCGAGGACTAAGTGAAATTGAACAAACTTCAAATATTCTAAATATGGAAAAACACGAACAGCTACGAATTATTTGTGCAGCGGCTGGTACTTTGCCCAAGTAATTACTCCGCCTTCTTTAAGAGCCCAACCACGAGGATTGTGGAGCGCACAATGAAAATTCGAGGGCAACGAACGACATGAGACAAACGTACACCAAATGGTTCCAAAGTTTATATTATAAATGGTTAAAACTGTTTTTAAAACCGTTAAATTCCCAATTTATTTAATTTTAAAGTTAAAGCATATCTTGAAGACTTGACTATCCCACCTATACGCCTTCTGTGGCACCATCAGCCGATCCAACTACAACCTAATAAAAGTCTCGCAAAAGCCTCTCGAAAATCACATAATAATTTGCCTCATTAATGCTGAACACATTCGATGCATTCGAAAAGCTTCAAATTAAATAAAGAAAAATGAATTACTATTTTTAAGGACTTCTGTCCGAACTGGCGACGAAGAAATATGAATGAAGAATGATTGGTGGCTAACAGGAAATTAATGACATTGGCACACAGTGTGACCGAACGTTCGCTCTTAATAAAATACTTCAAGTTAAAGTGACAGCTCCACTGTCTGTGCAGTACGCAACACTGCTCGCGGCGGCACTGGGTTGGCTCGTTAGCCCTCTGGCGACCTTTAGTCCAAAACAATTTTTTAGAATGCAAGCAGTTCCCTAACTAACGCATATAACTGGCGAAATCAAATCAGCAAAAGCATAAATAACTTTTTGGAGAGTTTTAGTTTTAATTTCAGCTGCTCATTATTTGTTACCCGATTCTCCATTGTATAAAATTTATTTTTTTTTCACTGCCGTAAGGAATTCTTAATTTTCAACAGCGATGCGACATATTTCATTTTACATTATTGCGCCAACATTTTCTAGGCCATCGCTGGCAATATTCAAATATATTTTATTCATGAGAGTTTTCTGAATGGGAAGGATTGAAAGTATCTGTTTGTTCTGGCAGTCGGGATGCCATTTCAAAGGATACTTTATGCATGCATATTAAACTTTTTATTAACATATGATATCATAATGACTTAAAGCTTGCCCTTCCCATTATCGAAGAATTTTTAGTAAACGAAACCAACTCTAGATGGCCCTCTGGCGTCCATGTCATGACAACTAGCAAATGATATCTTCGAGAATGCAATGTTAAACTGCTAGCTAGCGGCACTGTGTCTGATGTCGAAAACCATGCTACATTAATAAGCGCCATCTATGGAGAGTTTAACATTTTCGCCGCAAAATTTATTAACAATTCTCATGTTCGTTCCAAATTAACAGAGCGCTGTTAACGTGACACACTCAACGAATATAGCAGATTTTGATATAATTTTTATAGATTAATGGGGCGAACATTTTTTTTATGGGAAAAACAGAAGATAAAAAAAATGTTTTTAGCTCTAAAAAATTTACATTAATATAAGTATGACTATAAATATCGGGTTTTTCTATATTTTTTTAAAAATATTTTAAAATTCTTTTTTGGACGAGTTATAAAAGTTAATTATCGCAAACCATTTTTTATAAAAGAACGAACTCATATGTCGTTAAATATATTGTGAATTATGGAAAATTTATCGAATATGTGCATATAAATATAAATATGGTTTAGTATATTTGGTCCTGTGGGAAAAAATTAAAGAAATCAAAATACTGGCAAAGTGGCGCCATCCATAGTTCAATAAAAATATTTTGAAACCGCAATTTACTTTTCGAAATTGGATATGAAGCTGTTAGCAGAGTTCTGTTAAACTAGCATAGAATAAAAATATATTTGAGAATTTCATGGCTACGCCATCTATAATTCCTTTTAATTTTAGTTTCTAACCATTAAAACATTAATTATTTAAAAAAAAAAAACAAAAAAAATTTAGCACCTACACCCAATTCCAATCTTTCGGATAATCCAATGAAAGATGTTCCGAGCGAAATATAATGTAAACAATAACAAAAAAAACACTTTAAATGAAAATTTTTTGGGCGTGGGTATTTTGCTAATCGGGAAATGAATAATAAGCAGTTGAAAACAAAAACACTGAAGTAAAACTCTCCAAAGAGTCGTTTTTGTTTTGGCTAATTTGACATATATTTTTGTTTAGTTTTTATTTTTTTGTCTGTTATAATATAGATGCCGCTACTGTAAAAGGCAAATGGTGAACTGCTTTTATTGATTTTAAGTAATCCAATATAAAAATCGTTGTGACAACACGCCGCCAGAGGGCTAGCGAGTCAATCCAGTGTTGCCATAAGCAGTGTTGCGTGTCGTGTTGGAGCTGTCAATTTAACTTGGAGTATTTTATTACGAGCGAACATTCGGTCACACTGCCTATGGCCAAGGGGTTTCATTTGCCGTCTACCGTCAATCATTCTTCCTTTATATTTCTTCATCGCAAATTCGAAGAGCGGAAATAAAAATACATTAACCTTTTAATTGCTCTTGCAATAAATTCCCGGTAGTTGACATGCCGCTTTTAATTTACGTTATAATTTTTGCGATGGCAACTAAAAAAAAATTTTTTTAAGGCTTGAACTACAGAAGTAGGCAGGCTTATGCGATTTTTAAAAGGCTTATGATGATGTTGACGCAGACGTTGTAGATGGGTGTGCTGATGGTGCCCCAAATGCTGCAGATCAAGGGTCTGTTTTTTAACCTGTTGAAAAGGGTCTGAAATTTAACCTGTTGTCCAACATGTTAATTATCAAGGGGTTTATGCGCCCAGTGATTTCAAGATGTATTTCAGCAAATTGGCGTTTATCATGGTATTGGGGATCCCTATTTTGGAATCGTTGTATTCGTCTTCGGCTTGACATGCCGAATCGCAATACCATAGGTCCATACTGGTTTCAAAAATTGTTCTGAATAGCTTGTCGTAACTGTTTTTAAATAGATCCCCCAACAGGTTTTCTGTAATTGGCATGCCGCTTTTAATTTACGTTATAATTTTTGCGTTGGCACCTATTTTTTTAAGGTTTGAACTATAGAAATTTTAAGAATCTCGATGCTTTTTGTAGGCAAAAGAGCTCGACCTCTGTTCCTGCACAGACCGTTTGCGTTCCATAAGACAACATTTAGATTAACATGCATTGTTTGGCCATAAGCAACTGCGTTAGCACTGACATTTAAACTATATTGCCAGGTTTTGTGGATACGAAGAAATTAATAACCTTCCAAAAGTATTGGCGGTCTCCCATTTGGCGACGATTACAGAACCACACTCTAACCACTTTCTTTCCCAGTTGTAAAAAGTATTAGAAATTAATCAATTTAAGTTTCAATAGAGAAATTGGTAAATATCTCCAAAGGTCCACTTAATTTACGCTAATAGTGGCGAAAATCTATTATTATAATGGTTTTCCTCCTAAAATTGGATTGCACTTTCCTTTAAGTATCGTCGAGTAACTTAATTCATCAGTTATGTTGTCTATGAATAAAATTGTAAATTCATTTATGTTAAAAACAACGTTTTAACAAGTCTGTAAGTGCTCGTTGTACGACGTTCATTCTCTTAAAGTCGCCAAATGATGTCTTAGTTGGCAGGGCGCTGCCACACCAACATTCCCAGCAGGGTGATGCCATACTAAGATTCTGCACGCAGGGATGCCACAGTTTTTCGCTAAGGTAAATGTACCAAAACGCAAAACAATGTTATTCCTTTTTGTATTTTTCTTTCACAAAAGAGTCAGTTAATACAATTTGAAGATCTAAAGAATTTAAGAATTAAAAGGTTTTTTTTCGCTAACAATTGATAATTTTTATGCCCAAATACAGTGCTTATCATATTTATAACCCACTTTTAAACGAAAAAAACACATTGGCTTACATTTTTTCCCAATTGACAATTTCCCCCAAAATCTTGAAAAATGAATAGCTCAATATTTGAATTATGAGTAAAAAACAACTTTTTCACTTAAAATTAAAGATTTAATAACGATTTCATAAAACGAAGTAAAAACCTTTGTTTTTTTTTTTTGTTGATACAGCACCGTTTTGCTGTATCAAAATTAAAGCCCAATTTGATCTTTTGGTCAAAAAAATCCGAACCCGTTCCGGAATGGTGGAAAAACGAATATTAATATTTAGTGCGGCCTCCATTTGCCTTTGTTAACTCAAAAAAAAAAAAAACCTATTGAAGCCACTAAGTTTGATAAAAGGTTCATCGCGTGCACTTAGCAATGGTTTTCGCCCTGTTCGTTTTTTTGATCCATATCTTTCGGGATTGCCTAAAAAATGTTTAATTACACGTCGACTTCTTTTCAAAATTCATGAAATACTCAAAATAGACATTCCTGATAGGGCTGGGAAACTATCGATAGTAGCGCTATTTGATGTTTTGGGAGCAAAAATTCGATACTATCGATAGTGCTTTTTAACCAATGTATATTAATAGGATTCAACAAAATTATTTGTATTTTTTAGCAAAAAAAAAAAACAAAAATAGAGTTCAAAATAAAAATAAAAGAAATTAAGTATAATTTTTCAAAAAATGATTACGATTTTGCTTAACCTATTAATAACAAAAATCATATATTTTCAGCCTTTTAAGTTTTATAAATATAAATATAACTTATCTTAATTAACAAACAAAAAATTTAACTTGTTTTGATTTCGTTCAAATTAAAATTAAATTAACGTACCTCAGTCTTCAGACTTTCAAACTTATGTAGATCATCTCTTAAAACAAAAAATAAAAGGAAAACAAAGAAAAACAATTAATATAACTTACATTACATGTTATACTATCGATAGTGGCCAAAAACAATCGATGGTGGCGCAAAAAAGTAAATATTCGATACCTCGATAGTGCCATCGATAGTTTCCCAGCTCTAATTCCTGACTCAAAAAGTGACTCCTTTTCGTAATCAGCTAATTGTTCTTCAAGTGGCATTTCTTAAAAATGATCTAAATTGACTTAATATGCTTATGAATATGCTTTCGTTAACAAATTGCAGTATTTTTGAAAAACCTTAAAAATGTTGTTAAAATTGTAGAAAGCAAGTCAAAAACTGAATCAGTGTTAGATAAGAGCCCAATGTTTTTTATGATTTGGGAACTAAGTTCGGTAGTTTTCTCATAATCTCTATATCAGATGTCTTAGTACTTTAATTGCAAATAGAATTTGCAGATAAATAAATGATTAAATGTTGTCATAATTATTGAGTAAAAATATGTATATGTGACTCCACTTCATCTGCTTCAATCAGTTCGAATTGTCACCCGCTGCTCCCGTACACGATGTCGAACGATATTCGCACGCCTTACGAGATGTTGTCCCGCTGATGAGAAATCGCGAATCCTTGAGTCCACATAGGAGCGACAACACAAAGTTTGTCAGCACCTTGGCAAGGCCCAGCAGAAGACCCCCCATACGCACGTGCGAACGTCGTGAAGTCGCAAAATAATTGGACTTGACTTTGTAATTGCAGCAAGAAGAGGGAGAGGAGGGCCCGAGGAATGTCTCCTACTGCGCCCTGGGACACAGCATGTGACTCACCCATTGACTCACGATTGGTGCAGGCGCACCCCACTCTCGAGGGTCTCTAGGGGATGAACGAACCTAAAGCAACCCCTTTTGGGAATAGGACTGAAATGCTTTTGTCGGTCTAAGGAATGAACTGGGATGATGACTGCTTGGGTGGCTCTTCCCTCTCTTTCTCTCACACTCTCTCACAGTTTGGCATTCGCCTTCTGGTCTTCCTCTCTCTCTCCCTCTCTCTCTCTCTCTTGTCGTTGGCACCGGCATTTCTTGTTCTCTCCTCTCACTGCGCCTGCTTATTGGCGAACCATTTTGTTTTAAGAGCTTCGCTTCTAACAAACAGACAACAAATTCAGTAAGTCAGTCAGTCAGTCGCCGACATTGAAGGCGCAAGGATACGCAGAGCGCTTCCAAGAGGAGTCTAACGATTTGCATTGTCTGTACGTGTTTGGCGCGCCAAATTGAAACGTTTCGAAAGTGAATTTGCAAGAGAATTAAACTCAAAGTGTTTTCCAAGTGAACCAATCCCATTAGCCTGGCCTGGCCATGTCGCGACGAAAACAGGCGAAACCGCGAGCATGTCTTAAACGTAAGTCTGACCAGCTCCCCCCCCCCTCCCCCTCCCCTGTGATACCGATTGATTTGCTTTGCTTGACTTTGGAGGATGATGTCCTAGTAGAGGCACTATCCTGGCAAATCTTTGCTCGCGGGACCATAAAATGTGACGAATGCAAATGGCCTCAGTTTCAGTCTCTTGACTGCAAGGTAGTAGCTTGCAGGTACATTCATTCCTCGGGGATCACCACACCTACAAAATGCAAGACGGTAGGGGCTGAGAGGGTAGCGGGTGGGCGGTGTGTGTGTAGTGCCATGCCTTTGGCCCTCGAATGAGTTTGAAACATTGAGTGTTCTGGTTAACCAACAAGTTATACTCTCCTACCCAAAATGGGGAAACGACTAGCTAATACCCTGTAATGCTGAGAGTACAAAGCGCAAACAGATGGAATAATTCCATTGATTTGTGTCTGTAAATCATTTGATGATTCTTTTG
Source organism: Drosophila nebulosa (assembly GCA_024703675.1). Taxonomy (NCBI): domain Eukaryota; kingdom Metazoa; phylum Arthropoda; class Insecta; order Diptera; family Drosophilidae; genus Drosophila; species Drosophila nebulosa. The sequence goes on along the minus strand of CM045725.1, from coordinate 13,630,557 downwards.
TGTTTTTTGTGGTTTAACTTATCTAGGTCATAGGGCACATAGCTACCCGTTCGTCTAATGGGTATTCGAATATTGTTTGGCCCTAACATAGTACCATTTGGGAAATAGTATTGGATGGAGCCCGGACTTGGGTTCCATTTCCATTTGTAGTTGCTGTTGCAGTAGTAAAGGCAACCAAAGTGCCGTTAATTTTTAATACAATTTCAAATTGTGTCAGTGTAAATAACAGCAACAGCAACAACAACAACAACAACAATGATAACAAATAAAATTGACAATAAATCCAATGCTCACACACACACACACACACATATATAGACACACTCACATGAGAGTGGGTGGCCAAAGAGGAAATGGAATGGGAAGATCAGCTGTGGCAATGGGTCTGCTACCCCCAAAGACAGCTGGAAAATACACACACACACACACATACATTTGCCTCATGCTGGGGCATACAAATTTCCCCAAAGTATAAAAAAAAAAAATAACGAAACGAACTTTGGCTTGCGCATTTTTCTGTACTCTCTCTCTCTCTATCTCGCGAAAAAAAAGCACAAAACACAGAAAACCCATTGCCATGTATTTCTCAAGGGAGTCGGCAACGGGCTTACTGGCCAATCCCCAAGGGGCAACAGCAGCAGCACCAGCACCAGCCATACCAGCACCAACAACAACAACAACAACAACAAGGGCATTGGCAACGAGGAGGCTTGGGCAACACAACAAACATGCGCCAACTCCCAAGAGAATTCTCATTTGTTGACGGCGTTGGCAGTTTTTGCATGTGTACTCGTACACACACACACACACACGCAAGTATGTGTGTACATACCTATACTCGTATATAGATTGTATAATTCCCTTGTTTGGACAAAACCCAGCAACAACAAAAGGCATTGGCCTTGTCATATTCCAATATTTTCTTTGGCTTTGATTCTGGCCCACTATTTTCACACCTACCAAAAAAAAAAAAAAAACACAAAAAAAATTCTCACAGTGGTCACCAAAAATATACACTCACATTTGAAATCAAAGCGTAGCAAATGAGTTTCCCTCATTTTCACTTGATTTCTCACCAATCCCAAGGGCTGGATTTAGCCCATGGCAGGCAAGAAAATTATAGAAAAGTTTTGTTATCGATTCTTAAGTTTTTCATTCCACTTAATTTTGATATATAGATTTGGTTAGGTTAAGATTCTGATATATGCATCAGGAAGAATATAAATTCCAATCGACCATGTTGAGAATGATATATCTTTGACTCTTCAATCAAAGGTGGCTCGACACCTTAATAAATCTTTTTTTTTTACTTTGTATGTAAACGAAGTTATGCATATGTTAAAACATTGAAACGAATTTAAAATGTATTTTAAATGACATACAATTTGACTGCCAAAATTTGGTGTATTTTGAGAAACAAATTTTTGTTATAAACTCAAGCAGTATCATGAAGTTTTTCATTTGTTTAAGACATAACTATTAAATAATCTTACATTTAAAAATGGATCGCTAGCTTTATTGGTTGGAGAGCTGTGTGTCCTATTCAAGGAGTCCTATTTGAGGAGTGCATATGTATATTAAAAAGACACCATCAAATCTCGAATGCCTATTAAACCAATGAGTTTGAGTTGCTTGATCTTAGACAACTTATTTTTCTTGCTCTTAAATGGTTTTATATCACTCTCGATTTGCTTTGATCCCTTACTTAGTTAAAATTATTAAATCAATCTTAGTTATAGAGCGGAGTCAACTTTTTTAAGGCCACAGCAAATCTGAACAATTTTTAGTAAAGGTCGCAAAAATAATACTTATGAAATTTCATATGGTATAAACTTGTGTAAACATCATAAGATCTCAATAATATTCACCAGAATAATATTATAAAGCCCTTTAGCCCTATAGCTAACGTAAGCGGCTATAGGGCTAAAGGCTTTTTTTAGCGATAGTTCAGATCCTTTTGAAAGTTAAAAGTGCTAAAATCGGTTTTTCATTAAAACTTCCAATTTTTGTGCTGCTCTTAAATCATTTTTGAGCCATGACCTTGGGCACGATAAATCATAGAAACTTTTCTGGAAGTCAATGAAATAATCTGGGTATACCAAATTATGATCTATTGGCCAAAATGAAACTTTTAATCTTCCAGTTTCTATAATTAACATAAGCTCAACTTCTCCGAGTTCTATCTTTGATCCTAAACATACTATATTAAAAGTCAGTTTGGGTGCAAAATCTTATTGACCAGTGTACAACCGAAAAAGCTTTAAAATCCCTGAGTTGGTATTCCCTTAGCTGGGAAAGGCTTAGGATTCCAGCTGCCATAAGTTGTCGCCGTTGTTGTTGTTACTGCCGCCTCCTGTTCAAAGCTCCTGCTCCTTGGCGACAACGGTAGCATCCTTTTTGCCTTTCGTCCTGCCCATGCCAAAGTCAACATGAGCTGAGCGCGGGTCCTTGGTGTATTGGCAAAAATATTTGCCATTGCCATTGCCATTGCAATGCGCGCCAAAATAGCAACAGCATCAGCAACGGCAACAGCAACAGCAACAGCAACAACAACGACAACGGCAACATCAGAAGCAGCAGCAATTCGCTTTGGGCATAGGCCATGTGCAGTGGCTTTTCCTTATATAATGTGTTTGTGTGTGTGTGTGTGTCTCAGTCTGAGGGGGATATTGGCTGCGTCTAACGGTAACTAGTTTGGTAAATAGAATTTGCTGTGGGCGATATAGCACCAGTGAATGGTTGGGGTAGGGTGGGGGAGGGAATGTGGCGGTGATGGAAAATGAGTAAGCCAAATCACATGGGGAATTCCGGTAAAGCGTCGGCAATGGCATTTTGACAGCACCACCGAAATTCCTTGGCATACGTTTGTAGTTCGTTTCAGTGTTTCGTTGGCCTCAGCTTGAGCATAGGTTAACTTCAACGATTTTCGATGAATGTCAAAAATATTCTGAATATAAGACAAAATCATTAAGAGTAGTTGGAGTAAGTAGGGAAACTCTTTTAGGGACAGTGAAGACTTCTCTTCCCTGCAAATGCAAATGGGAAAGAGATGCCACGGAGAATCCTCAAAGAAATAACATTGAAAATTGTATGGCAGATGATTGGATTGTTCGGATGTCTTGTTTTTTGTTAGAGTATAGCTGAAAGTCGGCTAATCCAACTCGTTTACTAGGGGATTTTTTTTCTTTCGATTGAGCTTGAGCTGAGCAACTATTGATAAAATTTATTGTTTGCTGCTTTTTAACAACACCTTCGGGTTTGTAATTTCATTATTTTTTTAATACTTCACACACACATACACACACACACACACACACACACACACACACACGTTGTGTATGTATGTCTATTGCCATTATAAAAGTTGCAAGCGCGTTTTGTTTTTACTCTTGGCTCCCCACCAGTTTCCCTCCCATTCCCCTACCATTCCCCATCCCCCTGGCCACATTCACTTCCTTTGCCGCCCGCTGCTCACTTGTGCCCTCTACACACGCTTAGTAGCCATTTGGGAGCTGGAAAAACGTGGGAGCAAGCATTGGGGTATTTGGTGGGAGGAATGGTTAAGGGTAGGGAGACGGAGTGGGAGGCAATGGCAAAGGCAAAGGCACTGGTAACGGATTGATGGGTCAAAGGGGACGACGCTTATTATTACGTTTACAAATACATGTGAGTCTGTGTGTGTATGTGTGTGTGTGTGTGCACCTTTTTTGGCGGTGTTGGTGGGTGGTGTGGAGTAAAACGCTTAAAAACATGCCACAGCCGAAAAACAAGTAAGAAATACTCACACACACACACAAACACACACACATGAGTGTGAGACTCATTCCCTCACACTCACGCACACACAAACACACAGAGAAATACTCACACACACAGCGACCGAGTGCGAAATGCACTCTGGGGGGCTTTAAACAAAAATGAAAATCGCTTGCATACATATGGGCGCTTACACACACACACACACACACACACACATATATATACAGACATCCTTTTTGCCTTGCACAAAAAGGAACTTGACGGCGACGTCGTAGTGCTCGATGATGTTGTTGCTGTTGTTGCTGCTGTTGTTATTATTGTTGTTGTGGTGCTTCGACAATTTTAACGACCATAACTGGTTCTCCCTGTGCTCTCTCTGCTGCTCCAGCTCCAGTTCCTTCTACTTCCTTGCACATTTATTTTAAAATACGCGGCACTTCCGCCGCAAACGGCACACAGTTGCCCGCACCAACCAAGCAACCAACCAAACAACCATTCGTACCCCTCACCGCACCCCACTCCACTCCACTCCACTCCACTCCACTACACTCTCTCTGCTCGGGCACCCATTCCATTGCCTTTCAAGTGGCTCTCAGCGCGAGCCTTTTGCATGGAAATAATAACCAAGTTTTGCACTCCTTTACGTTCACATTCATCTCGCCATCTCGCCATCCACATCCACATCCTTCCTTCCATCCTTTCTTCCTTCCTTCCTTCCTTCCATTATGGTGACCATGCATAATGTTGATTTCCATGGCGGCGATTCCTTGCGGTGTGATTCTGTGCTGGCATGTCCTTTTTGGCAATATATTTTGTTACCTTTGCGAGGGTCGGTCACCAATATGAAATGAATGATGAAAGGCCTGCTCCACGCTCAGTTCATATCATTCACAATTGTCAAATAGGCAAATTAAAAAGTAATTAAATTTCTCAAGAAAGCAAACAAAGAATTCTTTAGTAATTATTTTAGTTATTTTAAAAGTTTTTAACCTTCTCGGAGTCCCTTAGATTTTCTCTTGAACTCACATTTAGAATGAGAATAATCTAAAGAATTCTTATGATGAGAGCCGTTTGGTTCTTTGTGGCTTAACTTGTTTTACTTTAGTCCACATTTATGTAAATGATTCATCCACCTGTAGCTCATCCAGACCAAAGTTCTGGAGTCCAACATTTGCCAACTTCTCACACACTTCAAAAAGCGAGAAAGAAAGAAAAAATTGTATGAAAAATTCAATTTAATTGCCGAATTACACATGTTCCACATTTTGAGTTCTTTTTGTTGTTGTTGTTGTTGTGCTTTCTGGTTTTGTGTAAGTTGTTGCACCCTTGCAATTACTTTTAAGGCAGTCTTGTGGTTGCCGTTGCTCTTCTCCGGTTTTTTTTTTATTTTTTTTTATTTTTTGGGAACGACACCCCCAAGGCTCTTGCAGGACCATCGATCACGGGCAGCTTTGGTCGAGTGTTGGAGTTGGTTGTTTCGTTTTTTGTTAGCTATTGCCAATGGTTGGATGGTTGGTTGGTTGGTTGGTTGGTTGGTTGTTTGGTTATGTTTTTTGTTGTTGTTTTCCGGAGACAGAGGCAGGCAGGATAACACCACCAACAATAAAACAGAAAACCTGTAAATAGAATTTTTAGCACGATTACCGTCTGGGGAGTGCTTTAGCATAATCTGCTGGAGTGGAGCACCCGTAGACGGCGACGACGACGACGACGACGACGATGGCAGGAGATACCATTTGGAGATAACATATCTAACTAAAAACCGTTCAGCAATTTGTTTCGAATATTTTGAGTAAATGTTATCAATTAGATTTAACTCTTTAATTTGCAGTTGGCGAAAAGGAGGATGATGAAACTGGCAAGGAGGCGATCTGCAATGTGGAGGATCTGCTGGAGCCCAAGGAGGAAATGCTCAGTGCAGATGAATCGGATGATATTGAAGACGACGAGGTCGATGATGAAGACGCTGAGGACAATGCAACGGGGGCAGGGCAGCATAAACAACAAGAGAATGGAGAAGATTTGAAGTCCAAGCAAAAGCCTCATGAATCACAGCCACAAAGCTGGAGAACAGCTGATGATGATGCTGCTGCTGCTGCTGTCGATAGCACAGCTGCTGTAAAAGAAGATGGAGACGAAGAAGTACAACACCCTGGAGAGGCGGAAGTTGCATGCTCCACTGCTTTGGCTGTTCCTGCTGCTGCTCCTGCTGCTGCTGCAGTTGCTGCTACTGCTTCAGTTGCCAATGGGCACTGCAAGTCCTTGTCCGTGGGCGACGTTGGCGTTGGTAAGTTTGACTTCAATTTGCATATTTTATTGCCCCTAGCCGAAAGATATATGCGATAAATGTATATACTATAAGCCAAACCGAAAACTAAAGCCTCTCAAGTCAGCATTCCGAGTCTTAGCCACTCCTTGTCGTTGGCCATTGTCGTAGTTGGTTGGTTGGTTGGTTGGTTGGTTGGTTGCTTGGTCATCTTGGGCCTTCCCTCTGGAGTATTCACATGTCCGGCTAATAACTCTCGACAGTCTCATAAATAGCAAATGTTAGTTTTTGTTAGTGTACTTCCATTGCTGTTGACCCAGCTACCAGATGTCTCCCCCCAGCCCCCGCCGCCTTCTTGTGCTCCCTTTCTTTTGGTCAGGTCTGTTCTGGTCTGGTCCATGGCAAAGGGGTTTAGGTGTATTGCTGCCTAAATACTAACGTTTTAAAAATGTCAATGTGTGTGTGTGTGTGTGTGTGTGTGTATGTAGAGCATATTTCTGGAATGGGTTTTGTAAATTGGATAAGGTTAATACGCTTGTAACCACACGATGATATGGTCAAAATACAGGGTTCTGTTTTAGGGAAACCAAAAGTGTCACCTAGACCAAAGATAGATGATAGATATAAACTTGTTTACTTTTGGAACGTGATTGATTTGAAGCAAACGATAGTCCCAATAGCTTTTAAAATGTAGCTTCTTGCTTTAATATCAGACCAAAAAACAATTGTAAATACAAAAAGCATATTCAACTAGAGCCTTAAAATATTCCTTATTTTTGTACCTTTTAACATTCTTGAGAAAACAATTAAGAAAATTTCTCAATTCGATTTCCTATTGTCGCGCCAACCAACTTTTTTAATATTATTGGGACTATCGATAGTTCTCCACCTATAGTTTAAAAAGCAACAATTGATTTCAAAAATAAACATTTTTTGTTTTAGAATTGATTTATAATTTTAAACTTATATTATCAATCAAACTAATTTAGCTTCTTGAACCTTCTTTAGTAATCGAAACGAATTAAATGGGATAATATGCATCAGGCATATAACTCGATATTTTGGAACTTTTCGATTACAAATTATTTTTGATCTATAAATTTTATCAACTGATCCTTTGCCATATTTCTTATTTCAAAATACAAAGATGCAAAGATCAGAGGCTCCTAATGCGGAGTAATTCCTTTGTTCCCTAGCAAACAGCTTCTACTCAAAGCTAATGTACTTTCTGTCGACACCCTGTATGTGGGTTGCCCATTGTGGCCCTGGGATGGCAGAGCGGAGCACATAAACTTTGATGTCTCCATGTGGCTCCCGCCATACAGGCGCACACACACACACACACAGAGAGAGACACATATGCACATGCACGTGTATTCCTGTGCGTCAATGGATTATGGCACTTGGGTGTAAAACCATCGATTCCAATGACCAAAGCGCCGCTGCTGCTGCTGCTACAAGCGCCATGTTTAAATGGAACGTAAACAGAAAACACTCACACACAGAGACAAAAATATACACACACACACACACACACACATACACATCCACGTAGGCATAATCATGTGTTATTTGTTGCTTTTTGCTGTTGTAGTTATTGTCAGGGCGTAGAATTCCCCGGAGTGATGCGACAGCATCGTCATAGAACATCATCAACAGGAGCAGCAGTAGCTCGGGTCCTCCTCCGTCTATCTGTCCGTCTGTCTGTCTTTTATGTTTGGACTTTCTGGGTGCCGTACCTGAGAGTTCAAGTTTGCCGCTCTCCCGTGCTGGCCAAAGAGTCGATTTTAACCTCACTGTGTGGCTCACTGCGAACGAATGAAGGAGCTATGGAGCTATGGAGCGATGGCACGAAGGAGCGGAGCCTTCACTAACGGCACTATGGAGGGCGAAACTTTATCACCAGTGCGCGTTCTCATATTCGTTCCTTCTCGCTTTCGCATAATATATGACAAGTACACTGCTGCACTGCTGCTCCTTGTTTTGGTTGTCGAGACCGCCCCTCCGTTTACTGGCCTGTCCTGCTCTGTCCTGGTGCTCGTTCTCGTCTGGTCTCGTCCTGGCTTCAAATCCCTCGTGTGTTGTATAATGTTCTAAAGGGAAATCGAGAGGCTGTGATAAGTTTGGGGATCCGAAAATTGTCTTTCTGCTTGGCGTTACTGCTGCTGCTGCTGCTGCTGCTGCCAATGCTGCGTTACTGCGGCTGCCATGAGAAATTCCGGCGAGAATGAATTGGCCCTTTTGTGCGCATCACCAACACGGCCCAAGTTGTGGCCCGAACTTGGCACAGTGGTTTACAAATGACTTAACTCGAATACACTCATTTTGGTCATAATTCAATTAGAGCTCAAGAAGCATTTAAATAATTCAATTGAATAACCTGCATAATGCCCCAAAAGTATGCTACAATTTTTTGACAGTCGAAAGTCATATCATAATTAGGTTAAGGATTTCTTTAATAGAAGGCAATCCCCTTTGAAATATGTAAGGTCAAATTAGTTTTACGTATTATCCTGTAATCAGTTGATTTCCTTTTTTAAAACGTCGAAAAAACTACTGCTAAAGAATAGAAGAGAAAAGAAAAAGGCGAGAAGCTGCAATCCCAATATTTTTGCTAATTGAACTCGATTCCTTATGGCTCTTGAAGTCTGTTTTCCTGACAAATGATCAGTCGAGTCATCTTTTATTTCCATAAGTTGCCCAAATTCACTGTGCAAAACGCATCACGGCTACAAAAATAAAATAAAAATGTCAACATCTCATATCCTTCCGTCTGTCCGTCTGTCCGTCTGTCTGTCTCTCTGTCAGTCTGACTGTCTGTCTCGTAGATGACATTAATATGAGTTCTGCCTGCTGCTTATAGATTATATTTTTGTGTTGCAATATTTCGGGTTATGCAGAAAGTGGAAGAGGCAATCGCTAGGAGAGGGGCAGAGCACATTGGGATGGCTTTCTCTCCTAAGATGATATTTCTTTGGGGAATAACCTTGGTGCGAATAAAAATTATACATTGCCATATACATTAGCAAGCCGAGACGAGGCAAATAAAAGGGGTGAGTGGGTAGGTGAGTGGGTGGGTTGGTTGGTTGCCGAGGAATAGATAGAAAGAAGAAGAGAAGTCAAATTCTCCTATTCTCACAAGTGCGCAACAAAGAGGCATGCCGTGTGTGTGTGTGTGTGTGCGTGTGTGTGTTTTTGTGTGTGCTTTGTACATTTGTATGTGTTAGCTTCTGGCAGCGTGTTTATTGGTATGCTCATTTGGGAGCATCTTGAGACCGAAAGAGACATCGTCTTGTTGCATAGTGAAGTTGCTCATTTTGCCATTATTATTCCTCGGTGTATTGAAAAATGAAACAAAAGTGAGTTATCGTATACACTCCGTCTCCGTCTGTCTGTCCCTCCGTCCCTCTGTTTGGCTGGCTCTTTCACACATTTACTTTTTGCGGGGCCATAAAAATATCAGGTGCACAGCAAAACAGAAAACCAAGCTACCAACTCCAACTCGAACTCCAAACCCAAGCCAGACCCTACGTCTCCACGTCTCCATGTCTCTGCCTCGACAGACCCCTGGGAGGCACAAAGGTGCGTAAAATTTTATGACAAAACTTCATTGCTTTCAGTGGCTTTGATTAGGGAATTGCATGCCAGTGTGGCAGGCAGGCAGGTTGAATAGAATATGGGATTTGGGTTGATTGTTGGCGTTGATGATGTAAATACATACATATGTATGTAGGTACGCACACACACATGCATGCTGATGTCTGAAAATTTGACAAATGAACCAGATACGCATGATTGATGATTGCCGATAATTTCGATAAACGCTTGACAAAAGTTCAAAAGCCTTGCAAAAAAGTTCGATTGTTTAATAGGCATACTCAAAAAAGATATCGAACTGTAAGAAAAGTGTTGTTAAACATTTATCGAAATGCATACCCATCAATGTGCCTCCTTTTTTTTGGGGGGGATGGGGCTTTTTTTCGATACATTTATTTATTTATATTAATCGATTTATGCCAAGCAATAAGTCATTTGTTCAGATCTCTTGTATATAAATAAAAATTTGTTTAAATTTTGTTCATACGTAAGCCAAAGAGAAAAGAAAAAAAAAAAGTCATAAATCCATAAATAATCGATTTATCACTCCATAATTGCATCAGAGACATATTGAACTACTCGCATACCTAATCCCTGTAGGTGCCGCCACCCATCTGCTCCCCTTACCGCGCCCACCCCCCAACTACATATATATTTCCCAAGTCTGCTTCGATTACATGCACATCGCCCAGGCGTCTTTATTATTTCGTTTCTGGAATTTAATTTTTTGTTTTTTTTTTTATATATTTTTTTTGCAATAATTTTCAAACAGAAACACACAAAAAGCATTTGCGCTACAATTCCCAAAGGGGAGCCATGACGAGGATGACGATGACGATGAGGCAAAGGAGCAGCCATAGAGTATAGGAGCGTAAATTGAGACTTTGCTTATGCCGAATGCTGAATGCTCTATTGGGTAGACTCAGCTAGATATCTGTCCAAATTTAGTTTGTCCCAATGTGGCATTTTCATAATTTCTTGGGTAGAAACATATGCAGATGGAGTTCTTTTTAGTCTTTGGCGATTTGAGTATACCCAATGGACACAGGGTATAAAGAATGGGAGGGAAAGGGGCGTAGGAAAGGGGAAACGAATCGAATTAAGAATCACCACACGGTAGGTGGTCCCACCTCACATAGGAACTGAGAAGAAATCCTTTGGGAGTCTCTGAGTGAGTTGGACAACAGACAACGGCATTCTCATTGTTGTTGTTGTTGTTGTTGTTGGCGTTTGCTGTTGTTGTTGTTGTTGTTGGCGTTTGCTGTTGTTGTTGTTGTTGTTGTTGATGTTGGACTCTAGTCCGTAGGCATCGCTTTGGGAAATCTGCGCAAGTGGTTGCAGGCGGAGCACAGCAATGAGAAAGGAAAACTGCAGTGGCCACCAATGTCGTCACCGCCTTCTTTGTCGGTCACAATCATAGTATTGTGGGCGTAACCTTAGCTCGTAAAAACGTTGGCTGTCTAATGGCCGCAAGATGGCGCTAGTCGAATATGCAAATTTCGTTTCGATTTATGACCCCAAAGCCAGAGCACCACACACACACACACACACAAACACAGAGAGAGTCACTCTCTGTCTCTCTCTCTCTTGCACAGCAAATGCTTCATTAACATCATGAGCCCAGCAAAAGATGGTAGCGAAAAACGAAGAGCCATAAAATTAGCTACGCTCAATGACGATGATGATGATCAGGATGATGGAGATGATGGAGAGATGTTGATGATGAATGCATTTCCCATACTTCTATAAAAACGCAAAAAGAGCCCCCCAAAAATTTGCAAAACTCAAAGCAACAATTCGACGAAAGCCAATTTCCGTCATACCAACACGACGACGGGCCAAAAAGAATGAACTCAACGGCGATGGGGGCGTGGCATATGAGTCCCTATAGAGATAGAGCGAATGTTGAATAATCATCATCGTTAGAGCCAGAATAGGAGCAGGACGAGGACCAGGACAAGCACCAGGACAGTACAGTACAGTACAGGACAGGGCATCCATCCATCCATCCATCCATCCATTCAGCTATCCATCCAAGCAGTATCCTGCCAATGCGTTTTTGTGGCATGTTAAAAACTTGTCCAACCGCTAGATGGTTGTGCACGTGCCATGTAACCCAGAGCCCCAAACTCCAGTTCTCCACCCCTCCAGCCCCACCATCATTCCAACGTCCCTTCTCATTTCCAGACTCTGAATTCTACTTTACACACACACACACACACACAGAGAGACACACACGGAGAAATTCGTAAAATTTTGTTTCCGCTGATGAAGTATTCCCCAGATGCAGGACAAGGATTATTGGACGTGTGGCGTTCATCTCTCTCTCTCTCTCTTTCGCTCTTTCGCTTATTCGCTCTATCCTCTAACCCTCCTACCCATCCTCTGCCTCATCTATTTCCTCTATTTTGCACCGTCTCTGGCTCTGTGTGTGCATGCAAAGTGGCATAAAAGCACAGCCACATCATCATTGACGACGAACCCATCAAAAGAAATGCTTAGAATGTTGCATGTGTGTGTGTGTGTGTGGGTGTGAGTGTGGGAGTGGATTTTTAGGGTTTTAGTGGAAAATGGCAAAATTTCATTTCATCATTAGAAACTAGTAAAAGCAAGTTAGTGCTTATCATGAAATCGAGATACAAAATTCTTGTTGTTGTTTTCTTGATACACTGGGCACTCGGCTCCCCTGGGAGCGGTCGCCTTGGCGGGCTACCTGTCGAACTCGTCGACAACGTTGCGTATGAGTAACATCAGGTTATAAGTCTCCAGACATTGGCCCATTGCCTTCGCTCAAGCTAAGCACGTGCCGGGATAGGAACAGCTGACGCGTTTCTATCAAAACAAGTGGCACTCTCCTTCACCTCAACCTCCTTGCTGGCTCTCTCTCTCTCTTTCTCTCTCTCTCTCTCTGTCAGTTGCTCTTTCTCTCTTTGAATCGATTTTCTCTCTTTAGGTCTCTCTTTGCTTAAAGGCATGCGCTCTAAGAGTGAGCCAACTCTTTACTCTAATCTCTTTAAGCACGCATCCTTCAATTGGCCTAAGAACTTCTGTGGCGTAGTAGTCAGTGCAGGGCATGGAATTATAGTACCCTGGGGCGTAGCATAATCAAAATTTCCTTTTGTCCCGCCAGGGAACTGAACCGGTGCTGATGCTACGTGACTTAGTCGAGGTTAAATCCCCACGATGGATGGCAGCAAAAATGCATTCTAAACTTTAGTATTTGTTTATCATATTTTTTTTGCAGCGGAAAATGAGCCAGGATGCAGCATGGAAGAAGGCCAAGATGATGATCAGGAGGATGACTACTTGACCAATCTGAGTGACAATGATGATGATGATGATGATGAAGATGAACTGCAGAGTCTGGACAGCTTTTACTCAGGTAAGCGCCATATGTGAAATTGTGTCACAAACGGATGCAACTCCTACTCAAACCATATTTGACTTATGCTCCGGGCTCCAGGTTCCTGGTCTTGGCCCACTTTATGCGTAGCCAAAGCCATAACCCATAGAAATTGCCCAATGGGGTGTTATATGCCAGATGGCCAACGACACTCCAGGGTGCTCTACACCTGTGTCGTGGGTGTCGTTCCATATGCAGACCGGGCAGCCTAACTACGTTTTAAAAACCCCAAACAGCAATCAACACCAAGCTCAGACAGAACACATCACACCATTTTGCCGCCCCCTACCCAGTGAGCCTGTGTCTCTTTGGCCCACCCTCTCTATCCCTCCTCCACCTAGCCGACAAAACTTCACTTTCACCATTGATAGCCATTTACGAGCTGTCGAAGACCCCAGACCAACAGCCAGCCCAGACCAGAGCCAGCATCATGATCCACGGCCACGACATAACCTCTCTCCCTTCCTTCCTCTCTCTCTCTTCTTCTCTCACTTGCTTCCTCTTTCTGCCTCCCTACCTTCCTCCTGTCGTGGTCTCTCTGTCTTCATCTTCTTTTCGCCACATTTCTCTCTAGTGCCATTTCGAATGCTTTTCCAGTGTTATTTGTTTCGTTTTGTGGTGTCGGCTCTCAGTCCAGAGCTCTCACCTCCCTTCCCCCATCTCTATTTTTTTCTCCATTTTCTTTTTCTGTGTGTGTGTGTGTGTGTGTTTGTCTCTCCGTGTGTGTGGATGTTTGTGTTGCTTTTTTTTTTGCTTTACTCAGAGATATGTCTTTGGCATCATCGTCTCGGTCTCGGTCTCAGTCTCACATCCTTCCCGGATTGCCTATTTTGTACCTCATTCACTCACTCATTCATTCATTCATTCCCTCATTCATACACATTCGCCTTTACTCTGCTCTGACTTGACTTGGCTGTGGCTGTGTCTAAGAGTTTGACTGGAGCCACATTGAAAGAAATATTAGGGCAATTGTTTGAGTCTCCCTTGCAAATTGTAATCCTTTTAATTGAGTGTAAAATGTAACTAAAACTAAGTGATGTCCTTGAAATCTTAGACCTAATTATAAAGTGGAATTCTAAGTCCAATTTAAAGAAAAGTTTAATTGTGCCATATAAAGAAATCTTAATGATAAGGATAACAGGAGGCCTTTTGCCCTATGCCCTAACTACAGCTAGCTTTAGAGTTCTCTTTTTCCCTCTGCCAAGTTGCTTAGAAACATTCATTCTTCACTTTTGATTTTCTTTCAGTGTATGTGGGGGCTACTTGGCTAGGTAACCTACGACATTCACTCAACACTTGGCCAGCTCAGTTTTTTTTTAGTGTGCTCGCTTCATAAGTTTCTCACTTCCTTTTTCCTATTGCCCTTTTACATTCTGTCCCTGCCTGCTCTTGGGTTGTCCCTTCTACAATTTCCTCTACATTTTGAGGCACTTGTGGTTGGTTTTGTTTTGTTGTTTTTGTCTGCTTGGTTGGCTCTAAGGAAATCTCCATGGCTATTCGAGTACAATTTTGAAACGTTTTACGGTGTAAGATGTCTCTCCTTGCCATGGTGATGGTATGCTGGACTCCTAAATGTATGCAATGAAATACAATTAGCTGCACTCGGACTGAGTTGCTTCCCTTAACCCTGTCGTCTCAGATGCCCTCCATATCTTTGAAGTGTTTTGTTGTTTTTGGTTGAGATAAAGTTTGGCCAAGTCATTTCATTTGTTTGTCTTGCTTCCGCTTAAAGGGTCTCGAGGCTGCATTAGAGTCCTTTGGTCGTGATTTATTAATAGCACGTGTACTTGCTCCTTTTTAAAAGTGACAAGCCAAAGAAGACAATTTTCCATGCTCGTGTATGCAAATAGTTTCACAGTTTCCTTTTGAAGCCAAAGGCAATTAATTACATATTTGTCTTACATATGTATGTACATGCGAAATGTCTGTCCCTTCGCCCATCCCTTCTTCTCTCTCCCGTGCTTGGTTCTTAGTTGTCGCATCTGTAACCATATAAATAATTGCTGTCTTTGGTCAAAAAACGCTTGTGACATGGCCGTGGCGGAAAGCTATTTGAATTTGGCCCGAAACAAAGTTAAAAACTTTGGCTTAAAGTGGCCGATTCTCACCGTGTGTTGCGTACCGTTGCTTTCTCAAGAAGCCATCATCTTCATCATCATCTTCATCATCATCTTCATCAGCATGATGGCAAATTGCCTTACGCACTGACAACGAGATACAAATCTGATGTGAGAGTCAGTTAGTTAGTGCGGAAAACTGGTCAACTGAGCGGCAACAGCAACAACAGCGGTGACAACTTCAGATCTTCGGTTAATGAACCTTTTTGATGTTCAACGAAAAACGTTGTGTGCGGTTTGGGTCTGTCAAAGAGTCAACCGATCATCACGTAGAGAACTCTTTTAAAGCCATTCAGATACTTTTCATATCAGCGTTTGCAAGCAACGCGTAACGCGTATCTGGGTCAATGGGGCTAAACAAATCTAATGCTAGTTAATTTAAAGGCTTTTCAAAAAGGCCTCAAAAACAAATTCAAATGACCAGCTCTGTGATTTAAGCTGGAGGAGGAGGAGCCTAGCCTGGTTATGTCTAAACCTAATCTAAACATTTTATGCAATTTTAATGGCAAATGTAATGCAAATCTTTTTTAATCTTAATCTTTGACTGCAATTGCCATTAGAAATATGAAGTTTGATTCCCCCAAATTGGGCCAACTTTCATTAAAGTTCATAAATTTCACCAGTTAAATACAAATTGTTAGCTTCTTTAATTATTTTTCTGATTAAATTTAACCACACTCTTTTTTAGTTGGTCTGTGGCAACTTTAAAAAAAAAATACTTAATACCCCAAACTATTCAGCCTTATTTGCTCCAAAGCCAATCTCAGGTGTACTGGGAAAACGGAGATACATTGGACACCAAAGCAGCTGAATAGCAACCGCACAATGTAGAGGAATAAAAGTTGGTCCTGCAAGTCCAGGTCTTGGCCAGAACTTGCCAGCTCCTTGCTATATTTTCTTCTGTCAGCTGCAGCACTGTTGCAATGGCAATTCCCTGACAGTCGCGTATTGTTTTTATTCTCAATGGGCAATTTTTTTGTGCCAACAACTTTTTAAAACACCTCCTTTTTCCCCGTAT
This sequence comes from Drosophila nebulosa, assembly GCA_024703675.1. Classification (NCBI taxonomy): domain Eukaryota; kingdom Metazoa; phylum Arthropoda; class Insecta; order Diptera; family Drosophilidae; genus Drosophila; species Drosophila nebulosa. The sequence continues at coordinate 13,614,397 of CM045725.1, read as the reverse complement.
ACCCGTGAGCATTTGCCTTAGCCTCAAAAGTTATGACACGCCTTCACCAACGCCAACGCCAACGCCCACACCTTTGCCTTCGCCTTCGCTTTTGCCTTGGCTGGAGCTGACTGTGTTGCTGTTGCCACCTTTTCGAATGATTTATGGATGTTAGGTGTAAGATTTAGGAAACAACTGGGTGGCTAACGAAAACTTTCGCGCATAGACGGTTTCATTTCGCCTTTTTAATGTGAAAAGTGTCAACACACACACACACACACACACCAGCAAGAGAAGGGCAAAAATTAAAGGATACATGCTGATAGCAATTGGTTGCTCTCGCTGTTTGGTGGCTCCCATGTGCATACTTTTGAGGCACTTTTTGTCCTTTTGCGCTTCTTCGCGTTACTTCATTCCCCGTGGTATGCTACCAGCTTTGGATACATTTTCATTTTCAAACAAGGACTACAAATACACATTCCCTCTAGAGGTGGAGAACTATCGATAGTTGAAACGGTCGATAGTCCAAATAACATTTAAGAAGTGGATTGCTTGATTAAAACAATTAAGTAATTCTGAATAAATGACGCACTTTAGGGCACATTTTTTATTTTAGTATCAAGCAATCCACTTTTTAAATGCCATTAGGACTATCGACTGTTTAAACTATCCATAGTTCTCGACCTCTAATTCCCTCTATACCCTGTACGAAAAGCTTGAGTTTAGTCTACATTGAAGTCATCAAAGTTTGTGTAATAAAAAAAACAAAAGCATTTGCAACTATAATTTACTATGGGAAATAGAGTTACCAATAAAAAGGATCTCATTTCTTCTTATAATTTCTGTAACTTCTTCTCTAAATATTTGCTCTTAATTGGTTGCATATATTTTATCTTAATGTCTTTAAATGGAATGTTGGATGCTTGTGACTAACTTGGTAAAAAGTAACTTCAACACTAATCTCTAATCTATTTTTGTCAATTTCTGAATTCATCTTAAAGTTTTCAGATTTTAGAATCATGTTTGGAACATTCATTTTTAAGTTTTAGAGATATTAGACAGAAAGGGTGGCCAAGTATTACTTTTGCATTCTATATTTGTTTCATGGGCCTAACTCTCTTGGACGGACAAAGACATTGGCCAAATGATTGGACGCATCAAACCGGCTCGAAGGACAAAATAATGATAAATAAATAAACCATTGTGTTTAAAATATCATAAGAACTAAAATTTCATTTTATTCTGATTGCGTGACACTGGTAGAACACGTTTTAATTGTTCGTCTCCTTATACTGTATACGATAGTTAGGTGTAGGAAGAGAACAAAAGGGAAGGAACAACATCCCAGGACAATACAAAAACAAAGACTTAATAAGATGTACAACAATATTGATGAACGAATAGTGTATGAAAGCTAGGATACTTAGTTTTTAGAATAAATCAAAAAAAAAAAACATTCGATGGGTTGCTTAACATCCCGGAATGTGGTGATTAGACGTGTGATTTCTCCTGTCAAAACCTGCATTACGCCTCCAAATTGCCATGATATACTATTGATACACTATTTGAAAACTCAGTAGCCCAGTCGATTGGATTAGCGATCGACCATTTGTGCTCAAGACGAGTGCCTGCCCAATAGATACCCAATCCCAATTATCATATCAAAGAAATTGCCCATGTGAGTTGGGTGTTCGCCTCCTTTAAATATTTTTTTCACAAGTGAAACAATCATTCAATCAGGATATAGAAGCTATACCACACGGCCCAAAAAGGGTCCATTTTTATGCCCAATTCCATGACACACTATTTCCATAAATTCATAAATTTCCGAAATTCATAATTCATATATAGAAATAAAATGTAGTAGAAACTTTTATGTTTTGTTTCACCTTCATCTTGTCTCATTACCTAAATGCTTGGAGCAATATGGTAGAAAGAACTCTGTCACACGAATGGAACTAATAAAATAATTTTATGTTTATTATCGACAATATCTCTGGCTCTCTTGAAGGCTCGTAAACCCAATTTTGCTGTACAATTGTACAGTTATCTTGGCACTCACATCTTCCGTTAGCATACAAGTTGAGTTAAGTTGAGTTGAGTTCTAGTTTCCGTCTTCTCTCTCTCTCTTCCTCTTGGTGTGTGTGTGTGTGTGTGTGTGTGTGTGTGTGTGTGTGCTACTCAGAGAGAGAGAGAGAGAGATATCAGTAACCGGAATCGTTTTGGTATGTTTACAAAAGACATCGGATGTGGCAATCGGGCATGGTAATCTGGCTTCTGGCTTTATTCTTTTCATTGTTTATTTCAATTTCTTTATGCTCCAGTTTATGGCCATTGGCACGCGTATTGTCGACGCTGGTCAAGTACCGTTTAGGTTGAGGCAGCAGCTGTTTTTTTTTGTTTTGAAGAACCAAATCTCTTGCGCTCTCCCCCCCCATCATGACATATATCAACCGCAACCGCAACCCCAACACCAACCATAGAAACCACAATACTAAAAGCACGTGCCGTCTCAATTCCTACACCAATCCCCATTTCCAATCCCCCAGTCCGTATTGGTAACCATGTTGAAACCCTTTTTTTTTTAAACTTTACCTTTGCTGTGCTTGAATGAATTTCATTTTTGATTCTACAGGTGCAAAAGTCAATTATGGGCCTCAAAATCGATTCGGTCCCGACACGTCGCCAGTGTCAGAGAAATCATTAGGCCCATTGACAAGATCAGTCTCAGCCTGAGGCCGGCCGACCTCAGTGCAAGACAATTTCATCAATGGAAAACCCTAACTGCCTTCGTACCTGTTGCCTGTTGATCGATTTGTGTCAGCGAGACAGATTGAGACAAACGCCCGATCCTTGATGCCTGATGCCTGATCCTTGATTGTGGTCGAGGTTGAGCAGTCATTTTTCATTCAGTATTACGTTGGCTGTCGTTGTGTCAGGATCATCATTATAGCCACGTCAACACGCATTACAATGTCAGAATGACTTTGCAATATTGTCATTTTGAGATCTAAGTGCAACACTTAACAGATTTTCGTTCAATAATTATTTGTTGGATAAATATATATATTCTGGACAACACAGTTGGGGGTTCCAAGTGATAGGATAGATAAGTAAATGAAAATGGCGCCCACTTAATTGTTTAGAAAACAAACAAACAAAAAAAAAAGGTTTCAATTGTAGAATTTTACGTATTTATTCCCTAATTTACTCTTAAACGAACTCGTTTTTTACCCTTTTTTGCCTTTTTTTTTTGTGTCGTTGACCACCTAACGTACAGTGCCTGTAATTAAATGTTGTCCTTAACTAACTGATTAATTGTGCAGTTAATAAAAGCCAGGCCAAAAAAGAGCAGAATATGGAAATCTATGGAGAGACATGAAGGGCACAGGCACACGTTACTCGGGCAGCTGTCAGGACATCAAAGTGACAATTTGAGTGACTTTTTAGCTGAAAAAAAAACCCAATGGCTAATTTAAAATGCGCTGAAACAAAAGGACACTTAGGCCGAAGGACAATGGCTGATGACAGCGAGAGCATTGCATAAGCGAGTACATATACATATATTTTTATAATTTATCTATTATGCATGAGAACACCAGCCTCCTGCCCTGCCCTGCCCTGACTCTGCCGCCTCATGGACCCAAACGAAAACCCTTTGCTGTCAGCATATCAGCATATATCAAGCAAGTGACACATGAGCCCGCATCCTGTCCTCTTGACCAACTCTGTCTAAATCTCAGTCAGTCAGTAAAAGTTTTCCTCACATTAGCGCATTAAAAATGTACGCAGACCAGATTTGACCCTATATAAAAACAGTGGAAGATGGGCTAAGTTAAGTTTGGGGCGTCAGTCAGCATATACATACATATATACACCTGGACATGGATATGGACATGGACATGAACACCCTTTCACCCACCAAAAACCAAGGCCCACCCGTAGCCGTACCCACTTAGCCTACCAACCAACCAACTACCCTGCCCGCCCTCGACTTGTCGTGATCCTGTCACAAAACTGTCACTCAAATGTAATTAACACAGAGACAGAGCCAGAGAAAACGTAAACGTAAACGAAAAATGAGAAAGGAAAAATAACAACGGAAAATCTTACTCAATGTCAACATTGAGGTGACTTTTTGCATTTTTAAACTGAAAATTGCTCTGTAAAGAACAATTAACATTTCAAATTTAGGTTTAGATTTGATTTTCACTCTGACAATTAGAGGCAATTGACTTGAAATCAAGGAGAGACGCTTGGGGACCTCCATCGCGGCTCCCCGCCTCCGCGCCTCATCCCATCCTTATTTTGTTTGGACATTTTTCTTGAAAGTTCTTTTTCGTACGAACCCCCATTAAAAATTAATTCAATTGTAATTTGCCTTAATGGTAAATACCAAGAAATCAATTTAGATGATTTCGACTTTTTAAATTGATTTATTTGCGGGTTTCTAAAGAAATTCAACCTCAAAAATGTAAGAGTAAAAAAATAATTAAAGGGCGAAAATAATGTTGTCAGTTTTATGTTAAAGAAAGTTAATGGGTCCAATATTCGAGCTTGCTTAGCTTGAGTTTCTTTTTGACATAGGTTGAACCAATCCACTAAGGTTTAGATTTAGCTTTCGCTCAGCTCGGCCCCAAACCAAAGACTCAAGCAACAAACTCTTAAGAAATTCGAGCTGCCAATTAACCAAAGCGTGAATCGACTTGTCAATAACACGAAACGAACCAACGAAGCACTTTGAAAAGTGACAAAAAAAAAAAAAACAGGCCTCTTTCCATCTCTTTTCAATTTTATTTGCCTCCCGCTCTTTCTACCAAATAGCAACGCATGCGCGAGGGCGGCTCGTCTGCCATTGGCCGCAAGCCGTGGCAGCCAATGAGAGGCAAGTAAATTGTAAGTAATGAAAAATTATTGTACAACAACAAAATAAAGAAAAAAAAATTGTGGTAGAAAAAAAATGTGGGCAAAGTGATTTTTTAATTGCTTTAATAGTTGGCCCATCGTGACAGTGGCAAAGAGACTGGGGACAGAGGAAGTCAAGAGGTTTTTGGTTGCTGTTGACAGTCGTCGGTGAAACTTTTCCTGGTTACTGCACAATTTGGCATTGCTGTTGCTGTTGTTGTGATTGTTGTTGTTGTTGTTGTTGGCACTGTATGCATAATTAATTTAGCTTTTAGTGACTCGAACAACATCCTTTTTGTGGCTGCCACTGCTACCTTTTCTGCCCTGTCCTGTCGTATCCTGTCAAGGTCCTGTGAATGTGCATTTATGTACATATATTTGCACCGCATTTCGGGGCAATTTTTCCATTTGCCCATATTGACGGGCTTCCCAATTTGGCATTTCACCTCGCTAATGGCTGAAACATGTTTGCCTTTCGTTTGCCCTTTGTTTCTCTCATCTCATTCGATATGTAATTTTTGCACATTTTTTTTTCGCTTTTTCACAGAAATTTTTGCGGTTTTGGCGTTCGAATACGACTACAATCAATACATAAATAGATGTGTGTGATTTAAGCTGGTCTTTTAAGTACTTTTCACAAGCTATTAAGAGTAATAATAGTAAAGGTTTCACTATTTTATCTTTAGAAATTAAGAAATGCTTTGAAGCCCAGCTAGAAATTGACCTTTTGAACCCTCTGTAAAAAACCATCTATTGCCACTTGGGTTTCTTGGATAATTTAGTTTGAAGTTTCATTAAAGAATTTTATTGACTTTATGCATACGACATCCCTATTCAAAATTATATGATGAAGAACAAAAGGCGTACCTTAGGGTTCATTATTTCAGGGTAATAATTATTAATTAATAATTTTATTTTACTAAATTCTATCTTGCATATTTACGAATAAGTCTTTATTTAAATCATTTGAATATTTTGGTTATTTTAATGAATTAAAACATTAAATTTTCCGAATATTTAACAACTAAATATGTCCACATACATATATCCTTATCCCCGCCACGTTTAAGTCCCAAATAAGTCCTTATTTTGAGTACAATGTAAATTACATTTTGCCGATGATAAAATAAAAGCTTTTTGCTAAAACTTCTTCTTCAAAAAAATCTATTCTTTATTCTACTTCTTTTTGCCACTTGTCTTCTGTTTCTCACTGGCAAGTTCTAAGCAGATTTCCCATGAAATTTTATTTTGTTGGTAAAATAAATCACATCATCACCTGACATTTTGGTTAAATTAGATTTTTTATGCGCACATAAATAAACCAAGTATTTACATATATGTAGATAGGAAATTAATGCCTTTTCCTTCTTGCCTCCCTCTCCACTGTATGTATATACAAAAAGAAAGAAAGAAAGAAAAGAAAGAAAAAAAACAGTTTGGAACCCATGCTCCGCCTTTTTTACTGTCCTAACCAAGTGTACATATTTCTTATATACTTACACCAATGTACAGCTATCTCTCTCTTTTTCTCTCAATTGCTCTTCCCATTTGTGTGGACAATGTACGTGTGCGTGTGAGTGTGGTGCCTATATAAAAGAGCTTTTCAGCTTGCTCACTCACACTCTGTGCTAGCGCTATGTGTTTGTTTGTGTGTGTGTGTGTGTGTGTGTGGGGGTGGGGTGTGGGGGTGGGGTGTGGGGCGCCATTTAAATGCTTGTGCTGCTGCTGCTGCTGTTGTTGTTGTTGTTGCCTTTTCATTTGACAGCGCTTGGGGCGAGAATCCCAACAGAGACACACACACACACACACACGCAAACGAACAGAGAGTAGGCTGCGAAACCAGTTCTCAGCTGCATTTCTGTTTCCTAAGGCTGCTCTTGGCTCTGATTTTCAGTCACATTTTGGTGCTCGCGGCATTTAGACGTCTGCCCACCGTCGTCTATCACCAATAAGAGCAAACACCAAACTCAATAACGGATACGGACACGGTTCCGCATCCGGATCCTTTGGTGCATTATAAATTGTGGGATATTATATATGTACATATATGTACACATATCCATATCCATATATATATATAGACATCTGGTGATACAATTTATTTACACGATTAATGTGAAAAGTGTTTAAAGTTTCTCTGTTAATTGTATTCTGACTATGCCATGATGGCTTTAAAAATGTTATATCGTGGTCCCAGTTCGCGTTTGGAGAATTTAATTGAAAAAATTCAGGCCACCAAGGAGATAACCAATAACGGTAAATTTTAGAAGCTGCCAAAAATTTAATATCTATAAAAATCAAATAGAAAAATATAAATTTAACCTAAGTTAAATTTCATTTTATAAGGCTTTCTGTTGATCCTAACTATAGAAAACTAATTCAAAATACAAACTTATACATATTTTAATCTATACGTATTGCGATTAAAAGTAGGACAACTTTGGTTCAACTTCAATGCTTATCCAAGAGAAGCCTAAGCAATTTAGATTTCATATTTAATCTTTATAAATAAGATTATCATACAATTTAATTCTCTTATTCTCTGGGTTTTCTTTTTATTTCCCATTTCACCCCAAAGCAATTTCATATCAATCTTAAATCTGTTTCTAACCTCTTTGACATTTCTTACCCTATCACAGCATTTCGTCTTTGGGGCAATTTAATCAAATCTTTGTAAACTTTCTATTTGACCCCTAAGAACTTTACAAGATATTGCTAACGAACTTATAGCTCCCGTTTGTAATTAATCTGATGCATAGTTTTTCATGTTTCCTAATTAAATTGATCATTTGAAAAGTGAGAGAACGTATGGAAAGGGAGGATTGGCTGTGGGGAAGGGGAAGGGGATAGGAAAGATATCATCAGATCGCCCCCTGTCCACAATTAGGTTTAATTGAAAGTTATCCTAAACGGAAAGTGACAACACTTGGCGCGCGTTGATGGATGAAATGGAATGGGATGAGATCAGAGCAAACCAGAGCAGAATAGAGAGAGGCAAGACCCACATACATACATACATACATACAAAAGAGCAGCGAGATTGTAATTAAAAACTACAAAAAAAAAAAACCATAACAAGAACAAAGCTCAATTAGTTTGCATGAAACTCATTTACAAGATAAGGGGTGGGGTTGAGGGGGATCATCACACACACCCAACACCAAAAGCATTACATTGGCCGATCTTAATTGAATTAAGTCCCGTCCAGTGTCTTTGATAGCCGGCGTTGATTTCCTGTCTTAGCAAGGCATGGATAATGCCGACCCCGTCGAGTTAATAAGGATGCAGTTATCGCTGCCCACACAATATTAATTGCCCAACCATCCATTTCAGATATGTACAGCACTCACACCTCATCGAGCTATTCGCCCAGCATTTCGGATGGAACCCTAACACCCAATTCCCATCATCCTTTGCCCGCCTTGGCCACAACGGGCTTGCCAGAAGATCACCAAACGGAACACAGGGCTCACGGAGGAGATCGTGACCCAAAGGATCCTGGCCAGCTATTTAAGCCCAAGCGTCCCTCACACTTTCATCATCATCATCATCATCACTACCATCATCAGCAGGCTCTGAAAATTGCCAACAAATTACGCAAAATCAATAAAGAGACAAACAAAATGAATTCTGCCAGCGGCACCGCTGCCAATGATGAAGGAACTGGAACTGGAAATGGCAATGGCAATGGCAATGGTGCCTCCTCCTCTGATGCTACCACAAAGTTTGATAAGTTGACAGGCGAGGGGATTAAGAGCCGCGGCGACGGTTCCTATCAGTGTCAGTTCTGTGATAAATCATTTCCGCGACTCGGTTACTTGAAGCATCACGTGCAGGTGAGTTCCACCCAAAAAGAAAAGGGGGGGGGGGTTGGTTTGGGTGGCACTCAACGTGGCTAATTAGTCACTCGGTTGCCAACAAGCAAAGTGCTTACACTCCAAGACTTGGGTGGTGGTGGTTACGGCTGAATGCCTTCTTGATTGACAGCTTACAGTTTAGGTGTAAAGGTTGCCAAATCCCATGAGTTTTCTTCTCTTGTCATCTTCTGACACTGCCGGCGACAGTTAAGGTAAATCAACAATTAGTGAATTGTTTAAAATTTAATCGAGAAAGTGAATTTGGAAAAACCATGAAAGGAGTAGGTCTAGGTTCCTAGCATCTCTTTCGGAAATCTTTAAAAGTAAAAGTCTATTTATTTCTAGCCATCTATTAAGATTTGAATGGAATTTTTGTTAACTAGAGTTGACTAGAGTTAACTAGTGTTAGGTCCAGATTTGGAGCTTTCGCTCTGTCACCCACACTTGACTCGGCATAAAGATCGGCTCGTTGGCAGTTGTCAGTTGGCAACGCCCATGACATCAGCAGCAATCCAGTTAACCCAGTTGCAACTGTGTTTAGGACTACCAACCGATGGAGATCGTTATCATTGCCCGGGTCTAACATGAAGCTGCCGCTGCTGGTCTGCCTTTGATCCTAGCGCCTGTTTCGGTTTGGGGTTTTGAGGTTTGGGCAATTCTCGCACGTTCTCAGTGGAAGGAGGAGGAGGAGTAGAGAGAGAGATGGCTATCCGTTTACTTATGAAATTATGTTTTTGTGATGGTGATGATGATTTGCGCGCACAGTTTAAAAACCCATAACCAACACGATGACCAAATTGTTTTTTTTTTTCTTCTCTCTCTCTCTCTCTCTCTCTCTGGACTAAAGTCGCTCATATTGTGCAATATAAGCAAAGTCAATTGGGGGGCTGCATACAAATGGGCTAATTTTTTGTATTTTTTTTTTTGCTCCGACAAGTTAGACTTCAAAGTGCTCCACCGACTTTGTGTCATACTGCCGACAGTGGTAAAGAACCCAAAAAGTAAACCGGTTAGGTTCCCCTTCTGACGGATCACTGAATTGAAATTGTGTGCGTTGCGCATTTAGATGAATTTTTGTCGCAAGCGAAACACCTACGAAAATAGCATAGAATGCGGGGTATGCAGATTTTTGAGTAGAGATTCGCATTCGGATTCAGGCGATGTTTAATTCCAGCCAGGAGTGGGAATAGTTGACAGAGATTTGACCGCTTGCCTCGTTCAAAGAACTAAAAATAGTTTCAAGTTAGTTGTGGGGGGGGGGGGGAATTTTTGGGGCAAGTTTATTAACTTGTGTTTTTTTTTAATGTTTCATTGCAGAGCCATGCCGAACATCTGCCATTCAAGTGCGAGTACTGTGCCAAGCTGTTCAAGCACAAGCGATCCCGGGATCGTCATAAGAAACTCCATACGAATGAGCGAAACTACAAGTGTCCGCATTGCGAGGCGGCATTCTCGAGAAGGTAAGCGTTTGCTCCAATTCCCCCCTTTTGCCCAGCTAACCCTTGTCATCTCTTTTGTCCGTGTTTCAGTGACCATCTAAAGATTCACATGAAGACCCATGACATTCAGAAGCCATTCCAGTGCAGCATGTGCAATCGTGGCTATAATACGGCGGCCGCTCTGACCTCGCACATGCAGAAGCACAAGAAGAATGCCGCCATTTTGGCTGCTGGCGGCAATCCAAATGCCCTCAACTACAGTCCAAGATCGACGGGTTCCGCTTCCGTGTCATCGAGCAATAGCAGTCTGCACAAGCGACGCTATGCCCTGGCTTTGGCCAACAATGATAGCAGCAGTCGTAGTCGTAGTCCAAGTCGTTTGGACTATCCGAAACGTTCGAGAATCAATACAAATCACTCCACACCCACGCCCCTTCTAAGATGTAGCTACTGTCCCAAGGTGACGGAGTTTAGTAGTCTGGAACAATTGAATGCCCATTTGCAGAGTGTCCATGATAACCAGCAGCAACAGCAACAGCAACAGCAGCAGCAGTCACAGCAGCAACAAGACCAACAACAACGTCCAACCGAATCAGAGTCCTTTGAGCTAAACTGTGAGTACTGCACCATGAAATTTGGTAGCATTGCTGGACTATTCCAGCACATGAGGTCCACGCACTTGGATCGTCTCAGTTCGCCCCCGGCGACCATCGCCAGCTACTACGAGCATTTCAATCGCCTGGAAATGCCCAAACAGATTAAACAGGACCCGTCTAGTCCGCAGCGTAAAGCAGAAGAACCAGAGGAAATGCCCACAGATTTGAGCAGCAACAAACGACAGTTGGAGGAACCAGTTTCAATCGCTGGTCAAGCTGGTCCCACCCCAGCTCCGGGTGTCTTCTTTTGCAATCAATGCAATGCTGGCCTGCCGGACTTTGAGAGCTTCCGCAATCATCTGAAGACCCACATAGCCGAGGGCATGCAATTAATCTGCCCACATTGTGGCCTCACTTTGCCCGAGCAACAGGAGTACGAGCGACATGTGGTGGCCCATTTCTTGATCACCAACTCGGAGTTCAATTGCAGCAGTTGCGGCAAGAGTTTTGCCAAAGCTGAGGATCTGCAGCAACATTTGCTGGCGGAACATGTTGTGACCATTATGAAGTGCGCCCTGTGCTCGGAGCTGTGCGACAATCGCATGGCCATGCAGTTGCATTTGGCCTGTGCCCACAGCCAGGAGACGAAGCTACTGAGATGCAGTGCCTGCATGGAGCTCTTTCGCTCTGATGCCGAGTTTCATGTGCATGTGAAGACACGCCATCAATTGGCCCTGGGCAATCAGGCAGGCGGAGGTCCCGGATCGCTGCCCAGCGGCGTGAGTCCGGCCAATCCTCTGCAATGCATGTTTTGTCGGGCCGTTTGCTCGTCGGAGCTGGAGATGCATTTCCATTTGGCAGCACATGCTCGACAATTTCGCTGTCCCTCCTGCCCGGAGACCTTCCATGTGGAGTTCTTGCTCGACAGGCACATGCAGAGCCAGCACGGTGGAGTGAAGGATAATAAGGAGCAGACCTCCCCCAATATGGGCAGTCTGTATGTGAACGCCTTGCTGCCTCCTCTGGCGGCAGCCGCTGCTGCAGCAGCCGTAACCAATAACAACAACAGCATCATTGACTACAATGTGGCATTCAAATTCAAAGGTCTCTTTGGCGGATCAGGCGGAGGTCCGCCCACGGCGCCAGCCAAGTTCTACAGTCCCCTGCAAGTGGACACGAAAGCGCAACAGGCCTCACCCCACCCGGCGCTGATGTACGGACTAAGTCAGCGATATCTCATGGAAATGTACAAGGCCAAGTCCATTTCACCGGCTCCCCCAGCACCAGCAGAGCCACCGCCGGTACCGGCGCCTGCACCACCGCCGACGACCTTCAGTTGCGGCATGTGCGAACGTCAGGATCTTCGCAGCGAAGCTGAGCTTCACTCCCATCGCAAGTTGGCCCACAATCTCAAGACCGGCGTCAGTCTGCGTTGTGCCTACTGTGCTGGCAACTTCAAGTCGAGGGCCGAGCTGGAGCAGCACATGAAGAGCTGTCACAATTCGACGGGCAAGCACAAGTGCCTGATTTGTGATGAGATATTCCCATCGCCCGCCATCCTGGCCGAGCACAAGTTGCAGCACTCCAAGGTGGGACAGTCGGGCAAGTGTTCCCACTGCTCGCATCAGCTGGAGGATGTGGCCGCCTTTCGCAATCACCTCACGGAGCACGGTAGCGATGGTAGCCTGCCACTAGCCTGCATTTGCTGTCGCCAAACTCTGCACTCTGAGTTCGAATTGTCTCTGCATGCCAAATTCCACACAAAGTCATCGGTAGGCACTTCCCGGGGCAGCCTCCAGGAGCCAGTATGCGCCTTGTGTCTTGAGCCCTTGCCGCCCTCTGGACCCCCCATTGACGGGCATGTTCCTGCCAAATTGTGTGAGAAGTGTTTGCGTAAGCACAACTTAAATGGCAAGAGGAGCAAGCTGACGGAGTCCCCTTCGGTCAGTGTCAATGCGCCAACTGCCGCGGCGACATCTGTTGCTTCAAATCACAGTCCATTTCCATTGGAAAATCGCTGTAATCTATGCAAAATGATTCTACCCCATGCCCAAAAGCTTCAGGAACATCTGGTTGAGCACACATTCGCCGGCACCGAGCAACGCGGCTTCAATTGCTACATCTGCTCGGCAGTGTTCACTGCTCCGGGAGGACTTCTTAATCACATGTCGGTGGAGCATGGCGCCCACTCGCGACCCTACGACTGCAACTTGTGTCCGGAGAAGTTCTACTTTCGAGCTGAGCTCGAACATCATCAGCGCGGACATGACCTAAGACCAACGCCAACGCCAACGACTCGCCCGTCCTTGACCAAACAGGAGCCACACTGCAACTTACTAAGTCCCCAACCAAGTCCCACAACAGTTAAACTCGAGCTCTACGAGACGGAAACTCAGGCCTCCGATGTTGATAATGGCGAGGGCGAAGGGACAACCAATGCTGCCCAGGAGGAGGAGGAGTACATTGAAGTAGAGCAAATGCCACACGAGACCCGATCGGAGGAGATAAGCAACAGCTCCTAGAAAAGGAGGGGAGAACTTTAACTAGACAATTGATGAAGAAAGAAAATATTTTATTGTATTTCATAAGACTAATCCAGTAAATTAAAAAAAAAAAATAAGGGCAAAGGTCACTTGCTTGCCACTAAACTGCTTTCAATTAGTATTATTCCATATACTTAGTGTATCCAAAATATACATATATCCGATTTAGCTTATATATATACCCCTTAAACTACAAAACTATTCAGTCGACATCTGCCTAGGGTAGTATGTAGGTCCATACGATATCGTGTATTCTCTCGTGTATCGTGTATAGAATTTTGTGTGTGATAGTTTTTGTTTTAAATATAAATCATTTGCAAGCATCTAAAAAAAAAAAAATAAATAAAAATAAAACTAGATGAAATGACCAACGCCTTGCGTTACTCTTATTCTACAGTATTTTTATGCCCAATGGATAACTCTCTCTCTCTCTCTCTCCATCTCTCTTATATATACTAAGCACCAAAGCATTTTGATTGTGTAAAAATACTTACAATAAAAACATAAATATATTAAGTAAATAAAAACCTAAAAGACAAAACACTGAGACGCGTAATTCCTTTTATTACTTTACTTAGAAGCTTGACTTGGCTTGGATTGGGGGGGGAGGGGGGAAAATCTGATAAGAAGTTGTCGCTACATTTTATGGAAGCTGACGACATGCGTCCGCCGAAAATTTTATGGCAAATATTTTGTTGTTGTTGTTGTTGTTGTTGTGGCTCCTCATTTCGGCAAGCGCAACACGTAATGCCCATAAAAAAGGTGCGCTTCCCCCGATTTTGGAGGTGACTCCTTGGACTTGAACTCGTCTTGAATTTGGCTTGGTATTAATTCGCATAAGCCACACTCACTTTACACACACACACACACACACACACACATCATCATGATCGTCATGGGGACAAATTGGCATCTGAGTTGGGTGATCTCTATCTGTAAGACCGGTGGCAATTACTTGCCTCGTTTCTTAGAATAAAAATGCAGCAACCGGGCATCTTTTGGACAACTTGAACGACCTAATCCAGCACCTCGACTATGTTCCTGTGGTTGTTGTTGTTGTTGTTGCTGTTGTTGTTGC